>OZ010678.1:8329143-9076643 GCA_963932185.1 Troglohyphantes excavatus
GCATGGTTGTCCGATCCGCTCCCCACGAACAGTGCGTCAAGACTTTAAGAATGTTCAGAGATAGGTTGCATTTTCTTTTTAGCTGGTTAATGTGGGACCTGAAATTTAATTTGTTATCAAATATTAAACCTAAGAATTTAGTTTCTGCAACCATAGGAATAATACGCCCACTGATCAAAATGTCGGGGTCTGGGTGCAACCCTCGTCTACGGCAAAAATGAACACCCTGCGTTTTTTCCGCAGAAATGACAAATCCATTTCTTTTAGTCCAATCAGTTATGTTTAAAATAGCAGTATGCAGTTGCTTCTTAATAAAGCCCATGTCTTCCGATGCACAATGAATTTGAAAATCGTCAACGAACAATGAACCGTGAACATATGGAGGGAGTTGGTGAATGATGCCATTGATTTTAATAATAAACAAAATAACACTAAGAACGCTTCCCTGCGGAACGCCTTCGTCTTGTCTAAAAGTTTGCGATAAAATGTTCCCAACACGAACCTGAAAACACCTCGTCCTTAAAAAATTTGCTAAAAATATTGGAAGGTTACCCCTCAAACCAATCTCGTAAATGTCTTTCAAAATACCATACCTCCACGTGCGATCGTAAGCTTTCTCCATATCAAAAAATATGGAAATCAAATGTTTTTTACTAACGAAAGCTTCGCGAATTGCTGTTTCAAGTTTTAAAAGATTATCTAAAGTAGATCGTCCATGTCTAAAACCACTCTGAAAGGGAGAAAGCCAACCCTTGTCTTCCAAAACGTAAAGCAGCCTTGAATTGACCATTCGCTCCATGAGCTTGCACAGACAACTGGTCAAAGCAATAGGGCGATAATTAGTAGGATGTTGAGGGTCCTTCCCTGGTTTAGGAATAGGAACCACAACAGCCTTTGTCCATGCAGTTGGAAAGACTTGTTCATTCCATATTCTATTAAATAAAAACAAAATGGTATGAAGTGATTCATCATCCAAATGATTTAGCATATGGTAATGAATGTTATCCAGACCAGGGGCAGTAGGATGAGACTTATGTAGTGCTTTCTGAAGTTCATGGATTTTAAAATCGGTGTTATAAACTTCGGGTGTAGACTGCCCGAAATTCAAAGTCTTTAGTTCCTCTTTACGTTTAAAAACAATAAAATCTTGAGGATATGATGACTCTGATGAAACTTCACTAAAGGCTGTGCCAAGTGTGTCTGCAATGCCCTGTATATCAGAAGTGACTCGTCCATTATGATTAAGAAATGAAATCGTTTGACCATTATTGTAGTTACCAGTGATTTTTCGGACCCTGTTCCAAACCACCTTAGACGAGACATGCCCTTGAATTCCGCCGATATAATTGGCCCAAGATTGCCTTTGAGACTGACGTCTCACACGACGGGCCACAGATTTCGCAAATTTAAACGAAATCAAGTTTGCTTGAGTTGGATATCGGCGGAATTTTCCCCAAGCTTTCTTTTGCGCTTTCTGAGCAGCGGCACATTCCTCATTCCACCATGGTTTGCAGAGTTTGGGGATTTTCCCTGATGTTTTGGGGATGGAATTCTCAGCAGCTCTGATGATGGTGTCTGTGATTTTATCAACAGCTACATCTACATTTGTATGTTCTACCATGTCTAAGGTTAATCTAGAACAGGCCTCGAAAAGTGGCCAATTAGCTTTGTCAAAAATGAAACGTCCAGGTCGAGATGGAAAAGTTACATCGTTAGTCAAATATTTTAAAACAATTGGAAAATGATCGCTATTATGCAGATCTTTGTCAATACTAAACTCCCATTTCGGAGCAAGAGAGGGAGAGCAAACTGCAAGATCTAATGTTTGAAAGTTTCTTGTCGGTTGGTGGAAATAAGTGTATCCCGGGTTGTTTAACAGACAAAGGTCATGATCCCCAATAAACTTTTCAATCTGTAGGCCTCGGATGTTATTGTCAGAACTGCCCCAGATAGCATTGTGGCCATTCCAATCCCCCAAAATGATAAATGGAGACTGAAGTTGGTCGACAAGATCGTCGAAGTCGCACTGTCGGATTGGATTATTGGGTGGTAGATATAGTGAACATATTGTTAACAGTATTTTAACCTGAATTTGAATGGCAACTGCCTGCAATGGACTGTTTAATGTTAAAGGACGAGAGGGGAAAGAGCGAGAGTGCATTAATGCAACTCCGCCCACTGCCCTCGTGTTCTGTATATTGTCTTTCCTTGTAAAAGTATATTGGTTAATTTTTGTTTCTATAGCTGGTTTTAAGTAGGTCTCTTGTAGCGCAATACAAACAGGTTGATATGTGTTGATTAAAGCTTTGACATCGTCAATATGACCTCGATAACCATGACAGTTCCAGGATATAATATTAATGGCCATTATTTCTCTATTATGTAACCTTTAAGTTAATAAAAAATGCAGTCTTTATTATTTTTTTTTTTTTACTTGTCGACGAATAATGGGGGGGTAGTGAAAAACTTTGATTTAGGCAGAAGATGGGTAGGAGACTCCATGCCCTTTTCTACCTCCATCTCCCCGCTCTCTGATGATTCTGATCCACTCTCTTCACTGACAACACGAGGTGTTTTCAGAGTTTTTACTTTTTCAAATAGTTTTTGTTTTTTTACCGAAATATCTTGCTTTTCTTTTGAAGCATTTTTTTTTGTTTTTTGGGAAACAGGTCTTTGATTGTTTGATTGAGTTTTGTTTTTAAATATTTCCTTAGCACTTTGTGCACGTCCTTTGGGAACGGCAGAAGTGGAAGGCTTTGGGTTAACTAAGGTATTACTTGAATTAGATTGAAATACAGATGGTATTTTAATTTGATTTACAGGAGGAGATTTCTGTTTAACTGTGTCTATTGTGGGAACGCTTACTTTTATTGGTCCTTGGATTTTGCTATTAGTTTGCGTCGTCACTGTTCTGATGTCGTCTGTCTGCGTCTCGACTGATACACAGGATTTGACTACAGATGCAGATGCGACTACAGACGCGTACGAAGTGTTTGGTAATGGAGAACGGTTCTGAACTATTTTTCGTGCTTCCGGGAATGAGATGTTTTGGTTTGTTTTAACAGCTTGGACCTCTTTTTCAAACAAATATTTAGGGCAACGTTTAGAGTATGCTGTATGGTTTTCTTTACAATTTGCACAACATTCAGGTTTTGAACAAGTATAGCTGTCATGGTCTGGTTCGGAACATTTGGCACAGATTGGAACTTTCGAACGGCAATTAGTTTTGGAGTGCCCAAACATCTGACACCGAAAACAGCGCAGAGGGTTTGGCACAAAGGGTCTTACATTACATTTAAGGTATCCGGCTAATATGAATGTAGGTAGAACAGGGGTGTCAAAGGTGAGGATTACATGATTGGTAGGTATAAATTGATTATCACGCGAGATCTTGATACGCTTAGCTTCTATTACTTTTTGGGTTTTTAGTTCACTTACAAATTCTTCATCGGTCACCATTCTTAGTTCTTGATTTGAAATTACTCCTTTTGTAAAATTAAGGCTATTGTGCCCATAGGCTTCCACTTCAAAGTCTCCAAAACGTTTAATGTTAAGTAAGGATTTAGCTTGTTTTTCATTTTCTGCTTCTATTAGTAAGTCTCCGGATTTTTGTTTCTTTATACTTTTTACTGGACCAGCTGCATTGCGTATGTATTTATCAATAAGGAATGGCGACATATTTTGAAACTGACCGTTAGCAAGATGTATGATAACAAACAAAGGTACTGCTTCTCCAATATATTTATGTGGAACATTTTTGGGGTTTGGTGGGTTTAAGGCCGTCACCAGGGCACTATCGTTGGAATCCATAAAGGAAAGGGAGTTCATCACGGTGGCCCCACACCCCCCATGGAGCCCCACACGGGAAGGCAGTTACCGGCTCTGGAAAAATAAACAAAAAGCACTAAAACAAAAAGAAACCCAGCCTCGGCACACACCTTAAGGTACCACCGTGGTATAATGCTACAGCTTCGGAGCGTGATCCGCCAGTTCACCCAGGGCACTCCTAACTGCAGCACTAACCCTTAAATACCAAATTTCAGTGAAGTCCGGCACCACAAAAGATACATGTGGTACCGGACTGCAGTGTCATTAGGCGAGCCGATTGACCGGAAGCGGGCTCACTCCGGCCGCTCGTCTACGGGGAAGCATGGACCAAAGGGCACGCAACAGCGCCCCCAGGAAACTAAACCCCGTCCTGATATGGGGCGCCGCAGGAACCCCAGGACTCCACTTTCCCCCGATACGAGTCGCCGCACACGGCAAACATGCGGGTCAATAAACGTGACACTGTAAATAATACAAAAGAAACTTAAGAACGGGTTAATACAAAGTTCTGTCTATTACAAATGAGAATTTCAAAAGATTTACCAACACAAAAAATCCATAAGGAAAATAAAAAATCCATAAAGCGAAATGAGGAATTGCGAAACCTATCATCAACAAAACCTAACAAAAATTATACATAATTAGGGCCGTCGCAAAAAGGAAAGAACGAAAAATGCTAGGCCCAGCTAGGGTACCTCGGGGTTGCCAAGCCCGTACTCGCAAGATGCGAGCCCCCTGAGGGGTATCGTTAGGCGGGAGATAAATAGAGCACACTGTAATGAGAGTTTTTACAGTGACTCTAACTGCAATAGCTTGCAGGTTTGTTGAGAGATCCAGTGGGGTGAAAGGAGAGCTATTAGATATAAATATAGCAACTCCACCACTGGCTCTATCTCCGCTAATATAATCCTTTCTAAGGGGAGTATACCCTTTAACAAGAGAACTTTGTGTTGGTTTTAGCAAAGTCTCTTGTAGACAAAAGCAGATTGGATGGTATTCGTCAATTAGATGTTTAATATCTACCGAGTTGTGATGAAAACCGCGGCAATTCCACGAAGAGATACAGGCCATTATGGGAAGGTAATTGGGGTGGAAGGCGGCTTCGTAGGTTTTTTAGGATGGAGATTTCCTGGCGTCTCCATGCCAGGTTCAACATCCATCTCAGTACCTTCGGAGGAGTCTGAGGGGATATTGTGAGGTATGGGTGTTCTTACTTTTTTTGGTTTTTTGCTATTGCTATGATCATTTAGTTCTTTTTTATTTTTAAGAGATTTGTTTAGAGCTGTCAGAGGAGAGATAATTTCGACTGCATTATTATTTTTTGTATTTGTAGTTGTTCCTTTAGAAAAGAGAGGAGTGGGTGAAGTCTTAGTTTTAGTTTTAGTTTGCTGGCTATTGCTTGTGGAAGGTAGATCTATTGCAATATCGCATTGAATTGCGATGGAGGCAGTTGATTTTTTTGTTGCGGCTGCATAGGATATGTTGGGTTTGGGTAGAGAGACAGAGACTCGCTTTTTGGCATCGAGGTACGAAAGTTTCTGTGTTGTTCTCACAACTTGAATTTCTTTCTCCTCTTTCCATTTAGGGCAAACACGAGAATTTGCAGAATGCGCACCCTCACAGTTTAAGCATTTCAGCGGGAGGGTGCAGTTCTCGTAGGAATGGCCAATGGAAGAGCATCTAGAGCAAGTCTCTACTCCTCTACAAGTACTTACAGAATGGCCGAACCTTTGACACTTAAAGCAGCGCAAAGGATTCGGAATGTAGGGTCGGACTGGGCAGTTGAGATACCCAGCTTTAATGTTTGCAGGTAAGTCAGGAATATTGAAAGTTAGAACAAGATGTTTTGTTTGGATGATAGTGTCATCTCTTTTCATGGTAATTCTATGGACTTTAGTCACTCCTTGAGATGCGAGCTCGGATTCGATCTCGCTCTCAGGAACGGCTAAGAGGTCCGATTCAGAGATGACACCTCTGGATGAGTTTAAACTATTGTGGGGCGAGACTGAGATGTCTAAATTGCCCATTTTAGTAGCAGAAAGTAAATTTTTGGATTGTGCAGTCGAAATTGTTTCAATTAAATAATCACCGGATTTAAGTTTCTTTACAGATTTGGGATTTCCACAGATACCTTGAAGTCCTTTTTGAATGAAAAACGGAGACATGGTGCCGAGGATTTTATCAGGAGATGTTATTATCAGAAATTTTGCATTGGGAACTGTTAGTTGATTGACATTAGAATTGGTAACACTAGACGGGGTCGCCGGATACAAAGCCTCCGGCAGGGCATGGGTTTTAGGATCCATATGAGTTTAGGTGTTCATCCCGGTTCAGCCCCGCCCACCACCGAGCCCTACAAGGGGAGACAGTGCCACACTGCCACGGGGGTAAAACCGGGGTATAGTGCTACAGTTTCAGAGTGTGGATCCACGAGGGCACTCCTAGCTGCAGTACTAGCCCTTAAATGCCAAAAACCAATGGTGTCCAGCACGCCAGGGGAGAAATTCACCTGGCGTACTGAACCACAGTGATATTAGGCGAGCCGGTTGACCAAAAGCGGGCTCACTCCTGGCCTCTCGTTTACGTCGAAGCATGGACCAAAGGGAACGCAACGACGTCTCTAGGAAACTAAACCCCGTCCTAAACGAGACGTCGCAGGATCCCCAGGACTCCACTTTCCTACGATACGAGTTACCGCACACGGCAAACGTGCAGGTCAGACAATCTGACAGAGAACCAATAAAAACTGTCGGAATTAATACAAAAAGTGAAACAACAAAATTGAACCTACGAAATAATACTTGAATACAATTAAGGAAAACCCAACAATCATAAACAGAGGAGAAAATGAACGATAGAACAAAATATAAAAACTAAAAATCGTGCACTTGGTAGGGCCTTAACTAAAAAGGAAAGAACGAAAAAAGCTAAGGCCCAGCTAGGGTACCTCGGGGTTGCCAAGCCCGTACTCGCAAGATGCGAGCCCCCTGAGGGGGTTCATGTCAGGGAAAAGATTCTCGCGCACACGATACTGATCTGGAGTGTTCGGGCACAAGTCTACTAATAAGTATCCAAACGGTTTCGCAGTGGATTTTATATACGTATCCACGAGAAATTTTCCGCGTCCTGGATATAGCTGGCGCGAAAAAGTTTGAATTTGTGACGCATCGCGAGGGTTTTTAAAGAGTATGATGTACTGGGAATTTAGGCTGATATCTCTCGCGAACTTTGAGCGGGGGAATAAATTCTGTAGTATCAAAATAATATTCACTTTCTTATGATGCGAGTGAATCGTAAAAAATTCGGCTATATTTTGACTCAGGTCGAACATTTGATCGTCTAACACATATAAGTCACCCTCCTGCGTTGTTTCGGGCAGACCTTGAATAAATGAAATATTCTTCTCCTCTGCAAACCATGGTTGAAATACTTTGTAACACCACATCACCCTTTTTATAGGGGGGTCGTATATCTCCGACGTTATCATTTTGCGTACCAGACTGGTTTTGCCAGCGCGCGTTGAGCCCACGACCAGCGTCGCAGAGGGATTTTGGAGTTTCATCTTTTTTTGGCACACACACACTCCTTTATATACACACCCTGATATAGTGTTCAAACTGGCTCAAAAACCATCAGTGTTATCTACTACTATTTGTAAAGCTAGAGGATGACTATTGTGAGAAATATTTTGCAATGCCTCGATACAACTAAGCGAATCAGTATATATAATGAATTTTTTGTAAAGAAGATCAGATAATTTTGTTATTGCCATATACACCGCATATATTTCGGAGGTAAACACTGAACAAAATGTATTCATTTTATTAGATATTATAAAACGGTTAAAAACTGCTGCCGATCCGACATGGTTATCTGATTTAGAGCCGTCTGTAAAAATTGGATGGTAGTCTTTGTACCGTTGTCTGTTTAGATAAAAAAGCTGATTAAAAACAATATGAGCAGTTGATGGCTTATGAAATTGGGTGAAATCACGATTAAAGGTTAAAATTACATTCTTCCATGGTGGAGGTTCAACTCCTCTTATCAAGACAGGAACATCATCAATATTTAAAGTTTGTAACATTTCTCCAACTCTGAAACCAAATGTTGGAGTGTATGACAATTTATTTGAAAACAGGGTGCTATAGATTGGATGTAGGACTTTGTTAAGTAGTGGATGATCTTCAATACTTTTAATTTTAAAATAATAGTGAAGAGACAATTTCTGTCGTCTAAACTCCAGAGAAGGTTCATTTGTTATGTTATATAAACTGTTTATTGGAGATGTCCTAAATGCTCCTGTGGAAATTCTAAGACCCTGATGATGGATGGTGTCAAGTGGCTTAAGGTATGTTTTAGCTGTAGAACCATAGATCATGCAACCATAATCTAGTTTTGACCGCACCAATGCTTGGTAAATCCTAAGCATGGATGTACGGTCCGCTCCCCACGAAGTACGGGTCAAAACTTTAAGAGTATTTAGCGAGTTAATACATTTTCGTTTTAATTGGTTAATATGAGATTTAAAATTTAGTTTAGAATCAAAAATTACTCCCAAGAATTTAAATTCATTTAAAATTGGTATAGGATGTCCATTTAATAAAATATCCGGATCTGGATGTAATCCTCGTTGTCTACAAAAATGAATTGCCACTGTCTTTTCGGTCGAAATGACAAACCCGTTCTTTTTCGTCCAATTTGTAATATTACAGATTGCAGTTTGCAGTTGCCTTTTGACGAAATTCATGTCCTCGCCTGAACAATGTATTTGAAAATCGTCGACGAAAAGTGAACCATGAACAAATGGAGGAAGTTGATGAATGATACCATTTATTTTTATGATGAACAACATGACACTTAAAACACTTCCTTGAGGCACTCCTTCGTTTTGAATAAAAGTATTTGATAAAACATCACCGATGCGCACTTGAAAAAGCCGTGTCTTTAAAAAATTGTTTAAAAATATTGGAAGATTTCCACGTAGACCCATTTGGTGAAGGTCCCTCATGATTCCGTACCTCCATGTTCTGTCGTATGCCTTTTCCATGTCGAAAAATACAGAGACTAAGTGCTTCTTGGAAACAAATGCTTCTCGTATTGCCGACTCGAGTTTTAATAAGTTATCCATGGTGCTTCTACCACGCCTAAAACCACTTTGGAATGGAGAAAACCATTTCTTTTTTTCCAAGATATAGAGCAGTCTGGCGTTCACCATCCTTTCCATTAATTTGCAAAGGCAACTTGTTAGGGCTATAGGACGATAGTTATTGGGATGTTGCGGGTCCTTTCCTGGTTTAGGAATGGGGACCACAACAGCCTTTGTCCATGCAGTCGGAAATAATTGGTCATGCCAAATTCTGTTAAATAAAAATAAAATTGTCTCCAGAGAATCGTCATCTAAATGAGTCAACATATGGTAATGAACATTATCTGGTCCGGGTGATGTGGGATGAGATATTTTTAACGCCCTATGAAGTTCATGAAGGTTAAAATCAGTATTATAGTTTTCCGGTGTAGAATGCCGGAAATCTAACGTCTTTCGTTCTTCCTGAACTTTATATAAAACAAATGACTGATGATATGACGAATCAGATGATACATCAGCAAAAGTCCCGCCAATTGTGTCGGCGATATCTTTTGCATCTGAAATTACATGTCCATTAAAATTTAAAAAAGAAATTGATTGACGCTCATTGTAGCTACCTGCAATTTTTTTAACTTTGCAGTTTTGGAGGAAACATGGCCTTGAATACTACTGACATAGTTATTCCAAGATTGTCTCTGGGACTGTCGTCGTGTCCGACGCGCGACGGTTTTTGCATGTTTAAAAGCAATTAAATTAGTTTGAGAGGGATATCGCCGAAATATATTCCAGGCCTTTTTCTGCGCTTTATAATCTGCAGCACACCTCTCGTTCCACCAAGGTTTCCATAGTTTAGGAAGCTTCCCAGATGTTTTCGGGATAGCTGCCTCGGCTGCACTAATGATTGTTTCCGTCACTGCGTCAACGGCAGAGTCAATGTCCTGTACTTCAACCATGTTTTGAGTCAATTTAGATTTTAAAATAAATAGTGGCCAATCAGCTTTGTCAAAAATAAAATGAATCGGACGTTTTGGAAAAGTAACGTCATTTACAGAGTATGTCAAAATAATTGGGAAATGATCGCTATTATGTAAATCTTTGTCCACAGTAAAACTAAATTTTGAGAGAAGGGATGGTGAGCAAATTGCAAGATCTAAAGTTTGAAAGGATCGAGAAGGAATATGAAAGTATGTGGGGCTCGAGTCGTTAAAAAGACACAAACCGTGATCCAAAATGAACTTTTCTATTTGTTGTCCTCTCGTGTTGTTATCTCGACTGCCCCAGATGGTGTTGTGTCCATTCCAATCACCAAATATAATGTATGGAGAAGGAAGCTGGTTTACTAGTTCGTCAAGGTCTTTCTGATTTATTACAGTACTTGGAGGAAGATATATAGAACATACTGTAATTAAAAATTTTATTTGTATCTGAATTGCAACGGCCTGTAGTGATGTGTTTAAAGATATTGGTCTACTTGGGAAAAGACACGAGTGCTTTAAAGCAACTCCACCTGCACCATGTGAACTTTGCGTGTTGTCTTTTCTTGTACATGCATATTGTTTAATTCTTGAATCTGTTGCTGGTGTGAGAAAGGTTTCCTGCAATCCTATACAGACGGGTTGATATATATTAATTAATGTTTTTATATCTTCAGTATGTGCTCGGTATCCATGGCAGTTCCAACTTATTAGTTTTAAGGACATTATTTAGCGAGGTTGTTTAGGAGGATTTTTTAGAAATTTAGATCTTGCAACTAGGTGGGGAGGGATCTCCAAACCCTTCTCCACATCCATCTTTCCACCACCGTCGAGTTCTTCCGAACTTCCTTCAGTGGTCTCTGCATCGTCAGTAAACATTTTTACATTTTTGTTCTGTTTTTTTTGTTTCTGTTCAGTGAAAGGCACGTCATCAGTGCGTCCACTTTTTGATTTAGAGTTGGCTTTTCTCATTTTTTGTAATGCTGAGGGCATGGTTTTACTTGCAGATTGTGCAGTGTTCGTAGGACCTTTTGAGGTACTTTGAACAGCAGAATTAGAATTTCGAGAAGTAGAAGGTTTTGCATTATTTGAAGATATGTTCGATTTATTTTGAAAGATAGCTGGGATTTTTATTTGATTTGTTTGTGCGGTTTTAAGCGCAATCTGTTTATCTTTAGTAGGTATTATTATTTTAAGATTACCTTGGTTTTCATTTGAAGTTTGGGTCATGACTGTTTTTATGTCTTCTGTTTGAGTATCTATAGATGCGGTTGTCTTAATTGGAATTGTTGAATTTGTTTCTGATGATTTTGCTGCAGCCGAATACGAGATATTCGCTCGAGGCGTGCGACTGTCAACGATCCGTCTTGCTTCAGGAAATGATATATTATTGTTTATTTTCACAGTTTGAACTTCTTTTTCAAATTTAAATTTAGGACATTGTTTTGAATAGGATGTGTGGCTACCTTTACAGTTAGCACAACACTCCTCCTTCAAGCAAGCATTACTATCGTGGTCAGGTTCAGAGCAACGGGCGCATATTTCGGTATTAGATCGACATGTTGTTTTTGAGTGTCCAAACCTCTGGCATCGGAAGCAACGCAGAGGATTTGGAACAAAGGGACGAACATCACATTTAATATAACCAGCTATTATTTCTTTAGGAAGTACAGGAGAATCAAATGTAAGGATAACTAGGTTTGTTGGTTTTTCTTGTTGGTTACGTTTTATGATAATGCGTTTAGCATCGCATACCTTTTGGCTTTTCAGTTCAGTTTTAAATTCTTCATCTGTTACCATGATTAAATCGGGACTAAATATTACTCCTTTAGTGTAGTTTAAGGTTCTATGCCCGTATGCCTGTACGGGAACATCACCGAAGCTCTTTACTGATAATAATGCTTTTGCTTGTTTTTCATTTACTGCTTCTACTAATAGATCTCCAGATTTTTGTTTATTGATTTTTTTGGGGGGTCCAGCTACGTTAGTAATGTATTTGTTTATCAAAAAAGGGGACATTCTTAAAAATTGGTTATCATCGTTATGCAGAATAATAAATAGAGGTGTAGATGTATTATCTAAATTACTTGAAATTGTAGGGGTTAGTGGGTTTAAGGCCTCCACAAAGGCACACGTGTGATGATCCATAAAAGGAAAAAGCGTTCATCACGGTGGATCCATACCCGCCTCGGAGCCCAACAAGGGAAGGCAGTTACCGGCTCTGGAAAAATAAAAATAATGCAGAAAACTAAAGGAAACCCAGCCTCGGCACACACCTTAAGGTACCACCGTGGTATAGTGCTACAGCCTCGGAGCGTGATCCGCCAGTTCACCCAGGGCACTCCTTAACTGCAGCACTAACCCTTAAATTCCAAATTCCAGTGAAGTCCGGTACCACAAAAGATTAATGTGGTACCGAACTGCAGTGTCATTAGGCGAGCCGATTGACCGAAAGCGGGCTCACTCCGGCCGCTCGTCTACGGGGAAGCATGGACCAAAGGGCACGCAACAGTGCCCCCAGGAAACTAAACCCCGTCCTGATTTGGGGCACCGCAGGAACCCCAGGACTCCACTTTCCCCCGATACGAGACGCCGCACACGGCAAACATGCGGGTCAAAAATCTGAAAATTTAAATAATATAATACAAACTTAAGGGTCAAAATTAAAACCTGCCTATTTCAAATAAGAAATAATTTAAACCGAGAATAACACAAAAAATTAACAATAAAACGAAACGAGGAATTACGATACGTATCATAAAAATGAAACGAACAAAATTATACAAAATTAGGGCCGTCGCAAAAAGGAAAGAACGAAATATGCTAGGCCCAGCTAGGGTACCTCGGGGTTGCCAAGCCCGTACTCGCAAGATGCGAGCCCCCTGAGGGGTCATGGAGGTAGGAATGAAAGGAGAAGGCATATCCTATCCCCCACCTTTGAGGCGATTGAAGTAACTGTAAGGTGTGGCAGGGAAGCTATTTTAAGGGTTGGTTGGTTGGTTGGTTTGTTAGGTTTTAGTGGCGCAAGGGCCAGTTTTGGCCATGCTGCGCCAAACACACGACTTATTAATTCTTTGTTGCAATGCTTCCAATTTGACCATTTTAAAAAGTAAAAACGTTGTAAAGGGTAAAAATATATTTAGTACAACTGTAAAAGTTGACGGTCTTGGTAAAAAGTTAAAAGAAAAATTTGAACGAATACTGATAACATGTTTTATTAGATAAAATAGTAAAAGTTAAGAAATTTAAATAATGAGGATGCTTATAACAATGAAGGATGATGAATTTCGTGTTTTTAATGATTTCAAGATTTAAAAAGATGAAAAATGAATATTAAACACATTTTAAAATATAGTCAATACATTTTAAAATATAAAAATTCGATAAGAGTAGGTTTTAAAATCCATAATTTAAGAATTGTTCTTCCTCTGTTCTTTTTTATTTTTATGAAGGAAAACTGAACGGAGCTCGTCCTCCACGTCCATCTCCGATGCATCATATACGATGCAATCAGAGGAGTCAATAGTCCGACCAGCAGATTTTCTATTGATCCTCTGTTTTACAGGTATTTGAACTTCTGTACAATCATAGTTTTTAGTTTTTTTGGTTTTCCTTTGTTTAGGGTGGAGATTTTAGTTGTAGATTGAGATATACTTTTGGAAATCTCAGTCATAGTTTCTTGTGATATTCCAGATGAAGAAGCAGATTCTTGTTTAAATTCAAAAGGTACATCGGGATCAAACTCCATGCCAATGCGGAATCTTACATGAGAGACGGTAGTTTGGGTTTCTATTGAACGAGTTTTAGGTTTGGATTCTGTTGCGGTTGGTACTATTTTAGCCTGGGCTGCTTGTGAGTAGGTTTTAACGTTAGTTTGGTTCGAGTTTACAATATTACGGGCTTCGGGATAAGAAACAGATTGTAAGGTTTTAACTTCTTGAACTTTCTTTTCAAAAGTCCACTTTGAACAAGATTTAGAATAGGCTGGGTGAGGTTCTGAACAGTTGGTACACTTGGGGGGATTTTTACAATTTTCAGAAGTATGCTCAAGGTCCGAACAATTTGCACATCTCTCCTTGCTGCGGCAACTATTTTAAGGGTGTCCGCCATGTTGGTTTGACCGGGGAAAGCAAAACGGTCCTTCTCAAGCGGTGCTTTTTCGCCAGATATCGGTCAAACGTCAAAGCGCGTTGGAAGTTTATTATTTTTTTTTTTTTATTATGCAAGTAATTTTGGCAAGGTAAATTAAGCTGAAAATATTTACTGTTTTTTTTTTAAACACTGACGGCAAAATAGGAATATATTACTTTACCTTTTAGAATGTTAACATGTTATAAAAATTAATAACAAAAAAAGTTGAATATTAAACATTTAGGATTATTTTTAAGCATTAAAGTATGAAGAAATGGTTTTTTTTTCTATGTCCATAGTTTATTAAAAAATTAAAATTTGATTAAAATGATAATAAAAAAAGAAAAATATATTTAAAAAACGATAGAAAGTAATTTTTTTTAAATATGAAAATATTATATTATTAACCAAGCAAAATATGATCTAACTAGCTGTTTTTGGTCCCTTTAAAGGGGGGGGGGGGGGGGGGGTTGAACAAATATTTTATTTTACTATATTTCTACTTCTATGACTACTTTTATAACAAAATATTGTATATGTAATTGTTAACTTTTTTTATTTGTAAAGGAAACTACCTTTAAAATGGAGTTGTTACAATTTTAAAATTAAAAAAAATATATATAGATACATTTTTCAAATAAACTACTGTAAATAAAAACAATACTTTTTGAAATACAAATTAAATGGCATATGCAACGTATGGAACCTCAAAGAATATGTGAAAATATGCTTAAATATTTTAAAAACTTAAATATTTTTTAAATATATATCCATACTAACATTGAAATTTTGTTTGTTCCAAAAGTTGCATATGCTAATCTATTTTATATTTCAAAAAGTATTGATATTTATATTTACAATAATTTATTAGAAAATTGTACCCGATTTTTTTAATTAAAAAAATTTGCTGTAACTCGACACCAAAAGTAGATTTTTTTTTACAAATTTGAAATTGTTTCATTAATCACATAATACATATTTTTTATTGCTGTTAGTTTTCGGGTCACATAAGTTGAAATATAGTAAAATTAAATATATGTTCAACACCCTCCCCCCGTTAAGGCATATACATTTTTAAAAAGTGTGTAGACCCTTCTGAGACACAAACCTGTGCCCAACTGTTCCAAAGTCCAGCAATCTATCGATTAAACTAACAGAGAAGTTTTAAGAGCTTGGAAATATATTTTAAGGTGTATCTGTATGCAATACTTCTAAAATTGCTAAAATCATTAAAAAAAACTAAAGGGAATTTTACAAATCCGAACCTCAGGTGTGCATATCTTGAAAAAGAATAGCATTTATATATAAATGTCAGCCTTTTATACGCAGGGAAAGTTGGCCCATGGTGTGATCCACATACATACACTTTCTTTTATTATTATTATAAATAACAATAATATATCGGAATGTTTTACAGAAAATGGAATAATTTTACAATTTACTGATGAAATTATATCACTACAAATAATTATTTTCTAAAAAAGTACAGGCGATTAGAATATTCTTAAATTTGACATAAAAGTTTAAATATGTCAGAGACAAAAAAAACCTTCTTGTAAACTTCTTAAGAGAGCTAAAACATCTACTTAAATTTTTATTTCAGTGTCGAAACTACATTCCAGTATTTCTAAATTATCAATCTCCTATAAAGAACTTACATTAAAAACACAACATAAAGTGTTCTCTTTTGAGAGGTATGATTCGAAACACTTATTTTGAAAAATCCTTTACTTCAGACTTACATAAATTTGCATTAATAAAAATACTTATATTTTGCATTATATGTATATAACTAAATTATGAAAACAAATTTATTTGCTACAAAGAAAATTGTCGGAATATGTATGCATATAAACACTACGAAAATAATTCCGACGTTCTGCTCACACATATGAAACTACGATAGCAGCGAACAAGCAGTAACAGGGAGGGGGAATGAACTGGTCAATGCAAGATGGCGGCGCGGTTACAATGAAAGCTTCAATTTCGCGAGTAGGTGCCGTCTCCTTTCTTATTCTTACCTCCATGGTGTTTTTAGTTTTTTGCGTTTTTCTGGAAATGGTATTTTTTCATCTTTTGGTACACTTTTCTCAAAAAGTATCATTCTAATCCACTTGAAATTTTGTGTGCCATTAATATATTGTATAATCTACATGTTAATCTAAAATTTTATTAGTTTATTAAAATAAAAAAAAATATGCATGAAAATATTAGTCGAAAAGTCAACAAAAATTCAATATTTTAGAAAAAAGTTTGGTAAAATTTTTATAGTACAAAATTTAAATAAAAATTAGGTACAGTATATTAATTATAATATAAAAAAAAAAATTGGTGACAATATATTGAAAACTTTTTGAGAAAAGTGTACCTTAAGAACTCAATGTCTCGATACTGTGTTAAAAACCTACAGTTAAAAAATTACCTTTTTCATAATAACTGTATAAAATATTAAAATTTTGTTATAGAATATTGTTCGACATAGTTGATCCCATATCTGTACAAAAATTTATTCAAATTTAGTTTTTAGTTTAATAATTACACTGTTTTTTACAAGCATAAGAATTTTTCAATTTTTACTCAGCGAAAACTGCACTCTCCCCTTAAACACATTCCAGGTAAAATAAACATCCTGGCTGGTTATCTTTCTTGTATGCCTGAACATATAGGTAAGGTATCCATTGACAATGAACAGGAAGATGAATTAATTCTTCCATTTCTTGATTCTCTTTCACCCATGTCTGATCCCTTCGTTAACTTTTTAATTCAAAATGAACCTGAATATGAAATAGATATTGGAACTTTTCATTGGGAACAAATAAATTATCAATACACAGGTGAAATAATGCATATGATCAGTGAACCCTCTTCTAAAAACTCTAAATATATCAAAGACTACTTTATTCATGAGGACACTGTTGTGTTGATGTTGCGAAACAGTACTTCCCCACATCTTAAAGTGATTGTGGTACCAGAAAAACTTAGAGCTAAAGTATTAAAAACCTGTCATTCTCTGCATTTTGGACTTAATAAAACCTATGATATTCTTTTACAGAGATACTTTTGGAAGGGTATGTATGCCGACACTAGAAATTTTGTCTTGTCATGTGACAAGTGTATCAAAAACAAACCTTTCTCTCCTGTTCAAGTTCCATTAAGTCTTTACGTATTCCAAAAAACCCAGGAGACCTAATTTCAACCGATATTCTTGGTCCAATCAAGAACTATTGTTACATACTGACTGTTTTAGACTATTTTTCAAAGCATATGGCTCTGTACCCTCTAGTTAATATTAAAGCTGAAACGGTAACTAAACACCTGATAAATTACATATCTGTTCATGGTAGACCAAGTGTTATATTGCCTGATCTTGGTACTCAGTTTACATCTGAAGTTTTTTTTTAACTTATAAATAAAACTCTGGGAATCAAGCTAGTTTATAGCACTTCTAAACATCCTCATACAAATGGCCAATCCGAAAGGATTAATTCATCCATTAAATCTTCAATTTTAATTCTCACCGAGAAAGGTGTAAATTTTACCACTGCTCTTCTTCTACATCAGCAGCTTTACAATGGTACAAAGAATTACTCGTCAGGTTACTCTCCTAATCTCAAAATTTATGTTGAACCACCAGATAAACAGTAAGAGAAGTGTCTGTTACAGAAACTGCAGTGGGTGTGTTGGACTACCAAATAAGCGTAGAAGGTGTAGGCTTGTCGGACCACCGGGAACCACTACAAGGCTTGTCAGGCGGTCGGGAACTATTGCAAGGATTGTTGTACCATCGGGAACCTCTTGAATGCCTGTAGGACGACTGGAAACCGCTTGAAAACGTGTAGAACATGTTCGGGTCACCAGAAGCAAGAGTGCTCATAATAGTAGTCAGTCTCACTGAAAGGGTTCTTACGTGGAAAGTGATGAGCTCGTGCTTACACAAGGATGATAAATTTTTTTTAAACAAAACTTTAATATTAACTCAACGAAACCATAAGTTAGAAATGTGAAGCTGTTTACAGGAAAATGATAAGAGGTCGACCGTAACAGAGCTTCACAATAAATAGTTGTACTTTGTTCACGATCATAGCTAGTTGATGTCACAATTTGCGATGGTTGTTCCACTCCACTCCGCTGCTTAAACTCGTCAACCAGATCACGTAAGAGTAGCAAGCACATCACTTCCCTCGGAGTGGACAGGTCACTGGATGCCGAAAGAAACTCTTCTGTCGCTCTTGTTGTGGCTGTACTGATCAGGTTTGTTCCGGTTCCTAAGATTCAATAGCCAGAAAAGCTGGTTTAAACCGATCCAAGGTTTCTCAGGCGGTCGGGTACTTTTGTAAGGATTGTTGAAACATCAGGATCCTTTTGAATGCCTGTTGGACCATGAGAAACTGATAGAAAACTTATAGGACATGTTCGGATCACCATATGCAAGACTGCTCTTAATGGTAGGCAGCCTTACTGTAAGGGTTCCTATGTGGAAAGTTGTGTGCTCGTGCCGAGATAAGAGAATTTACTTTAAAATAACCTCAATAATTAACTCAACAAAACAATAAGTTAGAAAGTACAGCTGTTTACAGTGAAATAAGAGGTCGACTGTAACACAGCTTCACAATAAATAGCTGTAGTTGGATCATAGTTGCAACAATGTCACTATTTGCATAGGTTGTTCCGCTCCACTTTTATAACATTCTGAAAGTTTTCCTGAAAAGCCGATTTAAAAAAAGAAATTAGGATAGTCAATTAGTATTTTTTTTTTTTAAACTACTGAACAGTTGCGATATAATTTTTTTTTAACCCTTATATGCCGTCTCCTCATATGAAAACAAAACGACCAGTTTTTTTTAGTTTCCTGTTCTTAAAAATAAACGAGAACAACATAATCCTAGTGTTGCAAAAACATCTATCTTCTTTCCAAACTTGTTCTCTTGCAGATCCCAAACAAATATTTTTTTTTCCCTGAGATAAAAAAAAAAATGTAAGAAAAAGAACAGAAACAGGAATAACTGTTCCATAGAAAGAATGGTTCAAATTTTGCTGAACTTTGGTTTTAATTAACTGAATCGAGTGTCAGTTTCGACCGCTAGCACCCAAATTATTTGTGTGAAAATGCATAATAATCATGCCATTACACAACTCTCGATGACGTTAACCTTTTGTACTCCAGGAACATCTCTGACATTTGCATTCTTTCTACGGAACAGTTTTTCCTCTTTCTGTACTTTCTTCCATAGTTTTTATGCTCAGAGAGGAAAATTTCATAATTATGTTTTGGATCAGCAAGAGAACTAGTATTTTTTAATATTGTTTTGTTGTAAACACACGATCATACCGAGATCCAAATGAGAGTGTGAACAACTGCATTTGGGAAAGAATTTCCAAATCAACATTTGTTGGCTTGAAAACATTACAGATTGGTATAATGGATGCTGTACTCTGTTTCAACGAAAGAACTTGTGCCCGGTTGAAAGTGTTTGAAAAATTGGTCATCGAACCTGGTTACAACATAGTGACAGTGCTTCACATAATTGATAATGAGCGAGTCATGGCAGCAGAGCGAGCTTGGCAGAAGATTTTAAAGCAAGCCAAAAGACTAAAATGGGTAACCAATAACTTATAAACAGCCCTGTTGAAAAAAAACTTTCCAATCGTCTGCTTGACAGATGGAAGCAAACTCAACAACAAAGTTGGATTTTCCCTCGTGATTTTTAGAAATGGTATTGTCATCGACAATCAGACATACAGAATCTGGGATGAATGCACAGTATTCACAGCCGAGCTGCTTGGACTATATTTTGCAATTAATTGGATTGTTAATCAGAACGACTTGGAGAAGAAATATCTGATCTGCTCAGATTATCTCTCATCATTACAAGCTTTTTTTTTTAAAAAAAGGACACTTCCCTCAGTAAAAACATTATTGTAAATATTCAGGTAAGCCTAACTAAAAGAAAAAGGTGTTGACGTTTTCTTCTTTTATATTTCTGAGCATATTGGTAAAAAATATTATATTGTAAATATTCCAAAATCTCATTAAAAAAAATTATCTAAAAAACAGATTCTCAAGCTGTAAAAGAATACATATATTCAATCACCTAACAACAATAATATCTAAACAATATTTTCCTTCAATTTATCATACAATTAACTATATTCCACTTTCCTACAAATTATAAAATCACTCAATTTTTAACAGGCTATGGTAAATTTAAATCATATTAATATCTCCATCAAATATATGTCAATGCAACACAGGAAAAATTCATAATGATAAACATTCTGTTTGAATACTCAATGCTTAAGAAAAGTGAGTTGGTTGGTTTGTTAGATTTTAGTGGCGCAAGGGCCAGTTTTGGCCATGTTGCGCCAAACACACGACTCTCTTAAGAAAGTGAGAGATGTTCTCAAACGGGAACTTAAAAAAAGAACGTCAATTAGCCACCTAAATGTCACCAATTTATTAACCAAAACAGTATTTTCAATGTTTTCTGTAATTTTATTAACACTACTTTGTAATACAGTATTTTTATTTAAACTTTTCTTTTGCATGCTTTCTATGTGATTTATTTTTATTAACGACTTCTAATGTATTAGATGTTTATACTTAATCTATAAACCCCGTTTTGTAGCTGTAACATATCCATTTCTAAATTCTGAATGAATTCAAATACAATTGAATAAGAGTATAAAAAATACGGTGTACTGGTTATAGTTAAGAGATCAGTCTGAATCCTAAATTCCATTTTCTCAGGTTACACCACGCACTATTAGAAACACGCTTGCAGAAGTCCAAAGCCTGATGATACCTTCGAAACCAGCACCTAACCTAGGCTCGACATCGCCAGCGGCTGGACATGTAAATTGTACCCTTTCCAACTACATGCAACAAGATAAATATGCTGTTGCTGTATTCAATGATACAATTGTGCAACTATTCATAGAAGATCGTCCTGCCTTTAATGTGAAATGTGTTGTGTACTAATCAGATGGTACTGGGAAATATTTTAAACAAAAGTATTCTTTGTGTTTGAGTACAATAATTTATGATAAGCTTCAATGCTTCAATTTTTCAGCCACGGCAAGGGTGCAATTGATGGGCTTGGTGTCATCGTAAAACATAGAATAAGAGAAGCAACTTTCGCTAGAATTATTGACCCTCACACACACACACACCAAAAGAATTTTCATCCTTTGCAACAAAAATGTGTCCAAAAATAACAATACTGTATGTAAAAGAGGAAACTGTAAATGCACGGAAGTCACATTTGGAAAATCTTAAGTCTCCAAATGTCCTCATAATTAAGGCAATTCCTTAAACAAAGTGAATGCATTTATTTGAAAAGTTCTCACCATAATGAAAATCTCAATTGTATCTGCTGATATAACATATGATTTTAAGACGGGTAATGCGACAGAATCTGAAGAATGATTTCTTGCCGACAATGTCATGTCAGCTAACATAACATTTAATGTTGGTGAATGGGTGCGAAGATGAGCATGCGGGTGACAATACACTGTTGCCAGATTGCAGGGGAAATACAAGACAATGGTTTAGATTTCGATTTTTGCATCGACAGTTTGAGTTGGGGACAATTAAGAGATCAATTGTCAAGGCAGTATGGGCAGATTCATAATCAAGCGGATTTAGAGGACAAGTCGTTTTTAAAACATTTTTAATTGGGTGAACATTTGTTTGAGATTTTAGGCGCAGAGTAAAAGGCGCAAAAGGGCCAATCTTGGTGGCTATGGAGTCATCTTTAAACACATTGAAAATTGGCCCGTGTCTTTAAGAAACAAATTATTCTGAACCCAGGTAGTCCCAAATTGTGGAATTGTCCTTTAGAAGAAATAGTGTTGCAGACAATACAGAAGTAATTTTTGAGCCAAAATTATTAAGAAACAATGTCGACCTGAATATTTCCATACAAACAACTTTAGATAATGGAATAAAAACAGTAATAACGAGTCTGGAGGCATAGTTTTTAATAAAAATGTGGCTGGGGTATACACTTACATAATTTGAAATTCAGCCATCTAATCAGGGCAGAGGTGTTGGTTCTGGCACAGATCGAAGAAATTTTGGTAACGGGCAACAGCGAAATTTTCGTGGTCGCGGAGGTGAGCGCAATTACAATCGCAGACAAAATTTCGCTGATAGCAATGAGCATGATGACCCTAGACAAGACAGACGTGCTCAAACCACCGAAGGCTCACGAAGTGGTCAACAATGGGCCACTGTGGCCAAACAACCAAATAAAATATCTTATTCCAACATAATAATATTGAACAATATTAATATCCAAATTTCCCTTAATATTATGTTCACAATGGTAGACTTAACAGCATTGCAAATTTTACCATCTACCTCATCTTCTCGGACGTGCTACAGGATCAACTTCAAAAGCTTTTAACAGTATTTTAAAAGTTTCGAAAAAGGAAGTTAATACAGGTAAGTTTCGGTTTGGATTGTCGATACTTCATGCTTGGATATGCTTTTTTTAGAATGTTTACTGCATATAGCTTACAGATTAAACATCTGTAAATAGCAAGTTCGTGGAAATGCAAAAAAAAAAAGTTGGAAGAAAACAAGAAATCTCTTAAAGCAAAGTTTAAAAGTAAAATGGGTCTCATCGGAGATAAGCCAAAGATAGGTTATGTAAATTCCAATGACGGTAACACATCCGACGATTTTTTGCAAAAAAGTGAGCTGTATATAGCTATAACCGGGATTGATGAACGTTGATTATACGTTTTCGAGTGATTCTTCAAACTATTTCAAGTAGTTACGATATTCTGGAAGACAAATTAAAGGAATATTGTACATCAACAGCTCAATTTTATGTAAACCTGTATCCATGGTATTGCATGCCTATAGTAGTACACAAAATATTAATTCATGCAGAGAAAGTGGTGAAAGGTGCATACGATTCATAGTGGGATGTTGATGGAAGAAGCTAGTTCTCGCCCGCTGTTGCTTCACAACGTCCACCATAATTTCTATGCTACAATGTATCGGGAAGGTAAAATCCCTGAAGGACATTCCTGAACAACGAGCCGCTCGAGAGATCTACCAAAGTCACGTTTTTCCCGCGCAAAAAGCGGACAGCTTCAATAGTGGTCTCAGAAATGATTGCGTCGTATTTTTTGAGATTTCATTGTGGTCAGCAATCGCACTGACAGTTGGTTTCTATGGCCATGGTCATAATATTCACTAGAGCGGCGCTAAAAATTAGTCTCGCTCCAGTTTGGCGCGAGAACCCGGACAGCTGCACGCAGCAGGGGATCTTAAGAAGGGGGCAAGTCAACCCCACTCTCTGCCCGGGTCCAGAGGGGGACGCTGACCAATAATATGAATAGGATTTCAGAGGGCCGGAGCCAGCAACCACTTGGGGACCACTGGAGTAGAGAGGGGTCAACCCAAAATGGAAATTATGTGAAGTTTTCGGTTTTGAGAGGCGGGATCAAGCAAATGATACGCCAAGGGGAATTCTTAAGGGAGACAATGATCAAAAAGTTATATAAGCTGAAACCCGAGGGCTTAGAGCATTATTATCCTCGATCTAAGATTTAATAAAACTCCACCCTTTCCGGACTTCAATTTTTTCTGACCGGAGACTTTCGCCTTTGGGCCCACAGGAGCGGGAGCCAACTTTCCCGATTCATATCGCTTTTTCCCTGGAGGGAAAGTCCTTTGCCGAATCCCATCAACCTCTGCCTATGGCATATTCACCTTAGAAGACCATCTAATTAAATCATAACCAAAGGGTATTCTTTTGCGATAACTAAACCCTGTTTTCGCAGCACCTGATCCAGAGATGGCGATTTTATTATTGGGTAAGTGAGCTCTTATTGACTTAGCGTATACACACAACCGTCGCGATATTTTCTCTCTCTCATCTCACATGAAGTTAAATTTGATAGGGTTTAAAATAATATTGATTAGTAGTGTCACAATTAATGAGTAAATAATTATTGTATTTTAAGATTGTGAATTGACGAGGGAGTCCATGATATGATTTGACAGATGTAACAACGTCACCCACCGGGGTTTAGTACGGATGGAAGTTTAATTAATATGATTAATTAAGGAAGACCAATGGGTGATAATATTAAATTGCTGGGAGTGGTATCTCTCATAGTGTACCAAGTCTTGGTCACCCTAATCTTAAGTATAATTCTAATTAAAAAGAAACACTAATTTTAGAACGATTAGTCTTCGATTAAAATTGAAGTAATCTATAATTTAGTCTACGGATAATTAACTTAGAGCAAGTTAACCGTTTTCCTGTCAAGTCATGTTTTGGTCCCGTGGTCATCTTAATTATTGTAATAAGTACGATTAATTTGCGGAATGTTAACTGCACTAATTAGAACTTACTAGTTCTTAGAATTGTACGACACTGACAATAATGATTGTTTTACACTTCCTCATATGTAACCTAGCTGTTTGTTAGTAGCCTAAATAAGTATAAATCTCAGTAACATTATGAGTCAGTTCAATTCATTGTTAACGGGTCACTACTGAGTCCTGGGTTATTTCTATACAAAATCACAACGCAATCTTTTAATTACGTAATCTTTAAACGAAGTTAATTATTTCTAACTTCTAACTTTTAGTTAATTAATTCAGACATGCTAGCGGACACAGCGATTATAAAGGCGGAGCTCGCCCACAAGAAGTGGTAACGTTAGGGGGATTTCTTTTGGGTAACTTTTTTAATTGTTTTTATTCGGGGTTTAAACCACTTTTTTATTAATTAGTAGCCTATTTGCAGTGTTTTGATTTAATTTGGAACTTCCTTTATGCCCTAAATCGATGTCTCCGTAGGTTTGTTTACTTTTTGCGAAAGGTGTTTCTCTCCTTTTTGGAGACCTTTCATGGCTTAATTTGGGTTTTAATTGATTAAACTTAATCTAATTTATTGTTTTCATTAACTTTTGAGTGCTTTTGCACATTTTTAACGTTTTTTACTTAATTTTTGCACTTGGTAGATTTAACATTGCGTGATGACGTCAGAGTCCCACTCAGCTGTAAACTTTTGGGTGGATTGCGCATCAAGCGTGTTAGCTTTAGTGTTCCCTTGGTTAATTGAGGTTTTGGGTTGGTTTATTGCGTTTTTGCCCATTTCTCAATTGTTTTACTGTGTTTTTCGATTTTTCATTAAATTTTTAATTTAATTATTTTTTAATTTTTGCAGCATTTTTCTTTGTGTTTTTAACTTAATTTCTCAGCTGCTTTGAGTTTTTAATTTTGAATTGTGCATTTAATTTTGCAAAACTCCCTTTAAATTAACCTTTCTTGCCTTAAACAAATCCATAAGACCCGTGGACCTAGCATAGCAGATATCGACTCAGAATATTCTGCTCAGAAAACGAAAATGATCCAGGTCAAGAGAACCAGAACTCCGATACACCTGCCCAAAAACCCAAAATTCCCGAAGGAAACAAATCAGCTGGCATATCCTACGCAAATTCAATCAATCAGGCAGGACTTAACCGACAACAAGAATATGCCAATCAACAGCAGAACGCTAGTAAAAACAACAAAAAAGTCACTCCAATCATTGTCAGAGACATCAAATACAACCATAGAAGGATCACTAATGTTCTGACCAAGGAGGGAATTACAGATTACAAAATTAAAATGCAAGGGAACAATTCACTCAACGTTCTTGCTGGCAACGAAAACGTGCAGAGAAACATCACTAAAATCTTTGATAGACTCGAAGTTTCATACCATTCCTTTGTACTACCATCTGACAAGGAATTAAAAGTCGTACTCAGAAGCATTCCACGCGACATGGAAACGGAAGAAGTGTTCAATGGCCTAATGGAGGAAGGCTTTCACCCCACCAAAGTGGTACAACTCACAAATCGTGTTAACAACAAAGTCAACAAACTACCACTATTCCTGGTTACGCTCACAAAGAACGAGCACAATAAGAACATTTATAATCTTACAAACCTTCTAAACCTAAGAATTAGTGTGGAAGTTTACAGGGGCAGAAAGAACAGAGTTTCCCAGTGCCACAGATGTCAAAAAAAAATTTCACGCGGCAGTTAGCTGCAGGCATCCTCCGAAGTGTTTTAAATGCGCGGGGGATCACCTGACAGCTGACTGTCAGAAAACACTGGAACAGTCCCCCAAATGCATCAACTGCGGGGGCGAACACACCGCAAACTTCACGCTTTGCCCAAAATACCCAGTCATAAGGGAAAAAGAAATTCCATTTTCGACACGGCAAAATGCCCCAAGAAAACTTTACGAAACCAGGAACTACATTCCTAACACCCCCAGGGAAGATAATGCCCAGAGAGACAACTACGAAGGAAGAACCTTCGTCTCCAACGTCACAAGGGAAGAATATCCCACAGAGCAAGAAGAAGATGAGGCAACCGACCTGTCGGCTGAACTTCGAGACTTAATCTGTGAGACTCGAAATACAATGACAGAACTCCGCGAGCTCATCATGGAACTCAGACACAATGGCACCCTTGGCCATGAACAAAATGCAAATCAGACAACAAGCAGGCATAACATTCGATAAGCTTGTTGCATTTAAACCTATCAAAGTCCTGCTATGGAATGCAAATGGACTAAATAATAAATTAGACGAACTTAAAGACATCCTCACAGAATTCAACATAGACATTTGTTTGATCACGGAAGCCCATGCTAAACCTTGCAATAAACTCAATATTTGTAACTACAGAACCTTTCGTACAGATAGAACTAAAAGAAAGTGCGGCGGCTCAGCAATTTTCATCAAGAAAACTTTCAAAGCCTCACTCTTTCGCTCTGATGATTCCAAGGGGTACGAGGAAACCAACATGATTGTTGAACTCGAAAATAACAAAACCATTAACTTCTCAGCAGTGTACAACCCTCCACAGAATAAAATTAGCGAGACCAACATACAGCACCTGATTCCCAAGGACACCCCAACCATCCTGGGAGGAGATCTCAATGGTAAACACCCAATCTGGGGTTGCAGAACCACAAACTACAATGGTAAAACCATCAAAAAATGTTTAGGGAAGGACAAAATCCGCATTATCGCTCCCCAAGAACCTATCATATACTCAAACTGCAATCGCTTCAAACCTGACATTCTAGTTGGTTGGTTGTGTAGGGTTTAATGGCACAAGGGCCAATTATGGCCAAGCTGCGCCAAACACTAGGTGATTTTAATAAACATTTTCTTCAACCAACTTCTTTAAAAATAAATAAAAGGACAAGTATAAAATACATGGTAAAATTTTTAAAATGACTAATGATTGATGTTTAAAATATACTGACAACGATGAAATTTGTTATTAATGTTTTCACGATTTGAAAACAGATAGGTATGAGAATAAAAAACATGTGGTTTTAAGTATATTAGCATTAAAAAATAGGCAACACAATTTTCATACAATTTAAAAAAGTTATATAAAAAAGTACGAATAAAGAATCTTTAAGATTTGGAACTTTCATTTGGAGAGGATGGTTTCTCAACATCCATCTCCAAAGAATCGTTGGCATCGTACAGTAAAATGTCATCGTCTTCTTTTGTTTCGATTCGTTGACAAGCATTTTTCATATTAATAAATACGACACCCATGTCCTGCCAAAACTTCCGATGGCGCATGGCAGAATCGGTTTCCATTTCTGGCAAGGGTCCTAATATTTCTGTACAATTTACCGGTGGCCTGACATTCTAGATATTTTCCTCACCAACACAAGCATAAATGTTGGAGTGGATGTCCTCAAACAACTGTCCTCGGACCACATGCCGGTCTTGGCCACAATTGGCATACAGTCATTGGAAGACAATAAAACTTTCGAACAAACCGACTGGGTCCAATTCCAAAACAATCTCAACGACAGTGACTTCACGCATGAGGACTTCACTAACGTGCAAGACGTCGAAAACACCCTGAAAAAACTCACTGAGCATATCATTAATGCTAAAAAACAGGCCACTAAACGTGTCACAAATAAAAATGATTACTTAAAACTTCCGGACCACATCAAAAAGGTTATTAATCTGAGAAATTGGGTCAGGAAACAATTCCAAAAAACGTTAAATAATTCCACTCGACTCGAAGTCCACAGGCTCAATGCCATTATTAAACAAAAAATCAAAGAGAACAAAAGAGAACTTTGGCAAAACAAAATAGAATCTCTTTGTGTCGAAGACAATAGCCTTTGGAAGATTTCTAGAAATCTCCGTAGATCCAAAACAGTAAACAATCCTATTGTCAGCAAAAATGGACCAGTTTACAAGGAGACAGAGAAAGCAGAAGCCTTTGCGGTTTCCCTGGAGGAACAGTTTACACAGAATACTGAACCCAACGATCCGGAACATGACAAGGTGATTCTCGAAGAAGTTAACCACTGGATTAGTAATAATCACTACACAGGAAATTTTGAAACCACCCTTGTAGAGGAGACTACATATCACATCAAAAAAGGGAAAGCCCCCGGTCCAGACAATGTCAACAATAAAATGATCTCTCTTTTGCCTGAAAAACTTGTGTGCACTCTCACAGATATTTTCAACGCATGTTTCAAATTTTCATATTTCCCCTCAGAATGGAAAAACGCCACAGTTATCCTTTTTCACAAACCCGGCAAGGACCCCACTCTTCCTTCATCCTACAGGCCAATTAGCTTGCTCTCGGCACTCAGCAAAATTTTTGAAAAAATTATTCTCTCCAAGATGAAGCCTTACCTCACATGCATTCCCAAAGAACAATTCAGTTTCCTTCCTGGCAAATCTACCACTAAACAGCTTGTCCGCGTTCTTGAGTTTGCAGGGCAAGCCAAGCACAAAAAACAGTCAACCGCTATTCTAATGTTAGACGTGGCAAAGGCCTTTGATAGGGTTTTTCATAAGGGTCTTGTCCTTAAACTAATCAGACAAAAATTCCCTACAGATATTATCCACCTTCTTATCTGATACCTTGAGGGTAGGAAATTCAGAGTTAAACATGAAAACAGCCTTTCTACTCTCAAAGAAATCAAGGCAGGAGTTCCACAGGGTTCAGTCCTCGGTCCTGTGCTGTACCTCATTTTCACAGCTGATTTCCCAGAGGAAAATAACCTCCTCAGAGCATTCTACGCGGATGACACCGCTATTGCGTCCACTTCTATGAATGCCAACTATGCACTTTACAAGTTGAATGAAACTGTTGAACACATCGAAAAATGGTGCGCTAAATGGAAGATCTCTATTAATCAAAGTAAATCGAACATACTCATGATTACAAACCAACCATTTCACAGAGAAGAGCTTCAAATCAAACTTTTTGGCGTCCCAATCCCATTCGTCACCAAGGCAAACTACCTGGGGATCATTATAAACAGACAACTTACATGGACAGATCATTTTCGTTATGTTAAAAAGAAATGTAATATTGTAATGCACAAGCTCAGACCCATTATCGGAAGATTATCCAAAATGGAACTTTAACTCAAAAAACTCATCTATACAAGCACAATCAGGCCAGGTCTCACGTACGCTTCACCAGCTTGGGCAACTGCGACTGATAGTGAAATTAATATACTTCAAAAAACACAGAACAAAATCTTAAGAGAAATTGTTAATTCTCAATATTTTTATATTCGTAATACCTGTATCCACAGAGACCTTATGATTCCTACCATCAAACAATTTGTCCTTGAAGCTAACATCAAGTTCTATGCGGACACTATTGAACATGACGCACAAATGACAGAATCCATTTCTTACCAAGTGCTTGAAGAAGACGCAAGAATCAGACCCTTCGCGGCCTTAGCCAATACAGATACAATACGCACTCACAGATTCAAATAACCTTTTAAATTCCACTTCAGATAGATAACCATCCCAAAAATTTCCCGCTGCCCTCCTCACTCCCCAGTCTGAGCAACCTGTTATAGGGCCCCATCACCAAGTGGGGAACACCAAGCAGGTCAGGCTGGAGGAAGGCAGCCTTTGTCCTGCCCCTCCCCCCATTTTGGTTCAGGAAAAGGAATACCAGAGGTTTAAGGAAAAGTTTTTAGAATTTTTCGAAACAAAACAGAGCAGAGCTGAGCAGTGACGCAGTACAAGTTTACGAATTTAAAGACGTTTCCTTCAGAAACGGCTAGACAGTTCGCAAGTCGTGTATCAAATGCAACGGATAGTTTTTTTCGGGGACGCAGATATTAACAATCAACCAATGAGAGAGGTATATGACCAGACTTTACTTTCAAAATTTTTGGAAGGGGTAAAAGAAGAGTACAAACTCAATTAATAATAAAAGACCCGAAATCTCTCAGGCAAGCCCTAGATTTCATAGAGCTTTTAGAAACAAATGCCCAATTGGTTAGGCCCCAAACTATACAGACAGTGGGAAATACTTTTGAAAGAAATGATGTCATGGAAAGATATATATAAACCACTCATGAGCAGATAGCCTCCCTCACAAAACAAGTAAGCAGATTTAGCTATAAGAAATAAGAACAAGGAGGGAGAGGGACAAACATTTAGTTTAAACCCCCAGAGAGAAAGGTTACAATGTACATTTTGTGGGAGAACTAATCACACAGTTGAGAATTGTTATCAAAAACGGGATAATAGAAGTAGGAATGGAGAACAGGAACGTAGATCCAGACCCATGGAGAGAAATGCAGGGGCATATTATGATAGGAGGGAAGGGAGCCCAAGAGAATACTATAATAAAAACAGTTATAGGGATAACAATTATAGAAGAGAAATTTCAAGTTTTGGGAATAGATATAATCCAAGAAACAGGGATACATCGAGATTTACGAGTCAGGACAGGAGGTACAGTTCAAGTAGCAGAGAAAGGAGTTGCACACCAAGGGTTGGATTTCAAAGAGATCAGTCGGGATTTAGATATCAACAAGATAGAAATGGAAAATATACAAATGGGACTGAAAGGAATGGGGTGTATCAGATAAATAGGGAGTTTCCAAAAAACGGGCCCCGGGGTCGATTCTAAAAGTAGGCTATAAGCCATATATATTGTCAGAAGAAGTCGAACCCCAAATGTATAAAAACGACAATCATATTATAAACACGCAGATTTTAAACGAGACACCGAGACTATTTTATTTACCGGTAATAAATTGCAGGCTAGCTGGGCTAAACACTATTGCTATGATAGATACAGGAGCTAGTTTATCGACAGTTCAAAAATCAATTTTCGATAAAATAAAAGGCGACCCCTCGATAAAATATAATAATGAAAGAATATCAGTAAATGCCATAACAGGGCACAAACTAAATATTGTGGGAAGTTATTTTATCCCTTTAAATATAGGAAACAAAACTTATAACCATACATTTTTTATAGTAGAACAAGATTTTAATGCAAGCTATGAAATTATATTAGGCGTAGAATTTTTGCAATTTTATAAATTTGTCTTGGATCTTAATGACAAAACATTAAAATCAGGAAACTTAAATGTACAAATCAAAGATGCAAATGCATTATCAATAAATAATAGCAGATGTGTTTCTCACCATTGAGGCTTCAACCTTAGCTAATTCCATTGATGATGCAGATGTTTTCTTCGCCATTGAACCAAAGACACTTTATAAATACTTACAAGCAAACATAAGGAATAAGCTTAAAAGCAGAGGCCCAAATACTGGTAAAGACAGTATCAAGGATGCTTCATGTTCTCCGGTGAAGTCCACAAATGTGCCGTGTGCGACCTCTCCAATAAGAGTGTTGTAACTACGAGACTGATTTTTCCTGCGAGGAAACCTGATATTGATTTTGTCTATGAATCTCAAACCGAGCAAGAAGTAGAGTTGGAATATGAGGATAGTCTTCTAAAAATCCAAATGAGAAAGTGTTTTTTTATGACAATCGAAAAAGATTCGAAGATATTTTTGGGTTTACCAAGAGAATGCATTTTCTGGATACGTTTTTAGCACAATAAAGTCTTCAGCAAGTAACATAATGATTACGCTGAAGAAAATAAGGTTGAATGATTCATACGCAATTTCAGGGTATCATTTCCATGTCAACAAGTAGCATAGGAAGAATTTTCAATGAAACTATTACATGGTAATAGTTTTGCCGGATTTCGTCTATGGGCCAGATGTGAAGGAGTTGGCGTTTGCATTCCGTGCTAGATATTCGAAGGCATGTTCCATTACAGATTGTTTTGAAATTAAGATTGAGAAACCGGCAAATCCAGTGCATCTGTGTTTATCTTGGTCAAGCTATTACAATTGCAACACTACCAAGTATATGATATCGTGCACGCCAGATGACTTGGTACATTTCCTTTCAACTGGTTATGGTGGAAGCGCCTCCGATACTTCAATTATTGAAGATTCTGGATACTTTGAAAAAGTGCCACCTAGTACCGAAGTCATGGCAGATAGGGGTTTAAACGTGTCTGCCTTATTAAGCCGAAAAGGGTGTAAATTAGTGCAACCACCAAGTGTATTGGCAGAGGTACAATTAACCCCCAAGGAAGCGATAGAAGCCAAGCGAATAGCATCCGTACGAATTCATGTTGAGAAGGTAATTGGAAGGTTACAAGAATTTCATATGCATTTCCCTTATTCCTGCTTTGATAACCATTTCGTTCCAGAATATGATAATAGTCATTATTGCATATGGATTGGTAAATATACAAACAATCAAATTCAACCTTATTTCATTTTTTTCTGTGAAGGCATAATAGCTGGCACCCCCTCTAGTAACTTCCACTTCAAAACCAATGCGAGGGCCATTAATATAAATGGTATTGGTAGAATGGTTGTATTGGAAAGGGTGCTATTGCCGGCAGATTACTTTGCGGTGTGTTAAATTTGGACAGTCCACCAACAAAATTTTCAGCTTACAATTCGATCTGTGGACTAGCTTCTAAAGAAGTGTGTTAACAGTCTATGAAGGCAGCAGCTGCAGAAAGTATTGAAGAAAATGATGGAAGCAATAATGTTAGTGTTATCTTAGATGGTTCCCGACAAAAGCGTGGCTATTCGTCACTGAATGGCGTTGTCACAGCCACCAGCTTCGACACAGGAAAAGTGGTGGATGTAGAAATTCTTTCAAAACATTGCAGTTGTGGAAATAAACCAAATCATCTTAAATCTTGCAATCTTAACTTTGAAGGTTTGAGTGGAAAAATGGAAGTGAAAGCAATTTTTACAGAAAAGAATAATGCACCGTACGTCAAGTATCTTGGGGATGGAGATTCCAAAGCTTTTATAAACATTGAGAGAAAAAAAAGATTTATGGAGAGGACTTTCCAATACAGAAATTGGAATGCATTGGGCATGTTCAGAAAAGGATGGGAAGTCGCCTTCAACGATTGAAGAAATCATCAATACACATAGTTTTAGATGACGGAAAAAAAACTTGGTGGGAAAGGTCGTCTAACTGATGGCATTATATACCAAATACAAGCTTATTATGGCCTAGCCATCAGGCAAAATCAGGAATCAGTAAAGGAGATGCAACGGGCTGTGTGGGCAATTTTTTTTCATAAAATTTCAACCAACGATGAACACAACATGGATTTTGTCCAATGGGCAAAACATTGAGGTGTAAATTTCAAAAGGCCAAAGCTGAAAGGGAAGTATATATTCACAACAATAGTCTTCCTGTTTCAGTGGTTGAGGCCTATTTTCGAGACCTTTCCCATCCTAATTTGTTGAAGAATGGTTATTTAGTTGCGAGTCTCCAAGAGGATTATCGTACATACGAGAGCGTTCTCTTCTGTTGTGTATGATGCCTTGGCCAGTTTCAATCAAAGCAACATCACAAACTTACAAGTACGGGAAAAGTTAGGGATTCCAGTGGGTGTAAACGGCAAAGAAGCCTTGATGCGTCTCGACAACGAGAGAATTTCAAAGCCAAAATAGGCTTTTTTGCAACAAACAAAGGAAAAAAGAACACAAGAGATTGAAAATGAAAAAAGAAGAGGATATGCTTCAAAATGACAGTGAAATCACTTCTTATGATGCTGGAATGTTTTAATAGGTAACATTTGTATTCTTTAAATTAATTTTTCTCAAAATGTACTTAACTAGTTTGACGTACCTTTTTACAGAAACTGTCAATTACATATGTGTAATTTTTTGTAAACAAGCTCTACATATACCTAAGAGTATACTGAAATGATCTTTTAATGATTATTGTATTAGTTATTTTTAAAAAATATTTTTCTGTTAAAAAAAGTTTTTTTTTACCCAATTGAAGTGACTCTTTCAGTAAAATAGCAAATGTATTAGTTTATACAGAAAAAAATTTCAAGTTCTTATCTATAGCACATTCTGCGCACATCGAAAAATGGCAATTTGACATGGTCGGTATAGGAGGTTCCGACTCCCTGTCAACTTCCACTTAGCATTTATTCACCTGGACCCTCGTAGAGTGGGCCAGACAGTCCGCTACCAAGAGGCCAGGCGAAATAGCCACTCCTCATTTCGCAACCGGGCTTGTGACCGGCTATGGCTGAGTTAACTAATCAGACAGGACGAATTTGCAAGTTTTATTTTTCAGGGTCATAGAGCATGCTTTCATTAATCACTGTTTTGCGATTCGAACCCAAAGAGAGCAACTCAACATCTTGCTATACACCACAACACAAATGTGATCACTCCAAGTTTTAACCCTGTATTGCATAGTATAGCATACATGCTACACAACTTTAAAATGACCACTAGTTGCATCTATTGAGTTTAATGTCAAACTACTTTAGTATTGTCACATAGGGAACTTTGTGCACAGGTTCTTATAACCCCAGCTAGGTCCTTATCTTTATAAAAAAAAATTGTAATAAAGGCAATCAGTTGCTTCGAGATCTGTTGTTCTAAAACTGGCTTATGAAGGTGAAGTTTTCGAAGATTGTTTTATTACTGATAAATATAAACTGGCTAAAAAACCCTAGCTAATACCAGAGGTATGTAGATTGTATTTAACTATATTTTCATACTTTTTGAAAATTATTTAATTAATTACACACGATGTTGCATATACGCTACACAATGGTTTTAATTAATTAAATAAGCACTTAGAATTTTTTTGTATATTTTTCAGCGGTCCAGGGGCATAAACACGAAAAAAGTTATTTCATTAAAAAAGAATAAATCACACACTAGAGGGTGAAATTCAGCCTCTTAGAGGTTTTGATTTCCCACGCATTACAGCAGAGGAATAACAGACGATAATTGGCGTTTTAATGATCCAAATTTGAAAAATTCCCCGACTTTTTCCAGAATTAAAAATTTCCATGATAACTCCCCGATTTCCAGGTTATGTTACCACCCTGTTATTGTAAATTATGGTACTTTTATGATTTTAAAAATTGGGTGCATTGCTTGATAAACTGGAGATTCCTGGATCACTGGTTAAGGTTTAGTAACAATCAGAGGACAGAAACTCAAAATTTCAGTTACATTCATAAAACATAGTATAGTAAAAGGCAATATCAGCATTGAAAGCTCTTGATGTGTCTCAATGTTCCAAGAATTTAGATTAACTATTTTTGGTTTATAAATAATTGCTGCACTTTTTAACAAATTCCGAGAGTGACATTCCTCAACTGGGTCATTCCATGAAAAGTGGACATTCAAGTATTTTTTAAAGTTTTTTATTTCGTGGTTAATTTTTACTTGATTTTGTAGATAAGTTACATTTTGTTAACAAAAGTAATTTGTTTCCAACAACTTGTTTTCTTACAAATGGCAGCCATTAGAACACATGGTTTGTTGTAAGCTGAACATTATCCAAAGTTTAGTGAAATTTGAAAAGTTTTTCCTTTGTTTTATAAAATATTAATAAATAAAAAAAAAATTATTATCTTATTCCTTAATGTTTTATGTATTTAAAAAGCTAAATATTAGGAAAATTATTGTTGTTTAATTATAGTTATTTTAGACTTAGTTGAGAGGCAACCCACGTGTAACCTGAGTTACCAAAACATGAAATTTTCCTTCCCATTTCTAATGTAATACTTCATAATAAGTTTTCTCTTTACAAATGAGATAAATAATTAATTTTTACATTTTACTTTTTTAAATTTCGAGTATTACTTGCTAGAATTGAAATTATGTAACCTGAGTTACCACATCTTTATGTAACCTGAGTTGCCATGCAAATTTAACATCTGATAGCTTTTCTTCCCCTTATAATACATCCATTACGTGAATTTTGTGTTTTCAATCAAATTGGTATTGATCACAAGAATAGTTTTGTTGATATAATAATTAAATAGGTTTTCGATGAATTATAAAATCTCAAAAAATTATCTTAAGAAATTTTCGAAAATTCCCAAATCAAATTCCTATTTATAAAACTGCCTAATCAATGGGTAGAGCTACACGCCGGGCTTGCTCAGCATTGCCAAACTCCGCAAGAAAAAGAAATTCTTTGTAAAGACTTTGTGAGAAATATGGCTATCCTAACACTCCATCGGAGCAGGATCAAATTATGCATCGCTACTGCATAAGCTTTGATGTAATTTCAAAAGTAAGATCATTTTATGAAAGAGGTTACATCAGCCGACAAGCCTGGTATAAAGGATGTGGTAACGATAAGACATGAAGATGGATCCAAAATTAAAATGCAAATAAGGCATTCGAGTTCGCACATCAATGAAATACATCAAATGTTTTGTTCTGAATTTGGCGAAATAGTAGGTAAAAGCAATTTTGCTGAGCTAAGGTCAAATCACGTGATATTAAGCAACAAAATGCCTGACAATGTTTGTATGTATAAATATCACGAAAACTATATCAATGCTATAAATTTGTAACAGAATTTCCTTCGTATAACCATAATTTCATACAGTCTAATATTATCTGCGAAGAACGAACAGAAAATTGGTGGTTAAGCAAATGTTCCGTTGTTTAAGTAGTCCCCGAAAATAGAATACCGATGTATGGCAGTGTGCCTCAGTGAGGTTGATGACGAGGATGTTAAAATCATGTGTCTCAAATTAACAGGAGAAAGTGGTTTAAACTGGATGAAATATATTTCGTATACACAGTTCAGAAAATGTTACGTGTTCTACCGACTCCATCATTAGTTATGAAAGGAAACCGTGTCACATATGAATTTACCACTAAAATTTATGTGTTTGAAAAGGCATAGATTTCAGTGTTTAAATTCCTTCTGTATTTTGTTATGAAATTTGTTCTTTCATTTAATATTGGGTATTTTTAGAGAACAGAAAAAGTTTTTTGTTTGCATATTAAAACTCTACATATATGCATTTTCATGCAATATATTACTTTCAAATTATTACTAAAATAACAGTAATTTAACTACTTCATATAAAATGTTAAAAAGTTGAATAAGTTAATCAAAATTCCAAAGGAAATACTGAGATAATTATTAGAAGAGCATTGTTAAATGATATGTAACTTGAGTTACCAAAACTCTGCAACCTGAGTTACCGGTTAATTAATTAAAAATTCCCAATATGGATATTTATCTTCCAATGTAAAATTTAATATAGATTAGAATCCATAGATTTATTTAGGATACAATTTATGAATTTAAAATTTTAATAAGAGCAGAATTGGCAATTTTTAAAGTACCAAGTATATTCCATGTCCGTTTTAGGTAATCTGAGTTACCGGAGGAAAATAATTTATAGTCGAGCAATTCTGATACTTATAATATATTTTGATGTTTCTAAATTAAGTTAAAATCAGTTCAAAGTTTTAAAAAAAATTGTTGTGGTTTTAGAAATTTTATTTTGGGTAGAATTAGTGTGAAACCAGCCAACGTATGTGTCAAATGTAACCTGAGTTACCATGGAATGACCTAGCTAATAATCTGTTACCATAGTTATTCAAAAATTCTTCACGTTTAAAATTATAATAACTTTATGGAGACCAAATTTTTTAAATTTAAATTATTGATATTACATGCCAAAGGATATGACCTATTGCTCTTTGTATTACAATCAGTTTCAGCGATTCGGGGGAGCGTTTGCCACCTCAATTTTTTCGGATGTTGTACCAGTATTTATTTTTTTCGAAAGTTGCCCCCCCTTAGCACTTTTTTAAAATAAAATCCAAGTCAATTGTTTTACTGCATTGCCAAAGCCAGGAGTGACATAATTAGTAGTTTTCCTATTGTGAAAAAAAATTTCAATGCGACTTGAGTAAATTTGTCTTTTTTTTAAAACTCCCCCGTCACTTTAGCTCCCTATTCCAAATACTGATCATGATTATAACTTGATTGGCTAATGATGAAAATATTAATTATTATGTGAAAACACTTACTAACCATTAACAAGACGATGAGATGTTGTGTAGTTTTGTCATTTTACCTTTTATAGGCTTTGTGAGCGAATAAAACGAATCGCATCACGAGATGTTACTCCGGCCACTCACAGAGTGGAGCTAGCGTATAAAATGACGAAATACCGGGGGAAAGAGCATTTTTCCACTTTTTTTTTAGACAGAAGAACAGGGATGACAGCCTAAAAAGAAAGATGTTCGCGTTGGGATATTGATAATGGAGATTGAAAGTTTGTGCTGTTGACTAAAGGTCTGATCCTTCGATGAAGTAGTGGGAGTCATCGTGAATAAACATGCGATTAATGGTTGGTTGGGGTTTATTGGCACAAGGGCCAAATATGGCCAAGCTGCGCCAAACACTAGATTTTTAAACCAACATTAAAATTCTAAAATATACACATAAACTAAATAAATTTCAAATTAAATGCAAAAATCGAGTGTAGTTTAAAAAGATAAATAGTGATGGATGATGTGGATGATTCAATAAATAGGACAATGTGGGAGATGAAGTGTTAAAAAAGCGATTATATACAAGTCTAAGACGAGGACAAGAAGTTAAAATATAAATTATGGAGAGAGGTTGTTGGCAATGATGACATGGCGGGGCAGTTTCACCATGCAATAAATATCTATGCGTTGCTCGCGAATGACCTATACGGAGACGGGTCAATAAAACATCACATCGGCGAGATGGCAAGGACAGTAGGAGCGGGATGCTGGGAAATACAGAGGCTAATTTATTAGCCGTCTGTAACCTCCAGCCATCGCTCCAGTCCTTCCGTACAAGGTCCCGCAAAACATTACGCAGGTCGTCATATGGGATTCTGATATCATGCGATTAATGACGTGAATGTAATGTCAATTGTTTTTTACCTATATAGTGTCTGGTGTTACCGCTAATGTCCTGTACTACTGGTAGATCATGTGTTACAGAGTGTAATAGGCTACCAGCATTGTTCTGTGTAAAACTTATGTCTTAGATAAATGTGTGAGAATAGCAAAGATCGTCCGGTTATTGAGTTAACGAACCACGCTTTGTGCTAAAGCCTCACAGGCTTTAAACAATTATCAGCCGTATAGAGCATTAATTATGTAACTTCTTTCCCTCGTGGACAAAGATCAAAAAGACGGAAATCCGTCTTAGAACGGAAAACTTGCACCGACGTGATGTCACATCCATGAGTGCCAGGGTTTAAATAAATTCATATTAAGGAAATGGATATTATAGGATTGTTAAGAACACAAGAAAAACAAAAGCATTATGATAAATCAAACAAATATTAAAAAAAAAAAATATGCATAAAGATCAAATTAAATCTAAGTTACTTGAACCTCATACTGTATTGTGTTAAACCTGAGGTGACTTAGGTTTAGTTTAATTATTATCAGAAGGTTTATTTTTAGTATGTATTTATTTAATCACGAGAGCTACGGTTTAGGTGCGACATGTTCGCCATCCAATCTCGTTCTTGGTTCTGCCGGTTCCTCCTAGAGGTAACCCTGTGGTTGCCGAATAGACTTGGCGAATTATCGCTTAGCCCCAGGTTGTATAAGATTAAAACAAATTGTGTGCGATTTCTTATCAAAAACAAAGTTTTGAAGTCATCTAAGGCCTCTCATCAGTATTATAATAATAGCACTCTTGATAACCAATACATATATAAATAATACATTTGATAGTTTCATTCCAAATATACTTAATAACTGAACAAGACGACCTCAATATTTAACGTAGGTTATTAGTCAATTCCTCCAAATTATATATGTTATGATTTATGTTGTATTTAAAACAAAGTTTGCTTATAACTTTAAAAATTGTACAAATTGAAAAGGGGAATGGGGCATTAAGTGAAAAACAATTTATGTATATAATTCACAAATCAGTTGAAGACAACAGAAAAGCCATTGCTAGGTCAAAAAAATACTATAAAAAAATTATACGAGTCTATTTCTACTGTATTTGGGAGCTAAAGCTGCAATCCTTATCGGAAACAAAAAATATATATTTGTATTTTGGGGATATTCACATCAAATATGCAATTGTAAAAGAAAGAGGTGTGTGTACATTCAATAAAATACTATCAGGAGCTTGCATTGAAGAAATGAGACTCAGCCTTTGGAGAAAAGAGACTGCAGACTGGATGCATATGCTTCAGAATCTTCAGCAAATTTTTGGGTTTTTCCTGAAAGAAGATAAACAATCAAGTTAGAGGCACAGAGTTCTTACTTAAAGTCAGATGAATAATACCAATTTACCCCCATAAAAATTACGGAAAATGCTACAACTTCGACTTATCATGAAACCATGAAACATATATTGGAGTTTCATTTTCCAAAAATAAACAATATGCTGCCTGCAAGAACACTAATGGAATAACAATTTACAGATGAAGAAATTAGATTAGCATTACAATACATGAAACAGGAAAAATCAGATTTCTTATCTTTATATGCAAAATGGTTCACTTCCATATTCAATGCTTGATAATAATAAAATAAGAATAAAATAAGAAATTGAATAATAAAATATTCACATGTTGGAAAGAAACAAAAATTATTCTCTTACACAAACCAGGCAAAGACCCAAGAGCACCAGATTCATATAAACCTATCTGCTTATTATCAGTTTGGGGTAAAATAATGGACAAATTAATCACGAACCGCCTCACATACACGTTAGACACCAGCAATCTATTTAGTAACAAGGAAATGGATTTTTGAACGCCCTTACTGCCCTTATAGAAATCATAGATAACAATAAAGAACATAAAAATCACACTGCATTACTCTCATTCGATATTAAAAACGCATTTAACTCTACAAGATGGAACGACATAATTCAAGTCTTAAACAAATACAGTCCAAGACTCCAAATGATGGAATTGATAAAGATTGACTTCACTGAACGGGAAATCTCTCTCGCATCTACATCAGCAACTAACAAAAAATCGTATAAATGTGGAGTCCCCCAAGACCTATATATTGGCTCCGTATAGCGAACACTCTTTTGAAGGCATATGAAGAATTAGACGACTAATAACAAGGGAGATTGATAGCATTCACAGACGATTTTCTGTTTGTACTAAAAGGTAAATCAAAAATGGACATTGTCAATAAAATTCAACAATCAACCACATTCATATCCGATTGGTGTTCAAACTATGGTCTTAAATTAGACATTTTTAAAACTTAACTGATGATCCTCCCCTTCCATAAAGATCCAAAATGAAGTATAAAAATTTACCACCAAAGTATTTCTTTCGAAAACAATAAAATACTTGGGAATTATAATTGATTCTGCACTTACATTCATACTGCAAATCAATGCACCAAGGATCAATATTTCAATGATTCCTTATTATTGGTAGAGCAATTGGATAACAGCTGTGAAATATTAGAAATATCACCAGTAAAGATGAGTAGAATAAACTCCAAGAGAAAATATAATTACATGCAAAATAAAGTTAAAAAATTAAGCAAATGTGTTGCTACTAAAGCAGCCACTATACTAGGCTAACGAGAATATTAATGATCAAAATGAACTTGAGCCAAAGAAACATAAATGTTCAGAGTGCATATTGTATGATAGAAAAATTATTGCAGAAGTTTAAGAATGCATCTTTTAACGAAAAGGTAGGAAATTTTGACATTAGTCCTAAATTCCAGGACAATCGTAGGAATAAAAAAAATTTAGCCCTACAAAATATTTAACGAAAAAAATTTAGATACTTAACAAAAAAAAACATGTCTATTATCAATATCCAGTGGGAAGAAAAGTTCAGGTTTGGATACTGAAAATAAGACAATTGATTTTTATAATGATGACAACAATAGTCGGATATTATTCATTCTGTGTGTGTTTGCATTTATTATCAAAATGTCAAACTTATGCTCCATGTCAATGACTATATATTATTATTGAAGAAACTAGTATGTTCTACAGAGTTAGAAAATCTCCAAACATTTTGAAGGAAAAGTTCATGCTTTATGATTATTTAGCGACCAGTTTTGAAATAACTTAAAAACAGTGGAATAAAACTGATTGTGCAGAGTTGAAAATAATTATTAACACCAGTTGATGAATTTGTTGATACGTTAATCGCGAAATTGATTCTTTGTGTACACATAAATTTTTTACAAAAGCTCAGAGTAACTACTTTAAGAAATCTAAGGCCGAGTTATTGGCAGATAAGGCCATTATTGTTGCAGATTTTTCAAAAATTATGCATGTGTTTGGCTATTCAAAGTGTCAATTGGCAAAAAGAACAAGCAACATTCCACCCCTTTCTTGTCTATGCAAAAGATAGTATTGGAACTCTAAAAACTATTTATATGTTTATAATCAGTGACCATTTTATACATGACACAATATCATTGTGAGATTGAAATTGCCTGTCAGAAATTAGAAAAAAGATATGCTTTAGCTGACACAATTCCAGGAACTAGAACAAATCCCTGTTTTGTACCAATAAATCAATCACAATTAAAGATTTCCAGGGTATCAGGTTCGTCATCAACTTTCATAGCTACTATGGCATTTGAAGAAATTACAAAACCATTACATTTGAAAAAAGAACTATATTTGTTTTACGGAAATAACTGGTGGATCGGGAACATTTTGGGTTTTTTAGAAGAATACCGATGACTATAAAATTATGTTCATGCATCCTCATGGACCAAGTTCATGTGGCCAAATCCCACAGATGTATGTTGGATCAAACCTGTGACTACTCTAACGACAACTACAGGCAAAACATATCAGATCACAAAAATAGAGAATAAATCAATTAAAATGTTATTTAAATCTTGTAGATTGAATATATTGGCTTTTGAAGACTACAAAAAGTGTGATTAAATAATATTTTTTAGCTTTATTTAATTTATACCTGTATAAACATTTTAATGTAATTGATATTTGCAAACATTTTCCAAAATTAGGGTCATATGTTTGGCATGACTTGTTTTTGCTATGAAGCATAATACCCTCTTGATTTTTTCTCTATTAAATGTAGATATATCAAATAATATATCTTCCAAATTATAGCAAAATAAAAAGTGAGCCATTTTTTTATGACCCCTCAAACCTAACTAATTTTTAAAGCACTTTTTTAACTTTAAATATAGTTAAAACTACTAAAATAAATAACTGAAACTGTTTAAATATTAAATATGTGTTCTTTGCTTACTTTTCTTTAATTTGGTACAAATTTTCTTGAATTTGATCCTCTGGTTCTCATATTACATGCATTTTTAGACATTGTAGTAAATCCAAGATGGCCGCCTTTTGAGAAAAATGGCTGATTTTCAAATGGCTATAACTCGGCTCCTTTTCAATAAAATTTTTAAATATTTGAAATTTGGTGGTTTGGTTGTGATATTTAACAGTGGTATAAATTTATAAAAAAAATCTGACTATGGAGCAACAAATTAATTCTCAAATGGGTGTTTTCGTATGGAAGGACCCCTAGGCGAGATTGCTATGCAACAACCTTCGTCCATTTCCCTGGTTGGCTTAGAACGGTTGACCTCGAATACCATTTGTTTCAGAGAGAGATATTTAAATATTTACACTTTTATGTAATAACTTTACTTTATTATATTATTGTTTGAAATTGCATGTGATTATAACATATGAATGATTATCAAGAACAATGTATTTAGACATGAAGAACAATTAACTAGTTTGCAAAAAAATATAAGTCAAAATTCTAATTATATAACTTACATGGCATTTTTACATTAACAAGCACAAAATATATGAAATTTTGTAAAGGACTCGTGAATTTTACAAATATGTAGATAATTAACATGAATTGAAAGCATTTGGGATTAATAAAATTCAGAAAATATTTTATATTTAAACTATTGGAGGTCTAAGTATTTATAAGAAACATTTGTATATAGACAATAAACATGAACTTTGTATATTGAAATGTTAGCTAAGGAAAATTTAAAGTGTATTTTAAAATTTCTAGTACAATCCATTAAGATATATTGTCACTAATAAGCATTTAACTTTCAATTCTAGAGTAAACTTCTAACTTTAACCGTATACCATTAAATAGGGCCAGATGGGGTAAAGTGGTTATATGGAGTTAAATAGTCATACTCCAATAAATTTTGTAGATTTTAATTTTTAATTTTTATTATCATCGTACAGGTTTCATATATTTTTGTTTTCAGTAATGAGGCACAAAGTTTTTCACTCAAAATTATATTTTTAGTAACACATTGAATACCAATAAATAGCAATTTGGGTTTTGAACATTTCAGTATGTTCATTTGACTCCCTTACATTTTGTTTCATCAAAATTGTAATAGATTAGACATGCAGAAGATTTTAAATGTATCTCAAGAACACATTTTCAATAATAGGTAAGTTGTGCTTATTATTTTTTTATTTTATAGTATTTTTAGTAACATAGGGTAAAGTAGTCATAAGTATAATCCTATCTTATTTATCATAACAATGAGTTTATTTAAGCCTAACATTTAATGATTGATTATTAAATATTAATTTAGAATAATAAAGTATATATTAGTTTATAATATGGATTAAAATAAATAGCATTAGGCTTAACTTTTACATGGCTTGGAATGACTTTATTAATGCCTAATATTCAGTGATTAAAATTTGGATAAACTTGCATAATAATAAAAAAATTCTTGTCTTAATCAGTTCCCCATCTTTTTACAGAATATACATGCTAAGAAAATATGTTAGAAATATTGTATCAGATTACTCTGATGATAGTCTACAATTAGCTATGCTGGTTGAAAAGGACAAGTCTATGTATGCTGTAGCTCAGGAATTTGAGGTTTCATACCAGACTTTAAAAAGATGTGTCATTAACAAGTCCCAAATAAGAATCATGGCTAACATTCGAAGAAAATTTTGCATTATTGAGAGCTTCAGATTAATTGCTCATGTTGGATATCCATTCGATCGTTCTGATATTTCGAAATTTAATCCAAACGTGTCTTAAATATCCTAATAGCAGAGAAAGTACAATTGGAGACAAGATCACCAGGACCAGATTACCTCAAAATTTGTGAACAAACGAATTGACCAAATGTAACCGTGTCCTTAACAAAGTACCAGAATCCCCCGTTGACTTCACAAGATCGGTAAATAGATGTTCATCAGAATTCAGAACCATCAACATCTGGTATATGCAATTTGAATTATAAAAGTACAGAAGTATCAAATATAGCTAATACAACAATTATATACCCACTGAAGGACTTAATAAGAGCAATACTGACAACAATATCTCCACCAGTCTCAATTGTACATAGAATGGCTATGCAGAACTCTAAAGACGAAACAGTTGCACTATGTATACAAAGAGAATAAGGGATGTTCTTCTAAAAGTTAAAAAAACAGAAAATTATCCCAAGTCAACAAGTTCTTTTGAGCCAATTTTGGAATGCTACAGATGCACAATCTTGACAAACTATATTTGTGGATCTTAGTAAAATATGAAGGGAAGAAACCAATCAAACAGTTTATTGGACAAGATCAAGATGGGAATTAATGAGACTTTACATTAAATATCCTGAAAAATCCTAAATTGGCGACTACTGCACATTTCCAGAATATAACGACATTGACAAAATCAGAGAGTCGGATGTTAATAAAATAACCTTAAAAAAACAACTTTTTACCATAGATAACTGTTAGGAAATGTCTTGTATAAAATTAATACTTACAGCATTTCCTGTATTTAAATTTCCCTCTTTCAATCGTGAGATAGCCTGGTTTAAAACGTAAACATTACTCACCTCCGATCAATTCGTTTAATTTTGACTTTCCATAAATCAAACTGATCTGGAATAGTGTCTTTTGAAATTTACTTAAATCTTTTTATATTACTTTTCGACCTCCTTAAATAACTTTATCGGGAATAACTTTATTATTAGTCTAACACATAATTTTTCGGGCGTGTATATTTATCTGTGTTTTCAGTGCGATATGCAAATTCTCGTATAATTGAATATACTATTCATGCTTTTAAAACAAATTGAAAATGTGGAACTGTACACTTTGTTATTTGATGAGGCTCTTAATAAAACCACCCAACAAAAACAACTAGATGTGCATATGTTTGTTGTTTTGGCCTTGCACCGTACTTTAAAAGTATGCTTTTAAAACAAATTGAAAATGTGGAACTGTACACTTTGTTATTTGATGAGACTCTTGATAAAACCACCCAACAAAAACAACTAGATGTGCATGTTAGATATTGGTGCTCAGACGATGGACAAGTGAAAACTTGCAATTGGACTTCTGTGTTTATCGGTCATTCGAAAGCTTCAGACATTTTGTCTTCTTTTTATAAATGTATTGTTGACCTGAGTGCATATTTCAATGGATGGACCAAACGTTAATTGGAAATTCTATAAACTCCTTCAAGTTGATATCAGAAAGGAAGTCGGTAAAGAGATAATTTGTATCGGAAGTCGTGGACTCCACATATTAAATAATGCATTCAAGCATGGTGAATCTTGTCCGCTTTGTACTGGTTATTCCAGGATTCTCCCGCCAGAAAAGAGGATTTCTTTGAAATGTCAATGGGGAAATTGCTTCCCAAAAAGTATTGTGGGCATAGATGGTTGGAAAATGTGTCAGTTTTGGAGAGAGCTTTGGAAGTTTGGCCTGACATTCAAAATTATATAAAGAATGTTGAGAAAGGCAATTTTAATAAAGTAACTTGTAAATCATACCAAACAATAAGAGAAGCGTGCAATGATAAGGCTATTACTGTAAAATTTAATTTTGTTTTGGCTGTAGCCAAGATTCTAAAGCCTTTTCTAGAATTTTTTCAAGATGATGAACCTCTACGTCCATTTTTCGCAGAAGATACATTTAACCTTATTATGCAATGCATAGACTACTTTAACATTTTAAAATTGGAAGAACAGAACAAACTTTCAAATGTTGTAAAGTTGCGCAAGTGTGATTTCGAAGACTCCAATCTATACACCCCAGTAGAAAAAATCAGTGTTGGATTTGTTGGGGATAAATCTCCGAGTGAAAAGATGAGAAGGAAAGTGATAAGTGAGGGAGAAACATTAAACTTAAAGCGAGATTGTCGCAGTTTATTATAAAAATACTTGTTAGTCTCATGGCTAAGTTGCCTATTAATTATTCAATTGCAAGGCATGCATCATGTCTAGACCCCCGGAAAATGGTAAAAGACCAAACCAAATGTATCAGTGCCATGAAGAACATTTTAGTGCAATTTTCGCAAAAAAAGTTAGTGCAAGAGAATGATTGTGATGACATCCAATTACAATTCAAAGACTTCTTAAAAAATACCGTAATGAAATATACTTCGTTATTTCAGAATATTGATTCGAAAACTAGTAGATTGGGTTCCTTTTTAAATGACTTTATTTCTGTTGATATATCCAAAAATAACTTATGGAGATTTGTGAAAATCATAGTAATTTTATCGCATGGGCAAGCCACTGTTGAGTGTGTTTTCAGCATAAATAAATCATTAGAAGTAGAGAATCTGAAAGGAGAATCTTACATTGCCCAAAGACTCATTTTTGAAAATACAATGTAAATGAAATACATAAGACCGAAATATCGAAAGATATGAGAAAATTTTTATCCAATTCATGACAGAAATATGTTATGCATATGGAAAAACTTAGAAAGAACACATTTTCAATAATAGGTAAGTTGTGTTTATTAAATTTTTTATTTTATAGTATTTTTTGTAACATAGGGTAAAGTGGACATAGGATTATACTTAACTTATTCATCATAACAATGAGTTTATTTAAGCAAAACATTTATTGATTGATTATTAAATATTAATTTAGAATAATAAAGTATATATTGCTTTATCATAGTTTATAACATAGGTTAAACTAAACATCATTAGGCTTAACTTTTACATGGCTTGGAATGACTTTATTAAGGCCTAATATTCAGTGATTAAAATTTGGTTGGTTGGTTGGTTGGTTTGTTAGGTTTTAGTGGCGCAAGGGCCAGTTTTGGCCATGCTGCGCCAAACACACGACTTATTAATTCTTTGTTGCGATGCTTCTAATTTGACCATTTTAAAAAGTAAAAACGTTGTAAAGGGTAAAAATATATTTAGTACAACTGTAAAAGTTGACGAATTTGGTAAAAAGTTAAAAAGATAAATTTGAACGAATACAGATAACATGTTTTATTAGATAACATAGTAAAAGTTAAAGGTTATGAAACCTAAATAAAGGGGGATGCTTATGACAATGAAGGATGATGAAATTCGTGTTTTTAATGATTTAAAAAGATGAAAAATGAATATAAAACATTTTAAAATATAGTCAATACATTTTAAAATATAAAAATTCGATACGAGTAGGTTTAAAAATAAATAATTTAAGAATTGTTTTTCCTGTGTTCTTTTTTATTTTTGTGAAGGAAAACTGAACGGAGCTCCTCCTCCACGTCCATCTCCGATGCATCATATACGATGCAATCAGAGGAGTCAATAGTCCGACCAGCAGATTTTCTATAGCCCCTCTGTTTTACAGGCATTTGAACTTCTGTACAATCATAGTTTTTAGTTTTGAGTTTTTTTGGTTTTCCTTTGTTTAGGGTAGAGATTTTAGTTGTAGATTGAGATATACTTTTGGATATCTCAGTCATAGTTTCTTGTGATATTCCAGATGAAGAAGCAGATTCTTGTTTAAATTCAAAAGGTACATCGGGGTCAAACTCCATGCCAATGCGGAATCTTACATGAGAGACGGTAGTTTGAGTTTCTATTGAACGAGTTTTAGGTTTGGATTCTGTTGGAGTTGGTACTATTTTAGCCTGGGCTGCTTGTGAGTAGGTTTTAGCGTTAGTTTGGTTCGAGTTTACAATATTACGGGCTTCGGGATAAGAGACAGATTGTAAGGTTTTAACTTCTTGAACTTTCTTTTCAAAAGTCCACTTTGAACAAGATTTAGAATAGGCTGGGTGAGTTTCTGAACAGTTAGTGCATTTGGGGGGATTTTTACAATTTTCAGAAGTATGCTCAAGGTCCGAACAATTTGCACATCTCTCCTTGCTGCGGCAAGTGTTTTTAGAGTGCCCAAATTGCTGGCACTTGAAGCATCTTAATGGATTTGGAATGTAAGGACGTATTGGACAGTTAAGATAACTTGCTTTGATACTAATTGGAAGTTTGGGAGAATTAAACGTTAGAATTAAATGTTTGGTTTTTGAAGTTTCTGATCCTTTTTTTATGGTGATTCGGCGCACAGCTGTGACACCTTGTGGAGAGAGCTCAGTTAGAATTTCGTTTTCGTCAATGTTCTGTAGATCTATTTCGCTAATGACTCCTTTAGAGGAGTTCAGGCTATTATGAGGAGTTACATTAATTTGGAAATTAGCTAAGTGCTTTGCATTAAGGAAGGATGTGGATTGTTTATCATTGGTACATTCGATAAGCAGGTCACCAGAATTCAATTTTTTAACTGTCTTCGGATTACCGCCAATACCTTGCAGACCTTTTTGAATGATAAAAGGAGATACTTGATTTAAGTTTTGGTTAATGGAAGTAAGAACAAGAAATTTAGGTACGATTTCAATAGGTAATGTTTCGTTATTGGTAGGAGTAGAAAGTATGCTATGGTTTGATGGATTTAGGCCTCCATCAGTGCACGAGGGAAAAAAAGCCATGAAAAATGAAGATATTTCTCGCCGTATGTCCCACCCACCACCGGGTCCAACAAGGGTAGCCAGCCACCGGTCAACTGGGATGAAAAAAAGGAAATAAAACAAACAAAAAATAAGAAACCCAGGCACGGCACTAACTAGGGAGTGATACGACGAGACCGTTCCACGATACAAGATCACGGTCCTTGCCCATGAGCAGTCAGCAACACAGACGTATCCTGTTACCACCAGCCGATTGACAGAGCCGGGCCTAACTCTGCCTCCCGTTTAAGGTGAAGCGTGGGCCAAAGGGAACGCCAAGGGACCCCAGGATCCCATTTTCCCCCCTACGGGTCGCAACACACGGCAAACGTGCAGGTCAAAAATACGACATTTCAAAAACAAAAATTAACACAACTCAAATTGAAGAAAAAATGTGACAAATAAAAGCAACTAAATTCAAACTTGTACAGAAAAAAGAAATTAAATGCAGTTCACAAGGTAGGGTACTCAAAAAAAGGAAAGGAAAGAAAAGTGAGATACCCAGCTAGGACAAGACGGATTCGCCACACCCGTACCCACAAGACATGAGCTCCCAAGGAAACAAAAAAAAAAGAAAGATCACTAGGGTACCTCGGGGTTGTGAAGCCCGTGTTTACTTAAAGAAAGTAAACCCCCTGAGGGGGATTAAAATTTGGATAAACTTGCATAATAAAATCATTTTTCTTGTCTTAATCAGTTTCTTCCCATTCTTTTTACAGAATAAACATGCCAAGAAAATATATTAGGAAGATTGTACCAGATTACTCTGATGATAGTCTACAATTAGCTATGCTGGTTGAAAAGGGCAAGTCTATTTATGCTGTAGTTCAGGAATTTGAGGTTTTATACCAGACTTTAAAAAGATGGGTAATTAACAAGTCCCGAATGAGAATCATGGCTAACATTCGAAGAAAATCATGCATTATTGAAAGCTTCAGATTAATTGTCATGGTGGATATCCATTTGATCGTTCTGATATTTCAAATTTAATTCAAATGTGTCTTAAATATCCTAATAGCAGAGAAAGTACATTTGGGGACAAAATCACCAGGACCAGATTATCTCAAAATTTGTGAACAAACGAATTGACCAAAGACAACCACGTCCTTACCAAAATAACAAAATCACCCGTTGACTTCACAAGATCAGAAAATAGATGTTCATCAGAATTCATAACCATCATCATCTGGTATATGCAATTTGAATGATAAAAGTACAGAAGTATCAAATATAGCTAATATAACAATTGTATATCCACTGAAGGACTTAATAGGAGCAATACTGACAACAATATCTCCACCAGTCTCAATTGTACATAGAATGGCTATGAAGAACTCTAAAGACGAAAACAAAAGAAACAGTTGCACTTTGTCTACAGAAAGAATAAGGGATGCCAAAAAAAAAAATCTATAAGTTAAAAAAACAGAAAATTATTCCAAGTCAACAAGTTCTTTTGAGCCAATTTTGGACTCCCACAGATGCACAAACTTGACAAACTATATTTGTGGAACTTAGTAAAATATGAAGGGAAGAAATCAATCAAATAGTTTATTGGACAAGATCAAGATGGGAATTAATGAGACTTTACATTAAATATCCTGAAAAATCCTAAATTGGTGACTACTGCACATTTCCAGAATATAACGATATTGACAAAATCAGAGAGTCGGATGTTAATAAAATAAAATTAAAAAAACAACTTTTTACCATAGATAACTGTTAGGAAATGTCTTGTATAAAATTAATACTTACAGCATTTCCTGTATTTAAATTTCCCTCTTTCGATCGTGAGATAGTCTGGTTTAAAACGTAAACATTACTCACCTCCGATCAGTTCGTTTCATTTTGACTTTCCATAAATCAAACTGATCTGGAATAGTGTCTTTTGAAATTTACTTAAATCTTTTTATATTACTTTTCGGCCTCCTTAAATAACTTTATCACAGATAACTTTATTATTAGTCTAACGCATAATTTTTCGGGCGTGTATATTTATCTGTGTTTTCAGTGCGATATGCAAATTCTCGTATAATTGAACATACTATTTATACTTTTAAAACAAATTGAAAATGGGGAACTGTACACTTTGTTATTTGATGAGACTCTTAATAAAACCACCCAACAAAAACAACTAGATGTGCATATGTTTGTTGTTTTAGCCTTGCACCGTACTTTAAGTGTATGCTTTTAAAACAAATTGAAAATGTGGAACTGTACACTTTGTTATTTGATGAGACTCTTAATAAAACCACCCAACAAAAACAACTAGATGTGCATATGTTTGTTGTTTTAGCCTTGCACCGTACTTTAAGTGTATGCTTTTAAAACAAATTGAAAATGTGGAACTGTACACTTTGTTATTTGATGAGACTCTTAATAAAACCACCCAACAAAAACAACTAGATGTGCATATGTTTGTTGTTTTAGCCTTGCACCGTACTTTAAGTGTATGCTTTTAAAACAAATTGAAAATGTGGAACTGTACACTTTGTTATTTGGTGAGACTTAATAAAACCACCTAACAAAAACAACTAGATGTGCATGTTAGATATTGGTGCTCAGACGATGGACAAGTGAAAACTTGCAATTGGCCTTCTGTGTTTATCGGTCATTCGGAAAGCTTCAGACATTTTGTCTTCTTTTTATAAATGTATTGTTGACCCGAGTGTAGCAAAGATTTTGCATATTTCAATGGATGGGCTAAATGTTAATTGGAAATTCTATGAACTCCTTCAAGATGATATCAGAAAGGAATTCAGTAAAGAGATAATTAGTATCGGAAATTGTGGCCTCCACATATTAAATAATGCATTCAAGCATGGTGAATCTTGTACGGGTTGGAATATTAACAGTGTATTGTCCGCTTTGAACTGGTTATTCCAGGATTCTCCCGTCAGAAAAGAGGATTTCTTTGAAATGTCAATGGGGAAATTGCTTCCCAAAAAGTATTGTGGGCATAGATGGTTGGAAAATGTGTCAGTTTTGGAGAGAGCTTTGGAAGTTTGGCCTGAATAAAAAAAAATCATTTTTCTAATGTTGGAATTATCTTTGACGTGAAACATATTTAAAATCAACTAATTAGGAACTAAATGGAAGCCAATAGTGTCCATTGATGAAATTTGGGCATTCATTTCCATCATTTTCGTTATAGGCATCTAATATATTGCCGCGTTTGACGCACTACTGGTCGAGCAATCCGATTTTGGGGAACGAGATGGTAAAACGGACAATGGCACAAGACAGATTTTTTCAAATACTTCGAAGGCTGCACCTTTCAGACAGGGAAAAAGAAAAAACTTCCAAGGATGACGATTACAACATTCTTCAAAAACTCAACCCCTTTATGATGGATATGAAAAGTAATTGCCAAAAGAACTTCAATCCCCATAAAAACATGTCCATCAATGAAGCCCTGATTAAGTACAAAGGCTGCTTAGGCAGAGTTCAATATATGCCTAAAAAGCCTGCAAAGCGTGGTATAAAAGTGTGGATGCTCTGCGATTCAGTAACAGGGTATGTATACTATTTTGAAGTATACTGTGGAAAAAAGGGCAACATTTCTAGAACCGGGACAAATGGTTTAGGACACGACGTGGTAAAGTACCTCAGTGCCAGCTTGAAAGAAAAAGGCCACCATTTATTTTTCGATCGTTTCTTCACTAGTGTTCCTCTAATGAGAGATCTCCTCAAGATGGGACTATATTCAAGTGGAACTGTGCAAGTGAACAGAAAATTCCTACCTCTAGATATTTCCAAAATAATATTCAAAACAGCAGGAGAAAGCGAGTGATTTCAATGCGTGGAAATACCAAATTTATTGTGCACTGCATGGAGGGATAAAAAAACAATAATGTTCTTATCAACTTCTTGTGAAAATATGATAACATCCACTAACCGTCGAATTGCAGGCATAGACACAACAATTCCCTGCCCGTTAGTTGTTAAAAAGTATAACAAACACATGGGGGGAGTCGATCTTGCTGATCAAATGCGCCAATACAATAATGTATCTCGAAAATCCTACAAATGGTGGATATACATGGTTTGGTTCATGCTAGACACAACACTAAACAATGCATTTATTTTGTACACTTTTTCAAACATGCCTCTTCCCAAAAAGAAATTGAGTTTGTTGGATTTTAAAATGCAATGCATCCTACAAATGTCAGAAAGCAGCAGAAACATTGCCTTGCTTAAAAGTCCATCGAGGAGCCCCTCTGTGAACAGAATACTTCCGTATTCGCACAAAAGAATTAAGATTGAGGGGCAAAAACGTGTTTGTAAGAGGTGCAGCAAATTGAAAAAAATTTTGTGTCTTATGCAAAATACTTTGAATAATACGCATACGAGATTCAAATTTATTAATACAGTCAAACCTCGTTATAACGAACCCGGGATATAACGATCCCTCGGTTGTAACGAACTTTTCAATTGGTCCCAACCGAACTCCTATGTCACTAATGTATTTTCAAATGCTTATAACGATCTTCAAAAGTAAGGAATTCGGATGTAGCGAACTAAAATTCACACTTTTCCAGTTTAGTTTCAGGTTTTTCAGAAAAAATTTCTCGCCCCGACCACATTCCTTACCCTTTGTGCCTTTGACAGAAGCCAGGTTCCTCAAAGGTGACAATAGACTCCCCTGCTCAGCTCCTCCCCTTCCCCAGTTCAACTGGTTTAGCATACATTCTTTGCCTATTCCATTCATTCTACTGCTGAAGATTATCGTTTAACTTGTGGACTTCGCGTAGGTTTAAAATCGCTCTTGTTTGCTAATGCCTTTTTCATTGAGGATGAAGTGAAAATTATTAAGAGAATAGAAAACGGTGATTATCGTTTATCTACAGATATTGCATTCGAAGGGGATGTTAGTTCAGGTCCTTCAATTTCTGATGCTAAGGGTAAGGCAGCTGTGGACATTTTGTATAATTTCTTTGCAACAGAAACTGTGGATAAGAATGTAATGGACTCTTTTGATGCTTTCAACAAAAAAATCAAAACTTATTTTCATACTTTAGATAAATAAATTTAAGTAGTAGTAAAATTAATTTAATTGTTTAATTTGTTATTTAAAAACAAATATTTATTTTATTTAATTATTGTCCATTACTAATTGCAATTCAGTGTTCAGTGTAAGTAATTTGTTTCGCACAAATCGTGTTTAAGGACTTTAGGAAGTTTTTATATCGTCAATATTTGAAAATTCGGATATAGTGAACCCTCGGCTATAGCGAACTTCTGAACCAGTCCGTTGAGGGTTCGTTATAACGGGGTTTGACTGTATAATGTTTGTATTTAATCTAATCTATTTAAATGATATGTATCTAATTAAATGATATGCTCATAAAAAAATTTAGAATTTTATTGAATTAAATAATAATACTTTTTTAGTTTAATGCTTTATAAAGTATTAAAATGAGATTAAAGAAAATAAAAGAAAACTAATAATGTTAATTGTTGACTTTCTAAAAGCATCAAAAGTTCTTCCCAAACAAACTCGTTTTTTCGTCACTAAATTTAGAGAGTGTGAAATGTGCATTTAGTAAATGGGAACTGTTTATTAAATTACACAATTGATATAGAGCTAGAGTTTTATAAATTTTAGAACTGTCTTCACTTTTCATTTGAGTAACTTTATTGCAACTCTTAATTTAATATTAATAAGGTATTTCGAAACTTATGCTGTCAATAAAAGTTATGTAGAAATGTACTATATCATAATATTTTTGACTGAATGTTTTTAGTCTAATTAAAAAGCAGTGGTAACAACTCTTAATCCAGCTTAAAAATCTAATTTAGAAACTATTTATCTCTACTGTTAGAGTGTGTTGAAATCCCGAAAGAAAGGAGCCTCCTTTATATAAGTCAAGGAATACGCTGAGGAATTCTATAACTTTTGCAACATCTCTAAACATTAATTAATTTCATAAAATAAATAATTTGTGAAATATGGATTTAATTACAAATTTGAACAACTTAGACGTAAATTATATATGCAATATTAGGAAGTGTAACCTCAAGAAAAATATTTATAGCATTACAATCATTTATGTGTTGCATTCTGTTAACGACAACATTTAATATTTGTACTAGATAATTTCTTTAGTCCTAGTCTTAAATTTGGTAAACAATTATCGTTCTAATATTTAAGGAATTTTATAAATGAAAAGTTTATTTGTTAATTATATCGGCTATTTAGTCTTTTAAAATAATGTCTTAAATTTCGTGTACTAAAATATGGATCTTTAGTTAAATTAAATAATGTAGAATTTAAATATATAAATATAAATTTTAAATAATAATAATTGAATTAAGATACAATGAAATACTTTCAATTAAAATAGTATCTAAACACTGCTAACAAAAATATTTCCATTCCACTTAAACTTTATAAGAAGTATGGCTGATATCAATTTCTAATTGGACAGTAAAAATATTCTTCTAAAGACACAGAAAACTAATCTGAAATGAATAGATGGCAAAATAATTTTTAAAAATTACACGAGTGTTTGAATTTTGAATAAATTAAATGGCTGTATATTTCAATGAAGAAAAGTGGAGAAAATAACTAGAAGTGAAACTATGCTGTTGAAATCGAATTGAGAATGGAAGGAGAATACAAGAGAGGGTTACAGCGCAGGTGTGTTCCGTCACCGCCCTACAAGTCATTAATTCTCTCGAAGGGGTTCGCTCCGTCAACCAGTGACACTCGAAAGGTTTCTCGAAGAATAGCTACTATCCTCGAATCCCCCTCCAAATGTAGAGCGAGTCCATTTTCTATTTACGCGTTGAAAATAGTCTAGTGCTCTGAGGAATGTGATTTTTAAAGACATGCTGATTTTTAGGTTTGAAAGGGTTAATAAATGTTTGTCTTATTTATTGTTCAAACTTGTTTTATTTAAATTTGTCTTTTACATAGATGCATCTTCAAACCTTCTGATAGTAAAGCCCTAAATTTTTTTTACTATTTCTTAAGCTCATTTTAAATGTTGTGGTATGTTGACATACTTCAAACATTGCATTTAAAGTCTTTTGTAAGGCAATATGAACATTGACTGCTTCAATTTGTCTTTAAAAAAATTCTACCTACAGTAGTATTGATATAACAAAGAGTCCTTAATTATTATTTTTTATTAGTCCTTAGAAAGGGCTTAAAAAGTCTTTATTTTTTATTTTGAAAAAAGAGTGGGAACCCTTAATATGAAACAATAATATGTTTTAGAAAATTTCTTATATTTATATCCCTGCAAATTTAAATATGTCTATTTTTATGACCACTTTAAAACACCTGACCCTATCTAAAGCTCAAAATTAAATATATACACATATTAAAAATTAATTAACAATTAAAAGCATTTATACAAACTAAATAAAATTCATTCAAAGTGAAACAAAAATAGTTACAAGGTAAGCATTAGATGATGAAAAATTGCTTGTCAAGACTTTCAGCTTTAAAAAATATCATGAAAATAAACATTGAAAGTAGAGATGAACCGGATAGTGGTTTTGCCGGATACCGGATATCCGGCGCACATTACAAACCGGATATCCGGTAGTTTATTTTTTATGAAAATAACTTCTCATACACACTAGAAAAAACGGAAATCGGTCAAAAATTTAAAAATATTTTTTTATTCTGTAATATTTCCCAATTCTATATCTTTAAAGTGATACCAAAATTGAATAAACATTCAAAAAACTTTTTTATTTACAAAGGGTTATTCTAGGGTGCTGCTAGCAATGGTCATATGTTTTGTACATTTTACACTTAATTTCTGAATAATTGTAATTTTACAATATGCCCTTTCATTCCAAACATGAAAACTCAAGTTTGCTTAAACTTTTGAGAAGTTTATGTTTTAATTCAACTTTATATTAGTTGTGAGATGTGATGACCCACCACCATAACGATTCGTTAAAAATATAATTTTAAAGTTAAAAATTTGAAAAAAAGTTTTTTTTTTAAAGTTTCTATTGGTTAAAGGGAGAATCTGCATACTATGAATACATTGGCAGAATTTTCAGGAAAATACTTAAAGCAAAAACAAATAAAATTGATCGCCACAAAAAAAAAATCTTCTATGTTTTATTCATCCGGATATCCGGCATGGAAAATCGGATATCTGGCACTTTACTTCCGGATATCGGATAGTTGCCGGATAGTTACTGAATATCCGTTTCATCCCTAACTGAAAGTTAAATAATAATTGTTGCATGCACACGGTGTTATAATAATATTTGTTGCATGCAATTACATTGGGCTGTCGTAAAAAATTACCAAATTCAAATATTTTAATAGGATCTTACTATTGTTTGAGTTCCACCAATTTTTTAGAAATGATTTATCATTTTTTGTTCAAAAGTACTATGATAATGTGTAACTATTGTGAATAATGAACAATATACCACTAAAATCTTCATAGAAATTGTACATGGAAAACAAAACAAGAAGAGTTGCTTTTTTTAATTTGTATTGAATTTGGCTATTATACTATAATAAATACCAAACAATGAAACATTTCAAAAGGAAATTTGAGACATCAACTCTGTTTTATTAGTCTTGCCACTCAATATAAGTGTAATAAAAACTAGAAAAGGCCAAATGACAAAGGTGTAGATGATAAAAAATGCAAACTTTGGAACCGTGACGGTGCAGCTATCCCCACAATCCCACTCTTTCAGAGTAATCCAGATCCTCAAAACCATCATACAATTACTTTTACTCAAGAAAAATATTTGTGTTGTACTTGTAGCTTATTTTTTGGTTGCTTTAAGGTAATATAAACTTGATTTTTGCCAAATAACATTGTAACTGAATTGTTCTCTAAATTTAAAATTTAAAGAAATAATGACTAAAAACTGATTTTAGCATCCCTAGAATAACAAAAATAAGTTAACGAATTTCAATCAAAATATAATGGTTAAGTGCTTCATCTATTATTTTACAGATCCTATATTGTTACCTTAAAAAGAAACTGTTAAACAACTTATTTCAATATAAAATCACTTACGGGATCTTTCTTGATACATATCAGTCTGCAGCATCTTAAATGGACTCCAAGGACAAGTTGCATATTCTTCATAACTCCTCTCAAAAGCCATTTCCTTAACAGTTAATATAACAATTAACATTTGAACATCATAAAACCGTTGAAAAACACATTGCTATAATTTATATTAAAATTAAAACCTAAAACACAGACTAAAACTAACACAATATTCCGAAAGTTAAATGAGCAATTTTGAAAATATTAATAGAACTATTTGTATTTAATGTAGTTAATTGTGTTATACAAATCACAGCAGACGTTGAAGTATCAAATACAACCACATGTCATTTGACATTTATATTAAGGAATCTTAAGATTTTTGTATTGTCTATTTTATAAAGATTACACATTAACTATTCATATTTTTATATAATAACTTTAGTTTTTTTAAATTGCATGCAATTATACAAGCTGATCATTGAGAACTTCATGTTTAGATTTTGAAATTTATAACTAATTTTTACAGAAACATACATAAAAATAAAATTTTACGACTTGCATTGCATAGCTGATGTTGCGGCTGAGCCTTTCAATAATAAGGATCATTTTAGTTTGCCTTAAGTGGCAATGTTTTGTAATTATAGTAGAAAGAACAGATAATAAAATGGTGTTTTAAATACATACATGTTCCATAGATTTCAGTCAATTTACAACATTTTAACTCCACCATAAAACCAGCCTCCACACGAACGGCTTGGTGGAAGCGCTTAATATGAATTGTTAAACAATGTCTGCGAAAGGCACTCGGGCGAGCTCTACTAGACGAGGAAAGTCTGTCCTTATCGGAATTGAAACCGCTCTCAACAACCAACCGTTAGTCTAAGAAGAGGAAGACGACAGCTCTGCAGCCTTGACACCAGCCCATTTCTTGATGGGTCGTAAATTAACTGCAATACCATCCAGCCCAGATAACAACACAAGGCTTAAGAAAATCTACAAACAGCAGCAGGCCTTACTTGACTGTTTTGGGGAAAATGATCAAAGGAATACCTACTCAAATTACCATCTGTCCATCAAGTTCGTAACCCCGACAATCCCATCAACATTGGGAAAGGGGATATTGTGTTGCTGCAAGAAGACGTACGTCCACGGCACGTGTGGAAGAAGTCCTGAGTAATGAGCCTACATCCGGGACGTGATGGCAAGATTAGTTCCTGGGGTCCGAATAGAGGTCTACAACTGCAAAACTTCTTGAAATTTTCTTTCTGATAACAACCCTAAAAGTATATATATTTGCTATCAACATTCATTTGTGTGACAATGTTAAATGGACAAATACCATATAATTAAAAAAAAAATCTTGGTTGGTTGTATGGGTTTTAATGGCGCAAGGGCCAAATATGGCCAAGCTGCGTCAAACCAACATTAAAATTCTAAAATACATATAAACAAAATTAAATTTCAAACAAGAGGTAAAAATCCTGTGTAATTTAAAAAGATAAATAGTGATGAACGAGGTGGATGACTCAATAAATAGGACAATGTGGGAGATAAAGTGTATTAAAAAAAAGATTATATAAAATTCTAAGATGCAGACAAGTTAAAATATGATGAATAGTTAGAGGTTGTTGGCAATGATGACACTCTGGGGCGGGTTCATTTCGTAATAGATGTTTACGAGTCACACGGGAATGACCTATGCGCAGACGGGTCAATAAAACGTCACACCGTCGTGTAGACAAGGATGGTAGAAACGGGATGCTGGGAAATACAGAGGAAAATTTATTAGCCGCCTGTAACCTCCAGCCATTGCTCCAGTCCTTCCGCACAAGGTCCCGTAAAACATTACGAAGGTCATCATAAGGGATTCTGATGTTGAGCTGGGATGTGGCATTTTTGGCAGCTTATAAAAAAAATCTTACAATATTGAATATAAAAATACAAGTTATACAGTGTCCAGTTCATATACACAAGCATCCTTGCTCAGCATGGGCGTCAAAATTAATAAAAACCCCAGGACTAGAAATAAAAAAAAAATCAGTTAAATTCACAAATGCTCCAATGGATCATCCATAAATGATGCATCATTTCTACATAGTTTGCATCCCCTCTCCTCCCCTTATATCATAATCTGTCACCATACCCCTACATTCCTGTTGCATATCATATATATTCATAATTAACCATTACTAATTAACAACTGCTGATTATTGACTATTTATTAGGGATGAAACGGATATCCGGTAACTATCCGGTATCCGGCTGATTTTTAACTATCCGGTAACTATCCGATATCCGGAAGTAAAGTGCCGGATATCCGATTTTCCAAGCCGGATATCCGGATGAATAATACATCGAAGATTTTTTTTGTGGCGGTCAATTATCTTTGCTAAGAATATGGTATTTAAGTATTTTCCTGAAAATTCTACCAATGTATTAACAGTGTGCAGATTCTACCTTGCATTTTTCTCGTTTTTAACTTTAAAATTCTATTAATTTTTTTTAACGAATCGTTATGGTGGAGGGTCATCACATCTCACAACTAATATAAAGTGAAAATAAAAATAAATTTCTCAAAAGTTTAAGCAAACTTGAGTTTTTATGTTTGGAATGAAAGGGCATATGGTAAAAATACAATTATTCAGAAATTGAGTTTAAAGTGTACAAAACATACGCCCATTGCTAGCAGCACCCTAGACTAACACTTTGTAAATAAAAAAGTTTTTTGAATGTTTATTTAATCTTGGTATCACCTTAAGGGTAAGTAACTGGGGAATATTATAGAATGAAAAAATATTTCGTAATATTTGACCGATTTCCGTATTTTCTATTGTGTATGAGAAGATATTTTCATAAAAAAGAAACTGCCGGATATTCGATCGGATATCCGGCAATATCCAGTTCGGATATCCGATATCCGGTTTGTAATGTGCGCCGGATATCCGGCAAAACCACTATCCGGTTCATCCCTACTATTTATTAATTACCATAACTGCTAATTAGTTTATTTTTATATTGGTAAATATTATAAGAAGAGAACTAGTTAAGCCCCAATAATTTTTTAATTGCTATGCCATTGCCTTTTCCCAACAATATCAAACAATATAATTTAGCAGGATACATACTTCATATAATGGCAATTCAGAAACTAGATGTTAATGGAAGTTAGAAGGTTTTCGAAACTCATGGCCACAGCCAAAACAAGTGCGGATCCAGATAGGGGGTAAAGGGGAAATTACCTTATATTAAAGTTTCTTTTTCTTAAATTAAAGTGTCTTTTAGGTTAAGGGTCATTCCATGTCAAATCAACCAGGGTCCGACACCCATGGTCTCAGATTTTGATGAAATTTGGCATGTTTGTTCCTTTTATAGATTTAAGTAAGAATATAATTTTTTTTGCTCTGTCTCAAGCGGTTTAGGTTTTACAGCCTGTTAAAGTTTTCGGAATTTCTCGGATTTCATCGATCGGATAGAAAAAACGCAATTCGCGTTTTTATAGAATATAAATTATATCTTCTTTGTTTACCGACTAATGTTGATGAAATTTTTTATGAGTATATATTAATATGTAAGTAATCCGGAAAAAAATAAATCAAACCAGCAAGTATATACATATGGTCAGAAAAAAATCTTAAAGTTTTATTTATAGATATTTTTAAACAAAATAGTGAGTTCTACGCTAAGCGGAATATCTTCAAAAGGGAAAAGGATAATCAAATTTTTTAAAAAAAATTCTTATTCTAAAAGATATGCTCTACCACATGGAAAAATAAAAATAATGGGTAATTCACTCCTTCATTATTTTTTTACACTTCAAAGATAAAAATAACTTGACTCACTCATTTCCTTGAAATCATTAAATTAAAATTACAATTTTAGTAAAATTATATTAAAAATTTCACATATCAAACAGTTAAAAATAAAACAAAGAATTCAAAATTTACATAAATTTAAAAGAATAAGTGGTTTTCAGGGCTCGCAACACTTTTTCCATTTGTCCCTAGGGAAAAAGGGACCAAATATCTTAAAAAAAGGGACAAAAAGGGACTTACAAAATTTAAGCGTACGTTAAATTTTCGTTAACTATCACGATTATAAATATCGCACCGTAAAACTATTAATATTATTGAAACAATTTGTTAAATCTCATGAATATTTTAAACCTTATGTTGACCCCAAATTATAGAAACAAAGCAACGGAGTAAAAAGAGTTGTAAATTAAAAAAAAATTATTATTTTCTATCCACTTGAAAGAAAGCTTGAAATGGTACGTTTCATATATGTAAGCTACTTCTCAACACTATACTATCGTCTATGCTTTCGGTTAGGGTCGGAGAACCTAAAAAATTACATGTGTAAAATCAATATAACTTCACTTAGAATCAGCCTACGGGGATAAATAACGTACGATCATGTGCAGGAAAGTGACTTTTCGAACCAGTGTATTTTTAACCTATTCTACCTCTGACCTTTGTACTGCGTTGGCAAGGGGTGTTGCACGTAATTGTTTTAATATACAATTCAACCCCCATAACTCCATGTGCAATCAGCTTATGTGCATAAATGACAAACCGTCGTGTAGAGGAAGGTCGAACACGTCGACCAGGGCGATTGTTAACTCATTCCTTCCTTTGACATTTGTACCGCGTGGGAGGGGGATCTATCTTGGCTGCAGTATATACTTCAGCCCCAATTACTCCACGGAGAATCGATCTTTGAGGAATAAATTATCCGCCATCGTGTAGAAGAAGGTACGCCACACCAACCAAGTTGGCTATTTACCCACTCCCTTTCTGAAATGTTTCCACGAATAAATTCTTCCTATACAGTGAGGTGTCCACTCTATTTTTTTTTTGCCGTTGGGGGGGGGGGGAACGAGAAGGAATACAACGCGGGGGGAAAGAACCATTGAGAACCGACAACAATTTTTTACGTGTGCGTTTCGTTGCAGCAACAAAACTATTTTTAAGAACATACATTGAATCGTTTCGACTTTCTTTCACTCTTTTTTCTAGTACCAGTAAAATGTGAAAAAATAATTTAATTAAGTTTTTTTTAACTACATAGCATTCCACTATTTCAAGCATTATTCCAACCAAATTTGAAGAAAATCGGAGAATTATTAAAAAAGTTAGTAAATTTGTGCGAAAACATTAAAAAAAAAATTCATTTCGTAATTTTGGCCAAATGTCATGAAATTTAGCAGGGATGCTACTTACTACAGGAAAAGTCTATTTTTCGAATCGGAAAAAAATCGAACAGTATTTCCTTAATTAGAATATGAGGTACTGAGAAATCGTGTAAATAAATCCACACTAATGTGATAAATTACATTTGCAAACACAAAACAGCTAGGCTTTTTCTGGTTTAATGATATTCGAGAGTTGTAACACCCTAGCTGCAGATTTAACACATATACGAATATGATTGTAATGACCATTACATAATAAAAAAAATAGTTAAATAAGGAGGAGAAAGGGCCAGAAATGCATTATTATTGTTATTAAGGGGTGAAAAAAAATATTTTTACTAAAATAAGGGAAAAAGGGACCATATTCTGAAAAAAAGGACTTTTAAGTACCTCAAGTAACAAAAAGGACTTTTAGGGAAAAAAGGGACCTGTTGCGAGGCCTGGGTTTTGGCATATGATTAAAATAATATAGTAAATTCAAAATTGTTAATCAGCCCTTACCAAAAAAAAAAAAAAAACGTTATAAAATAGGCTATCCATAATTATATTTTGAGATTATTTAGAAATAAGATTGTAATTGATTTCCTTATTTTTAACAATTGGGCCTAATTAAATAAAAGCAAATTACATTACAATTTAATTTTAAAAGCTAGTCTAAACTAGTCAACTCACTAACAGTAACTAATTTCACGAAATCTTACAAGCAATCCAATCATTCATTTCAAGCTGTGATAAAATCATTAAATGGTGCTCTATCTATTAAACTGGATTATTGTTTTAAATATGGAACATCTGTCTAAACTTGTTTAGACTTAACTTTCCAGATTGCTCAGTAGACAGAACTTGGCATCTATCCAAAAATCACAGTATGTCACCTGTTCCTTTGTGTAATCTGCATAACTTTGTTGGATTCTTTTAATGCCTGGTTGGTTAACAAGAAAGAGTACAGCTAAACATGTTCAATTTTGATTAGTATCTAATATTAATGTTATTGTAAAAAGAATATTTAAGTATTTTTTAACTGTGTCTTGGAAAAATGGAGAAGTGCAGTGTGGGGGAAGTTACTCATAGTGATTGCCATTTATTAAACTATATCCAGAATAAATCCATACAAAGTATTGAAAAACTGTCTGAAACTGATTTAACCCTTTTAAAATTGAGAACGGCATCAAGTTATGAGTTCAAGACTATTTATCTTCATCATCAAAGTGTGTTTTTGAGCAAGTATGAATTTTTACAGAAGGTGTGTTGTGACCCTTTTAAAACACATAAAACTTCAATTAAAAAAAGTCTTTTAGTTGTAACTGTAGAGCAGAGTAGGATAATTTTATCAAAGGGTTACAAAGTGAAACCAGGACAAAAACTTTGTGCTTTTTTCAGGAAGAATCTACTTAAAGACGAACAAATTGATGAGAGTATTGTGGAAAGAAAAAGTAGCTTAAATGTACAAGGTGAAGGTATTGCTGATGTGGGATTAGCCTCTGACGAACAACTCCAGTTACAAAAATAAAGTGTGGTGGATGAACTAAATTCTTCGTTCCATGAAATTGGATGTTCTCCAATGAAATTACATGCACTTAGTGAACATAGCAACAGCTTATGGTATTTTGGTATGGTGAGTGAGGTGAATACAGAAGAAGATGTCACTGTTAAATTTTTACATCCTCATGGACCTTCACCATCATTTTTCTGGCCCAAAAGGGAAGATGAATGTGTTCTACCCATCCCTCATGTCATTGCAATTGTGGAACCTCCAAAAACAACGACCGGAAGAACTTACCAATTCTCTCATGAATGCATGACACATGTTCAATCTAGCTTATGAAAAAACTGGAGAATATTAAAGAATACATAGAATTTACATACATGAAATATTTTAATGGTAAGTTTTGAAATAACACTGATCCACAGTGAAATTGCTTCTTAGATGATAGAAACCAATCCTGAATTATTGTAGCTGAGAAGCCAGCTGTCATACCATAAACTGTCATAAGTTCCTCTCATTTCGTCCATACTTTTCGAAGCTGTAACATACACATGATTGTTACAGTGTAAAATCAACAGTGTAATACCACATACTTGTGTTAATAGTGCTAATAACTTCTGTTATATTTGCGGAGCAGTGACATTTGCTCTACACAGTAAAAGACCATCAGCGCAATAGTTAAGAAAGCATATAATTTTGTGTTTTGGTTGCAAAAACAGATCAAAGACTGGGCCCCACACATATGTTGGCCCACTTGTGCTGAAATATTTCACAATGGTTTAATGGCAAAAGAGAGGTTGCTGTTCCCAGTATTTGGAGAGTCGACAAATCATGTTGATGGTTTATTTCGGCATGATAGTTTCTGGAGTCATCGCCAAAAAAAAGAAGGATTGTTCCATTCTAATGAACATTATAAATATATTTTAATTTAAAGATTTCAAGAAAATGTGTGAGTAAAGTAATTTTTATCTTTGAAGTGTAAAAACATAATGAAGGAGTGAATTACCCATTATTTTTATTTTTCCATGTGGTAGAGCATATCTTTTAGAATAAGAATTTTTTTTTAAAAATTTGATTATCCTTTTCCCTTTTGAAGATATTCCGCTTAGCGTAGAACTCACTATTTTGTTTAAAAATATCTATAAATAAAACTTTAAGATTTTTTTCTGACCATATGTATATACTTGCTGGTTTGATTTATTTTTTTCTGGATTACTTACATATTAATATATATTCATAAAAAATTTCATCAACATTAGTCAGTAAACAAAGAAGATATAATTTATATTTTATAAAAACGCGAATTGCGTTTTTTCTATCCGATCGATGAAATCCGAGAAATTCCGAAAACTTTAACAGGCTGTAAAACCTAAACCGCTTGAGACAGAGCAAAAAAAATTTATATGCTTACTTAAATCTATAAAAGGAACAAACATGCCAAATTTCATCAGAATCTGTGATCATGGGTGTCAAAACCTCTTTTTTTTGGTTGATTTGACATGGAATGACCCTTAATCCAAAATATTTTATTAATATTTGTCAAGATGAGACCTCATAAACACAAACTCTTAAATTGCCCCATGCCTTACAAAAATAGTTACAAAACAAGTAAAATAGTTTTGATGGATTTATAGCAAATTTGATATAAATTTTTATTTTATTTATTGATAAATATTCAAAGTATTCTAAAGTGGCCGAGTTCAAAATTCTCTACCTTTCAAAGTTTATATCTTAATTTAGCGCTTTCAAGTTTTTCCAAATCTAATTAAATCTTACTTTAAGCAGACGAGTTGTTAAAATCATTGTTAATTACTTTTTAGATCCTGGATCAACATGAAAAGACATAAAAATACTACATTGGATTCGTTTTTTACGAGACACTCAAAGGTAGACACTTCATCGTTTTTTGTCAATTCATCAGGACCAGAGATTATAGAAGCAGTCGAAAACGTTGCTAATTTAACATCGACGCAAACCACTAATGAGACAACAACAGCAACTGCAGAAACTAAAAACTTTAACTCGCCCTCCCTATTTGTCGTCCGGGGGAATTCTACAAGGAAAAGAATCAACCGCTTTGTGTTCTGTGTCTCGTTGCCAGTCGGACACAACCACCATGAACTCGCCGTTATGTGCAACACCTCAAACGGTGTCCAACTCAAGTGCGTCTTCTATAAATAAATCCTTACCAACAGTGCCCATAGATATTGGACTTCTTTCGAATGAGAATTTGATTGAATTCCAAAAATACCAATGTTTAAAAAATGACTGTGCACAAAAGTTCCAATTTCTCATATCCTTACTCGGTGCACAAAAAAAAAGGAAAAGACGTTAAATGTTATTTATCAGAAAAACATTTCAAGTGTTACAAATGGTTGGCATTTTCTGAACACCTTCAGGGCGTTTTTTGCAAATATTGTTTTTTGTTTGCAAAACTGGGAGGTTTGTACAATCAAGTCCTATTACAAAAATTTGTTACAAAGCCTGTAACTAAGTTCTCCAAATTATTAGGAAAAGATGGGGATTTAAAAAACCATGATGATCATTCTTATCATAAACATGCGTTATCATCAGCAAAAGACTTTGTTTCCACATATGAAAATTCCAAGAATGATGTTAGAAATTTAATCGACAACGCGAGGTTGAAACAAGTAAATGAAAACAGGTCTCGTCTAGCTCCAAATATTGAGTCCAGTATTTTTCTCGGCCGTCAAAATATTTCATTTCGTGGGCATCAGGATGATGGCATCGAAACAATGACCAGCTCAAACACATCTGTTATTAATGAATTCAATTTTCGAGAACTACTACGTTTTCGAATTTCTGCAGGAGATTCTATACTACATGAACACCTCCAAAACACCTCAGCCAATGCCACCTACATCAGCAAAACCACACAAAATGAAATAATTAAATTGTGCCAAGAAGAAATTACCGACATACTAAAATCAAAAATTAATACTAGCAAGTACTATAACATATTATTTGATGAAACAACTGACGCTAGCCATTTCTCTCAAATGTCTCTAGTCATTAGATATATGAATAAATTAAATTTAAGAGAAGATTTTATTGAATTTATGAACTGTCATGATGAAAATTATGAAAACGAAACAGAGCCAATTCCGAGTGGAAAAATATTGTCAAAAACAGTTATTAATATTTTGTCGAAGCATGATTTAAACTTAGAGAATTGTGTTGGTATAGGTACTGATGACTGTAGTGTGATGTTAGGGGAATTAAACGGAGCAGTAAAAAATTTGAAGAAGACAATTAATTCAATCAAATGTCCATGCTACAGCCATGCATTAAATTTAGCTATATCAAAAACTTCAATTGTAAAGGGAGTTCGAAATGCCATAGGAACTATGAAAGAGGCTATTGTATTTTTTAACGCTTCTTCCAAACGAAAATTTCTACTAAAGTCATTAGATGTTAACTTAATCAAGTTATGAGACTCGATGGTCCGAAAGGCATGATTAAGTGATTCGGTTCAAAGCCATATTAATTAAAATTTTGGATGCCTTAGAAACTGTATCACAATGGAAAGATAGAGAATCATCAACAAAAGCAGAAATGCTTATAACTTCATTAACTACTCCAACCTTTATAAGCATTACAAGTGTTCTAAGCAAAATTCTGCAAACCAAAGCTTTAGACAGTCACAGAGAAACGGCTTAGTAAAAGACACGATCCAGTTGTTATCAAACAAGAAAGAGAATGCCAATGAAACATTTAAGCTAATTTATAAAAATGCTTTAAAATTGTTTAAAAAATTAGATTTGAAAATATCTATGCCGAGAACCAATAGACGTCCAGGTCAACAGACCGAATATTTCAACAAATGACCGTCAAATTTATTTCAGGACAACTATTTTCATTCCTTTGTTGGATGGTGTATTATTGAATTTAAATGACAGATTTAGTGACGAAACAATGTTTTTGTATAATTTAAACGTTGTAGTTCCTGATATAATCTTAAGATCAAACGATAGAGAGATATATCTACATACGTTACTGAAGCGTCAGATTACCTTAAACAATTCTCTCAAGATTGTGACGCAGATACACTATCTACAAAACTGAATTCAGAATTGCAATTTTGGAAGCTTAAATGGAGACAAATTTTTGAAGAAACAGAAAAAGTACCGAACTCTGCAATTGAAGCCTAAAAGAATTGTGACACAGACATATTCCCACTTATTAGCCAACTTTTACAGGTACTTTGTGTACTGCCCGTCAGTGTATCGTCGGCTGTGCAAAGTTTTTCGACTCTTAAAAGATTAAAGACTTGGCTGCGAACAAATATATCCGCGGACCGCTTAACTGGCTTGGCACTGCTAAATATCCACAGGGATTTTAAACTCGACGTCCAAAAAATCATTGATAGGTTTAGCAAAGGAAAAAAGAATTCTTAATTTAATTTTTTAAAGCTAAAATACATCTATTAAATACAAATACTCTACTAATTTAATTGATAATAGTTTATCATATAATAATTGTAATCAATCATCTAATTATTTATTGTGCTTATCACTTATAAAATTTTGCTTATGTATAAATTTTTTTATTAAAATAATTTTAAGTAATATGTTCTTGGATTCATATTTTTTTTTAATTACAATCCTGAGAAAACTTTGTCATCAATGGTATATTTGTTTCTCATACAAGACTAGGTTTTATTTCAATTCTAAAGTGTCTTAATGTTTCTTGTTTTTCTAGAATTTTAAGGAAATTCTTTGCTTATAAGATATTTTAGTACACCCTCATCTTACAGTGATGACTCAGACATTTCAATCGTGCATGATAATACAAATAAATTAATTCTGATCATGAAGATAAATCATTTTATTTGAAAATACTCAATAAACCGCATTTTGGGTCAGAATATTGAATTCAGGAAAGGGTTACAAGTTTTCTGTTCCCAGTGATACTCAAAATTCCTTAGACAGAATTACTCTAGTTATTAGGGATGAACCGGATAGTGGTTTTGCCGGATACCGGATATCCTGCGCACATTACAAACCGGATATCGGATATCCGTCAGTTTTTTTTTATGAAAATATCTTCTCATACACACTAGGAAATACGGAAATCGGTCAAAAATTAGGAAATATTTTTTTATTCTATAATATTCCCCAATTACTTACCCTTAAGGTGATACCAAGATTAAATAAACATTCAAAAAACTTTTTTATTTACAAAGGGTTAGTCTGGGCTAGCAATGGGCGTATGTTTTGTACACTTTAAACTCAATTTCTGAATAATTGTATTTTTACCATATGCTCTTTCATTAAAAACTTAAAAACTCAAGTTTGCTTAAACTTTTTAGAAATTTATTTTTATTTTAACTTTATATTAGTTGTGAGATGTTATGACCCTCCATCATAACGATTCGTTAAAAAAAAATTTATAGAATTTTAAAGTTAAAAACGAGAAATATTCAAGGGAGAATCTGCACACTGTTAATACATTGGTAGAATTTTTCAGGAAAATACTTTAATACCATATTCTTAGCAAAGATAATTAACCGCCACAAAAAAAATCTTCGATGTTTTATTCATCCGGATATCCGGCTTGGAAACTCGGATATCCGGCACTTTACTTCCGGATATCGGATAGTTAAAAATCAGCCGGATAGTTACCGGATATCCGTTTCATCCCTACTAATTATGCTTGCTTTAATTTTTCTAGAGAAATAAAAAATTTAATATTTTTTTATTTAAATGAAAAAGAGACTAAAAAAAAAAGGAAATTATTCATTCTAAAATGTTAAACTTTAATGTAGTTTTTCCAGCAACGGATAAACTTTCGACTATCACATAGCTTGGGGGGGGGTTCAAATTTGGTGTTCTGGATAACACCATATTGTATTACCACCCCTAACAATAATCTCTGGATCCACCCTTGAGCCAAAATACATCAACACTCATCTTTTATAAAATATTGATAAGACTATATTAACTTTGATAAAAGATTATTTGACAAAGTTAGTCTTTTATCAAAGTTGGCCATTCAACTATCATATTTTTTTGTCAAACTTACTTTATAAGAGATTTGACAAAGAACTCTTGATAGTGTAATACCGGCCTTAGACAGGACTAATCTCGCCTAGATTCTGTTGCTGGTCGTCAGTATTTGTACCGACTGTAAAGGATGGATGTAGGTAAATTTGGCGGAATCGTAAGAGGGGTCGTCCATATTTTGCATAACGCATAAAGGGAAGATATTTTGTCCTGCATACTTTGTTGCGATTTTTCTATTTTTTTTGTCGCGATTCAGAAAATTTGTGCCAAGGCCATGCTTTTTTTGTTTAAGTTGTGTCATATGCGACAAGTCGCCGACAGTTTTAAGCTTAAAACTGTCGGCCCACGTACTGTGCGCCTAATGTCACAAACTCCTAACAGCGATTTAAGGCTACGGGCAATTGTGGTCTCCAGCCTTTAGCCTCCAACAACTCAGGATAGCAGCAGGTACCGCCTTCGAGCAGTCAATTATGGTGCTTACAGGCAAACCTTAGAGCAAGATGTCAATTATGCTACCTCGCATTCAAATGCTTTGCCTTGGTAAAGAGCAATGTGTGTCAAACTACTGCATTCAGCACAAAAGAGTAATTAGTATTTTGTTCTTACTTAAATTATAATTGTAGTAAAGAAAGGACCAATGAAAAAACATAATTCGGTACAGATGTAGTACAGGACATTTGGCGCGCTAGGTTATTTTAGCGTGATTTTTAGGGGCGATAAATTTATAGTATGGCAACCCGACCTGACATTGTTGGTATTTTCTGATTCTTGTGAAACCCTATGCCAGTGGTTCTCAAAGTGGATTCCGTGGAACCCTGGGGTTCCACGAAAAATTTAGGAGTTCCGCGTGACAAATTTTATTTGATTAAAAAAAAATAAGAATGGTGTTTAATATATTCACATTTTCCTCAAAAATTTTACCGTTCCATGGATTATGAAAATTTGATTGCATTGAGTTCGGATACACAATTAGAAGCCAAATCTAGAACAGTTTCATTAACAATATTCTGGTCAGATGTATTCGATGAATATCCAAATTTAGCAAAACAGGCTATTCGATGAATATCCAAATTTAACAAAACAGGCTATTCGATGAATATCCAAATTTAACAAAACAGGCTATTCGAATTCTATTGCCGTTTGCAACCACTTATTTGTGTGAATCTGGGTTTTCAAAATATGTTGCGACAAAAACCAAATATCGTAACAGACTTGATGCTGCACCAGATATGCGAGTTCAGTTATCAAACCCAACGCCCAATTTTAAGAGAATCATGGAATCAAAGAAGCAGGTGCATTCTTCACATTAAAGATTTTCCGTTTATTTTAGTTTATGTTTTGTATTTTTATTAATTATTTCTAAGATGAATTTTTTTTTTTTTTTTAGTTTTGCTTAATTCAATAAAATCTGAAATACCAAAATAATACTTGTTTCATATAATATCAGATATTATATTTTGAGAAGTCGTTGATTAAAAAATATTCAGGGTTCCGCGATCATTGGCAACACATTTTGGGGTTCCACAACCAAAATAGTTTGGGAACCACTGCCCTATGCTATGCTTAACGGCAATTTTTCGTCGCCATAAAAAAAAACCGCGCCAAAAGTCCTATACTACATCTGTTCCCATAATTCCATATAGGACAGAAAATATTTTCTCCTACATGTGTGTTATGCAATGTACGGTCGACCCCTCGCACAATTCCGAAAAATTTACCGGCTCCCGTAAAAGGCATCTTTGATTGACTCTCTTTAGAGAGGTCTCGGAAGAAAATCAAGTTAATGGCGGAAAAATAATGTCACTGACCAAATCCAATCATCCGTTGTTGAGAAACACCAAATTTAAAAATCAAGCGTCGCAAACTATTTACTAAAACTTAAATGGTTTACCGCTTCTTCAGCAAAATGAATTATACTTTTTAACGCAATCTTAAAGTCATTTTTGTCTTTTAAAAAAGTTTATTATAGTATAGTAATATAATTCAGACAAAGCAACATACATTTTAGAAAAGCAATAATTTCTTCCAAGCACGTTAGAAAGAAGCTGCAATGAGAAAAGGTATAGAGATGAAAAACAAACCATGACATTCAATCGAAAAGGGCAAACACAAAAGTATTCAATTAGTAAAGTATTTTATAAACTTATAACGATTATCTTCTTAATTAAAATCAAATAATTAAAACGAATGTCATCTTTTGTCCCGATTCTTCTGTTCGAAAGAGAGATGCCATGCCATTGCCAAATGAATAAACATTTATCAAAACAAACCGACGATTCTTATTGGTTTTATCGCACCACTGAACTCTAATATTGTTGCTGGAAAGCAGAAAGCCAGTTTTTGCCAATAAGAGAATTGAAGGTATGTTTGCTTTCCACAACTCACTCAAAAAAGTTTCCAAAGATGGGTTTGGTTTGGTTTGGTTTGGTTAAAAACGTCGCACTAGAGCTGCACAGTAGGCTATTGGCGACGGTTCGGGGTCAATCTCGAAGGAAAGACCCGGGAACACATACACATTCACACACACATTCATACAAGCACCTCGTTATTTTAGAACCATGGTAAGATGACGAGGAAACACCTGAGCTGGCACCCAACGCCTTCAATAGACGTCGGGACTTTGGACCCCGATCAGATTTATCGTGCACCAGTCCCGTATACACGCCAATATAATTTGCTGGATATTCTGGACGACTTTCTAGTATTTTTGTAGCGAAGCTGGCAACCCTCCGATCCCAAGATCACTACTTTTTTACTTTTCTATGTCAAGTCCATTTCCCGGATTCGAACCACCAATCCTCTGATTAGTAGCTGAACGCCTTACCAACTGAGCAACTGGGGCTCTTCGAAAGATGGGAGTGTCATTGCTAAAATCGCTTCTTTTTTTAAAAATTTACTGCGCATTGAATACAACTCTTTTGATAATGCTGATAATTACAAAAAAAACGCAAATACTGTAGATAGCGAGATTTTTTTTTTGTTTGTGTTGTTTTTATAGGAAAATATTATTTTTTAGAAGTTTTATACAGCCACATAAGTGACTATATTTTATAAACTTAAAAGCTAATTTTCGTTATTTTATGGCTCAATGCCTAAAATATTGGCGTGAATAATTTGCGGAAATTAATATTTAATCAAACCGATAAGTAGTATTTTTTATTCCATATATGAATAAATTTAAGTACAGAAATACTTATATTATATTTGTATATAATTAGAATTACAACAAAATACGGAAAAATACTTTTATTTCAACACAAAAATACTTGAAAAACGATTACTACAATCTATCTCAGTGTATGTAGTAAATATTTCTATATTGAGGTATTATTTAAATACTAAAACATAAAATTATAGTACGACGTCGCGGAACTTTCTCAATGTTCCGTTGAAACAGCGGTCTTCTTCTTGGCGTGAAACTTCCCCGTTACTATTTTAATTATTATAATAAAATTTTAAAAACCTTTATTGAATTGGTACTAGCATGCATAGTACCACTTGGCCAGTGGCGTAGCAATTTAAAAAATATATGAGAGAGGGAAACTAGTTTCATTCACAGAATATTTACCAATATAAAAATAAACGGCAATTGGCAATTATGCTATTAGTAATTAATTAGCAATTAGTTGTTAGTTATTAATTGTTAATGTCATTAATTTGTTAACTACATGAATGAAACAAATAAAGAAATAAATTAAACCAGTATCTAGAAACTTATATTTTTATATGAAAGCGTTTTTGATGTGAAAATCAATAAAAGGTACTTCGTCGCATGGGGGATAAATGACATACCATACTCTAGAGGGAGTTGACCGCGTCGATCAGGCTGGCAATTAATCCATTCTTGCGCCGACCTTTGGAATGCGTAGAGAGATAGGAATGAGTCAATTCTGTCAAATTCTATTTTTAATAAATTGTATTTGTTCTTCTAGATAGCTACATATTTATACATTTAGTATAAATATTTTAAAAACCGTTTAAAATACTTTTAGTACTTTTTATCATAGATACTTTTAATCATTAGCACCATAATTATACTTATAAATAAAATATTAATAATTTAATTCTTTTAATCGCACTTTATTTAGATTAAATATAGTAATGCATTTAAATACAATACTATATTTCAATTCATTTTAATCTTAAAGCAAATTGTTTATAAAAAGCGCTAATACAAAAGTATAAAAATTTTTGAGAGCTGTCAACAAGATTTTTGTCAAGTAGAAGTTATCCTATTCTATCTTAAAAATTGTTTAAGAAAACACAATTATTTTCGATAATCTAAGGAATGCATATTTTTTTGGTATTGGACCGTTCATTATTTATGATTCAAATTATAAAAAAAAAACATAAGAATTTATTTTTTCTCCAACTAAAGCGTTGTCTGAATTTATATTTTATCATTTAATTAGAAGTTAAAAATCTTTCTTCAAGATGACCAAGAAAATAAATTTTTTCTTCATTAACAAGTTTTTTAGAAATATTCTATCAAATAGATGGCGCTAATTTTTCTCTTTATTTAACTTTTTTATTATTTTGTCAGGTTGGTTGGTTTGTTAAATAACGTCGCACTAGAGCTGCACAGTGGGCTATTGGCGACGGTTCGGGGTCAATCTCGAAGGAAAGACCCGGGAACACATACACATTCACACACACATTTATACACACATGCACCTCGTTATTTTAGAACCATGGTCAGATGACGAGGAAACACCTGAACTGGCACCCAACGCCTTCAATAGGCGTCGGGACTTTGGACCCCGATCAGATTTATCGTGCACCAGTCCCGTATACATTATAATTTGTTGGATGTTCTGGATGACTTTCTAGTATTTTTGTAGCGAAGCTGGCAACCCTCCGATCGCAAGATCACTACTTTTTTACTTTTCTATGTCAAGTCCATTTCCCGGATTCGAACCACCAATCCTCTGATTAGTAGCTGAACGCCTTACCAACTGAGCAACTGGGGCTCCAGTTCATATCTGGATAAATTAGTTATTTAGGTATCCAAATAACCTAATTTCTAAAATTTGTTGCCCCTCAGGGGGCTCGCATCTTGCGAGTACGGGCTTGGCAACCCCGAGGTACCCTAGCTGGGCCTTAGCTTTTTTCGTTCTTTCCTTTTTAGTTAAGGCCCTACCATGTGCACGATTTTTAGTTGTTGTATTTTGTTATAACATTCATTTATTCCTTTGTTTATGATTGTTGGGTTTTCCTTATTTATATTTCAGTATTGTTTCGTGGGTTCAATTTAGTTGTTTCACTTTTTGTATTAATTCTGACAGTTTTTATTGGTTTTCTGTCAGATTATCTGACCTGCACGTTTGCCGTGTGCGGTAACTCGTATCGTAGGAAAGTGGAGTCCTGGGGATCCTGCGACGTCTCGTTTTAGGACGGGGTTTTGTTTCCTAGAGACGTCGTTGCGTTCCCTTTGGTCCATGCTTCGACGTAAACGAGAGGCCAGGAGTGCCCGCTTTTGGTCAACCGGCTCGCCTAATATCACTGTGGTTCAGTACGCCATGTGAATTTCTCCCCTGGCGTGCTGGACACCACTGTTATTTGGCATTTAAGGGCTAGTACTGCAGCTAGGAGTGCCCTTGTGGATCCACACTTCGAAACTGTAGCACTATACCCCGGTTTTACCCCCGTGGCAGTGTGGCACTGCCTCCCCTTGTAGGGCTCGGTGGTGGGCGGGGCTGAACCGGGATGAACATCTAAACTCATATGGATCCTAAACCCCATGCCCTGCCGGAGGCTTTGTATCCGGCGACCCCATCCAGTGTTACAAATCAACCGACAAATGATAATCAATCTTTAAGTATACAAATTCCAAAATTTTTAATTATAACTTCACCAGAAAAAGTTTTAGGTACTATGTCTCCATTTTTCATACAAAAAGGCCTTCAGGGAATCTGCGGAAACCCTAAAGCTGTAAAAAAACTCAGATCTGGCGATTACCTAATTGAAACTACTTCAACTGCTCAATCTAAAAACTTACTTTCCGCTAATAAAATGGGCAATATAACTATCACCGTAACTCCCCACAATAGTTTAAACTCGTGCAGAGGTGTCATCTCGGAATCGGACCTCTTAGCCGTTCCTGAGAGCGAGATCCAATCCGAACTCGCATCTCAAGGAGTGACTAATGTCCATAGAATAACAATGAAAAGAGATGGCACTATCATCCTAACCAAACATTTAATACTTACATTTAATAGTCCTGATCTACCTGCAAATATTAAAGCTGGGTATCTCAACTGCCCAGTCCGACCCTACATTCCGAATCCTTTGCGCTGTTTTAAGTGCCAAAGGTTCGGTCATTCCGTAAGTACATGTAGAGGAGTCGAAACTTGCTCGAGATGCTCCAATGTTGGCCATTCCTACGAGACCTGTACCCTTCCACTAAAATGCACAAATTGCGAGGGTGAGCATTCTGCCAACTCTCGCATCTGCCCAAAGTGGAAGGAGGAAAAAGAAATTCAGGTTGTGAGAACAACCCAGAAGCTCTCGTACTTGGATGCTAAAAAGCAAGTCTCCATATCTCTACCGAAACCTAGCCTTTCATATGCAGCCGCAACCAAAAAATCCACCTCCTCTATCGCAATTCGATGCGAAATAGCAATAGATCAGCCATCTACAAGCAATAGTTGTCAAACAAATACTAAAACCCCACCCAAACCTCTTTTTTCCAAAGGTACAATAACTAAAAATAATGCAGTTGAAGTAATCTCACCTCTTACAGCCCTCAATAAATCTCTTAAAAATAAAAAAGAACAATCCGAAAACAGCAAAAAACCAAAGAAACCCAGAACCCCTATACCTCACAACATTCCATCCGACTCTTCCGAGGGTACTGAGATGGATGTTGAACCTGGCATGGAGACGCCAGGAAACCTCCAACCAAAAATAAAACCTACGAAGCAGCTCACCACTCCAATTACCTTCCCATAATGGCCTGTGTCTCTTCGTGGAATTGCCGCGGTTTTCACCACAATTCAGTTGACATTAAACATCTAATTGACTAATACCATCCAATCTGCTTTTGTCTACAAGAGACTTTGCTTAAACCAACACAAAGCTCTCTTGTTAAAGGGTACACTCCCCTTAGAAAAGATTATATTGGCGGAGATAGAGCCAGTGGTGGAGTTGCTATATTTATATCCAATAGCGCTCCCTTCACCCCACTGAATCTCAACACAAATCTGCAAGCTATCGCAGTTAGAGTCACTGTAAAGACTCTCATTACAGTGTGTTCTATTTATCTACCGCCTAATAATATAATTCGACAAGCAGATCTAGACAGGTTATGCGACCAGCTACCAGCTCCCTATGTTTTATGTGGCGATTTTAATGGGCACAATCCTCTTTGGGGAAGCCCAGACTTAAATCATCGTGGAAGTCAGATTGAGAAATTGATACACGATCAAAATCTTTGTGTACTCAATAATGGGCAACCAACATACTTCCACGCCCCATCGAGGACTTTCCATTCCATTGATCTTGTTGTTTGTTCACCATCTCTGTTTTCTCCCCTGATGTTTCAAGTGGGAAATGATCCATATCATAGCGATCATTTCCCCTTGTTTGTTACATTTCCAGGGAATGCTACAACCCCTGTGTCCCGCTTTCCTCGATTTAAATTCGAGGCGGCGAATTGGGAGTTGTTTGCTTCTGCTGTAAATTTGTCAGACGACATGGTGAACCAGGACGACATTAATCAATGTGTAGAATCTGTCACTACAGCCATAATGGATGCTGCTCGCATATCTATTCCTTTCTCGTCAAAACTACCTAAACAACCGAAACCGTGGTGGAACCAAGCTTGCAAGATTGCCCACAAAAAGGGAAAAAAGGCCTGGGATATGTTTCGTAGGTATCCCACTTCCGAAAATTTGATTAAGTTCAAATTCGCAAAAGCCAATGCGCGACGAATACGTCGTCAAAGCCAAAGAGAATCATGGGAAAAGTATGTTTCTGGCATAACATCTGCCATTTCCTCAAAGCAATTATGGATCAAAGTTCGAAAAGCCATGGGATTGTATTCCACACATTCCATCTCGGTTGTGGAATTAAATGGCCAGTTGGTAACTGACACGGTAGAAATCGCAAATTCTATTGCGAGAGCATTTTCTGCCGTGTCCAGTTCTACCACATATCCTGGCAATTTTCAGCGCATCAAACAACGCGCGGAATCCCATGGCATTAATTTTACTCCTGAGAGAGATGCCGAACTTGCCTATAATTGCAGTTTTACTGAAAGGGAGTTGACACGATGTCTTCAGAAGACCCGGATGACAGCACCGGGCCCTGATGGCATCACCTATATTATGTTAAAAAATCTTTCTAGTCACTCTCTGAGGAATTTATTGCTACTGTATAATCGCATATGGCAAGAACATGCTTTTCCTTTGGCTTGGCGACGTGCCATAGTTATTCCTTTTCCTAAACCCGGAAAAGATCCTAAGGATCCGAATAACTATCGGCCAATTGCACTTACCAGCTGCCTGTGCAAGCTTTTAGAGAAGATGGTGAATTCTCGCCTTGTTTACATGTTAGAGACTAACAACGCTCTAACACCATTTCAAAGCGGATTTAGGGTCGGCCGCTCTACGGTAGACAATATCCTGTACCTCGAAACTCAAATACGCCATGCCTTTCTGCGCCGAAACCATCTCGTAGCTATTTTCTTCGATATGGAGAAGGCGTACGATCGGACATGGCGATATGGTATACTCCGAGATCTGTATTCCCTTGGGTTTCGAGGACATCTACCGATATTTATTAAGAACTTTTTGGCATTGCGAGAATTCAGCGTCCGCATTGGCTCAGCATTTTCGGATACTTTTATCCAAGAAGAGGGCGTTCCTCAGGGTAGCGTACTCAGCGTTACTCTATTCGCTATTAAGATCAACGATATCCTGAAACAGTTACCTCCTTCTGTCCAAGGCAATTTATATGTGGATGACTTGAGCATTTTTTGCCAAGGAAAGGACATGCGATTTGTAGAGAGACAACTGCAAACAACTGTTACACGGTTGACAAAGTGGAGCTCAGAAAATGGTTTCAACTTCTCTGTCCAAAAAACATCCTGTGTACATTTCTGCCGTCTACGAAACCTACATCCTGACCCAGACATTTTTCTGGGTGGGAATAGGATTGCAGTAGTAGACGAAGCAAGATTTCTAGGTGTTATTTTTGACAAGAAGCTTACATTTCTGCCACACATTAAGGACTTGCGGGTGTCGTGCATGAAAAAGCTCAATTTGTTAAAAGTACTTTCTAATACATTTTGGGGAGCAGAGCGATTCACTATGCTGAATGTCTATCGATCTGTAATTCGCTCCAGATTGGACTATGGCTGCGCTGTTTATGGTGCAGCTCGTCCATCTGTGCTGCGTAAGCTCGATACGATTCATCATTCAGCACTAAGAATCTGCTCTGGAGCTTTTCGCACATCACCCGTCGAAAGCCTCTATGTTGTGTGCAATGAATTACCATTAGCCTCCACACGCAGTTTGTTGTCTCTGCGACTGTATTATCGCCTTTTGTCACATCCTGACCATCCTTTGCAGAATTGCCTTCTGGACAGCTCTCGAGATGTCCTTTTCAGGAATCGGCCGTCCTGCATACCATCCTTTGGACCGCGAATAAGAGATACCCTGAGTGGCACTGCTCTTCATTCAATAGAAGTGGCGGAACGTCCTCTGTTTTATAATGTACCTTGGAGGACTTCGAATATTTCAATTTTAAACTTGTTCCCTGGATATGAGAAATGTAGCACTGATCCAGTTATTTTTAATCAACTTTTTAATGATCATCGTAATAATTTTAATTCTAATTCAGCCATATATACAGATGGATCCAAGTCCATTGATCATGTTGGCTGCGCATTTGTATGTGGCTCCGAAAATTTTAGTTTCTCATTACCACTTTTAATATCTGTTTTTACATCTGAATTTTTAGCCTTGTATAAAGCATTAAAACACATTTCTCACCAGACTGTTGGCAATTTTATAGTTTACACCGATTCCAAAAGCACATTAGAATCACTGTCATCGGATTCTTATAAACATCCGTTGGCTTTTGAGGTGCAAACTATTTATGACAAACTTCTTCGACGGGGTTACGGCGTCATATTGTGCTGGATTCCTGGGCATGTTGGCATAACTGGCAATGAAGTGGCAGATCATGCTGCCAAAAATGCCACATCCCAGCTCAATATCAGAATCCCATATGACGACCTGCGTAATGTTTTGCGGGACCTTGTACGGAAGGACTGGAGCGATGGCTGGAAGTTACAGACTGCTAATAAATTAGCCTCTGTATTTCCCAGCATCCCGCTCCTACCGTCCTTGTCATCTCGACGGTGTGATGTTTTATTGACCCGTCTCCATATAGGTCATTCGCGAGCAACGCATAGATATTTATTGCTCGGTGAAACTGCCCCGCCATGTCATCATTGCCAACAACCTCTCTCCATAATTCATATTTTAACTTCTTGTCCTCGTCTTAGACTTGTATATAATCGCTTTTTTAACACTTCATCTCCCACATTGTCTTATTTATTGAATCATCCACATCATCCATCACTATTTATCTTTTTAAACTACACGGGATTTTTGCCTTTAATTTGAAATTTATTTAGTTTATGTGTATATTTTAGAATTTTAATGTTGGTTTAAAAATCTAGTGTTTGGCGCAGCTTGGCCATATTTGGCCCTTGTGCCAATAAACCCCAACAAACCAACCAACCAACCAACTAAAATTTGTTGACCGAGCGTTAGCAAGGTTTCTGTTCTAACCTCGATCTTTCGTCACTTAATCTGTTTGCTTTTTATCTGTTTGTTTTGTTATGCAGTTATGACCAAACACATTGTTCGATTTTCTATAAATTTGACATAAATATTCCTTGAAGCCATTAAAAACGAAGTGTATGTATTCTTTTATTTGGTCACGAGGCATACTGTTCCTAGAACTACTACTTATAGTAATTTAGTTATTTTGTTACTATTTTGTACTGGAATTAAATTAAACAAAGTAAGTAAAATTAGCCGAATTTTAATTATGATTTATTAAAAAAGTAATAAATAATGAACTAACAATTTTTAAAATTTTGTGATTTAACATTTTAATTTTAAAAATATATATACAAAAATTATTATGAAATAATATGCGTAATTCGTTGGTAATTGAATAAGAATGATTAAATAATAATCAATTATATGGTAGCTTTATGGCACCACTAAGCTTTTTTGTTACTTTAAGTTTATGATATAATTTATTTATAAGTTTAATTAGCTAAAAAAGAAATTAAATCCTAAAAGCCAAAATTCTCGCCATCAGACAATTAATACCCAAATATGAAGGCCTTCCACTGTCCGGTCGCCAAAGCAAATAATGTTTTAGAACGGCTTAATAAAAGTTAAAATTATCAGTAAAAAATACGCTCTACAAAATAAAAATTATACCGTCTAAAAGATATAAATTCCTTTTATTCGATGCAGATTTTTTAATTTCACTGAGATAATTATTAATGAAGATAGAAGCATTTAAAATAATTCACACTATTGAATATTTTCCCCCTTTGTCCTTCACTTTTCACAGGAGAAAGAAAAACCACAATTAGCAACCATTGCTTGCTCCGTTAGATAAAGCATATCCAGGGATTGAGTGATAAAGTGAGTGACGTCAAATCCAAGAAGCAGGGGGAGGAGGGGGAATTGCTGCTTTAACTATGAAATAACTACGAGATGTCTCCTAGAACGAACATGTTAATTTAATCCTAATTTTTAATACAGCGTGTGTGATAAATTATTCCTTGAACTATCGGATTAATGGAAAAACAAATAATAACTTTTAAAAAGTTTAAATGGTGATTGGTTTAACATTCTCCAAAAGGTGAGTTGAAAAAAAGAACTGATATCCCCCTAAAACTTTAGAAAAGTAAAAAAAGCTAAGCACCCCCCTCCTTAAAAAAATCTTCAAAACTGCGGCTTAAAAAGTTGTGATATAAGAAACAAACCAGCCAATTGCATTAGGGTCGAAGTTTCGAAGATTTTTTTTTAAGGGCGGAGTGGTACTTAGCGTTTTTTACTTTTCTAAAATATTTGGGGGATATATACAATTTAAATACTATTGTAAAAATATATTTTCTAAATAATGTTTTATAAAAACATACACACTTTGTGCATTGCAGGAATTAGTTCCCTCCCGTACAAATATTGCATAAGAAACTTAACAACTGGGGAGCAAACATAAAATAATTTTTTGTTACTTTTCAATTATTGATTTTTCAAAAAAAAAAAAAAAAAAAAAAAAAACTACGTTTTTAAAATATTTTGTGTAATTTTGTTAAGAACAAAAACTTTAATATTAAATTCCCATTTTGAAATATTAATTTTTTTGAATGGATTAGATCAGTCTTTCATTGAAATTCGTAAGTGTACGAACACTTTTGTAGCTTCTAACAAAGACATAGGCGTAGGAAGTAGGGGGCTGTGGTGGACTAGAGGTAATATTTTGAAGGGGCTCAGCCTCCCTATTATCATACTATTTATCTTTTTAAAAAAAAACGTATTTAAAAAAAACAATAATACAAACAGAAAATTCCCAACAAGGAGCAGCCTTCGAGAGAAAGCAACATTATATCTCCTTATTTATTTCTAAATGTGTCTAAGGAAAGGGGATTTTGCTTTAAAAGGTACAGGAGGATGATAAGTTGCTAAAGCTGTTGACGAGGAAATCGATACTTTTGTCAACTGCTTCCAATCGAAAACAACTTGTACGTACACATCGCATTAGGTAACCTTTTCCGATAGCTCTGTTCAGCCACGTAGGTATAGATTTTTCATGGGAGGGGTTCAGTGACTGAGCAACGGATTTATTTAAGTAACTTAATTCCCCCCTCAACCAGAGTTGGGGGAACCCTCCCACAAAGTCAACACCCCCCCCCCCCAATTCCCCCAGTTACTTTAAAAAGAACTTATTAATATTTGTTAAGTAAACAGGAATACGTTGGCAGATAAATATCGCAACAGCAACAGTTATCATTTATTTTTCATGAAATCGTTATACCAATATCATTCATTACCTATTTTTAAAATTAGTAAATACCACTCCCTAATTATGAAATAAATTTAGAGAACAAATTTAAGTTTGAGAATCATTTTGTGTATTTAGAATATAGTTTTGGAATATCTTGTGTATTAGACCCCGTTTGAGGATCTTTTTCCTTTGTCGTCGAAATCCAAATTCTAGATAATGAACCGGATGATGTCTTTTTAAAGTTTAGTTTGAGATAAAAATTGCCTCAAAACATTGTTTTGAAGCTTTTTGAAAACTGTTTTCCGGGGCAGGACCCCCGGAAAATAACAACTTTACGAGAAAGTAACATTCAGTAACATTCATTTTTAAAAATATTTTTACAGTAATTCGATTTTTAATTTTTGTCTTCTTGACTTTTAATGGGAAGGGTTTGAAATCCCTGAAACACCCCCTTACCTACGTGCCTGGATCTGTTGCAACCACGTGTGACTTCGTGGAGGACAGTCAACACGAGCGGCAAACGACTCAAAAGTCTGCAGACGGTATTGCTTTATACGGCATCACGTGCAGGTTTTCAGTTTGCCTGTGTATATGACGCTGATTTCGATCAATCACAACGAGCAGTTTGTGTGGTTGTTACCTGTATTTATCCTCCTCGAAACGATTTCAGCAAGGAGGAAAGGAGGTTGGTTTGGTTTGTTTAATTAACGTCGTACTAGAGCTGCACAGTGGGCTATTGGCGACGGTTTGGGGCCTATCTCAGAAGAAAGACCCGGGAACGATGCCTCGTATTTTTGAACCATGGTCAGATGACGAGGACAACACCTGAACTGGCACCCGACGCAACCTCAATAGGCGTCAAGACATTGGACCCCGATCAGATGTATCGTGCACCAGTCCCGTATACACGCCAGTATAATTTGTTGGATGTTCCGGACGACTTTTCTAGTATTTTTGTAGCGAAGCTGGAACCCTCCGATAACAAGATCGCTACTTTTTACTTTTCTTTGTCAAGTCCATCGCCTAGGATCGAACCAGAAATCTTCGTATTCCCAGCTGACGCCTTTAACCACTCGGTCATGGAATAGCCTCCTTAAATAGTAGATGGTTACAGAGGGTAACTACAGCGTAAAAAAATCCATGACTAGAATGAGATCGTACAGCCACAATTCACACTTTCTTATTTCAGAGTAAAAACAGAAATCTTTTGAAGCATTTCTTTAAAAAAAATGTAAGAGGTTTCTTTTGTCAGCATATGCTATTGTTTGGTCAGTTAAGTTCTTTCTGTATTCTAAAAGTAAATTAAAAATCATACCATTTTTCTTAATGATAAATAAGATTTTTTAATTACGCTTATCAATTGGCAGTGACTCTAAGAATGATGTTTGATATTTTTTATACACTATTAATTCAATAACGACACTAAGCATGTTTATGTGTAGAAATAAGTTGAAGCTCATTCAATCTTGAATAGTATATAAATTACATAGGGAGACTACACCAGTTACCGAGCACGTGTCAGTTACCGACCATTTGGATAAATATTTAAAACTATAACTGTATTTCATAATGTGTTTAAAAGTCCCTTTAATCAATGTTACTTAAAGGAGTTGAATATTTTGGTAAATTTCATTTTACAGTCTAATGTGAGATCTGTATAGTCACGTTTGGCACCTGGTCGGAATTTTGTCTTAACTGTTCGGTAATCACCCTATAATAAATAAAATTTCATGGTAGAATTAGTGTAAATAAATTAGTGTAATAATGTCCTGTCCCGTGTGATAAAGGTTCAAAGGCTATATAATGTTATTTCATCAATATAATTATAATATATGCAAGGTATTGCCTATTTATGTTTACTAATATTTAAATTGATAAATTTATATTTATTCAAAATAGTATCCAATTTTACTTTTCTGTACTCAATGTACTCTGGCTCATGTAGAATTGTAAATTTACCAATTTAAGCAGATCAAGGGATAAGTACACATTTTAAAGGGCAAAGTAGTAAATATATGTAGTTATTCTTATTTTCTTATTACGCAATACTAATTTTGTGTTTTTAATTAAAATTGTAGTCGTATTGATTGATTTTTTATAGCTCGCATTTCTATACTATTTTTGCAAACCAATTAAAAAAAATTGACATCTTTGTCAAAAATTTTTTAGCCACCCTGATAAAAAGAAGTACATTTTTAAATAATTAAGTGTCTTTAAATTAATTTAAAGACAACAAACAAAAAAGTCAACTGATAATGATACACACTTTATTTCGTGCAGGAGTTAATTTTGTCCCAAAGATTTCATACGGAACTTAACAAATGGTGACGGTTCGGGGCCTAGGTCTATCTCGAAGGAAAGCCCGAGAACAATGCCTCGAATTTCTGGACCATGGTCTGATGACAAGGAACCACCTAGTAATAAAAACATCCCAAAAAAATCGGATCTGGTGCACGATAAATCTCATCGAGGTCCAATATCCTGACGTCCATTCAGGTTGCGTTGGGTGCTAACTCGTTATCTGACCTTGGTTAAAAAGTAACGAGGTAAGTGTGTATAGCTGTGTTAAGTCTCTTAAATGAGGACAGAAATAGACAGCCGGAAATGCGGCCAAATCCAATCGCATAGCCATTTCGTTTGACTCGCGATCGGTGCTCGCGACATTTTGATGTCTAAAATTTATATTTATTTAATCTTCTTGTTTTTTAGTTTATTTTGGATAGATAACTGATTCTCTCAAGATCCGAAACTTATTTAAATTTCAAGCCATTGCATAATATGTGCACTTATGGCTGGGTTTCAGGTTATCCTGAACCATGCTTCCTTCGAAAGCGTGATTCACTGTGATAAATGGTACGAATATCTGAATAAGTATTTTGTTTAGATGTCGTAATATTTTTCATTATTCATTGATATATTTTATTTTAAATCTATTTATGTTTAACCTTGATCAGATATTTATATGATCTATTTCGATGTATTACGGAAACAGTGGAGTTGTTTTTTCAGTCATTGCTATGTATTTTATTTTTGTTTCATGGTCCTAGGTTTCTGTTCATTGCGTGTATGGTGGTTTTAAGCTGCTAACACGCATAATAAATGTTTTTCATTTAAATTTTTTTAATTTTACTAAAGTTATTTGTTGTTATTTTTTTCAAATTTCCTGTATTTCCAAATTATTTGGTGTCTGTTGCCAGTTGAGCAGCAGCTACATAGATCGGTTTATCCAAAGAATCTTGCTTGGTACATTAGAAATTCCATGGTTTGTGTTAAAAAATCACCCAATATATTTCTTTGGATTTACTTTATTATTCTATGTAGGGGTAGGACAGTCTATTTTCCTCTGGATTCTTGAAATACGAACCATGCATCCAAATCCTTTTTTGATGTGACATTTGTATGAATTCAAAGAATGTAATATAAATGGTTTCTGGAAACATTTATCGAATTCTAAATAGTATATCCTGCCGTCAGCCGCGATATTTTTGGCCCTAACCAAGTTCCGACTCCTTATAAAAAGTATATTTTGTACACTGATTCGAAGCGCTACGGAATATTTTATTGAAAAGTCATCCTTTGGTCATGCAAATGGCAGATATCTGCGAATCGAATTGCGGTCTTTTGATATACATTTTTGCTGGATACCAAGTCATGTTGGAAACGACAAGGCAGATGCAGCCGCCAAAAATGTGCAACTAATATCTGACAGGTTTGTACCTGTATGTGATATTTCATCTTCACTTTTACAAATACAAAACAAAATTTGGGAATCAAAATGGAATGATCAAAAGCCAGTATCGTTTTATTTTTACATTCGTTACTTAGCGGTTCTAGTTCGTTGTTGTCTGGCTGCAGCTATTTCTTTGATTACAAAATGTAATTGAATATTTTTATAGGAGCTTTTATTGCACTTATTTTTTAGTCGTGTACGTATGTATTGTTGACTTTTTATATAAATTGAAGAATTTATATATTTTCAAGAATTTATGTTTATTGAACAAAAAAGGCACGGTTAAAATTCACCGTACGGTCTGTGACGGTCCCGTTTTGCCCATCGTTGAATCGAGGTTTTGCGTGGCCTGGTTGGTTGGTTTCGGCGTAACCGCCGTTGTATCTAGTGAAGAAGAAGTTCTGATATGGAAATCGCGACAGCCAGCCAGTGCCCATGCGCGGAGTTACCTTATAAGCGGGATCGTTCGCATCTCTCGTCAGTCTCATATAGTGTCAGTCAGTCTACGTTTTAAGTGCGCTCAGACAGAGAGCTCTTTGGTGCAGTGGTGTGTACATCGTGGTTCACCAGGGCTTGGGCGGTGTTCGTGCGCCGGATCCGATACAGAAGATATCCCAGCTGCGAAGGAGGATTGCCAGGTGCTCTGGTCAGCTTGCCAACTCTGGAAGGATCCCAGTGCCCGCACGTCTTGGCCACCCGGCTACGGTGACCCTCAGGTAGTCCCCACTGTGTACATGGTCAATCTGCGTACGTGTTTGTTTGTCTATTTTTATATTTTACAGTCCAATAAATCTTTAATATAGACTTCTGTCTTGATTGTAATAATAAGTAGCGTTACAGGTCACCCTTGGCGACTTTTTGCAAGAGCGAGATGTAAAGAAAACAGCGTAGTGAAAAATGTTGCCTGTGCAAATAAATGGCTGCAAAATCGCTGAAATCGTAAATAATGAACAAACCTCTCTCCCATATGCTGCTAGTCCAGTTGTATATAACCAAATTTTTAATCATCATCGTCATTATTTTAATTCGCATACAGCTGTATATACTGACGGATCAAAATCTCTAAATCACGTTGGTTGCGCATTTGTATGCGGATCCGAGATTTTTAGTTACTCATTACCACATTTTATCTCCGTTTTCACTTCTGAATTTTTAGCCCTTTATAAAGCTCTTAAATACATTATTCATCAAACTGTTGGCAATTTTATAATTTATACAGATTCTATGAGCATTTTAGAAACTTTGTCATCAGATACATTAAGTCATCCACTAGCAAGTGATGTTTTAAATGTTTATAGTAAACTTCATCGACGTGGTTATGATGTCGTATTATGCTGGATTCCAGGGCATGTTGGCATAATTGGAAATGAGTTGGCAGATCAAGCTGCCAAAAATGCCACATCCCTGCTCAACATCCGAATCCCCTATGGCGACCTTCGCAATGCTTTGCGAGACTTTATGCGGAACGACTGGAGTGAAGACTGGAAGCTACAAACAACTAATAAACTAGCCTCCATATTTCCTACAGTCTCTCTCCTACCGTCTTTGCCATCTAGACGGCTCGACGTTCTATTGACTCGTCTCCGCCTTGGCCATTCACGAGCAACGCATAAGCATTTGCTGCTAAATGAAATCACCTCGCCATGTCATCATTGTCAACAACCCCTCTCCATAATTCATATTTTAACTTCTTGTCCTCGTTTTAGACTTGTATATAATCGCTTTTTTAATACTTCATCTCCCCATTTGTCTTATTTATTGAATCATCCACATCATTCGTCGCTATTTATCTTTTTAAACTACGCAGGATTTTTACCTTTGCTTTAAAATTTAGCTTCTTTTATGTGTAAATTTTAAAAGTTTTAATGTTGGTTTGAACCATCTAGAGTTTGGCGCAGTTTGGCCATTTTTGGCCCTTGCGCCATTAAAACCCAACCAACCAACCCATATGCTGCTATCGCCCCCTTCACTACCTCCCTCCACCTGCTCTACTTCGATGCCGCAGCTGCTGGCTAATTGAGGAGGGTACACGCTTATTATGGAATCTATGAAGGCCATAAATTTATTTCACATGTGCTTGTTCTTCTTTTTCCATACATATTCAGCTAAATAATAGTCCAATCCATTTTTCGCCTTCAATGCAGCTGCCAAAAATGCCACATCCCAGCTTAATATCAGAATCCCATATGACGACCTACGTAATGTTTTACGGGACCTTGTGCGGAAGGACTGGAGCGATGGCTGGAGGTTACAGACGGCTAATAAATTAGCCTCTGTATTTCCCAGCATCCTGTTCCTACCTTCCTTGTCATCTCGACGGTGTGATGTGTTATTAACCCGTCTCCGCATAGGTCATTCGAGAGCAACACATAGACACCTAGTGCTCAATGACACCGCCCCGCTGTGTAACCATTGCCAGCAACCTCTGTCCATAATTCATATTTTAACTTCTTGTCCTCGTCTTAGAATTTTATATAATCGCTTTTTTAATACTTCATCTCCCCATTTGTTGTATTTATTGAATCACCCACCTCATTCATCATTATTTATCTTTTTAAACTACTCAGGATTTTTACCTTTGATTTGAAATTTATTTTGTTTATGTGTAAATTTTTAGAATTTTAATGCTGGTTTGAAACATCTAGAGTTTGGCACAGCTTGGCCCTTGCGCCATTAAACCCCATACAACCAACCATCGCCTTCAATGCCGGTATTCCCTGATTCACTGCTCCTTCCCTGTTCCTTCTATGGTATTAGTGTGGGCACCTGTATCCAGGTCCTTGAAATTTAGACTATGATTCACCTTCAGATGCACGAAGCCTTTATTTAGAGAGGCAATCGTAGCTCTTCCAGCAGTCTGAAATTATTGTTGAATTATTGTTAGAATAAACTCATTAATCACACTCAACAAAGTATCAGACGTCCTATCATACTTGCATAAAACATTTACCCGTCCCGCGCTCGATTTCCCCCAAAGACCCATTTACCTTCCACATGTTTTTCCCGATTAAATTTGCGTTTACCAAATTTACTCTCGTCTACCTCAACAGTCGCACCGCTTCCACCCACTTTCATGCTACTTTCAATCATCTCTATCACACAAACCTCACGGCAATAAGAACGATAATCACACACAGTCCTAGAAGAACCTTTACTCTCTCATATTAAACTCAACCTTATTCTGACTCGCCCACAAAAAAACCTGAACTAAAACCTCATTCATCGTCATTCGACTCAATTAAAAAAAAGGAACCCTTTCTCACACTCCTTTTAACGTCATGCATTTGTTCTTTCACCTTAGATGTACACCTCCTGCCTTTCAACCAATTTCATATCCTTACTACACTTACAGCACTCTTATCTATCCGCAATCAAACCCGGTTTCATACAAAATTCAAACGTCTCCTTCCCTTTATCCAATCCATACTAATACCTGAAATTAACATTCTCATCATGCCACATAACGTCATTCTCGCACTTACCTCGGACATTCCTCATGCAGCAGCCATTACAAAAAGAACGCGGGAGCTGAAGACAAAAAAAAGCACGACACAACATGGTCGAACTACATTCTGTGGTCCAATGGGGTTGCTGCAACTCCTTGTCGGGTCGAAGGGGGTTGCCATTAAAAATATTTAAATTAATTCAGTAATTAATATTGCAGAAATTTCTTGGAAAATCATTTTTAATTGGACTTTTTCAATATATTAAGAGCTTTCTAGCTTTTATATTTTTTATTACAAATTCTTTCTATTCTACCAAATTGTGAGTGAAATATATTATAAAAAAATCTTATTTAAATTTCTATTGTATTCAAATTTAAAGACCTTTTATCATAATATAGCAATATTGTTAATTCCATTTTTAACATCAGTATTTAAATCCAAATAATTTGCTTGTAAATTATCTTCTTTAGTTCTTTTTAAAGCAAGTTGTTTCGGATAGAAATCTATTAGAAAATCCAAATCACAGCAATAGATTACAAGTTCATCTATATATCTGAAACCCTGAATCCAGCTTCAAATGTATGCAAATAATTAGCAAAAGCAGATAAAAAACTAATTTTTTTTTGTCTAAATGGGCAGGTGCATATTTTCCTATAAACTAATTTTTTGCACTTGGATCCTTTCTTTTTCATTGAATCTTCCATTAGCTTTTGTTTATGTTTTGATGGAGGCGTATCGTAAAAAATGGACATTCAAATGAACTTAGCAAGAACTTCCAGTACTGAAGCGATTTTAAATGGCAAATGGACATTCAACGTCTCTGAAAACCCAATTTTTGTTAACCTATTCGCTTGTGCTTCATAAAAAGAATTTAGTTCTAGGGATGGGCTCTTTCAAATCGATCGAATTTAGAAAAGTTCTCGAAGGCTAGCCCCGTAGGGGCTACCGCCTCCAGTTTAACATTACTAAAGAAACCTAACATTGCTTACTGCACATTAATGAATTTCTTCACATGATCTCAACTGAAAAAAGAGACGTCAGCGTCTCGTCATGGCTGCACCGCTTCTGGAAGGGAAAATAATAAATAAATTGAGCGAAGCGTTAGGAGTTCCGTAGGGGCGATGCCCCTTTTACCTCCCATATGACTTTTAATGATAAGAACATGGCGATGAAAATTAGAATTTTGAATGTCTCGCGCAAGGCGACAAGGACAAAACATGGACTAAACAGTAAAAAAAGAAAAAGTTAAAATTAATTTGCGTGCATGTCTGATTGGCTGCTGCCAAAGTTGCTAGTTTCCTATTGGCCGGTGGGCGGAGCCTCCATGGCGTGACCCGGGCTGCACATCTGAGTATCGTTCAGTTTGGCTAGGAAGAAGGTGAACAGCGCCTGAAGCTTTCGGCTGCTGTGCACGGCTTAGTGTTAACTAATCATTAATCACCTAATCATTAGTGCTATGTGCCGTAGCGGCAGCATAGCTAAAACCTTCCCTTCTATAGTTACTGTTTCTCTAAGGGGCTCTATTAGCGTTCGAAATATTATTTTTAAATTTAGGAAATTTAGTACAACCTCTATATGACGCAACATGGGCTTCCCCACAGTTGCAGCATATGGGATCTTCGCCGTCCCCTTTTTGTTTACTACAGGTTTTAGAATGGTGATTTAGCCCACATTTGCAGCATTTTACAGGCGTTCTGCACATTTTACTGTGATGCCCGTACCCCTGGTAGTTGTAACATTGGTTCATTCTGCGGGGTCGGATATATTTCTCAATTTCTATGCTCATCAGTTGTAGCTTGGAAAAGTCATAAATGTTTGAGACATCCGGACCTGCCGGAAGCTCAACCATAAAGACGGGTAGGGGGGTCTTATATCTGAAATTTTTCAGTTGTACTACGTGGTTTATTTCGAATCCAAGTTCGTTCGGCATATATGTCATCAGGGACTGTGTCTCTACACAGGCCCTTGATGACCACTTTAACTGGCCGCTGATTTATCGGGGTGATTATGAAGTAGTGAATGCGGTTGTCCGACAGATGCGTCGTGACCCCCTCGGTGTTCATCTGACGTTTTACAAATTACCTTGAAATACTCTCCACTATTTCTAAACTCAACCTTAGGGGTGATTTCCAAAATTTTTCTTGGAAGCTCAAGATCATTTTCAACATATTTAACCATTATTGGTTCGACTCTGATCACAGTTTTTTTGGCGTTAGTCTGAGCCTCTGCCCCTCAGGGGCCCCTCAGGGGGTTTACTTTCTTTAAGTAAACACGGGCTTCACAACCCCGAGGTACCCTAGTGATCTATCCTACTTTCTGTTTCTTCTCTTTCTCGTGCTTTCCCCTTTTTTCTTCCTCCCTCATTGTGACTACCTCTCGTAGGTGAGGGCTCCCCATCAGAAGCTTTTGCCGCTCTGTTGCATATAGCTTCTCTTGGCGATTTAGTCGCCCACGTGTTTGCCGTACGTGGACACCCGTAATCTTGGAAATGAGGAGCCTGGTAATTGAGAGGAAAACGTCTTGGGTGAATTTTAGTACGTTTTACCCCAACACATTACTTCGGCCTTTGCTTCAGGCAAACGGGAGGTACATTGTGGTTCCCAGTGTATCAATCGGCTCCTGGTTAGGGTCAGTAGACCTGGCTGGGTGGAATCAAGCAAACGTTATGTCTTCTGGGATCCTCCCCCTGGATGGCTGAACATTCAGGATCGGAGGCGTCTTCAGGCACATAGTGCGCGCGTATAGATCCTAGTAAACCTGGTAGTGCATTGCCGAGCGCACCTTTGTTTTTCTTTCTTTTTTCATTAATTTTGTTTTGGTTGCATGCCGGCGTGTACTATCCCTTCATTAATAAGGACTCCATGGTGGGTGGGAATCTAGGGTCTGAATCTCCCTTTCCTTTTTATGGAAAATCAAAACCCATCTCCTTCAGTGGAGCAACCAAAGTTAAACATTTGTTCTAGTACTGCTCGATATTTTGTGATGAAACGATGCGAAGGATCTTTCCAAACCGTCTCTCCTTTTCTCATCGAGAAAGGAATCTCCGGTTTGGTTGGAGAAGCGAAATCTATCAGTAAAATGCGTTCTGGCGATCTTTTAATAGAAGTAGCCAATGATAAACAAGCTGCTTTACTTTCAAAATTAACTACCCTTGCCCATCTTAATGTGTCTGTGTCTCCGCATCATACTTTAAATACTTCCCGAGGTGTTATCTCTGCACCTGATTTGTTGCATGTTCCGGAAGATGAAATCCTGGAAAACCTGAAAGATCAAAATGTCTGCGCCGTTAAGAGAATATCCATCAAGCGTAACGGTGAAATTTTAGAAACCAAACACATCATCTTGACCTTTCAGTTACCATCACTCCCTCAATACGTGAAAGCTGCCTATCTGCGCTGTTCGGTCCGACCATATATCCCTAATCCCTTACGATGTTTCTCTTGCCAACAATATGGGCATTCTAAGGCTACATGCCGAGGAACACAGACTTGTGCTCGCTGTGCACAGCCAGGGCATGAAAGCGAAAACTGTAGGGAAAAGGAAAAGTGTGTGAACTGCCAGGGTGACCACCCTTCTTACTTCCGGACTTGTCCAATTTGGACCCAAGAGAAAGAGATAACAACCGTAAAATTTAAAGAGAATATTTCGTACCCAGAGGCCAGACGCAAAGTTATAGCACGCACACCTGTAGCAGGGATGAGTTACGCTTCTGCTACTCAAAAGGTTATGAAAAGCAGCAGCACACAAACAGACACAACTAGCATACCTTTAACCAGATCACCTTCAACACCTGTAGCTAGATCATCCCCAACACCTTTATCCAGATCTTCTTCAACAAGTACCCCCAAGCATATAGATCCTAAACCTTCTTTTTCCAAAACAAAAACAGCAGCAAAATCTAAAGCTCTTCAAGCTTTAAAACTAAAAACTGCGAGAGAAAGTATCTCTCGCAATAAATCAGTTACTTCTTTTAGGTTTCCTCATTTGGAAAAAGAAGCAGATGTGGTGCTCCTGCACCCATCTGACGATGAGGAAACGTTAATGAACGAGGGTGAGTCAGATGGTAATTTGAACGCATCCTCTATTACGTAACATTCTTTATCTCTTGGAATTGCCGTGGTCTTCGACCCAAAACTGACGATTTAAAAACTCTCATTTCCACCTACAGTCCAGCATGTGTTGCACTTCAAGAAACTTTCTTGCGATCTACTCAATCTGCTAAGATTCGTGGGTTTAATTGTACTCGTAAAGACTTTGATTCTGGTACTACAGTGTCTGGAGGAGTTTGCATTTTTACTTCTAATAATTATCCCAGCACTGCAATCCCACTAAATACAACTTTACAGGCTGTTGCAGTTAAACTGCATTTTCAATCTCTTCTTACAGTCTGCTGTCTTTACCTACCACCCAATTCTAACATCTCTCAGCAGCAATTGAACGACCTTGTAGATCAGTTACCAGCCCCCTTTTTAATACTGGGTGACTTTAATGGCCACAGCACTCTGTGGGGAAGTGATAGTACTAATCGAAGAGGGCAACAGGTCGAACAGCTGATTGCCGATTACTCTCTTTGTTTACTCAACAACAACGAGAAAACTTACTTTCACGAACCCACAAGAACGTTCCACTCTCTCGATTTAGCCATTTGTTCTCCAACACTTTTGCCTTTTTTGAATTTTGCAGTTGCCAGTGATCTTTATAACAGCGATCATTTCCCCATCTTGGTCTCGCAAAATAGTCGTAGCATAGGGGTTATTCGACCACCTGCTTACGTGTATCACCGAGCTGATTGGGCTGCTTTTTCTCAATTGGCATTAATTTCTGAGACAATGGTTAACAACGATGATATTAATATAGCGGTGGAAAACGTCACCGGAGCAATTATTAAGGCTGCTGATGCAACAATTCCAAAAAGTTCGATGCGGCTGCGCAAAATCTGCAAGCCGTGGTGGAACACTGAATGTCAGTCGGCATACAAGAGACAAAAGAAATTGTGGAACATTTTTCGGAGATACCCAACTACAGCAAACCTCGTCGCTTTTAAACAGGCCAAAGCGTTCGCTCGAAGGGTTAGACGCCAGAGCCAAAGAGAATCTTGGATCAATTACGTCTCTTCAATCACTTCATCAACAACGAGCAAGCAATTATGGAGAAAGGTTAAGGCAGCTAATGGTCTCTACCAGGACTACTCGATTTCGATTTTAGAAACAACAACTGCTGTACACTCTTCGCCAGACGATATTGCCAATGCAATAGGTGAAGCTTTTTCGAATGTGTCCAGCTCAAATTCGTATAGCCCTGCTTTCTTGACAACCAAGAGACATGCCGAAAAAACATATCTTAATTTTAAAACTAAAACCAATCTCGATTATAATTGCAATCTCACGATGATGGAGCTGAAAAAGGCGCTATCTAACTCCAATAACACTAGTCCTGGACCTGATGGAATAACTTATCACATGCTACGCCATCTTACTACAGATTCACTTACGAATATTCTTCTTTTGTTTAATAGAATCTGGGAGGAACAAAAGTTTCCGTCTCTTTGGCAAACAAGCATCGTGATTCCAATTCTAAAGCCAGGAAAAGATTCCAAAGATCCTTTGAGCTATCGACCAATCGCCTTAACCAGCTGCCTATGTAAAACCCTAGAGCGAATGATCAATGGACGCCTTATTTATCTGCTTGAAAAGAACAAATGCATTCCTTCATGCCAAAGTGGCTTCCGTAAAGGAAGATCCACATTTGATAACATCGTGCAGTTGGAAACGCAAATTCGTAACGCATTTGTAAGGCAGAATCATCTGGTATCAATATTTTTTGACGTTGAAAAAGCGTACGATCGCACGTGGCGCTATGGTATTCTCCGAACTTTGTTCGATTTTGGCTTTAAAGGAAATTTACCTCTTTTTATACAAAACTTTTTATCTTTTCGTTCGTTTCAAGTTCGTGTAGGTGACATTTTGTCACATTCTTTTATTCAAGCTGAGGGAGTTCCTCAGGGTAGTGTTTTAAGTGTCGTTCTTTTTACCCTTCATTTTAGTAATATCATTCACTCGTTACAACCATACATTCATTCTTCATTATACGTTGACGACTTGCAGATCTCATTCCAGGGATCCGATATGCGATTCATTGAAAGGCAGCTTCAATCTGCAGTCAATAACTTGATCAAATGGTGTGACGAGAACGGTCACACATTATCACAGACCAAAACTTGTTGCATGCATTTTTGTAAGAAGCGAAACCTACATCCAGATCCCGCAATTTCCATCCGTGGTTCGCAAATTCCCGTTGTAAACGAGATGAAATTCCTAGGAGTCATCTTTGACAACAAGCTCTCCTTCCGCTCCCATGTACTGCACCTGAGAAAAAAATGCGAAAAATCTTTGAACATCCTGAAAGTGCTATCCAATACTGCGTGGGGATCGGATCGAACCTCTTTACTTCGGGTTTATCATTCTATTATTTTATCACGAATTGATTACGGATGTGTCGCTTATGGATCAGCTATTGACTCGGTCTTACGCAGATTAGACACAGTCCATCACTCTGCCTTAAGAATTTGCACAGGTGCATTCAGGACATCGCCTGTTAACAGTCTGTATGTAGTTAGTAACCAACTTCCGCTTGATTTTAGAAGAAAAATGTTGTCCGTCTATTTTTATCTTAAAATTTTATCAATTTCATCCCATCCTTTGAAAAACGTGATTATTTCACCCTGTCTAAATCGGCTTTACAACGCACGTCTATCTCACGTTCGTCCCTTCTGTGAACGGACGAAAGTTCTACTAAATGATTTAAACCTTGGTGATACCGAGATCCAGCAGAAGGAAATATTGCGCTTTCCACCATGGGATATACCATCTTACACGCATATGAATCCCTTCGATGGTTACGCTAAACCAGACACTCCAGCAGTTGTTTACCAACAATTATTTGAGCTCCACCGTTCTCAGTTCGAAACATTCCTGCCAATTTTTACGGACGGATCTAAAGGTGCAGGTTATGTTGGTTCTGGAGTGATTATACAAAACGCAACATATAGTTACAGCCTTCACTCCTCTTGTTCTGTATACACTGCTGAAGCGATGGCAATTTATTCTGCTCTTCAAACGATAGCGTGTAGTTCTCGACGTAAATTTTGTATTTATACTGATAGCATGAGTGTTTTAAAACAGCTAGAGCATTTTGATCCTAACTGCCATCCAACTGTGTCGGATATTTGTAATACTCTAAAAATTTTAACAAATACAGGATTTGAGATCTTGTTCTGCTGGATCCCGAGTCATGTGGGCATTCAAGGAAATGAACTTGCCGATATTGCTGCGAAAACTGCATCCGTTCCCTTGCAGCAAGCAGTTCCTTTCACAGACATAAAAAAATTCGTTAAAAATATTGTTAATTGTCTGTTTCAAGAGTTTTGGGATTTACAAACTTCCAATAAGTTGCATTCCGTTAAGCCCATAATCCGTGAATGGCCTATTGCTCCACTACGCAAGACCGATGTCAAGTTGACTCGCCTTCGTATTGGGCACACTCGCTTTACTCATCGCCATTTATTCCTTAACGAAATCCCTCCTTCATGTCAATCATGCTCATCTGTTTTTACTGTTCATCATATCTTAATTGTCTGTCCTGTTTTTAACCAACAACGCATGAAACATTTTAATAGTACCATTTTAAACTTGAATGATTTAATTGGGGAAGTTCCCCACTTGAATCTGTTCTCCTTTCTAAATGAGATTGGCTTTATCAATCACATTTAAATTTTTTCTTTTAAACTTTGTCTGTTTTTTAAGGGTTTATACAATGTTGCAGGTCAACAATTGTAAAAATGTAAATATTGTATATAGTGTTCGACATAACAATTTATTTGTATATATCCAATTATTTTTTAACCTTTTACCAAAATTGTCAATTTTTACAATTGATCTAAATATATTTTTATCTTTTACAACGTTTTTACTTTTTAAAACTGATCCTTTAGAGGCCTCACAATAAATAACTATATTGTCGTGTGTTTGGCGCAGCATGGCCAAAACTGGCCCTTGCGCCACTAAAACCTAACAAACCAACCAACCAACCAACCAACTGCCCCTCAGGGGGCTCGCATCTTGCGAGTACGGGCTTGGCAACCCCGAGGTACCCTAGCTGGGCCTGAGCTTTTTTCGTTCTTTCCTTTTTATGCGAAGGCCCTACCTTGTGCACGATTTTTCTTTAAATTTTACTTGGTTCTTGCTTTATTTTGTTCAGTTTCTGTTGGGTTGTTTTCTTTTTGATCAAGTATTGTTTGTGGTTTGATAGTTGTTTTTCATTATACTCGTCCTAATTTCAGTTTGTTTCCTATCTAGAAAATCTACATTTTTAAATTTGACTTGTGTTAAATCCGAATTACATTGTCTTTTTTATTTCAATTACCTCTATTATTTTTGTCGGATTTTCTGACCTGCACGTTTGCCGTGTGCGGTGACTCGTACCGTGGGAAAGTGGAGTCCTGGGGATCCTGCGACGTCTTGTTTCAGGACAGAGTTTAGTTCCTAGAGACGTCGTTGCGTTCCCTTTGGTCCATGCTTCAACGTAAACGAGAGGCCAGGAGGGAGCCCGCTTCTGGTCAACCGGCTCACCTAATATCACTGTGGTTCAATACGCCAGTGAATTTATCTCCTGACGTGTTGGACCCCACTGTTATTTGGTATTTAAGGGTTAGTTCTGCAGCTAGGAGTGCCCTTGCGGATCCACACGCCGAAACTGTAGCGCTATATCCTGGTTCGACCTTCGAGGCAGTCTACCGCTGCTTCCCCTAGTTGGGCTCGATGGAGGGCGGGGGCGAACCGGGATGAACTCCCCCCCTTTATATGGATAATTTAAATTGCCCAGGTGGAGGCGTTGTATCCACCAACCCGACCACTGTAACTGGAGGCCTAAATCCTCAAACAAAGCGAGCTTTCGATGATCAAAGTGAAACAAATGCAAAAAGATTTATATACGATAAACCCTCTTTTTTGATAGTACATTCCGATTCTGAACAACTAAAAAAATCTTCTCCATTTCTTATTCAAAAAGCACTAAAAGGCATATGTGGCGATGATCCAAAGCAAATAAAAAAACTTAAATCTGGCGACCTATTCATTGAAACTAAAGACTTTAACCAATCGCGTGCTCTTCTTAATACAGTATCTTTAGCTGGTATACCAGTCGAAATCACCCCTCATAAGTCACTCAATTCATCCCAAGGAGTAATTTCAGAACCTGATTTACTTGATGTGGATGAATCTGAGTTAGTGAGAGAACTTTCTGCAGAAGGTGTGGTGAAAGCAAAGAGAATTACGATGAAGAGAGACGGCAATATACTCAAAACCAAACATATTATTTTGACTTTTAATGTTCCAAAACTCCCAACAAGAATTATTGCAGGGTACTTAATTTGCCCTGTCCGTCCATACATTCCAAATCCGTTACGCTGTTTCAAGTGCCAAAGATATGGGCACTCGACAAACACATGCAGGGGTCATAAAACGTGTGCAAACTGTGGTAGCACGGATCAATCCTGTGAAGCAGGTTGTCGTAACGACCCCGTATGTGTTAATTGCTCAGAACACCACCCTGCATACTCCAGATCATGCAAAATTTGGCAACAAGAAAAAAAAATTCAAGAACTTAAAATTAACAATAACACTACCTATCCTGAAGCAAAAAAAATGTATAATCAATCTGTACCTGTAGCTAAAACATATGCAACTGTCGTCAAAAAGTCTACAACTGACGTAGGTGTCCAAACCCAAATTACTATCCCAGCCACCTCTATTTTGTCTCCCGCCAACTCACAACAGTACTTCTCACCCCCAAACAAACAAAAAACCAGTCTTTCTCAGACAGACCCAATCCCTGGAACGTCAGGAAAGGAAATCTTTGCTAAATCGAAAAACAAGCCACAATTTGAGGCTAGTAAAAAAAATCTCGAGACCTTCAAAAAAACACCCAAACCAGTGGTCCATCTAAAGGAAAAAATTAAGACAAAACAAAAAGAAAAAAATAAACTTCAACAGTCCGGTAATTCTTCAGAAAATGAATCTGGTTTAACCGATTACATTTCGGACCTTTCTGACATGGACATTGAGTCACGTCCCCCTGATCCCCCCGTTACTAAAAAAGTCGGCCCTGGCGCCGCATTTACGAAACATTCAGTGACATAATATCATGGAACTGTCGTGGATTCTACCATAACTGTCATTCAATAAAGTCTCTTATTGAAAACCATAGAGCAAAAGTGTTTTGTCTCCAAGAGACTCTTCTAAGGCCTGGAGACATAGTTTCACTTCCTACTTTCTGTTTCACCAGAAAAGATTTCACAGGAGGTGCAAGAGCCTGTGGTGGTGTCGCTATTTTATTTTCAAATTGTTACCCAGCGACCATGCTGAAACTGAATGTCAATTTACAAGCTGTGGCAATAAGAATAAAACTTAAAAATCTCTTGACAATATGCTCTATCTATTTACCACCAAATGAATATGTCAGTTTACAAGATTTGAAATGTTTGGTTGATCAACTTCCGACACCTTTTCTTATTACTGGAGATTTCAACGGTCACAATGTTATCTGGGGTAGTCCAGACACAAACGCGAGAGGTAATATTATTGAACAGGTGATCAATACATATCGGTTGAATGTTTTAAATACTGGAGCACCCACTTTGTTTCATTCTCCGACACGTACGTTCCATATTGTAGATCTCGCCATTTGTACCCCAACTCTCTCCCTTGATTGGTCGTGTGAAATTGGTGAAGACTCCTACGACAGTGATCACTTTCCTGTACTTCTATCAACTTCGGATCGCATACAAGATCCTGTGCGTGCAGTGAAATTTAAAATGGAGAAAGCTGATTGGGAGAGCTTTTCTGAAATTGCCGACCTCGAGGAAGAGATGGTGAACATTGGTGACATTGATTCAGCAGTCTTTAATATTACTCAAGCTATTATCAATGCTGCTGATCTCTCTATTCCAAAATCGTCAACCAGACGTCACAAATTTCCCAGACCTTGGTGGAATCACGACTATTCCTTAGCTGAAAAGAATCGTAAGCGAGCTTGGGGTATATTTCGACGATACCCTACAGAAGCAAATCTTATCAACTTTAAGAAAGCTCGAGCTAACTCTCGTAGAATACGCCGAAATAGCCAAAGAACATCTTGGCAAAATTATCTCAACACCATCAATTGTCATACATCCTCCAAAACAATATGGAAAAAAATGGAAAAAAATAAAATGCATTTCTGGTCGTTATGTTGAAAACCGACCTCGATCCATCCTTAATATGAACGGACAAATGCTGTGTGACAACAAAGATATTGCTGATGCGCTTGATACTACCCCCCCCCCCTAATTTTTCAGCAGTCTCCAAATCTAACAATTTTAATACAGCTTTTTTACCCTTCAAACAGCGTGAAGAACGCATACCTCTAAACTTTCAGCCATATACACTGGAAGATTACAATTCTGATTTTACTATGGAAGAACTTTTAAAAGCCTTGCGTAAATGCAAAAGCACTGCTCCAGGGCCTGACCTTGTTCATAATGACATGTTGCAGCACCTATCTCACAAATCATTATCGTGTATTTTAAAACTTTTTAATAGAATATGGTGTGAAATGGTATTTCCTACTTCCTGACAAAGGGCAATAGTTATCCCTATTACAAAACCTGGGAAGGACCCCCAAATTGCAAGTAATTATAGACCTATAGCGCTAACTAATTCCCTTTGCAAACTTTTGGAGAGAATGGTTAACATTCGTTTAATCTATTGCCTGGAGATGAAGAAAGCTCTATCACCATCCCAAAGTGGATTTCGCCACAGTCGAAGCACATTTGATAACATATTGTCGCTTGAAACCTCCATTCGTGAAGCCTTTATCCGAAACCAACACCTCGTGTCGATTTTTTTTGACATGGAAAAGGCTTATGATCGAACTTGGAGATACGGCATTCTAAAAGACCTGCACAATTTAAACTTTCGTGGTAATTTACCAATTTTTATCCGAAACTTCCTCAAATGTCGCAGATTTCAAGTTCGTGTTGGGACAACCTTGTCGGATGAATTTATTCAAGAAGAAGGTGTTCCCCAAGGAAGTGTTCTCAGTGTGGTTTTGTTCATTTTGAAAATTGATGGTATTGTAAATCAACTGCCACCCGCAGTTCGTGGTACACTGTTTGTCGATGATTTCCAAATTTCCTGTGCATTGACAAGCATGCATGCGATCGAGAGACAAATGCAGTTGGCTATTAAAAACATTTCAAACTGGGCCAATCGAAATGGCTTTGTTATCTCCCCGCAAAAAACAGTGTGCATGCATTTCTGCAAAAAAAGGGGGCTCCACCCTGAGCCAGAGATCCGCTTAGACGGTACAATCATCCCCGTAGTAAACGAGACAAAGTTCTTGGGTATTATTTTTGATTCAAAGCTGACCTTCCGTCCACATATACGTCATTTGCGGCAGAAATGTAGCAAATCTATGAATATTTTAAAAGTACTATGCAATACAGCTTGGGGAGTGGATATCACATCCATGCTGCGAATCTACCGATGTCTAATTCGTTCTAAACTGGATTATGGCGTAGCAATCTATGGATCGGCGAGAAAGTCCTATCTGAAATATTTAGAAACAATCCACCATCAGGGTCTGAGGCTGGCCTCTGGAGCATTTAGGACTTCTCCAGTTACAAGTCTCTATGTTATTTGTCAAGAACCATCACTTGAGCATCGTCGTGCAAAACTTTCTCTTGTTTACTATTTTAAAATTAAAAGCAATTTGAATCACCCTTTATATTCACAGATTTTAAATCCATCTCATCAGACCTTATTTGCTTCCAAAAAATCGTTTATACCAACGTTTGGTATTCGAATGAAGCAACTTCTTGTTCTTTTAAACATTGACGATTTTAACATGTTACCTTTTAATGATATCTTTCCACCATGGAATGGACGTCCATTTTCATTTGTTCAATTCTCTCACTGTAAAAAATCATCAACATCGGATTCAGTTTTTGTACAATATTTTAACGAACATCGGTTCTTTTATTCATCTCATAAAACAGTTTATACTGACGGGTCAAAATCAAATAACCATGTTGGTTCAGCTGCAGTTTTTACAAACACCATTATATCCGAGACACTACATCCTCTGAGTTCAGTTTTTACCTCCGAATTATATGCTATATATCTTGCCATAAACCACATATTTACTCAAACAGACAAATCATGGATAGTGTATACAGACTCGAAAAGTGGGCTTGAAGCACTAGGAAATTACTCTGTTCACTCCCATCCCTTAGTTAAAAAAATTCTGGAAAAGTGCTTTCAACTAAAAAACAGAAGCTTTAAAATATCTTTTTGTTGGATCCCAAGCCATGTCGGCATCCATGGAAATGAGGCAGCCGACCTTGCCGCTAAAACAGCCTCCCAAGGGGGTAATATCATTCTCAACTTTCCCGATGCAAAATTGGCATGTACAAAAGCAATTGAGTTAATGTGGCAAGTAGAATGGGATATGCAAATAACCAACAAATTGCATTTGATTCACACATCCATAAAATTTCCCGCAATATCAGAAGAAAGTAGAAAACGGGAGGTTGTGTTGACACGCCTCTTCATCGGCCACACTAGACCGACGCACGTACATCTTCTGCTGGCGGAAGATGTGCCATTATGTATAATGTGTGATGTAGTACTAAGTGTAAAACATATTTTAATTGAATGTCCAGCTTTTACCATTTATAGACTTTTACACTTTGGAATTTTGTACCCAACAATTAATTATATTTTATCTAGGCCAACCCATCCAAATTTATTTCCTTTTCTGAAAAGTATCGGATTTTACCACCTTATTTAGAAACTTTCACTTAATGTTTATACTTTATCATATTTTTAATGTTTTAAAAGATAGACCTTGTGCCTGGCGCAGAATGGCCACAGTCGCCTTTGTGCCATAAAGACCAACTAACTAACTAACTAACTGAGCCTCTGCAGCCGCATCGGGCACCCGTTCATCGTCCTCCAAGTCAGACAAGGGCCCGAAGTGGTTGTCTGTGCTAGTTGATGGTTGAGAATAGTCCGGCAAAACAATTAGTTTTTTGTGCGCCGATTGGTGCTTAGGCACTTGCTTAAATTCATCACTTTCACAAGTTCTCTTCTGACCTTTTTTACTTGTAAACCCTGACCCGTACCAACTCGATCTATTAAGACCTTAGAGCATACAGTACGGGCCGGGATGAAGAGCCCCCCAGCACTTGGACGACCAACCGGCCCCCGACCCCGTCGGGAAGGGAAGGCACCGGACGACGCCGACAACACAGCACGCGCCCGGTCCCCGACAATTATTAATCATTCTTAAAAAGGGCACAATACATCCGCTCAATGGACTCTAGTCCGCGGTGTTAGTGGATTAAAATACGGACATCCGCCTTTGCACTCCGGTGCGCGGTGAAACTTGTAACTCAAAACACATAAATATAAAAACGAAAAATCACAAAAACAGCTCGGTCTACAGGGAGCGACAACCCGATCTTAAGTCAAGTATATACTCTTACATTATAGACAAAATATGTATATTAGTGCATTCAAAACAATTTAACTTACCATTTTTAATGTCCGACCCCGAACGACCACATTCAAGACCTAAGCGTTAGTTATTTAATTTACATAAACTATATTACTATATTAAGGCTTTCATTCTATAATTATTCCGTATTTCAACCATGTCCACAAGCACTCCCTATAAATTATTATTAGGATATTGAATAAATTATTAACGTGATATATCTGAGTCAATACCAGTGATCAAGCAATATTTATCAATTGGGCGAGAAATTTATATAATCATTCCCCGAGTACTTGTACATAGATAAACACAGTATAAATTGAGTATCCAATAAAGCAACCAATAAAATTACCAAATCAATCGGAACAATTGACACTAATATTGCCATTCGATGTATAATCTAAATAAAACAATTATTGTATTCAATCAACCAAAACATAATTTAAACATTCAGATAATTGCTAATGACCTTTTTTACTTGCCTCAACAGAGGCAGTTTTAGAGTGGTGGGGGCAATCCTCAATAGTGCAAGAAATCAAAGCCAACTTACCCCTCGTCACATCCATCCGCGTGGTATCCCTTACTATCCTTTACTGGGTTAAGTCTAACCCTCGCCGTCCAAAAATCATCCTGCGTCTGGATCATGGCCGCCAAGCATGCCATATACGCACATCGCTCCTCAGGGGAATCACCGCATTCCATTTCCATATCACCCTCATCGCCAGAGTCAATAGAGTCAGCTAACGATTCCATTATAAAAATCAAATCGTCTCCGTCGGTTAGGTGGCTAGTCCACAATCTCAGAATAGATAGCATTAAGTGCACTTTATTAACCGGGAGGCCCAGACAATACTTTTTAATCCTTATGCCAATACCGTCTACAACGTCAGTTGCGCGTTGAAAAATGCGGTAGTTAAATGTAATATCAGCACAAGTTTCGAAGAGTATTTCTGCTCGGAGCTTACGAAAAATCCGTCCGTAGTCGAATGTCATGTGTCTGTGGGCTCTTTCAAAGAAAGGGAGTTGTTTATATACCCATTGACTTTTTTTTGTATATCCATTTCATCTAGCATTGAAGCACAGATGACATTTTTTTATAACTAATTAAATGCACAAGAAGAAAATCTAAAATTCCCTACGCCGTTTTCGAATGGTGGGATATCATGTAAACATTATGCAGAAGTTGTGAAGTACGCAAGCCAATGAAACATAAGAAGGTATAGCTTCTGTTTTGTCGAACTTGAAGCACTAAAGTCGCCGTGACCTCTGCTTTAATGCAAATGCCTTCTGGAAAACAATGCGTGTTTGTGACAGCTTAAACTGTTCATAAATGTCCGTTATTTTTATAAGGGACAATCTTGTTTTTGAAAAATGGATATGTACTATCTCTTAAAAATGGCATTCATCTGGCAGATCACCAGATGCAATATTTCTTATTTAACAAATTTATGGAAACTGTTGATTTCAGTACGAATATCAATGTTTTAGATTTTAACTGTCTATTCCACGTTCTTGGGATGCCATTTGCATAATTAATGTTTTACATCTGGTCCAAATACAGATTGAAATGCTGTATAAGTTACTAAATCATCATCCGTCATAATACAATTAATATTTTCATTTTTAAGCTATAAACAAACATACAATTACTTCCGACTCATAAGAATTTGTAACAAAATGTGCATCAGGGTAGCCTTTGTTAAATTTATCGGGAATCGTAACATTAATTAGATAAAATTTATATTAATTGGTATTGCGAGTTGCGTCAATAAATAAAACTCTATGAGCAGAATTCATCACCATTTTTTTGTTCTTTAGTTTAAAATCCAAGAGCAAAAAGTGAATCGCAACAGAAAGGCCATCTAGGTCTTTAGAACCATAAAAAGTTAAATATTTAAACCACAAAAATATTAAAGTGGAATAATATTTTTAAGCTTTTAACAATTGTGGAAACAAGCTACATCATCATAGGGACGAAATGTGTTATTTAAACGTCTTTCATATGACCAAAGGGTCTTTAAGAAAAATGAACGCTCCCTTTACGGGAAAGAAATTATGATTATAGCGCGACCTTCAAATGATCACTTAATACAGCTCTTAATTTTTTCAATGGGTATTGACATTAACAATTGAGCTTTAATAGAATTTCGCCCCTAAGACTTAAAGGGTGAAAATCAATATATTTTTTTGGAACTTTATGATGAGGATAATAAGAAACCATCACTAAATTTTGCTCTTCACAAGCAGAAATTTAACATGGACAATTGGTTTTACCCTTATTTTTTCACAGAGCATTTTTCAGATTTTTCTGGAACACGGAACTGACAAGAATAATGAAATACTTTTAACGCCTATATCTTGCTACCAGTCAATTTTATGGAAAAAGTACATGTAGATGCACCATTAGACAGACTCGAGCAGGTTTGAAAACTTTCCATCGAGTCAAATGTTAAAACTTCCAGATTGTCTAATTCATGTTTGTCGATCACATGCTTATTCAAAGCACCTATGAATTTTGAAAGTCTCACTGCATTCTGGGAAAATACAGGTATGCGCAGGTTATTTCACCGATACTTTTTTTCTACACATCTTTGGTTTCTGGGGGATATAACGCGACCACGGCGTCCTAGAAGTGAAGAAATGTATTTTTGCACCCCCATAGCTTCAGCCTTTTTTCGCCACATATATTCTGCTAAATAGCTATGGAGTGCATCTTTGACAGTGTGGCTCGGTAAATCTCTTTTAACTGCGCTCCAAGTCCCTTCTATTTTATTGGTGTGGGCCCCAGTCACCGGATCCTTAAAGTGCTGACTGGTTGCCGATACTTTTTTTCTCCACATCTTTGGTTTCTGGGAGATATAACGCAATCACGGCGTCCAAGAAGTGAAGAAATGTATTTTTGCACCCGAAAGCTTTAGCCTTTTTGCGCTACATATATTCTGCTAAATAGAGTGCATCTTTGACAGTGTGAAAGTTACTATTACGGGTTACATTAAACACTCTAACAAAAGAAAGAAAAGAGATGAACGATAATATTAATCGTTGTTTAATTTATGAATTTACCTGGCGTGATCGTATAGTTTTGAACAAAAAAAAAAGCACAAGACAAAATTTAGGTGACCAAATGAAAAGAAAATTTATTTAAAACACTAAAATAAAGGGTACGGAACACTTAAAAACCCTTACAATGCCAAACTAGTTAAAACTAAATAAATTAAAAGGGGGAGGGTAAACAAAAATTAAAAACTACTAACTTCAGCAATTTCGTCGAGAGAGATGCGGCAGGAGGTCAAGGCGATACATTACGAGCGCAAAAACAGAAACATGGCCAAGCCGCTACTGCCATAATAAAAGTGTCCAAGATTGGGAGGTGGACGAAAAGGGGGGTTGGTACTTGGCACATCCTTCGACGGAGTGTCAACTCCGATGTCAGCTACAGAGGTGGTCTGTTACAAGGCGTCGGCCAGGGTTGGTCGTACAGCAGAGGGATCCAGTTCAGAGGTGGTTGGTGGATGGGACCTTCTCTGGGCGAGGATCGCCGGCCTGACGGGTGATGAAGGAGGCGTCCAGGGCTGGCAACGGCAGAGGACGGGAACATCCCTCTGGGTGCTATGTCGATGGGTGGCTGGGGTTATTTCTTTTAACTCGGCAACATCTATTGGGATGGGTGGCTCTCGTGCATCGTTCGGGTGGTGGCGACTGTTAAATTGGCTTAACCCCGAAGAAGAGAGCAAACAGGCATCTCTCGGCTAAACCCGCAGGTTTTGAAGTAAATGGCTCTAGGCCAGCGTTTGGTAAAACTTATTAAAGCTGCGCTTCCATGCGCGTTGGAGCTCCGAAAATCCTTTCAAGTCCCGTCAGATCAAAAGCATCGTGAAAAAGCCTCGTTAAGTTAGAACGTCAAGTTCCAAGTCAGGTCCAATCAAAAAGCCTCGATAAACCGCGCGCCTCCCCATACATCGCTAAAAACCTCGTTGCCAGATCTCTCAAAACTAGCACCTCAATTTCATTCACAGCCAATCAGATAATTTAAAATTACAACCTCAGTTACAGTTAAACCTTATTAGAGACCAGTAGGTAAAACGCTCTCAAAAATACGAAGTGAAACATACAAATCAAAACCCCGAAGTGAAACATGATACGGGTGGGGGGGGGGCCGATTTAGAGACCCAAAAAGGTGGAAAAAGAGGGTTATCACCCTATTTACAAGTGAAAAAGCTCTTAGGGGGTTATGAAAAAGGGGAAATCTAAGTTTGGGCTTAATGGAATTTAAAGTGCAGGTTCCCAAGTACAAAGTTTGACAATTAAATAGGATACATCAATATTACATAAATTAATTAATACAATTAGGGAAGTCTGAAATTAAATTAAACTATAAGAGGAATTAAAAATTAAACAATTATGGTTTTAACCATAACAACAACAGTGTGGCTCGGTAAATCTCTTTTAACTGCGCTCCAAGTCCCTTCTATTTTATTGGTGTGGGCTCCAGTCACCGGATCCTTGAAGTGGTTGACCTTGAGTGTCCAAATCCTACACCTTCAAGGCAGTCATAAGACTTCCAACAGTCAAACACAACAATGGACTCATCTAGCACGTATTCCTTTAAAACTTTCAACAAACTTTCTTTCGACCTATTAGGCACCACTTTCTTAAAACATTTACCCGTCTTTCGCTCAATACCCCCAAACACGCACTCACTTTCCACCCATTTACCCCGGTTATATTTACGTTTACCAAATTTAAGCAAGCTGAAAAAACGAGTTTGGCGAGAAAAATCGGAAAATCTAACCCACAGGGTTGCCAAACCAGCGCACCGGAGCCGGGTTGCCAGATTTGGCGAAAAATCAGGGCGACCAGGAAAGACAGATTAACCGAGAAGGCAAAACTGTAGGATAACAGAGTTGGAGAAGGCAAAACTCTCCTGCAAAACAACTTTTTACTGCTAGGAAGCCTCTTCCAATGCCTTACAGCATAAACAAATAAAGTGTTTAGCTGATTGTTATTGCCAACTTTTTCGGTTGAGCTGAATCCTTTTGAAAACGAGCAGGTTTTGCATTTTATGGTCATGTTTGAGCACAATTCAAATCTTCTTCCAAGTACAGTTTACTGCTCAAACAAAGTGAGCCACAAAATGTTGAAAGCGCAGTTAATAAGCATTGAATGCTCATAATCCTATTTCCATGCAATTCATTACTTGAGATATGCTCGTCTTGTATAATATCAGTTGTTATTCTAAAATACATAAAAATTAATACCAATAGATAGGATAATATATCTTTTAAAAATTTCTTTGGTTGAATTTCGGAATGGCACCACATTTCCTCCTCAAAAATACCAAACTCTTAATCTTATTGTACAGCTGCATCCTAGAAAATAATTTGAAATCCCTTAAAAATATACTTTGAAATTAATAACTATTAATATCAATTTTAAATTAAGATTTTTTTTGTGGAAGAATTACATTTGAAACAAAATTTAAGATTTATGACATCTGTACAATGCCAATTAATCTTTTAATTAAATAATACTTATTAAAAACTAAATTTTTTTTTTATCAATCTTACCTTGCATACTGCTTAAAGTCTAAATCCTTGAAGTGGAATCCACACACTTTTGAAGTATTGGAGACATCGTTAGGCGTAAAGTCTTTTCGCGAAATGGCTCTCAGCCATGCACTTCTAAGTTCAATATCCACTGGAAATTCGTGGACAGATGTTTTAACAAACTTGACTATTTGATTTACACAAAGGTATGAAGCAATAAAATGGTATTTTATACAGTTCTGTTGATTAAAACGTTGAATATTAATTAAAATTGCAGAGCACAGCAAAAGCACGTTTCATATCGCGTAAAAACGTTTCAAACAATACACCGTGCGTGGCGACACCTGGTGGTGAACCGTCCTTTGATCTTTGCCGAATTGTCGTAGCTTGTCCCCACTGCGACAAGCTGACATTGCTATTTGATATTTAAGTTCACGGTTACAGTGCTTTGATGCATTCGTACATGAATATTGTATATTTCCACGGCACTGCCCATGTCGACAGCCCTTAACTTTGTCTGTTTTTAGGTGTTTATACAATGTGCAGGTCAACAATTGAAGAAGGGAAAATTAGAAGGAGGGAAAATGCTTTTACTTGCTTTTGGTTGACAATCTAGTTTTTGATTTGGTGCAAGTTTAGAATAAGGAATATTACATACAGGAATCTTTTTTTGAATATTTACTTGCATACTTACAAGCCCAGACCCGTGCCCACTTTGCCCCCTGCTCGAGGGGAAGGTGCCAGGTAAAGAACCATGAGCGTATAACGGCACGGGTCGGGAGGAAATGACCCCTCAGCACCCCGGAAGCCCAGCCCCTCAGGGGGCTCGCTTCTCGCGAGTACGGGCTTGGCAAACCCGAGGTACCCTAGCTGGGCCTTAGCTTTTTTCGTTCTTTCCTTTTTGCGACGGCCCTAATTATGTATAATTTTCGTTAGGTTTTTTTTCGTTGATACGTTTCGTAATTCCTCATTTCGTTAAATGGATTTTTTACTTTCCATTTGGTTTCTTTTTGCGTTGGTTCATTTTTTAATATTCTTATTTTCTATAGGCAGGATTTCGTGTTAACCCTTCTTAAGTTTGTTTTGTATTATTTACAGTGTCACATTATTTGACCCGCATGTTTGCCGTGTGCGGCGACTCGTATCGGGGGAAAGTGGAGTCCTGGGGTTCCTGCGGCGCCCCATATCAGGACGGGGTCAAGTTCCTGGGGGCGCTGTAGCGTGCCCTTTGGTCCATGCTTCTCCGTAGACGAGCGGCCGGAGTGAGCCCGCTTCCGGTCAATCGGCTCGCCTAATGACACTGCAGTCCGATACCACATTAATCTTTTGTGGTGCCGGACTTCACTGGAATTTGGACTTTAAGGGTTAGTGCTGCAGTTAGGAGTGCCCTGGGTGAACTGGCGGATTACGCTCCGAAGCTGTAGCATTATACCACGGTGGTACCTTAAGGTGTGTGCCGAGGCTGGGTTTCTTTTTGTTTTGTGCTTTTTTTTTTTTTTCCAGAGCCGGTAACTGCCTTCCCGTGTGGGGCTCCATGGGGGGTGTGGGGCCACCGTGATGAACTCCCTTTCTTTTATGGATTCTAACACGTGTGCCCTGGTGACGGCCTTAAACCCACCAACCCCAACCATTTCTCTTACAAATACCGTATTCGAAAAGTCAATTCCATTGTTTATAGTTTTGCACACAGAGAACGATCAATTTCGAAACATGTCTCCTTTTCTCATAAATAAATACATTCAGAATTATGCTGGTACTGTCAAAGACATCAAAAAACAAAAATCCGGTGACTTGCTGGTGGAAGCAGCCAATGAAAAACAGGCAAAAAGTTTACTTTCTATTACAAGATTCGGTGAAGTCGAAGTTCAGGCCTCCGGGCATAAGACCCTTAACTACACCAAAGGCGTCATTTCGAGCCCTGATCTCAGAATGGTATCAAACGAAGAGTTTATAAGCGAGCTAAGATGTCAAAAAGTATGTGATGCTGCACGAATAAACATCAAACGTGATGGCAATATTTTACCAACCAATCACGTTATTCTTACTTTTGACACCCCAATATTGCCTAAACAAATTATAGCTGGCTATATCAAATGCGATGTTAGACCTTTCGTGCCAAATCCGCTACGCTGCTTTCGCTGCCAGAAGTTTGGTCACTCCAAGTTTGCATGCCGTTCTAGAGTGCCAATCTGTGCCCGTTGTGGGGAACCTGAACATGAAAGTGAAAATTGTAAAAATGCCGAATGTTGCGCAAATTGCCACGATGACCACCCAGCATATTCAAGACGTTGCCCTAAGTTTATATTCGAAAAGGAAGTTCAAACAGTTAAAACAAATCAGAACATTTCATTCCCTGAAGCACGAAAACTAGTTGAAAACCGCTCTCCACAATCAGGCATTTCTTATGCAGCTGCAGTTAAAACTTTCAAATCCGTCAACACACAAACCGAATATATCGAACCTGCAAAGACGCAAACAGAAACCCGTGTAATCATTCCTACCCAAACTCAGCAGACCAAAAATGCAATAAATCAGACTAAAATACCAGCTATTCTTCCAGTTACTGCAAGTGCCTCCTCTAACAAATCAACTGACAGCAAACCTTCAACCAGCAAGTCGACTGCGCAAACTGCAAAAAGATCTAATAAAAATAAATCTGAACCACCAATCCTAAATGCTCCAAAACCACAAAACATGTCAAAAGTGAGAAAACCGGGCCCCCTATCTAGAACAGGGCGAGCCGAAGACGTATTTGTTAAAAAGCAAAAAATTATGGAAGATAAAGGAAAATCAAAGAAGTTCGAGATTAGCAGTGAAGAAAGTAGTGAGGAATTCTCCGATAACGGAGTCATGGAGGTAGAGAAGGGATTGGAGACTCCCCCGAATCTCTCCCCGAGATCGAAATTTTTTAAGGGCCCCCTAAGACCTTGAGCCTAAATAATGGCCATAAATATTTTAAGTTGGAATTGTCACGGGTATCGTAGCCATACGGAGGATGTAAAAAACCTAGTGAACAAATATCAGCCGGTCTGTATAGGACTCCAAGAAACATACTTAGCCCCATCAGTGAATACAAATATTAAAAGATATACATTTAAAAGAAAAGACAATATGCAAAATATGCGTGCAGTTGGTGGAGTTGCGTTGATGCACTCTCAGGCTTTTCCATCCAAGCCTATATCCCTAAAAACACCCCTACAAGCAATAGCAATACAGATTCATATTAAGTTTCTAATTACAGTATGCTCAATCTACCTTCCTCCAGGTGATACCATTCAACAAAAAGATCTAAACGAACTCGTGGTCCAACTTCCAGTACCTTTTATAATCTTGGGTGACTGGAACGGCCACAATGTGCTCTGGGGCAGCCCAGATAATAACGCACGAGGGCTTCAGATTGAAAAGTTAATTTCAGATCACGACATGTGTATCCTTAATGATACAAGCAGCACATATTTTCATATTCCAACTCGAAGTTTTCATACATTAGACCTGGCAATATGTTCACCTTCAATTTTTACAAGATGGAACTTTGCTGTTGATAATAATTTGCATAACAGTGATCATTTCCCCATCGTGTTGACTTACTCTGCTAATGACGCTTCTTTACCCACTCGACCAATTAATTTTATATATGACAAAGCCGATTGGCCACGATTTGAAATATTATCTAAACTTAATCAGGGCATGGTTGACCTGCCAGATATTAACTTGGCTGTTGAGGCCATCACCTCCTCCATTGTCAAAGCTGCTGACGAAGCAATCCCAAAGACATCTGGGAAGATTCCAAAATTATGCAAGCCTTGGTGGAACCTCAAATGCTCTGACGCCTTCAAAGCCCAAAAGAAAGCGTGGAATAAGTTCAGACGGTACCCTACTCAGGCAAACTTGATATCTTTTAAATGTGCTAAATCTGTGGCTCGCTGAATAAGACGACAAAGTCAAAGAGACTCATGGATGAAGTATGTCAGTGGCATTAACAGCAATGTCTCCGCCAAAACAATTTGGAATAAGGTTCGGAGAATCACTGGCAGCTACAAAGCGGTACAGCATGTTTCATTTTTAAATCATACTGGACAAGTCATTTCTGACCCAAAAGACATTGCTGATACTCTCGCAGAAGCTTTCGCTAATGTTTCATCTGAGATGTCATATCCGCAGGATTTCATTGTTTATAAACATAGGGAGGAACTAAAGACGTTAGATTTCGGGCAATCTACACCAGAAATCTACAATACTGATTTTAAATTTCATGAACTCAAAAATGCATTGAACAAAACCCATCCCACTGCATCCGGCCCAGATCGCATCCACTATCATATGTTAAACCATCTTGATGAAGCTTCACTCTTTATCATTTTGAGCTTATTTAACAGAATATGGCAGGATCAGGTTTTTCCAACTTCTTGGACGAAAGCGATTATAATCCCCATTCCCAAGCCAGGAACCCCTCAGGGGGTTTACTTTCTTTAAGTAAACACGGGCTTCACAACCCCGAGGTACCCTAGTGATCTATCCTACTTTCTGTTTCTTCTCCTCTTTCTCGTGCTTTTTCCTTTTTTCTTCCTCCCTCATTGTGACTGCCTCTCGTAGGTGAGGGCTCCCCATCAGAAGCTGTTGCCAACCTGTCGCTTATAGCTTCTGTTGGCGATTAAGTCACCCACGTGTTTGCCGTACGTGGATACTCGTAACCTTGGAAATGAGGAGCCTGGTAATTGAGAGGATAGCGTCTAGGGTGAAATTTTGTACGTTTTACCTCAACACATTACTTTGGCCTTTGCTTCAGGCAAACGGGAGGTACATTGTGGTTCCCGGTGTATCAATCGGCTCCTGGTTAGGGTCAGTAGACCTGGCTGGGTGGAATCAAGCAAACGTTATGTCTTCTGGGATCCTCCCCCTGGATGGCTGAACATTCAGGATCGGAGGCGTCTTCAGGCACATAGTGCGCGCGTATAGATCCTAGTAAACCTGGTAGTGCATTGCCGAGCGCACCTTTGTTTTTCTTTCTTTATTCATTAATTTTGTTTTGGTTGCATGCCGGCGTGTACTATCCCTTCATTAATAAGGACTCCATGGTGGGTGGGACTCTAGGGTCTGAATCTCCCTTTCCTTTCATATGGAAAACAAAAACCCCTCTCCTTCAGTGGAGCAAACACAGTTAATTATTTGTTCAACTACTGCACGATTTTTTGTTATGAAACGAAACGAAGGATCTTTTCAGACTGTCTCTCCTTTTCTCATTGAGAAAGGCATTTCCGGTTATGTTGGAGAAGCTAAATCTATTAGCAAAATGCGTTCTGGTGATCTCCTAATTGAAGTATCCAATGATAAACAAGCTGCTTTACTATCCAAGTTAACAACCCTTGCACATCTAAAGGTATCCGTGTCGCCTCATATTTCTTTAAATACTTCCCGAGGTGTTATCTCTGCCCCTGACTTATTGCATGTTCCCGAAGAGGAAATCCTAGAAAATCTTAAGGATCAAAACGTCTGCGCCGTTAAGAGAATATCTATCAAGCGAAACGGTGAAATTTTGGAAACCAAACACATAATCTTGACGTTTCAGTTACCATCACTTCCGCAATATGTCAAAGCTGCTTATTTGCGATGTCCAGTTCGTCCATATATACCCAATCCCTTGCGATGTTTCTCTTGCCAACAATATGGCCATTCTAAGGCAACATGCCGAGGAACACCAACTTGTGCTCGCTGTGCACAGCCGGGGCACGAAAGCGAAAACTGCAGGGAAAAAGAAAAATGCGTCAACTGCCAGGGTGACCACCCTTCTTACTTCCGAACCTGCCCGCAATGGGCTGTTGAAAAAGAGATAACTACTGTTAAATTTAAAGAAAACATATCGTATCCAGAGGCTAGACGCAAAGTTACATCTCGTACACCTGTAGCAGGGAGGAGTTACGCTGCAGCTACTCAAAAGGTTATGAAAAGCAGCAGCACCCAAACAGACACAACCAGCATACCTTTAACTAGATCACCTTCAACTTCTGTAGCAAGATCATCAACACCATTAGTCAAATCATCTTCAACTAGTATATTCAAGCAAACAGATCCTAAACCTTCTACTTCTAGAACAAAAACAACTGCGAAATCTAAAGCTTTTCAAGCTTTAAAATTAAAAAGTGCGAGAGAAAGTTTTTCTCGCCAAAAATCAGTAACATCTTTCAGATTTCCTCATTTGGAAAAAGAAGCAGATGTGGTGCTTCTGCACCCATCTGACGATGAGGAAACGTTAATGAACGAGGGTGATTCAGATGGTCATTTGAACGCACCCTCCATAATTTAAAATTTTTTATCTCTTGGAATTGCCGTGGTCTTCGACCCAAAACTGACGATTTAAAATCTCTTATTTCCACCTATAGCCCAGCATGTATTGCACTTCAAGAAACTTTCTTGCGATCTACTCAATCTGCTAAGATTCGTGGGTTTAGTTGTACTCGTAAAGACTTTGATTCTGGTACTACAGTGTCTGGAGGAGTTTGCATTTTTACTTCTCATAATTATCCCAGCACTGTAATTCCACTAAATACCACTTTACAGGCCGTTGCAGTAAAACTGCATTTTCACTCTCTTCTAACAGTCTGCTGTCTTTACCTACCACCCAATTCTAACATCTCTCAGCAACAATTGAACGACCTTGTAGATCAGCTCCCAGCCCCCTTTTTAATACTGGGTGACTTTAATGGCCACAGCACTCTGTGGGGAAGTGATAGTACTAATCGAAGAGGGCAACAGGTCGAACAGCTGATTGCCGATTACTCTCTTTGTTTACTCAACAACAACGAGAAAACTTACTTTCACGAACCCACAAGAACGTTCCACTCTCTCGATTTAGCCATTTGTTCTCCAACACTTTTGCCTTTTTTGAATTTTGCAGTTGCCAGTGATCTGTATAACAGCGATCATTTCCCCATCTTGGTCTCGCAAAATAGTCGTAGTTTAGGGGTTATTCGACCACCTGCTTACGTGTATCACCGAGCTGATTGGGCTGCTTTTTCTCAATTGGCATTAATTTCTGAGACAATGGTTAACAACGATGATATTAATATAGCGGTGGAAAACGTCACCGGAGCAATTATTAAGGCTGCTGATGCAACAATTCCAAAAAGTTCGATGCGGCTGCGCAAAATCTGCAAGCCGTGGTGGAACACTGAATGTCAGTCGGCATACAAGAGACAAAAGAAATTGTGGAACATTTTTCGGAGATACCCAACTACAGCAAACCTCGTCGCTTTTAAACAGGCCAAGGCGTTCGCTCGAAGGGTTAGACGCCAGAGCCAAAGAGAATCTTGGATCAATTACGTCTCTTCAATCACTTCATCAACAACGAGCAAGCAATTATGGAGAAAGGTTAAGGCAGCTAATGGTCTCTACCAGGACTACTCGATTTCGATTTTAGAAACAACAACTGCTGTACACTCTTCTCCGGAAGATATTGCCAATGCAATAGGAGAAGCTTTTTCTAATGTGTCCAGCTCGAATTCTTATAGCCCTGCTTTCTTAACAACCAAGAGACAAGCTGAAAAAGTGTATCTTAATTTTCAAACTAAATCCAATCTCGATTATAATTGCAGTCTCACAATGATGGAGCTGAAAAAGGCGCTCTCTAACTCCAATAACACTAGTCCTGGACCTGATGGAATTACTTATCACATGCTACGCCATCTTACTACAGATTCCCTTTCAAATATTCTTATTTTGTTTAATAGAATCTGGGAGGAACAAAAGTTTCCGTCTCTTTGGCAAACAAGCATCGTGATTCCAATTCTAAAGCCCGGGAAAGATTCCAAAGATCCTTTAAGCTATCGACCAATAGCCTTAACCAGCTGCCTGTGTAAAACCCTAGAGCGAATGATCAATGGACGCCTTATCTATCTGCTTGAAAAGCACAAATGCATTCCTTCATGCCAAAGTGGATTCCGTAAAGGAAGATCCACACTTGATAACATCGTGCAGTTGGAAACGCAAATTCGTAACGCATTTGTAAGGCGGAATCATCTGGTTTCAATATTTTTTGACGTTGAAAAAGCGTACGATCGCACGTGGCGCTATGGTATTCTCCGAACTTTGTTCAATTTTGGTTTTAAAGGAAATTTACCTCTTTTTATACAAAACTTTTTATCTTTTCGTTCCTTTCAAGTTCGTGTAGGTGACATTCTGTCACATTCTTTTATTCAAGCTGAGGGAGTTCCTCAGGGTAGCGTTTTAAGTGTCGTTCTTTTTACCCTTCATTTTAGTAATATCATTCACTCACTACAGCCATACATTCAATCTTCATTATATGTTGATGACTTGCAGATCTCATTCCAGGGATCCGATATGCGCTTTATTGAAAGGCAACTTCAATCTGCAGTCAATAACTTGATCAAATGGTGTGACGAGAACGGTCACACATTATCTCAGACCAAAACTTGTTGCATTCATTTTTGTAAGAAGCGAAACCTACATCCAGAACCCGAAATTTCCATCCGTGGTTCACAAATTCCTGTTGTAAGCGAGATGAAATTCCTTGGTGTCATTTTCGATAACAAGCTCTCCTTTCGTCCTCATGTACAGCACATAAGAAAAAAATGCGAAAAATCGTTAAACATACTGAAAGTGCTTTCTAATACAGCATGGGGATCCGACCGGACCTCGTTACTTCGGGTTTATCAATCCATTATTCTGTCGCGAATTGATTACGGATGTGTGGCTTATGCATCAGCTATTGATTCAGTCTTACGCAGATTAGACACTGTCCATCACTCTGCCTTAAGAATTTGTACAGGCGCATTCAGAACATCGCCTGTTAACAGTCTCTACGTAGTGAGTAACCATCTTCCACTTGATTTTAGAAGAAGAATGTTGTCCGTATATTTTTATATAAAAATTTTATCATTACCATTACATCCTTTGAAAAGCATGACTAATTCCCCAGGTTTAAATCGACTTTATAACGCTCGTCCTTTTCACACTCGTCCCTTCTTTGAACGGACAAAAGGTCTACTTAATGATTTGAACCTTGGTGACATCGAGATCCAGCAGAGCGAAATGTTGCGTTTCCCACCGTGGGATATTCCAATTTGCGCTTTTATTAATCCCTTCGCAGACTACCCTAAAACTGATACTGCTGAAGTTGTTTACCAACAGTTATTCGAGCTTCATCGTACTCGGTATGAACCGTATTTACCAATTTTTACGGACGGTTCTAAAGGAGTTGGATACGTTGGCTGTGGAGTAGTTATTCAGAACGCAACATATAGTTACAATCTTCACTCTTCCTGTTCTGTTTACACTGCTGAAGCGGTGGCAATCTATTCTGCCCTTCAAACAATATCTTGCAGTACTCAACGTAAATTCTGTATTTACACCGACAGCATGAGTGTCCTAAAACAGCTGGATAACTTTGACCCTTATTGCCATCCCATTGTGTCGAATATCTGCAATACTTTGAATATTTTGAAAGACACTGGTTATGATATTTTGCTGTGCTGGATCCCGAGTCACGTGGGCATTCAAGGAAACGAACTTGCCGATATTGCTGCAAAAAATGCAACCGTTCCCTTGCAGCAAGCAATCCCTTTCACAGACATTAAAAAATTCGCAAAAAATTATTTTAATTCCTTGTTTCAAGAATTTTGGGATTTGCAAACTTCCAATAAGTTGCATTCGGTAAAGCCCTTAATTCGAGAATGGCCCATTGCCCCAGTACGCAAGACCGATGTCAAGTTGACTCGCCTTCGTATTGGGCACACACGTTTTACTCATCGTCATTTGTTCCTAAATGAAATTCCCCCGTCATGTCAATCATGCTCATCTGTTTTTACTATTTATCATATTTTAATTGTCTGTCCTGTTTTTAACCAACAGCGCATGAAATATTTTAAAAGTACCATTTTAAACTTGAATGATTTGATTGGAGAAGTTCCCCATTTAAATCTGTTCTCCTTTCTAAATGAGATTGGCTTTATCAATCACATTTAAATTTTTTCTTTTAAACTTTGCTTGTTTTTAAGTGTTTATACAATGTTGCAGGTCAACAATTGTAAATATTGTATATAGTGTTTGGAAAAACAATTTTTTGTATTTATCCAAATATTTTTTAACCTTTTACCAAAATTGTCAATTTTTACAGTTGATCTAAATATATTTTTATCTTTTACAACGTTTTTACTTTTTAAAACTGAGGCCTCACAATAAAGAAATATATTGTCGTGTGTTTGGCGCAGTATGGCCAAAACTAACCCTTGCGCCACTAAAAGCTAACAAACCAACCAACCCAAGCCAGGAAAGGATCCTCAAAATCCTGATAACTACCGTCCAATCGCCTTAACCAGCTGTTTATGTAAACTCATGGAAAGAATGGTGAATGCGAGACTGGTATATATCCTAGAAAAAATGAAATTTCTATCACCTTTTCAAAGTGGGTTTAGACGGGGAAGAAGCACTCTTGACAACCTCTTAAAATTAGAATCTGCTATACGTGAGGCATATGTTTCTAAAAAACACCTAATTTCTATATTTTTTGATATGGCCAAGGCATATGATCGAACCTGGAGGTATGGCATTATGAGAGATATTTATCAAATTGGACTAAGGGGCAACCTACCTATTTTTTTAGAAAATTTTCTCAGGACAAGAATTTTTCAAGTTCGCATTAATAATGTTTTATCTGAATATTTTACTCAAGACGAAGGCGTTCCCCAAGGCAGCGTATTAAGCGTTATTTTATTTATTATAAAAATTAACGGCATCATTCATCAGCTTCCTCCATATGTCCATGGATCTCTCTTCGTAGATGCCCCTCAGGGGGTTTACTTTCTTTAAGTAAACACGGGCTTCACAACCCCGAGGTACCCTAGTGATCTATCCTACTTTCTGTTTCTTCTCCTCTTTCTCGTGCTTTCCCCTTTTTTCTTCCTCCCTCATTGTGACTACCTCTCGTAGGTGAGGGCTCCCCATCAGAAGCTGTTGCCGCTCTGTTGCATATAGCTTCTCTTGGCGATTTAGTCGCCCACGTGTTTGCCGTACGTGGACACCCGTAATCTTGGAAATGAGGAGCCTGGTAATTGAGAGGAAAACGTCTTGGGTGAATTTTAGTACGTTTTACCCCAACACATTACTTCGGCCTTTGCTTCAGGCAAACGGGAGGTACATTGTGGTTCCCAGTGTATCAATCGGCTCCTGGTTAGGGTCAGTAGACCTGGCTGGGTGGAATCAAGCAAACGTTATGTCTTCTGGGATCCTCCCCCTGGATGGCTGAACATTCAGGATCGGAGGCGTCTTCAGGCACATAGTGCGCGCGTATAGATCCTAGTAAACCTGGTAGTGCATTGCCGAGCGCACCTTTGTTTTTCTTTCTTTTTTCATTAATTTTGTTTTGGTTGCATGCCGGCGTGTACTATCCCTTCATTAATAAGGACTCCATGGTGGGTGGGAATCTAGGGTCTGAATCTCCCTTTCCTTTTTATGGAAAATCAAAACCCATCTCCTTCAGTGGAGCAACCAAAGTTAAACATTTGTTCTAGTACTGCTCGATATTTTGTGATGAAACGATGCGAAGGATCTTTCCAAACCGTCTCTCCTTTTCTCATCGAGAAAGGAATCTCCGGTTTGGTTGGAGAAGCGAAATCTATCAGTAAAATGCGTTCTGGCGATCTTTTAATAGAAGTAGCCAATGATAAACAAGCTGCTTTACTTTCAAAATTAACTACCCTTGCCCATCTTAATGTGTCTGTGTCTCCGCATCATACTTTAAATACTTCCCGAGGTGTTATCTCTGCACCTGATTTGTTGCATGTTCCGGAAGATGAAATCCTGGAAAACCTGAAAGATCAAAATGTCTGCGCCGTTAAGAGAATATCCATCAAGCGTAACGGTGAAATTTTAGAAACCAAACACATCATCTTGACCTTTCAGTTACCATCACTCCCTCAATACGTGAAAGCTGCCTATCTGCGCTGTTCGGTCCGACCATATATCCCTAATCCCTTACGATGTTTCTCTTGCCAACAATATGGGCATTCTAAGGCTACATGCCGAGGAACACAGACTTGTGCTCGCTGTGCACAGCCAGGGCATGAAAGCGAAAACTGTAGGGAAAAGGAAAAGTGTGTGAACTGCCAGGGTGACCACCCTTCTTACTTCCGGACTTGTCCAATTTGGACCCAAGAGAAAGAGATAACAACCGTAAAATTTAAAGAGAATATTTCGTACCCAGAGGCCAGACGCAAAGTTATAGCACGCACACCTGTAGCAGGGATGAGTTACGCTTCTGCTACTCAAAAGGTTATGAAAAGCAGCAGCACACAAACAGACACAACTAGCATACCTTTAACCAGATCACCTTCAACACCTGTAGCTAGATCATCCCCAACACCTTTATCCAGATCTTCTTCAACAAGTACCCCCAAGCATATAGATCCTAAACCTTCTTTTTCCAAAACAAAAACAGCAGCAAAATCTAAAGCTCTTCAAGCTTTAAAACTAAAAACTGCGAGAGAAAGTATCTCTCGCAATAAATCAGTTACTTCTTTTAGGTTTCCTCATTTGGAAAAAGAAGCAGATGTGGTGCTCCTGCACCCATCTGACGATGAGGAAACGTTAATGAACGAGGGTGAGTCAGATGGTAATTTGAACGCATCCTCTATTACGTAACATTCTTTATCTCTTGGAATTGCCGTGGTCTTCGACCCAAAACTGACGATTTAAAAACTCTCATTTCCACCTACAGTCCAGCATGTGTTGCACTTCAAGAAACTTTCTTGCGATCTACTCAATCTGCTAAGATTCGTGGGTTTAATTGTACTCGTAAAGACTTTGATTCTGGTACTACAGTGTCTGGAGGAGTTTGCATTTTTACTTCTAATAATTATCCCAGCACTGCAATCCCACTAAATACAACTTTACAGGCTGTTGCAGTTAAACTGCATTTTCAATCTCTTCTTACAGTCTGCTGTCTTTACCTACCACCCAATTCTAACATCTCTCAGCAGCAATTGAACGACCTTGTAGATCAGTTACCAGCCCCCTTTTTAATACTGGGTGACTTTAATGGCCACAGCACTCTGTGGGGAAGTGATAGTACTAATCGAAGAGGGCAACAGGTCGAACAGCTGATTGCCGATTACTCTCTTTGTTTACTCAACAACAACGAGAAAACTTACTTTCACGAACCCACAAGAACGTTCCACTCTCTCGATTTAGCCATTTGTTCTCCAACACTTTTGCCTTTTTTGAATTTTGCAGTTGCCAGTGATCTTTATAACAGCGATCATTTCCCCATCTTGGTCTCGCAAAATAGTCGTAGCATAGGGGTTATTCGACCACCTGCTTACGTGTATCACCGAGCTGATTGGGCTGCTTTTTCTCAATTGGCATTAATTTCTGAGACAATGGTTAACAACGATGATATTAATATAGCGGTGGAAAACGTCACCGGAGCAATTATTAAGGCTGCTGATGCAACAATTCCAAAAAGTTCGATGCGGCTGCGCAAAATCTGCAAGCCGTGGTGGAACACTGAATGTCAGTCGGCATACAAGAGACAAAAGAAATTGTGGAACATTTTTCGGAGATACCCAACTACAGCAAACCTCGTCGCTTTTAAACAGGCCAAAGCGTTCGCTCGAAGGGTTAGACGCCAGAGCCAAAGAGAATCTTGGATCAATTACGTCTCTTCAATCACTTCATCAACAACGAGCAAGCAATTATGGAGAAAGGTTAAGGCAGCTAATGGTCTCTACCAGGACTACTCGATTTCGATTTTAGAAACAACAACTGCTGTACACTCTTCGCCAGACGATATTGCCAATGCAATAGGTGAAGCTTTTTCGAATGTGTCCAGCTCAAATTCGTATAGCCCTGCTTTCTTGACAACCAAGAGACATGCCGAAAAAACATATCTTAATTTTAAAACTAAAACCAATCTCGATTATAATTGCAATCTCACGATGATGGAGCTGAAAAAGGCGCTATCTAACTCCAATAACACTAGTCCTGGACCTGATGGAATAACTTATCACATGCTACGCCATCTTACTACAGATTCACTTACGAATATTCTTCTTTTGTTTAATAGAATCTGGGAGGAACAAAAGTTTCCGTCTCTTTGGCAAACAAGCATCGTGATTCCAATTCTAAAGCCAGGAAAAGATTCCAAAGATCCTTTGAGCTATCGACCAATCGCCTTAACCAGCTGCCTATGTAAAACCCTAGAGCGAATGATCAATGGACGCCTTATTTATCTGCTTGAAAAGAACAAATGCATTCCTTCATGCCAAAGTGGCTTCCGTAAAGGAAGATCCACATTTGATAACATCGTGCAGTTGGAAACGCAAATTCGTAACGCATTTGTAAGGCAGAATCATCTGGTATCAATATTTTTTGACGTTGAAAAAGCGTACGATCGCACGTGGCGCTATGGTATTCTCCGAACTTTGTTCGATTTTGGTTTTAAAGGAAATTTACCTCTTTTTATACAAAACTTTTTATCTTTTCGTTCGTTTCAAGTTCGTGTAGGTGACATTTTGTCACATTCTTTTATTCAAGCTGAGGGAGTTCCTCAGGGTAGTGTTTTAAGTGTCGTTCTTTTTACCCTTCATTTTAGTAATATCATTCACTCGTTACAACCATACATTCATTCTTCATTATACGTTGACGACTTGCAGATCTCATTCCAGGGATCCGATATGCGATTCATTGAAAGGCAGCTTCAATCTGCAGTCAATAACTTGATCAAATGGTGTGACGAGAACGGTCACACATTATCACAGACCAAAACTTGTTGCATGCATTTTTGTAAGAAGCGAAACCTACATCCAGATCCCGCAATTTCCATCCGTGGTTCGCAAATTCCCGTTGTAAACGAGATGAAATTCCTAGGAGTCATCTTTGACAACAAGCTCTCCTTCCGCTCCCATGTACTGCACCTGAGAAAAAAATGCGAAAAATCTTTGAACATCCTGAAAGTGCTATCCAATACTGCGTGGGGATCGGATCGAACCTCTTTACTTCGGGTTTATCATTCTATTATTTTATCACGAATTGATTACGGATGTGTCGCTTATGGATCAGCTATTGACTCGGTCTTACGCAGATTAGACACAGTCCATCACTCTGCCTTAAGAATTTGCACAGGTGCATTTAGGACATCGCCTGTTAACAGTCTGTATGTAGTTAGTAACCAACTTCCGCTTGATTTTAGAAGAAAAATGTTGTCCGTCTATTTTTATCTTAAAATTTTATCAATTTCATCCCATCCTTTGAAAAACGTGATTATTTCACCCTGTCTAAATCGGCTTTACAACGCACGTCTATCTCACGTTCGTCCCTTCTGTGAACGGACGAAAGTTCTACTAAATGATTTAAACCTTGGTGATACCGAGATCCAGCAGAAGGAAATATTGCGCTTTCCACCATGGGATATACCATCTTACACGCATATGAATCCCTTCGATGGTTACGCTAAACCAGACACTCCAGCAGTTGTTTACCAACAATTATTTGAGCTCCACCGTTCTCAGTTCGAAACATTCCTGCCAATTTTTACGGACGGATCTAAAGGTGCAGGTTATGTTGGTTCTGGAGTGATTATACAAAACGCAACATATAGTTACAGCCTTCACTCCTCTTGTTCTGTATACACTGCTGAAGCGATGGCAATTTATTCTGCTCTTCAAACGATAGCGTGTAGTTCTCGACGTAAATTTTGTATTTATACTGATAGCATGAGTGTTTTAAAACAGCTAGAGCATTTTGATCCTAACTGCCATCCAACTGTGTCGGATATTTGTAATACTCTAAAAATTTTAACAAATACAGGATTTGAGATCTTGTTCTGCTGGATCCCGAGTCATGTGGGCATTCAAGGAAATGAACTTGCCGATATTGCTGCGAAAACTGCATCCGTTCCCTTGCAGCAAGCAGTTCCTTTCACAGACATAAAAAAATTCGTTAAAAATATTGTTAATTGTCTGTTTCAAGAGTTTTGGGATTTACAAACTTCCAATAAGTTGCATTCCGTTAAGCCCATAATCCGTGAATGGCCTATTGCTCCACTACGCAAGACCGATGTCAAGTTGACTCGCCTTCGTATTGGGCACACTCGCTTTACTCATCGCCATTTATTCCTTAACGAAATCCCTCCTTCATGTCAATCATGCTCATCTGTTTTTACTGTTCATCATATCTTAATTGTCTGTCCTGTTTTTAACCAACAACGCATGAAATATTTTAATAGTACCATTTTAAACTTGAATGATTTAATTGGGGAAGTTCCCCACTTGAATCTGTTCTCCTTTCTAAATGAGATTGGCTTTATCAATCACATTTAAATTTTTTCTTTTAAACTTTGTCTGTTTTTTAAGTGTTTATACAATGTTGCAGGTCAACAATTGTAAAAATGTAAATATTGTATATAGTGTTCGACATAACAATTTATTTGTATATATCCAATTATTTTTTAACCTTTTACCAAAATTGTCAATTTTTACAATTGATCTAAATATATTTTTATCTTTTACAACGTTTTTACTTTTTAAAACTGATCCTTTAGAGGCCTCACAATAAATAACTATATTGTCGTGTGTTTGGCGCAGCATGGCCAAAACTGGCCCTTGCGCCACTAAAACCTAACAAACCAACCAACCAACCAACTCTTCGTAGATGATTTTCAGATTCATTGCGCAGCAGAGGACATGGAATTCATTAAACGACAACTAAACACTGCCATCTCTAACATTACTAATTGGACAAAACTGAATGGGTTTGTGTTTTCTGAAGAAAAGACCGTTGGTGTGCATTTTTGTAGAAGACGAGGGATGCACCCTGATCCAGATATTCTACTAAATGCACACCCAATACCAATGGTTTCGGAGACAAAATTTTTAGGTTTAATTTTCGATTCTAAACTTAATTTTAAATCGCATATCAATCATATAAAAAGGAAATGTTCTTCATCTTTGAATATTTTAAAAGTATTAACACATTGTTCATGGGGTGCGGATCGTACATCCATGATGAAAATATACAACTCATTGATACGATCAAAACTCGACTATGGATGTGCGATTTACGGTTCCACATCAAAATCTTATCTGAAACCGCTCGATACCATTCATCATCAAGGCATTCGCATATCTACTGGAGCATTTAGAACTTCCCCTATTGAAAGCTTGTACAGTATCACTCATGAACCCTCGTTGGAATCCAGAAGACATAGATTAGCTCTGAATTATTATTTTAAGACTAAAAGCAACGAGCACCACCCACTTCTTAATAAGATTATTAACCCCATTTATAGCAACCTGTTTATATTCCGGCCATCTTGTATCCCGACTTTTGGATTTAGAATAGGACAAATTTTAGAATTTTATGATGTTGATGATTTTCCTGTTTTATTCACAGGGGACGAACCTCCACCTTGGAGTGATAATAACCTATCATTCATTAATGAATTCACCCAGTATCATAAGCCATCAACACCTCATATTGTTTTTAGTCGACTATTTTTACAGCACAGACATGTATATCAAGACTACCACCCTGTTTTTACTGATGGGTCTAAGTTTAATGATCATGTAGGGTCAGCAGCTGTTTTTTGTAACCTAACAGTCTCAAGTAGCTTACACAAATTTTGTTCAGTTTTTACTTCAGAAATATATGCTATTTTCATGGCCATAACAAAAATACACAGCTATTCATACAAAAAGTTCATAATATATACAGATTCTAGGAGCTGTATTGAAGCCCTTCAAAATATTTCATATCAAAGTCATCCATTGGTTTTACAAATTGTAGACAATTGCGACAAGCTCAAAGAAAAATTTTATGATGTAATGTTTTGTTGGATACCAAGTCATGTGGGTATAAAAGGTAATGATCAAGCTGACAATAAAGCAAAAAACACAAGAATTGTATGGGATAATTTTGTTGTAGGTGGTGATGCCAAACTAGCCACGAAAACAGCACAAGACAAATTGTGGGAAAACAAATGGAAGAACCAGATCAACAATAAATTATTCTCTGTAAAACCCGGTATCAAACCTTTTGAAACCACATCTTACAGTAGACATATTGACGTCATTCTAACTAGATTACGAATAGGACATACACGGCTGACTCACAGACATATTTTATTCGCTGAACCACCACCGATTTGTGCGCTATGTAATTGTCTCTTTTCTGTTAAGCATTTTTTGTGTATATGTCCTAATTTTAATAACAAAAGACTAAGCCATTTTGGTACTAATAATCCTTTATTGACTGACTTGCTGAGTGATGTACCTCACCCGAACTTGTTTTTATTTCTTCGAGACGTCGGTTTAATAAACCATATTTAATCCGTAAGGTTTCGTAATTAAACCATTCTTTGGCGCAGCTTAGCCATGACTGGCTCTTGCGCCATTAAACACCAACCAACCAACCCCGGAAGCCCAGCTGGCCCCCCAGCCCCGCCGGGCAGGAAAGGCACCAGACGACGCCATCAACGCAGCGCGCGCCCAGCGCCATACAACATTTATTATTTTCTTTAAAAAGTGTTAGTTACATTTTCGTCCGGATGGATAACAAATCTTCCCCGGGAATAGAGTTATTAGCACATATAAACACAGTAAACAATTACATGAGCACAGGCACTCTATGTGGGCTCTTTAAAATAAAATCGTAATCATATACTAGGCCGCTATATTTTGAATATTTGAAATACTCTCACAACTTCCAAGTAGATTTCGGAGTAATAAATTTTTTTTTTGGCTGGGAATAACTTATCACGATTATCGCGGAGAACCTTTAATTGTACTAAAATTTTTACATTATTTCAAAAGCTCATTTTTAACGGTTGGTATACGAAATTCTGTACAATAGTTTTATGATTGTGTTTGGAATGATAATAAACATTAACACAATGCTTTTCTTCACATGCATATATCCTAACTGGGCAATTGTGATATGTTGGAATAGTACCTTTATGGTTTTTACGGAAACAGGCTGTAACATCGTTCGTTTGCATTACGTCATCCATAACATTGTTTGTTTGCGTTACGTCATCTATAACAACGTTTGTTTGAATTACGTCATCTATAACATTGTTTGTTTGCGTTACGTCATCTATAACATCGTTCGTTTGCGTTACGTCATCTATAACATTGAACAACCGATTTAAGCGACATAACTACACTTTTCAACATTACTTCATGAACTTTTTATAAATTTTAATAATTCGACACAAAGTTTTTCGTTTTCAGCTACTCTATGTTCATCAGAACGAGGGTTATAAGTTACCTTGATTTGCTTTTCAGAATTAGAATGCATGTTGTTTTTAGGAAGTGTTGTTGGTTATCCCACATCATCACTGAAATTAGTTGCTGGAATAGATGGATGCTCTCTATTAAATGTTAAATGGACTTTGTGTATATGCTTGCATAAGTTATTAGCAGTAGCAGGACAATTGCAAGTGTACATGTGACTGCACAAAGAATTACAAATAACCCTCATTGCATTTAAAATAACAACGATCAATAGAGGGACAAACTGAATTAATCCGTTTAATTGTATATTGCTTTCTTTTGAATGATTGTGATTTAACTAACCAATAATCATTGAATTGGATAACAGGTTTCGATCAGGAATTTTTCGTCCAAGGTTATGTGCTAATATTGTGATGTCATTATGATCTGAAGCTAAAGGATAGTTGGTTACTACCTTATAAAGATGACTCAAAAATCAGTCCGATTCAAAATCTAGCAGATTTGTTAACAAGTCATCTAACCGTACATTAGCCTTCCTCTTTAAAGAAATTGATTTGAAGTGACTGTTGCTGGGGGGCTGAGATGACGACGCTTCGCTTCTTTCATTATAAAATTTGTAAAATGTTTTTGTGGTTAGATTTATTTTTGCGTTATATATTTAATTTGGAAAATGGCCTTTCGTATAGTGGTTTAATTTATAACTTGCATTGCTGTTGAATTATTAAAATATCAATAACTCCAGGAGTGACAGACAAGGTTTTAAACACAAATACATTTATTATAGTCCGAGGATATATATAATTACAAGATATATTAATTCGCTAATTAAAAGGGATTTACGCTCTAGACACTAATTGTCTATATCTCTAATCAAATCAAATTGTAGTAAACACTAGACAAATTATTCAAAATACACTTATACTAAATAATGTGCTGGTTTTTTCTAGTTGAAAATGAAATCGGGAATGAAATTGCACTCACCCCAAATTGTCATCAAATTGCAGATACCTATATTTGGGCACATTGTAGAAATCTTTTCTAGTTCTAAAATCCGATTGACTGCGAAACCAAATTTGCTACAGTTTAGTGGGCGTTTTATCTTCGGTAGGAACTTTCCTATAAAGCTCTAGGCACGTCGGTTTTCATCATTAGTGTTCATCATCCTTCGAAAGTCTTGATCGGCATATGAATTGTTTTCTTTTCTAAGAGCGGCTTTAGGACAAAATCACTTTTCTTCCTTCAAGAGGGTTTTAAAGACTCCTTGGGTGTCTCCCTATTGGTATCCTTCAGAGAGACTGCCTTATAGATGAGACTTCAGTGGGAATTTTCTTTTTAGAGAGACTTTCTTCAAGTCCTCTTCGTTTTAGAAATTTTATCAGACTCTCTTAGCTCCCGTATTTTTCGCTCCGACCTAACTTGAATTCCCGCCTTCGACTTTCCCTTGAACGAATTAAAGTTTAGTAGTAGCCCTCAGGGTCTTATCAAGAGTCCATCGCCTATGGCCAATATGGTTGAAATTTATTGTGTTTGGCGCAGCTTGGCCATCTTTGGCTATTGTGCCAATAAACTCCAAATAACCAACCAACCTATGGCCAATATTCTCCGCCCTCAGGGTCTCTGAGTGGCCGAAATCCCCCTTCGATTTTAATCCTTCCCACACTGACCTTTGAACTCTCGAACGGATTCCGAAAATTTCAGCTGCCCGTAACGAATTTTTAGTGCAGGATGGCTGAGCATGGACGCGCCATATTGTTATGTAACGTCAAAATCCGTACGTTTACAAAGCGGGGATACAAATTATGGCGGACGCCCAACAAAGTCCGATTGCGGCCATTCCTTTTAAGATTAGCAGACGAGGTCATGTTCAACTCGGGAAGTTATTGCGTCTGGAACCTCGGTTTCTTTGTGGCGACTCCCGCACTCTTACCTCAATAATTCAGTTATACGGCGAACACCTGAAAAGGGGGGGTTACTATCCCCCAAGTCGCCCGTCCCAAATACCCCTCAGAAAGTTGAAGCCCTCTTTTTACCGTACCTGGGAGGGGGGAAGAAAACATCGGTTTAAAATGGGCGCCGATTGCCTCGTTAGCGCAATCCAGCTCTGTGAAACGATTCACAATAATTATTGGTAGTGATAGTTGAAAAGGTTTGTGTTCGGAAACATCCGGCCCATGATTCACACCTATTATTATAATACTCCATAAAGTATTCTAGAAACATTTTGTATTCCTTCGAAGTGTAAGTTACAAACTGCTCTTTAAGTTTAAAAAATTTTGTAGTATTCTTCTCGTACAATAATTTCTTTAACTTTGAACGAACCTCCTTTCTAATTACTTTGTCTGGGTCACCAGAATATGGGTATCTTAACACATATTAATAATTAACTCCAAATGAATCTACTACGTCAAAGAAATTGTTTTAACTCCACATATTTACTACTTCGTAATACAGCTTGTAAAAAGAAAAACGTTGTTTTTTGTTTATGAGTTGCCACAACGGCAGTTTACAATTAATATACAAATATTAATGAATGCCGTGGTTGCCGTCCGATGAAGAGTACAAATTAACGAGTGCCGCGGTTGCACGTCCAATGAAGCGGAGCGCTGCCACCACAAAATTTTGCCATTGATTGTCGAAACCAAGCTCGGTTAACGTGCCATTGACACAAAACATGTTTAATGATTAGACCGAAAACTTTTTCAAACGCTTGATATGTAAATCCATCATCATCCGTCATTAACAAATTTACTCTTAAATTCGAGTAATAAAAATTTCTTTGGCTGGGAATAACGTATCACGATTATCACGGCTCGCTAATTTTTCTCTTAATAAGAGCTGTATTTCTAGAGCGGGAACCTTTTAATTGTACTGAAAATTTTAGAGTATTTCTAAAGCTAATTTTTAACGGTTGGTATGCGCAATTCTGTACAATAGTTTTATGATTATGTTTGGAATGATAATAAACATTAACACAATGCTTTTCTTCACATGCATATATCCTAACTGGGCAATTGTGATGTGTTGGAATAGTAACTTTATGGTTTTTACGGGAACAGGCTGTAACATCGTTTGTTTGCGTTGCGTCATCTATAACATCGTTTGTTTGCGTTGCGTCATCTATAACATCGTTTGTTTGCGTTGCGTCATCTATAACATCGTTTGTTTGCGTTGCGGCATCTATAACATCGTTTGTTTGCGTTGCGGCAACTAATAACATCGTTTGTTTGCGTTGCGTCATTTATAACATCGTTTGTTTGCGTTACGTTATCTATAACATCGTTTGTTCGCGTTACGTCATTTATAACATCGTTTGTTTGCGTTACGGCATCTATAACATCGTTTGTTTTCGTTGTGTCATCTATAACATCGTTTGTTTTCGTTGTGTCATCTATAACATCGTTTGTTTCCGACAAATTTTGCTTTATCGAATCATCTTTTGTTTTGTTGTGGGGTGCATAAAATTGACATGAATAATAATGCAAAACTTTTGATCCTGATAATTTTCTGCCAGTTAATTTTTTTAATGAGCTATATGTAGAAGTACTTTCTGATTCTAACCATGTCATAAATTTGTTCATCGAATCAAAGGAGAAAACTTTTAGTTCAACCAAATTGTGCTTTTCTAACAAGTGTTTGTTTAAATTTCCCTCGTAAATAAAAGATTATCCACTCTCTGGAAAATAAAAAATGTTATATGTCTTAATTTTATTAAAACAGTTACGTTTATGCTTATGAAAATATTTTCTATATTTAAAACTAGGATATGTCGGTTTTCTAATAAGCAATGGAGAATGAACTTCCCGAGTACTTATGCTATAATCGTTTTGGATAGATACTGATAATTCATTTTCAGAGCTGGAAATTGATAAGCGATCCTCATCCGATTTTAAACAAGGTTTTCTAATAAGCAATGGAGAATGAACTTGTTAGGAAATGTCTTGTTTAAAATTAATACTTACAGCATTTCCAGTTTTTTAAATTTCCCTCTTTCTATCGTGAGATAGCCTGGTTTAAATAAAACGTAAACATTACTCACCTCCGATCAGTTCGCTTCATTTTTACCTTCAGTATTTCGAACTGATTTGGAATGTATCTTTAGTAATTAATCAATCTTTTGTATTAATTACTTTTCGGCCACGTTTAAATTAACTTTCTTGGAAATACTTTATTACCAGTCAACCGCGTAATTTTTCCGGCGTTATTTGTTTTATGTATGTTTTCAGTGCAATATGCAAATTCCCGTATAATTGAATTTGCTGTATCTTTCGATGTATATTACTAAAAGAAATCACGTGCACCTTCTGCTGGCAGAAGAAGAACCCATCTGTTACATGTGCGATGTTCCATTCAGTGTCAAACATATTTTGGTAGACTGCCCAGCATTTACACTGAGTAGACTTTTTAATTTCAACAATTTAAATCCTACTATTCAACAAGTTTTGTCCTGTCCTAGTCGTGAATTATTTACTTTTTTAACCGAAATTGGTTACTATTCTCAAATTTAATCATTTTTTTATGTAATCATTTTATGACCAAATCATTTTATACTTAATAGCCCTGTGTACTGCGGAACCGAGTGTTTGGCGCAGCATAGCCTTAGTTGCTCTTGCGCCACTAAACCCAACCAACCTAACCTTTCGATGTATATGCAAATCTTTTCTTTTGATAAGGTGAAGGCATTCGCCTGAAATGTGTTCTTCTATTCTTTCTGATGCTGATGCGATATTGTTCTAACGCTCGTGGGAGCATGTGTGTTTTTCGTAAGAAATAAATGTTTTTCGTAGCTTTTATAAAAGACTTGCATTTGTCAATATATTCTCAATTACTTACGACTCTTAATATTAAGTTTAAGTATTCTAAGTTCACTCTGCTAAAACGTTTTTCATAATTATCAGTAGGTTACGGATTTTCAATTAGACTTAACTTATTAAACTTCCCGAGTACTTATGCAATAATCGTTTTGGATAGATGCTGATAATTCATTTTCAGAGCTGGAAATTGATAAGCAATCATCATCCGATTTTAAACAAGGTTTTCAATTAAGCAATGGAGAATGAACTTCCCGAGTACTTATGCTATAATCGTTTACATTCACGATTACTAAAAAAGTATTTGTGACACTTGCACACTGTTTATCTAAATCCTTTATTATTTTACATCCTAATTTTCGTGAGTGGTTAAAAAAAACGCTGTCGTAATACTTTTCACATTGCATACACTGTCTTGTATATGTTACTTTAATTTGCCTCCCACCTGTAAACTCACCAATTTTATGCCCAGAAATATAAACTTGTTTGACAGGTGCCTCACTGTAGCTACTTAAAAGTGAAAAACGATTTGATACCTTTATATTATACAATATACCTGTGACTTGTTCAGATATTTTAGGTAAGATACTTGACATTGTAGAGGTATATTTACAAACAGCGGCTCCAGAGGGCGATCCAAGTGCAGCATGGGTAGGTTGCCATTGAGATGCAGAATCTCGTTTAGCAGGAGGAGCCGAAGGCCGTTTAGCAGAAGGTAATTGAGGAGGAGTAGTAGTAGAAGGCTTTTGTAGGAGAGGAAAAGGCTTTTGACGGAGAGGAGTAGTAGAAGGCTTTTGACAGAGGAACAGAAGGTAATTGAAGGAGAGGAGTAGTAGAAGGCTTTTGAGGAAGAGCAGAAGACAATTGAGGAGAAGGAGTAGTGGATTCTGAAATTAGTGGAGGAAAACTCTCAGTAGAAAAGTTATAAACAATACAAGCATCACGTTGTTTACCAATCAACGTATTTAAAACAACAACAAATTGCTTGGCCAGTTGAGCACTCCCAGGCTTTGCGAGATGAAGACCATCATATCCCAAGAGTGGATGTGGTGATCTATAAAAGAAAAATCCATCATGGCTTGAACATAAATATTCCAGATTATAATTAATCTGTTCAATCTTATTTAAATAAGGAAGGTGTTCTACAAACAATGCCCTTTTGACAGGATCCTTAACAAAATTGTTCATTTCACGTGGGTTGATACTAGAAACAACAACTTTGATACCAGGGTTGCAGAACGATATTGACTGAAAAAGACAATCAAACTTTTAAAGAATGGTTTGAACACTGTCCCCATTCGTATTGTTCTTCCCAACATGCAGCAACACCCAATCGAAATGATTGTCCAAGGTCGAAATTCTGTACTTCACTCCTTCAATCATGGCACCTGGAAAAGGTTTAAAAGTAACATCATGATTAAACAATCCGTTAGTTAAGTGCTCACCCATACACTTAATAATGGAATCTTCGATTACAAGGACCCTCATTTCAATTACAACAGCAACGATATAATTTCTAAAAGAACAACATACACTGTTAGAAATAAAGAGCAAAAATTTTGATCAATATAAGTAATATAATAAATAAAGTTAACACAATAATAAAAATAACAATAAGAGCACGTTTTTTCACCAAAAACGGAACTGAGCGCTGCGATGCAACACACGTGGTCCGAGTAGAGCAAGCAAACAATCGAATTTACAACGATTCGCTAATAAATAAAATTAACTCAATAATAAAGCTTTTCTTCAAAAGAGAGCGTCTTAAAAATAACAATGAATGAAAGCAAGTTTTTTCACCAAAGACTGAATGGAGCGTAGCGATGCAACCCACGTGAACCGAGAGCAGGAAGAAAACAAACGATTTACAACGATTCGCTTCCAAGGGTGTCCTCTGACGTCACTGTGACGTATATTTGTCCCTCTTTTACTAGAATGTGTAAAAATCCCCATCCTCACCCCCAAAGAGAGAGCCATAAAACTTTGTCCTCCCCTCAACTACCTGTAAACTCAAACTATGAGTAGCTATAGCCATGCAATTTGCAAAGCAAATTTTTAAAGAAAAAACATTAGTTAGTGAATTTTTTTTCAGCCGGAGCGGGGAGGGGGCTACAGCCCCTATGTAAATCCGCCACTGAAAATAGTAATACAAACCTCCAGATATGTCAGACAAAATTACTTTTCTGGGAGTTTTTAACAAAGTACGGGCATCTGTAAGCAATTCCGATAGGCAACTGTGGCCTAGCAATATCTTTTAGCAATTTTGTTACAGATGACAAAGGTATACGGTCTTCAACTGCCCATGAAACTCATTTTGAATTAATATCTTCATGCATCTCATCTTGTACAATAAAACTATCCAATGATTCACTCTCGGAACTAGACGAATATTGCTCAGAACTTAAAGAATAATCCTCCGAGTCACATGAAATACCGCTATTTGTTTCAAACGTCCCTTGCAACTATTTGAAAGATCATTTGTAATACTTATATTTAATTCAGAAGTTGTAAAAGGAGAAGTTGTGAGAGGAGAGTTTTGCAATCTGAAGTTAGGTGATATAATCGGAAGAGAAAAAATACTAGAAGTTGATTGTTTCAAGATGTCCATTTTCTTGTTCATACAATACTACGTATTTATATGCTGGTACTTTCGCCATGATAGTTTTTTTGCGACTTTGGGCTGTTTTGCAACTTTAGGCATTTTTAGATGAGGTCCTATCAGGAAAAACATTATAATGTGTCTAAACGTTAAAAATGGCAATATTCTTGTACACATTACAAAACTTAGTGTAATGATTCAGGCCACATAGGACACAATGTTTATCCCGAAATTCAAAATCCTGTGTTTCTGAAACACTTGCTGAGTCGGTTTTTAAATTGTTTAACTCTCTTGTGAGTAATTCCACTTTTTTATCAAGATTTTCGTGGTGAATATTTACATATCTGAGGAAAGGAGGATGCTGTTCCATGATAGCATTTACCCTAAATTTAGTAATTGCTTCGTGGGCGCTCTGGGAGTTCCTTGCTAAAGTCACAGCAGTCTCAAAATTGTCTGGACTTGCCTTTAAGACATCGAATTGAATTTCTCGCAGTAAACCATCCATAAACTTTGCCAAGCGCAGCCTGTTTAAAATATTTTAGTTTCGGCTGTAACAATCTCGCCAGATTGGCCCAAATAATTATTACTCGCCAAAATCAAACGATGAGCGAAGTTCTTGACCGGCTCATTCTGAAACTGTTTACAATTAGCAAATGCCATCTGTCTATCCGGCAGGCCCTTTTCCTCAGTAAAAAACTCAACTAATTTTTTTCTTTACGAAAGCGTAATCATTTGAATTAGTCATTTCCGTATCTGACAACAGAAATTCCAGGGCGTTACCCCTTAATCGACTTTTTAATATAGTTAATTTTTCGGGCGTTGAACACCCGGCTAAACTTGAAATGTCTTCAAATTGTTTGAAAAAGAACCTCGCCATAAAAAAAAAGTTGTTAATAAATGAATACCGCCAAAATTGCTGGTTTTCGGCTCGTCGGCGTGATTCCGAGTATTTCTATCGGGCATATTACTAGCCGACCTTGTTGGAGTTTGCATAATAGCACTAATTGAGCTGGTTAATTGGTTGACAGTTGAAGACAAACTAGAATTGTTTGGCTGCCTGGCAGCCTTGGTTGAAATCTTTCAATTATTCCCTCTTCCTGCTAACACTGCTGGGCGTTGAGGGGCCATTTCAAAAAATGAAAGATACTCGAATAAAAGAAATTCAAAATTCTCACAACTAATAACTCTCCACCCAAATCAAAACAAATTCTTTTAAAAAAAATTCACGCAAACAAACACAAAAAGAAATAACACATAGGAATTATCACACATAAAATCAGAGCATTAAAAATAATAGCCTTGGCAAAAATGATGCGCTGCGAAAAACAATTTACCACACTCGGTAAACATTAAAAAACACCTTTTTTAAATTCAAAGGCCGCAAATTGTCCTTCTTTTACGAAGATCTTCATCATTCAACACAAACTTTTTCGGTATAAACACGTGCATAGCCCCCTTTTCGTCTCTATAAGGTACGAATTCGCAATTGGCGCCATCCCGCTCAATGGAATTACAAAACCATTTGAATTCCTTCTTGCAGATTGGGCACTTGGGTCTCTTCACAGCCCTTCTAGTTATACAAACCGCGCAAAAGGAGTGTCTACATTGGTTTAGAAATACCTCGCCCGATATTTCCGTGTAACAAATGCGGCAGATAACATTAATAGGCTCCTCACTGAAATGAATGGAAAAGGTAATTAAAATGTAATATTTGTAGTATAATGTTATACGCATATGCAGGGCCGCCCTGCCCTTAGCAGCTGCGGGCCTCGGTGCGAACATCCCCTTTTTAACCTCCACACAATTTTATGAATATGTTTGATTGAAACTTATAAATAAGTTTTCAACTTTTTGAAAACGCCAACCGGATTTTTTTATCAACTACAAATATTTGATGCTGCTACATATTATTTGTTAAAATATTTCAGATAACTTCGTTGCATAAAAGTCTGTATTCAAAGCGAATCAGTATTGCCTGCAGTTCTCTATACAGGAATTTCTCTGTCTTTCTGGCAGCTTGGAGCCGACTGAGAATGGGTGCGTTATGAACTAGCCCAGAAGATTAGAAGGTGCTGCAGTGTATAGTCGCGTCAGAAAAAAATTAGTCGCATTACTTGTGGAACGCACCATGTACATGTCACATGCATCAAAATAAAGAACGTGAACCGAAATTTCGATTAAATCTTTTTTGAAAATAACCACAGAGGTCCCGTTAAAATGGTACAGAGCTTCATGATCATATGCCTCCATGCTTTTTCCGGACTCGGCGAAGTGTGATAGTTCATGCTGTAAGGTTTCCACATTTTCTCCTAGGAAATGTCGAACTTCTGCATTGACATCCTCATCCTGAATATCATACTTTTCGAGGCGAGAGCATATTAGCTTAAATATGGGGGGAATCGACCTTTCAAAGTGAATCCGTATTGCCTGCAGTTCCCTATACAGGAATTTCTCTACCCTGTCTCGAAATACGGGGTTGTTCAGGAAATCCTCGTGGGATACTGGGAAGAAATCATCATTTCGAATGACCCTGATTTCCTCCACGTAAATTGTCCTTCTTTTACGAAGATCTTCATCATTCAACACAAACTTTTTCGGTGGAAACGCATGCATAGCCCCCTTTTCGTCTCTATAAGGTACGAATTCGCAATTGGCGCCATCCCGCTCAAAGAAATTACAAAACCATTTGAATTCCTTCTTGCAGATTGGGCACTTGGGTCTCTTCACAGCCCTTCTAGTTATACAAACCGCGCAAAAGGAGTGTCTACATTGGTTTAGAAATACCTCGCCCGATATTTCCGTGTAACAAATGCGGCAGATAATATCAATAGGCTCCTTACTGAAATGAATAGAAAAGGTAATTAAAATGTAATATTTGAAGTATAATGTTATACGCATATGCAGGGCCGCCCTTAGCAGCTGCACGTTTGCCGTGTGCCGCGACCCGTAGGGGGGAAAATGGGATCCTGGGGTCCCTTGGCGTTCTCTTTGTCCCACGCTTCACCTTAAACAGGAGGCAGAGTTATGCCCGGCTCTGTCAATCGGCTTGTGGTAACAGGATACGTCTGTGTTGCTGACTGCTCATGGGCAAGGACTGGAACACACCAGAGCTGCACAATGGGCTATTTTCTTGTGTGGAGACTGTCTGCAATTCTATGTTGAATTTCTAAGTAAAGGAATCGCAATTTCATGCGCTACGTGAGGCATGCAAGCTCGGAATGTATTCCAAGTTTCTGTCCGAGTAACGTCCACAAAGTTTTCTCGAATGCAATTTATTGCTAATTGTTTGAACTCTTGATCAGCTTGCTCTTCAGCAGTCATCATAATTAAACGGACTGAACGGACAGTCAGGTTTCTCGCCAATATTTTAGAGCAAATATTACAAAGTATTTCAACTTTAAAGTAGGAGGCCACTGAGTAAAGTAAGTGTGCTATATACCATATTTGGTCTTCCAGTTGTCCTGTGTAGAGGTACCGCAAAAAAATATTAAATACATATAAATTTATATCTGTGAAATTAATGCAATCGACATTTCTGCTTTCAGCAATGATCTCTTTAAGCTTACGGGAACGGCATATTAGGATAGCCTTGTGCGCCTGAAAAATATGGCCATTGACGTTAATCTTGATATCATAATGGTTACTGTTTTCATATATAGTTTTTAAATCTTGCACAATGTCTTGACGGTCTTGAAATTCATTCTCTAAACATGATACCCGACCAGTAAAGAACAAACTTCCTTTCACAACTAATATATCTTGTGGCTAGCCATGGCCAATGAAGAGGTCATTTGTAGGCCAGAAGAACATAATTTCCGTTGTTTGAGTGTTTCGGCTAAATGGCACTGTCATCAAAAGGACTATTTCGTTTACTACTACCAATCCGGTTGCATTCTGATGGCAAATTTCATTTTCTATGTTCATTGCATGCTATGGCAAAATGGTTCTCATCTGATGATATTCGGAAATGTTCACGAAGTAGTTTTTAATTGGCCAAATTTTCCAAATACAACTAAACTTCCAATTTTGTTTTTTGGTTGGTTGAAAAAGGGTCACACTAGAGTTGCCTATACCTATATTTTGATTCTCAAATTAAAATCCGTAAATGCTCGCATTTTCTGGGGAATACATTAAATTGTTAAAAAATAATACAAACAGAATTCTTAAATCTCGTTAAAATAAAAATGACAAAAATAGGGTCCGTATTTTTAATGTAAAATTATGTGATTATAGAGAAATTCAGACTCTATATCGAATAACAAAATATATTTTTTTAAACTTACCAGGTTCTTTATGCAGGATTTGAAGGATATTGTTTACATCATCTGGTAAGTTAGAATCATTTTGTGTTGTTGATTTTGAACCTTCAAAATTGTTTTGCCTGTGAAATCTTTCTTTTGCCCTACGGATGAGTATTCTGAGGCATTGATAAAACCTGATTTAAGAACTTTTACCATCGCGAAAACTGTAGCCCGACATCCATCATGTCACTCCCTCCACAAATTGGTCTTAGAGAGCTAAATAATGATTTAATTGAATCACTGTTGAAGGAACGTGTGAATACATAATGGTAGCCATTGCTTAAAAGATATTTAATGCACGAGATTGTTGACTTAGTAGTAAGAATTATTGCCTCGTTTGTTTCTTTGGATAGAAACATAATGATTGAACCTACGTCTTTGAATAACTCCTGCTGCATAGAATGCTTAGACATAAACTGCAGAGCAGCAACAACAGGTGGAGAAAAAAATCGCCACAGCTCTTCTGACATTCATTTTATCCAAGCTCGAAGGGAAAAAGCTTAAGCTTAAGTTCCTCACAGGTTTTATATTTTCTTTGCATTGAAATCTATACAATCTTTTTAAATACCTTCCACTTATTAAGCCTTTCCCATCATGCATATCCTGTTCTAGGGAAAAGTGACCGAATATTCTTCACAATGTGGTTTTGATCGAAGCTAAAAAATAATTTCCTGTTTGAATCAAGGGAATGAGGGATCTGCTCCAATAAACTTCCTTGACCAAACTGTTTAAACATGGAGACATTTACAGAGAAGTTATCAGTAACAATATATCGAAAAACTAGTTGCCAAACCACATAATAAAAAAACAAAGTAACCTTTTGGCTGGCGTTGCTCGAACTCGATTTTGATCTAGTTCAGTTTTCGGGCCAAAGAAACTATCTAACTTTTTGTCATATACACACTGTGCCTTTATTGCCATTTCGTGAATTACTAGGGATGTAAACTTATCTTCCGGTTTCTTGTTCTTGCCTCATCTACCAACCACGTCTTGATTAGGTCGCTGACACAGACTTCGCCAGATTCAGGACCAATGTATTGATGAAGAGTTGTTTTGCTTGGCAGCTGCAAAAGCTGACGATTTCTTATGAATCTGTACCCTTTTGGGGATACAGAGAACATATTCTCTTATGTTCACTCTCACTCCATCGTGGTACTTTATTATCAACATTCTTTACCTGTGACAAAACAAATTCTTATTTTATCGAAGATAAACCTTCTTCTTTCTTTACTACCGTTTTTTCAATATTTGAGAAATATTCATCCTTTTGGTAGTATTCCACTTTCGCTGTCACATATGCAATCTTTTTTGCAGCTTCGAAATAGTACGGTTTTTAGAAGAAACCAGCTTGCTCATATTTCGTAGTTTGTGATTTAAAACACTTGAAGAAATAAAAGGTTAGGTTTGGACTTCTCTAACAGAAAATTCCATTGGGGTAACCCCTCAGGGGGCTCACATCTTGTGAGTACGGGCTTGGCAACCCCGAGGTACCCTAGCTCGGCCTAGCATATTTCGTTCTTTCCTTTTTGCGACGGCCCTAATTATATATAATTTTGTTAGTTTTTTGTTGATGGTACGATTCGTAATTCCTCATTTCGTTTTATGAATTTTTTTATTTACTTTTGGTTTCTTTTGGTATATTTTTTGGTATTCTCTTATTTGCAATAGACATGTTTAATTTGGACTCTTCTTTAGTTTGTTTTATTATTTACAGTGTCGTATTTTATGACCCGCATGTTTGCCGTGTGCGGCGACTCGTATCGGGGGAAAGTGGAGTCCTGGGGTTCCTGCGGCGCCCCATATCAGGACGGGGTTAAGTTCCTGGGGGCGCTGTTGCGTGCCCTTTGGTCCATGCTTCTCCGTAGACGAGCGGCCGGAGTGAGCCCGCTTTCGGTCAATCGGCTCGCCTAATGACACTGCAGTCCGGTACCACATGTATTTTTTGTGGTGCCGGACTTCACTGGTATTTGGCATTTAAGGGTTAGTGCTGCAGTTAGGAGTGCCCTGGGTGAACTGGCGGATCACGCTCCGAAGCTGTAGCACTATACCACGGTGGTACCTTAAGGTGTGTGCCGAGGCTGGGTTTATTTTTGTTTTAGTGCTTTTTGTTTATTTTTCCAGAGCCGGTAACTGCCTTCCCGTGTGGGGCTCCATGGTGGGTGTGGGGCCACCGTGATGAACACCTTTTCCCTTTATGGATTCTGAAGCGTGTGCCCTGGTGACGGCCTTAAACCCACCAAACCCTAACCCCGAAACTAACACAAATGATTTGACTTTACCCTTATTTATTGTACTAAAAAGTGAAGAAAACCTGTTTGTAAAGATGTCTCCGTTTTTAATTGAAAAGTATATTAGAAATGTTGCTGGATCAGTTAAGAATATTAGAAAACAAAGAAATGGTGATTTGCTAGTTGAGACAGCCAACGAAAAACAATCTAAAAATCTGTTGTCCGTTAAAAACTTCGGTGATGTACAAGTTCAGGCATTTGGTCACAGGACCCTTAATTACACCAAAGGTGTCATTTCCAGTCCTGAACTTGTCATGGTATCCGACGAAGAATTCAAAGAAGAACTTAAAAACCAAAAAGTATGTGACGCAAAACGAATAACAATAAACAGAAATGGGACACAAATGCCCACTAACCATGTAATCTTAACATTTAATACCCCAAATATGCCAACAGAAATAATAGCCGGTTATCTTAGATGCAGTGTAAGACCTTTCATACCAAATCCTCTGCGCTGTTTTCGCTGCCAGAGGTTTGGTCATTCCAAAATCGCATGTAAGGCAAAAGCTGCAGTTTGTGCTCGATGTTCAGAAGTCTGCCATAATGAAACTAACCATGATAGCACTAACTGTACCAACCCGGAATGCTGTGCCAACTGTAAGGGAGATCATCCCTCTTATTCAAGACGTTGCCCCAAATTTACCTTTGAAAAAGAAGTCCAAACAGTAAAAATGAACCAAAATGTATCTTTTCCAGAAGCTAGAAAAATAGTAGAAAGCCGTTCCCCACGCCCAAATACTTCCTATGCAGAGGCTGTAAAAGCCGTAAAATCCTATTCAACAACTACCACCCAAACTGATAGCGTCGAAGTCATGACACAAACTGGCACACAAGGCACAATGAAGGTTATTATTCCTACGAAATTCAAAACTGCAAACAGTCAACCAATTCAAAGTAAAATTCCAGCCATGTTCCAAGCCAATCCGAATGTAAGCGTTAAAGTTGCCAATACTGCATCCACCAAATTATCAAACTTAAGAGAAACATTTAAAAAGACTAACCAACCTACCTCAAGTACAGCCAAAGCACCTGCAGCATCTAAATCTAGAAAACCGGGACCGAAATCGAGAACTAGTCGTTCCGAAGACGTCTCGGCAAAAAAACAAAAAATAGTAGTAGAAAAAGAAAAAGTTATTAGTAAAAAAGTGCATGTTAGCAGTGAAGAAAGCAGTGAAGAGGTATCTGATGATGGAGAGATGGAGGTCGAGAAAGGTATGGAGACTCCTCCAAACCTTGTACAACCGTCCAAATTTTTTACAAAACCTCCTAACTGCCCCAAAATAAAATGCCATAAATCTCGTATCGTGGAACTGCCATGGGTATAGAAGCCACATCGATGACATAAAAAACATAGTAAACAATTATCAGCCAGTCTGTTTAGGGTTACAAGAAACAATCCTAACACCAACAATAGCCACTAGAATCAAGCAATATAATTTTACCAGGAAGGACAATGTTCAAAATACGCGTGCTGCAGGTGGAGTTGCATTAATGCACTCTTGTTCTTTTCCGTTTAGACATATAACATTAAATACAACACTACAAGCAGTTGCCGTACAAATTCAAATTAAAACAATATTGACAATATGCTCCATTTACCTACCTCCAAGTACCACTGTCAGACAGACGGATCTCGATGGGCTTGTTAACCAACTCCCGGCTCCATTCATTCTTTTTGGAGATATGAATGGCCATAATGTGATTTGGGGCAGTCGAGACAATAATACTAGGGGATTGCAAATTGAAAAACTTATTTCAGATCATAATTTATGTCTTTTAAATGACACTCGTTTTACTTTTTTTCATCAGCCGACAAGATCTTTTCAAGCTCTAGATCTTGTTTTATGTTCCCCTTCCCATGCTACAGCATGGATTTTTAATGTCGACAAAGATCTGCACAATAGCGATCATTTTCCGGTAATTTTAACATATTCCGCTAATGATGTTGCATCCCTATCACGACCTATTAACTTTATATTTGACAAAGCCGATTGGCCACTTTTCGAGTCTTGTTCCAAATTGACCTTAGGCAGAGATGGCGGATATTGATGTTGCTGTCGACACAATATCCAACGCCATCATTACAGCAGCTGAAATATCAATACCTAAAACATCAGGAAAACTCCCAAAATTGTGGAAGCCGTGGTGGAACGAAAGCTGCTCTGCTGCTAACAAAGCCCAGAAAAAAGCTTGGAGTAAATTTCGTAAATATCCTACTCAGGCTAACCTAATAGCATTTAAAAAATCGAAATCTGTGGCTCGACGTATCAGAAGACAGTCTCAAAGGCAGTCTTGGGTAAGTTTTGTTAGCAGTATTGAGGGTCATGTGTCTTCTAAGACTGTTTGGAACAGGGTTCGTAAAGCTACCGGCAACTATATTCATAGATCATTTTCATTTATTAATTTCAATGGACAAGTCATCTCTGACGCGAAAGGTATAGCAGACGCGCTTGGAACGGCTTTCGCCGAAGTGTCATCTGAATCTTCATACCCTCGCGATTTTATTTCTTATAAACAACATGAAGAGCAAAAGACGTTAAATTTCAGGAGTTTTACACCTGAAATTTATAACAGTGATTTTAAAATACATGAACTAAAATTTGCACTAAAAAAATCTCATCCTACTTCACCTGGTCCCGACGGAGTTCATAATCGTATGTTAACCCATTTGGATGACGACTCACTTAACACTCTTTTGGGTTTGTTTAATAGAATTTGGCATGACAATGTTTTTCCATCTGCTTGGACAAAGGCTGTGATTGTTCCTATTCCGAAACCGGGAAAGGACCCTCAGCAACCAACCAACTACCGGCCCATTGCCCTTACAAGCTGCTTATGCAAACTCATGGAAAGAATGGTCAATAGAAGATTACTGCATATTTTAGAAGAACAAAAATGGTTTTCCTCATCACCCTAGACAATTTATTGAAACTGGAATCTTCAATTCGAGAGGCATTTGTGTCCAAAAAACATTTAATATCGATATTTTTTGACATGGAGAAAGCGTACGACCGAACATGGAGATATGGCATTATGCGTGACATTCACCAGATCGGTCTGCGCGGTAATCTCCCTATATTTTTAGAAAACTTTTTAAGGACAAGAACTTTTCAAGTTCGAATCGATAATGTTTTATCAGAATATTTTAACCAAGACGAAGGCGTACCGCAAGGTAGCGTCCTGAGTGTTATTTTATTTATCATAAAAATTAACGGCATTATCCATCAGCTTCCTCCATATGTTCATGGCTCACTTTTTGTAGACGATTTTCAGATTCATTGTGCGGGAGAGGACATGGGATTCATTAAAAGACAATTAAATACTGCCATCACTAACATAACTAACTGGACAAAACTCAATGGGTTTGTTATTTCTGCCGAAAAGACTGTTGGTGTCCATTTTTGCAGGAGACGTGGACTGCATCCCGATCCTGACATTTTTCTAAATAGACGACTCATTCCAATGATGACAGAATTTAAATTTTTAGGTGTAATTTTTGATGCAAAGCTTAATTTTAAATCTCACATCAATAACTTAAAAAGAAAATGTAACTTATCTCTTAATATTCTAAAGGTCTTGTCACATGCGTCATGGGGGGCAGATCAAGTGTCAATGCTTAAAATTTATAAAGCATTGATACGATCTAAACTCGATTACGGCTGTGAGATTTATGGCTCTACTGCCAAGTCATACTTGAAACCACTTGATGCGATTCACCATCAAGGCATTCGTATTTGCACTGGAGCGTTCCGAACATCACCAATAGAAAGTTTATACGTAATAACAAACGAACCGTCTCTAGAAAATAGGCGGCAGAGACTGTCTGTCAATTATTTTTTTAAAATCAAAAGCATCGAAAATCATCCCATGCTCAACAAAGTCATGTTTCCCATTTATAGCGCCTTGTTTGCATTTCGGCCATCTTTCACACCAACATTTGGTTTTAGAATTAGACAAATTTTAACATTTTATAACATTGACGACTTTCCAGTCCTTTGCAGAGGGAACGAACCTCCACCTTGGAGTGATACTAACCTATCATTTATTAATGAATTTACTAAACTTCATAAGCCCTCAACGGCTCATATTGTTTTTAATCAGATGTTTTATTTACACAGACAACAGTACGGAGAATACCACGCAATTTTTACTGATGGATCAAAGTCTAATGACCACGTCGGATCAGCTGCTGTTTTTAACAGGCTAACAATTTCTATTCGAATGCATTCATTTTGTTCCGTTTTTACATCAGAAGTATATGCAATATATGTAGCGTTAACGAAATTGAGACGTTTTCCGCACAAAAAATTTATTGTATATACGGATTCAAGGAGCAGCATTGAGGCATTGCAAAAGGTCTCGTGCAGAAGTCATCCTTTGGTTTTGAAAATAGTTGAGACGTATGCTAGCCTTAAAGAACAATCTTATGACATCATGCTTTGTTGGATACCAAGCCATGTTGGTATTCCAGGTAATGACAAAGCGGATAATGCAGCAAAAAATGCTCGTAATAATACATTTAACTTTGTACCTCTCGAAGATTCAAAACTGGCAATTAAACAAGCACAAGATTCAATACGGCAGATTCATTGGAGTAACCAAACAAGTAATAAACTACATTCTATAAAACCAATACTAAAAGCTAGTAACAATACAACTTGTAATAGGAAAAATGATGTGATTTTGACAAGGCTTCGAATAGGCCACACCCGTCTGACCCACAAGCACCTTTTGGTTTCTGAACCGACACCGACATGTCTCCGGTGTAACTGTGTATTGTCTGTTAAACATTTTATGTGTATTTGTCCCAACTTTAATAATGCGAGAATAAAATATTTTGGCTCTGCAAATCCCATTTTAAAAGATTTAATAAATGAAGACCCGCATCCCAATTTGTTCGAATTTCTGTACGACACTGGGTTGTTAAATTGTATTTAAAATTTAGAAGATTCGTAACAATGTAAATGTTTGGCGCAGCTTGGCCAGTTTGGCTCTTGTGCCACTAAACAACACCCAACCAACCATTGGGGTAACATCATTAGGTACTTGATTAGCAAAATGTAATAATAACTGCTTCCTCTATTCTATTCTCCTCACTCAGATTTGTATTACCCCTTTTACGTTTTGTTATTTTCTTATCCACTGCTTTACCCAAGCATTTTCTCTTGACTGGCATTCTTGTTTTTGTTTCAACATTTATTTTATACGGGGGATAGTCCTCAAAAACAGTTGGAACGGTACCCTTTCGTAGTCTCTTGTATTTAATATTAGGCACATCGTCAGAAACCTTAAAATGTTTCGAACAAACAACAAAAGAGTTCGATTTATCATTAGGAACAAAATCTTTTCTGAAAATATTCTTTAGCCAAATATCACATAAGTTCGTATCACATGGAAACTCGTGGAAAGAAATAGTCTTATCGACTCTCTTGCTTGACGTGCAGTACGGCACACAATACATTTCAAAAGTTCAAAAATGAAATATAAATGTAAAATATTCACCGTTTGTAAAACATAAATCCATTATAAAATCGCTAAAAAAACCTTGTAAATTTTTCACGTTTCAGCTCTCGATTGCAACACAAAAGCACAACCTAAGATTTTGGCGCCAGCTAACGGCGATAGCTGTCCCTAGCCAGTTTTTAGTGTCGGTTGGTTGGGGTTTATTGGCACAAGGGCCAGATATGGCCAAGCTGCGCCAAACACTAGATTTGTTTTTAGTGTCGGCGTTAAATCCATTGTTCTCGGGAGAAATGAGACAGCCTGTTCAGCGTAGCGTCAACAACGCGCGCGTATCTAGTTTAGCCTTGGTAAAGGGAAGTCTCTTGGTAATTCAGGAGATATGAAAGTTATTAAACAGTTCTTATTAAGCTCTTGGTTACGAATTTCGATCATATTGTCATGTCTGAGTATCATCATGTCTGTCTCTGGATTACCGGAAGGAAAAATAAATGTTAAATATAATACAACAGCGGTTATTTCTAATAAATCCGAAAGTTACACTCGTTGTTTAGAATTTTTGATTGTGAGAAAAATTATGCATTCAACTCCAACGCGAAAAACGGACGTAACTTTTTAGTTACCAGAAAATTTGAAATTGGGGGATAGTGAGTTTAATGTTCCAAAAGGGGATAGATTGTCTTTTGGGAGCTGAAGTATTTTTTTAATTGCTTTGCGCCGAAAGGCTAACGATTCCGGGAACCAATTTAATTATACAAAACACAAAATTTGGGTTTGTTGTTAGTGGTAGTCTCATTAGTTAATTAAGATAATTAAGATAGATAATTGGAAGGCTGAGACTTGTCATAGTTTGGCATACAAGGGTTATTTGCCTTTGCATAACGGTGAGAACATTGCAAGATTCCTCCACGGATACCATTTTCAACAAACAATAACATGTCATAATCTGTGGGCAGTTCCAGTGGAATTGATGTCTTCTTCAGCATAGCGTCCCAAGAGAGTCCGGGAGCGGTATAATACCAAAAGGGGTCCAAGTTATAGGCTTTTATGCAGACTTCTCTAAAACTTTCAAAAATGTCTGCTAATTGCAAAACATCCGTTTTCACGTACAACACAGCATATTCGCCCGAATTGTATAACTCGAATGCATTCCACACTCCTTGAGCAAACTACTTGCAATGAATCGAAGAACCGAAGACTAAGCCCCTTGCCAATTTGCTTCGAGAACGAAATATATTTTTCGGTGTTTTCTGGGATGACTGTGATGTTGATATCGTCTCCTCCCAAGCATTTTACGAATAAATGACTGTCGTATCCGGATAAGTTATGAAACACCACTGGGATAAAGTCTGGAGTTCTTGCCTTCAGGTTGCAGGTATTACAAGCGGTTCCTCGAAACTTCTTCGTTTGATGATCGTGATCCTTGACTTTGTAATTCGTCTGGGTAAAATCCTTCTTGCACATGTAACAGTGAGTTGCTTTCCGAAATGCTTCCAGCTCCTCTTTGGTTAATGGGTCCATTGGTAAAGGAGTTTTGTACACTTGCTGAATTTCCAGGGCTTCCAGCTTCATCCGCTCCATAAAAACTTGTGGTGCATTCGGTCCTCGGTACACGTAAGGTGCTCGAAACTATGTAGTAACATTTTCTGACAGCCGCGTGTTTTTGATATGCTTCCGTGTACGACTTATCTGGGTTCGGCTGACAAGATTCTATCGGTCGAGTAATGCACTCAAATTCAGCATAAATCACGAATGGGACTTTAATGGTATGTTTGAGGTTTTTAAATATCACCCATTTATCTTCCGGCATAATGACTTGAACGGCCTCGTGCTGATTACAACTCAGCTGATGACGGTGGAGAATAGGCTCTGTTGAGAAAAATTGCAAACAGCGGCGGCAAATGAACATTTTCGTCTGGTGATTTGAATGCTGTCTTGAAACGAGACGGGATAGATCCTTGATCCAGGCATAATGGGCATTTGTGTCGGTCTTGAGATACATCAAATCTATATGTGGATCCTTTTCTTCTGGTGTGATCATCAGCGGATACACTTGATAATCTTCTGTGAGTCCATATAAATTTATGGATAGGTCATTCAGCTTCGCAAATTTTGGGACATCTTGAATTTTAACAGGGAATTCAATACCTGTAAAATTAAGACTGTCCATATGTGCTTCATAATGACGCGTTCGGTATGCATGCTGAGTGTAGTCTTCAACTGGATGGAGAGCGAAGAGAATGGCCCACATGAAGCAGCGATTATCATTGTTTTGAACATTGATGATAGCCCTCTTGCTTTTAATGGGTTCAGGAAGTTCAATGTCCGTTGATCCTCGCAGAGGGTTGTATTTGTTCGTTCGTATCTCCAATTCATGAATCCGTTCAAGAGTCCATCCAGATTCCTTGGCTTCAAAATCCTCTACTTCTTTGACATCGGTGGTGGAAAGAACGATCGTATTCTTCGTTTTGAAGCAATTTTCCTTGCTTAAAATTCCGTCGGCAGCAACTTTTTGGTAGCGGCAGATTAACCTGCAATTTATTTTCACTTCAAATTGAAGCAGGGCAGTTGTAACGATGTTCACAAACTCTTCCTCTTTAGAATCCAGAAATGTTTTTAAATCATTGTGCTCTTCAGTATTGAACAAATGTACATTTTGCTCACGATTCTTCAAAGCAGAATGTCGCGTAGAAGAAGGTTCTGGTAGAGCAGTGGGTGCTGGTAGAGATGTATCCTCACTGGTCCGACGTCGTTTTAAAAGCACAAGTGGTTCTGTATCTGCAGGTCGCTTGTGTATTTTAACGTGTCTTGTCAGTACATCGCTTCGTGAAAATACCTTAGAACACCGAGAACACGGATATTGCATTCCTCCATGCTTATTCCGTTGATGTCGAATTAAATTATTTTTTGTAGTGAAATGCATATTACACTCCGGAAACGTGAATTCCTTATTATTGTCTTGACTAAAATTATCCAATTGAGTTGCTGTTAAATCTCCAAAATCCATGAGAGCCATGACTTCATCGTTCAACGGAAATGTTGAGTTCTCGAAAACGTCTTCAATATCCATTTTAAACAAAGTTAATACTAAGCTAAACTAGAGTAATCGCAAGAGCAGGTTCTACTGAGAATGCCAGAGCTCTAAGGCTTAATTTAGACGAGGTTACGAAGGACTTAGCCCCGTAGGGGCTATCGCCTCCAGTCCAGAAAAATTTGATTCCATGCTTTAGCTAAGATGCTCTATAAGTGAAGGATGAAAGGTGAGAACCACTTTCCATCTGAATCTGAACGTCAGGTCAGCGGGTGGAGCCTAATCCTGGGCTCCTGATTGGCCGGTGGGCTTGGCCTCGGCTCCGCTGGCTTCTCCAGCGAAGAAGTCAATCAGTACTTGGAACTTTTCCAAAGCATTGGTCTTTGACTGGAGATTTTGAATTAAACCGTTAATTCCATTACCTCCAGCAAAGATAGAAGTGATCTCTTTAACGAGATTGATCAAAAGTGCAACTTCAATAGTTTTTTGCATTACAGTGGGGGAATTTAAGTGGTTTGGGCCTACTCTATCATGCTTAGTTTTGAGGGAAGTATAGTGGTTTGGGCGGGCAATTTTACGTTTAGCTTAAACAGGTTTATTGGAGGATCCAATTTTGCTTCTTATTCACCGGCCTTTTCGGGAACAATTGGCAAGTTCGGCTGCAAGCAACATGTCCATTTTTGTTGCAATTAATGCAGCGAGGGTCAGCATTTCTTGGCAGCAGGCAGTCTCTCGTGGCGTGTGCCTCTCCGCACTTAAGACACCGGGCTGCTGCGTAACATTGGGAGGCGGAATGACCAAAACGGTTACAATTGTAACACTGCATCGGCCTCCATAATCCTCTGAACGGCTCGACTTTGACTTCAAGTCCGAGCAGGCAGCTGATGTTGAGCAGTTTGTTGGATCCAGGTTGACGGGGCGTTTCCAGCAGGAAAATGCCAAGCGGCCGCTTGGACTTTCTCCCCGTCAACTGGATAAGTTTGGACGGACAAAAACCATGCTTGGTTAAGTCCTCGGTCAGGTCGCAGATTGCCGTTTCAGTTGGTAAGCCTTTAACAACTACCTTGAAAGGCGCTCTGCTTCCCAAAAAGAAGTCATGTTTCCCCTCAGAGAGGGTAGTCATGATTTTGAATCGATCGTCCTCAATGCACGGAGAGATTTGAACACTTTTACTAAGGTGTTTCTTAAGGGGGAGGGTAGGGTGTTGAACACCAATTTTAGATTTATCATAATTATGCTTCTACTACTCAAAATTTAACACAATATTTATGATATGTATTATGTTATTATTGATAACTTTTGAAATTTTTGAAACACAATCTCTATTTGGAGTTGAGTTGTAACAATTTTAACATTTTAATTTAAAAAGTTTAAGGTACACTTTTCTAGTAAACTATTATGAATAGAAATAAATTTTTTTCTGAAATACAAATTAGACTGCATGTTCAACTTGTGGAACCAACAAAATTTATATTTTTGTATGGGTAAATATATTTAAAAAATGTATACATTTTATAACTAAAAATTTTTATGTAAACAAAAGTAAATTTAATTTTTTTAAAAACATTAAGTATACATTTTGTCTATTTTTTGAGGTTCCATAAGTTGAATATGCAGTCTAATTTGTATTTCAGAAAACAGTTTATTTATATTCATAATAGTTTACTAGAAACGTGTACCTTCAACTTTTTTAATTTAAAATGTTAAAATTGTTACAACTCAACTCCAAATAGCGATTGTGTTTCAACAATTTCAAAAGTTATCAATAATAACATAATACATATATCATAAATATTGTGTTAACTTTTGAGTAGTAGAAGCATAATTATGATAAATTTAAAATTGGTGTTCAACACCCTACCCTCCCCCCTTAACGAATGCAAATGGAAACTTATCATTAAGTTCCCTAAGCACACCGTCAGTACCCTCCGTACATCTGAGGAAAATTGGCAGTGGGACCGGATCATCATCAGTAACCAATGAGGCTAAGTTAACTTCCGCGGCCGGTACAGGGCTTCTTGACACCCCGTTACCATTCTCAGCGATAACCGCCTCATTGGTACCAGACTCCGTCGGGTCGATGGTCATATCCTCATCAACATCCAAGACTGATCCAGTAAGCTTTACTGAATTCATAGTCTCATCCATACGGCGACACCATTCAGCATTCGTTCTTTCCATAGCGGCCCTGTGCCTAGCCATGAGATCATCAAATCCATACACATGAGAGCTCGCCATAATATTGAAGCGATGTATCTCAAAAAGTCCGTCTGTCGGAGCCTCGAGTCAGTGCGTCTTACTGTGACGGTGTCCTGACTCGGAATGAGAATGCCAGAGCTCGTCTCTGACCTCGCTTTTTATACTGACGACGGAGAAGAATTGGCCCCTCTTCAGGCCTTTCATTGGTCCTTAATGAGGTCATCCTCAAACAAGAGTCTGATTGGTCCGTTCCTGTACATACAGGTCGAGGCAAGGTTTGACTTGCCGCTTGGCGGCGCTGCATGCGTGGATGAGTCATCGACGCGTGTTCCCCTCTTGCATGAAATCAGTAGTCTGATGCACTGTTGTATTTTTCAATTCGGTTCTCAGTCATATAAACAAGGCCAAGTCAGTTTATGAAGGTTTTTTTTTACTTCAAACAAAATAGAAATAGTTTACATAAAAAAAATATTAGTAAAAATTTCAATACAAGATTATGCGAGTATAAACATATTATTTTATTAATATATATTCCCTGTTATAAATACATATTTGATGTAAAGATAAAGAAAATTGAGACCATTTCAAGAGTAATTTTTGTTACATTTCAATCAAACTTTTAGTACATTCGGCTAATCAATTTAACAATATAATAAGATTCAATAGATAAAACATTTTTAAAGAATAATTTGATAAATAAAATTTAAAAAAAAAATCATCAATTTCACATTATTATAAACATTAATACAAAATGCTGTTTTTTTTAAGGAAATAAAAGAAAATGCAAGTACAAAAGAAAATGGTGTTGCCATTTCCATGACCACAATACTAAAAGCGTTAATACCCTATTGCAATACATTTTTAAGAAATTCATAATTTCCCCAATTATATATGCATGGTAACGATAAAGCGGATAACGCAGCTAAAAATGCTCGCAATTATTCATATAACCTTGTACCTTTCTGGATGATTCAAAACTGGCTATTAAACAAGCACATGATGCAGTATGGCAGATTCATTGGGGTATCCAAACAAGCAATAAATTGCATGCTATAAAGCCAAAACTAAAAGCATTTAAAAATACATTTTGCAATAGGAAAAATGATGTAATTTTGACAAGGCTTCGAATAGGCCACACCCGCCTGACCCACAAGCACCTTTTAGTTTCTGAACCGACACGTCTCCGGTGTAACTGTGTTCTGTCTGTTAAACGTTTTATGTTTATTTGTCCCAAATTTTTGAATGCGAGAATAAAATATTTCGGTACTGCAAATCCCATCTTAAAAGACTTATTAGATGATCCGCACCTAAACTTATTCGAATTTCTGTACGACACTGGTTTAGTAAATTATATTTAAATGTCTTAAGATTCGTAAATATGTCGATGTTTGGCGCAGCTTAGCCAGTTTGGCTCTTGTGCCATTAAACACCAACCAACCCCAATTATATGTTGTATGTGGATCGATGAATAACGCAGACATTAGCTGAACAAGAAATTTAATTGTAAAACAACAAGTATATAAAAGAAATAAACAGCGACATCTAGACACAGAAATCATAACTAAAATATTTGCATATAACCAGATACCTTCTGATGCCAACATTATATACAACATAATTGCTCGAATATTTTTTATCTATAACCTAGTGTAATACTGCCGAGAATTTATAATTTTTATATTATAGGTATAATTAAAAAACTTTTAATTACAAGCCTCAATAGTTTTAATTTTAAATACGTTCTATACAATAGTCTGTTCAAGAAAATTTTCCGTATTTTAATGTTAACGAATTATGTGTTCGTTATTTATCCAAAAATAGCTCAGTTCATCTTAGATCATTGTTTGGTATCGGAAATGTGACATTCACCAACTATTAACTGTATAATTTTGGACGGTAAAATATTAAGACTATACTATAGGGTATGGGGTGTCTTTTATTTGTCAATAGATGGCACCACTAAAAATTTCTAAGAGGGGGAAAAAAGTACAGGATTTTTTCCTGAAAGTCTTCATTTCACTCTAATTTATCCCTATATGTCCGCAGAAGCACGGGCAGAAGTTAGTAATTTATTGCTTCGCCCTCTCCCCGCCTCCTGTCACTTTCACTTGAATGGACGGGAGAAAGATCCCGTCCATTCAAGAAACCCCCCTTAACTTTTTACGACCTTCAACAACTGACATGCCCCCACTTGGTCTTTCTCCTACATAACTGTGTTCCGAACATTTTCAAACAAAATAATGTGAATGGAAATGACTAACAATCACACACATGATTTGTTTTACGTTTTCTCTTTTGTTCAGAGCATTACGAGGAGTAATGTGTTTTACTCACTCAATTTTATATTTCATTAAAATTAATAAATATTGAACCTCATCGTTTATCTCCTTGGACCAAAACTAATAGTTATATTACTTGTATATCAATTATCAGTCATTAAAATTTGTACAAAAAATTATTAATGTTTTTATAAATTATCATTAAACTCGAAGATAGGTAATAGGCATAAGATAGATACAGATTGCATCTGATATATGCATTTATAGCGTTATTTTTAAATTGGTTGTTATTGAAGTTTACTCAAAGTTGAAATGTTCTCTATCCAACATAATTTAATTTTTATTAAAATCGAAGAGTAGAACAATAGAGTCATCCACTGTATCATAAGGTTTGGTACGTGAATTCTTTCTACGCACTGCGTTCTCGTTAAGATCTAGATCTCTCCGCACTTTTCTGTAGATTAGAATTATTGGTATTATTTTGTTCGTCTTGAGCATTTCTTTCAACACGTTTCAATTTATTTTACCACAATTTGAACTTCAATGGGATATTTTGGCTCTAAAGTGAAATGTTGGTGATTCTCTTCAATTTAAACAAACGCTCGCCACGATCCGTACCTGACGATTAGAACTGAAGTTACAGCGGTTAAACCGACCAGAGTATGTTCATATTTGGAATAATTTTCCCTCCTACACGGTACAAATGACATGCGGGATGGTAGTGGATTAGTGACTAGCTTGGGAGGCGTCGGCTACTGGTACGTGATTATCAGTGTTTATCAATCCAAAAATTATTGAAGTTAAGAATTATTGACACATATATTTAGTTATCATACAAATGTTAAGTTAAATGTACGAACACAACATAGAACTTCAAAACACGCACACTTCATAATATTTTTCCTACCAGGATATTTAGAAAAAAAGTCTACAAGCTCGATTGCTAATGATGCAGAGAAAAATTTTCGAAACAAAAAAATTATTCTAGTGAAAATCCCCCCCCCCCCCCCCCCCTCATCTTGCCCCCCTCACTTTTAGCACCCAATCGCCGCCACTGGTTGAAAACATAAAAAAATATGGAGAATGATTTGATAACTTTTGTGAAAATCTATTAAAATCGAGGATAATAATAATTAAACAATCCAAATTTTCATTGTAAATGTAGCTAAAAAAATATACCTTGCATTTATTTTTGAAAACTAAACTAAACAAATTACTATATGACAATACATTTAAAATAAAATGCAAATAAAAATAACTAAACACACAATTTTCTAACTGAAAACAATCCCTTACAGTAATTATATACAAATAAAATAAAGATTATATACAAATTAATAATAACTAAGATGAAATGCACAAGAAAAATGCTAGTGTATAATTTTGGCTAAATGTGTATAAAAACATTGTATAACACTAAATGCAAATTTTAGATATATTAAATTAATTACTCAATTAGATTAAGAATTATTGGAATTTTATAGGTACATCTAATTAGGCTCCCTAATTGGCAAGTTTCTAGTATGCCTTGGATTAATTAATTCTGGGAGTATGCAATTAGTGTAAAAAGCATTTAGCTTTGGAATTAATTCGTTCCAAAATTCAGGGTTCCGATTAATTCTGATAATTTTTATGTCATTGGGACACCACACAACAAAATCACACCATTTCTTCTGAGTGATATGCAATTGACCCTGAACTTGATAATAGTATCTATGATTTGTTTTTAAAGTATTGTTTAGTATGCCAACTTTTTTTAAGATATTATCTTCATCTAATGATTTGGCATCTCTAGCTGTGTAAGGACATTTTATTTCAATGAGTCCTTCTTCCCCTACCAATCCATCTGGGCTCGTGCACAAGAAGGAATGGGACTGATCTAGGAACAGTCCGCATTCTGCGACCTTGTCACCTGTAATTTGTTCATACGCACTACGAGCCGTAGGCTCATTCACGTTACCGTACTTCATGGCTGGAGTTTTTATTGCTGCCCCGTAAACAATTCTCTTTACCAATTTTCCGCACGGTGTTGTTGCTCTGCGGCTTCCAACATCTTTGAAGAAGGACGATGGGAGTCGCTTCGCTCTTTCTACCTTCCATAGAGGATTTTGGGACTGGCCGATAGTTTTTTGGGGAATGCAACTGGCATCTGTTCCCAAGTCGTGCAGATACGCTTCGCTCAGGGTTTTGAGTGCCTCTTCCGACAAGTCGGGTTGTTCGGGGTTCACACCGTAACTGGAATCGCCCCCGTCATCCTGAGTGGATTTAAATGCCTTTTTTCTGGGGAAGAGTTCTCGCCTGCGTTTCTGATAAAGGTACTTCCGCCTTCGAACCAAGAGAAACTTTTTCAGTGGAGTTCGAGGGGCTACTTTTCGATACGGCTTCGTATACTTCTTTGTGCCATGCCTGTGCTGGTGACTGGTAAGCCAAGGCCGCAATCCTAGCTCTGCGATTGATGCTTCCTGTTTAAAAAAAACACATTTTAGTTCAGAATAAACTAGCGTATGAAGTTTGAGTAGATAGTACAGCGTTGTTTTAGCTATTGTTAGGCTAGTCAGAACGAAGCTATTTTACATTTTTTTTTATTTCAAATATTTTTTTATGAAAGGTTGAGAAAACATCATTTAATTTCCACGTAGTCAGTTTTAGTGACAACTTTACATTATGCTACAGGAAATATAGGGTAATAAAAGTATTGTTTTCAAGTCAAATTTTGAAGAACAGGTGTTATTGTTGTTTTCCTATTTTAAAATCCCATGTGTTAAAAAAAACACCACTCCTGCAACACCTCCTCTTTTTTTGCAATATGGAGACGGAAACCTTTTAAATTTGAAAATCCCTCGTTATTATTTTTCTAAAATGTTTTATTTTTTATCTTTGTATTTTACCAAATGTCCAATAGGAAAATAGCATTTATTTCTTCAAAATATTGATATGTCACGCAACACTGAGTCCTCCTCCGATAAAGGTCAGAATGTAAAAAATGAACAGTCTCAAAACTACAACAATCGAAACAGGTATACAAGTTATTGGGGTTTTTGGAAAGTGACAGGAACATTAGCAGTAAAATCAAACATTCGAATATATTGCGAATTTCTTTATCAATTTATTTTATTTTTCTAAAACGAAAATTTAACAAGTTTTTTAAACATTTAATTTTCAAATTTGATACAAAGTTAACTGGAAATTTAATAGACAACACTTGTAATGAAAGGTTGCTCTGGAAACCCAATTGGAAAAAAAAAATATTGTTACGAGAAAGTTTATTGAGGGCGATAGAACGTTGATGTTATACACACCTTATTATTTTATTAAATTATAAATGGTAGATCTCTTTTTTTCTAACATATTCTGCAATTTTGGGAGCTATATGGAATTGAGTAAAGAAAAGTTAACAAAATATTAAAACTTACCAGATTTCGAATGATCGACCCTTTTTCCACCAATTGTTTTGCAAAATTGAGACATATAATGCTCAGCTGGATTATTTGTAGCATTCCAGATCAAGGTGTTTGCACATGAAACGAGATTTTTTCTAATGGCGTCATTTACTGCTGATGAGATGTCAGTTTTTATCATCATGTGGCAGGTTTCGTCAGCTGGTTCAGCTTTACGTTTGCAAAAGTCTCCACACTTTTCGTGGCTGCCAAACACATGTAAAGGAGCATTCTGCAGCTCATCCACCAGGTTTTTTGTAACAACGGTGTTGTCTTCTTTATGATTATTTATCTCATATTTTTTTATTGCAGTTCTTGCTGCTTTCACAAGGCGCGGAATGACGGCTTTTAATTTTTTTCGGCATTTAGCACCTTCTGGCCCTGAATATATTGCAGTTGCTTTCTGGATCCTCATGAGGTTTTTTCGATACCGCCTGACGGCATGGTTAGCGCATTCTACCTTCAAAACACTTTTTCCATATCCAATTTTTTTTTGGACGAGTGCCATGGTGTTGGAATCTCCGTCCCCTATCACCCGCGTGCATCTTATTCTGAACAATTCTTCCCTCAGTACATCATACCCTCAACAATGATGTCGCTTTCCATAGCTGTCGATGCTCCATCCCAGTTCTTGAAGCATAAATGATTAGTATTTTCCCGTTTTTTTTCAGCAATCGCTTTGCAAATAAGACAAAGCTTATTTCTAATGCCTATGAAAATGATTTTTTTTGTTGCTGCACCAATGATGACGGCCACACCACTCGACGCATTATATCCATGGCCGTATGTTCTTTTGCACCACCCTCCATCAACAATAACACTTATGCAGTGGAAACCGTCTCCATCAAAGTCTTGTCGTTCGGTAGCAAGTTCTCTCTCTGATACGATTGCGGATAGGAGATTTTCTTCCAGGCACGACTCCAACAAAATTCCTCCTTCTTTTTCACATTTCGAAAAAGTGGACCGGCTCATATAGCTTATTTCCATTGCAGCGAACTTCTCCTCTTCCAATGCAAATCCACTTCCACAGCACAATGCTCCCAATACAGCCGTCTGATTGACGTTCCTGTCCATATCGGTCCGAACCGTCTCCGTGTATGCACATTCTCTTTTCGAGCACCTGTACTCTAGCTCTGCAACCAAACCGAACCGGCGAACCTTTTGGAATACTAAATTCCCTCCAAAGTTGCAAACTAAGTAATGTTGTTCCAGTCGTCTTGCTTGATTGATTACATATGCTAGGTTGCAAATGTATCTGCCAGAAGGAAGCCGATTTTCTTTGATTCCGTCTTTACATTCTATTTGGAGATCTGGCAGCTGCTCAGTGCTGATATCACAATCTACATTTTGAGCATTTACAGTGCAGTCGACAATGTATTCCTCCTCGTCTTGGGAGGCTGTACTTGATATCTGCGATACTTCATTCCTATAAATATAAATATATCAATGAATACAATATCAAATTTTAATAAACTAAAAAATGTAATTCGTGCGGATTCCTGTTGTTACTTTTTTACACTAGTCAGACCCGTCATTTTGATCGAGTTCGGAAGTTTCATTTTAAAATCGCTGAAATACTAAAGAATTCCTTCTATAAATTTATGATTTTTATTTATATATAAATACAAGTATTTGGTCAATTGAATTCAACTAACAGGTCAGCCCGGTGTCTCGGAAGAGAAGCGCGGCTACTGCGGAGGAAAATCGCGAGGACATGTTCCCAAGATTTAACTTTCAGCAGTCCCCTATACACATCGTATAGGGGTTTAATACTATTATTTAAAAATTGAGTGTATGCTAAACATATCCTTGAAAGAATCACATTTTACGACAAAACCAAGTTTGGGGTGGATGTCCTTGACCAAATTGTGAGAAATTATTCCTCGAAAACAAGGTGTTTTTTTTTATGGTTCCTTCAAGCGTTTAACAATTAGTAATACTTGGATTTTGTACAAAGAGACCACTGTAATAAACATAAGAGTGGCCCATATTCAAAAGCAGATACATACATTTTAAACTTTTGTTAGTAAATAGCAAAAAACTGACAAAACGTAACTATCAATACTTATATATAAGAATGGAGTGTCTGTCTGTGGAATCGAACAAAACCCCTCATTTTGAGTTTTCTTCACAAATTAAGATACACTGATTCAGAAAATCAGATTAAATATTTTTTGGTCTGTCTGGCTGGCTGTCTGCTTGTCCGGATTTAACTCAAAAACTACAGGAAGGATTTTTATAAAACTTGCACCATTTGAACAATAGTTTCTCAGTTTAAAATTGGCACTTTCTTTCATGTGGGTATCTGCAACCGTTCAAAAGTTATAGAACTTTTTCCATTCCAAAACTGCGGTCGCCAATTGGCACCCAAAACACTTTGCTGAATTCAATAAATTATTTCCAATTGAAAGAATAGATTTTTTTTTACTTTGATTGATGTGTTATTGCATTGTTAGTATCAAAAATAATGAATGTGAAGTTTAATAAGTGCATTTTTTTGTTACTGGGGTTAATTTCTATAAAAAAATATAAAACTTTTTAAATAATATAAGCTTTCAACTCCATTTGACATTTATACAACATTGCCAAGTGTTTCATTTTCTGTAAAATGCATTATTTTAATCGACGTCATATTACAGTCTAATATTACGAAAAGCGTTTTTAATTATTAATTTTTAGGGATTTTTTATATTGCAAAATATATGTATTTAAAAAAAAACATCAGTTTATACGCGATAGCATGTAAAGTCGTGAATATAAAAATTAAAAAATATTACGTTAAATATCTCCATAACTACTCAAGGTAATTGAATAAATTTACACATGGTATAGAGAGCGATATGCGACTGAAAAAGTCGCATAGTACTTCACAAATTTACCACGAGCAACGCCGGGCCATATTTCTAGTTGTTAATAAATTAGAAAAACAAAATTGTAAAGAGAAAGAAAAATACAACAGTAAAATATGCATGTTCTCAGATTATTGAATAAGTTATAATCTAAATTTTAATTTTCGCATAACTTGTTTTGCAACTGCATGAAGACATTTAACTGGTTTTGCAGGTATACGTGTTGTCATGATGTTTTTGTTCAAAAAGCATGTTAGCTTCATAAACCAATTAGATAAATATAATTGGGATAAATGGGAGAAAACACGTTCGCTGACGCTCGCGTTCGTTAGATATAACTCGTTTTTAGTTCATCTGTACTCATATATAGAAATAATTTTATTCTTCAATTACCTGGAGAACTGCGCAGGGACTTTTATTGAACCAGTTCATAAAAAATACTTCGATTTTAAATTTAAGAAAATGCAGTTTTGTCCACCCATCAAAATGATGGATTTGATAGAAATAGGTATACAGGGTTAAAATTTTTTAAAGTAAATTTTCTTTTCAAAACATACCTGTAATACATTATAAAAAATTTAAGATTTTAGTTTAATGATCTGTTGATATGTTTTTGTGATGTAGTTTATTATTAATGAGCCGAATTTATTTTATGTTGAAATTGTATATTAATAAATTTTTATTTACGTATATTTATTGATTAATGAAATGCGAAATATCGGTTTTGACCCTTTTTGCTAACGTTGCGGCATTGCGCTTATTTTTTTTTTTTTTTTTGAGGAAGGGAATGATACAGAAATTTGATTTTTTATCTACTGGAAAAAAATAGTGCAATATCTTTTACCTTCAATGAATCCTAGCGAAAATAAAAGGAGGAATACCGGACTGATTACATGCCCCCCCCCTCCTTTCGGATAAATAGCGGAATAACTATAATTATTTGCTCTCCAAGAGATCTAATTAACCTTTTATAAGAAAGAAATATTTTATATAAATAAAATAAATCATACCTTTTATTTCTCCATTCAGCCAAGTGTTCACATCTTCGACGTTTTCGCTTAGATGAAAGACGAAGTTTTCCAGATCGGTTAAACCTACAACTCATATCTGAAATAAATGTTAGATGTCTTCGCGCGTGAGAAGCAACGTTCGATCTGAAAACTTTGGACAAACACAGGATGACACAGCACTTTGGAAATGCTCGAAAATACCCCTCTTTGTTAATTTTTCTTTTCGGTTGATGTATACCATTTTAGAACTTTTTTCTCCGCTGACTACAGCAATAAAATTTTACAATCACCTAGGGCCGGTAAACGATTCAGACAATTGAACAAGATAACCTCCCCCTGTCCATTCGGGATCCGCGTATGAATCGTCCTTCAGATAGCCTTTTGGACGCCGCTATTTTCCCAAAATTTATTGCTGCAATCGTAAGGCTCTTTGAAGACTAAACTCCTCCTCCTCGCATGGCACGTACTTCTGTCTGTTGCGTTGACCGTACCCCCTCCCCCATGATAAGTCACTATAATTTTTTTCAGTTAAGACATTTCACCAGTGGCGGCCCGTGGTCAAAAATGTTAGTGCAGCCGAAAACCGAAAACATGTATTTTCATATCGTTAGTGTCGGTATGATCACCCTAAAAGCATAACAAAGTTCTTCTATCCTAATATCCCATTTAGCTGATTTTAAAGTCAAAAGGAAAAAAGCATAATACACTAATTTTATCTGTTGCATTCTCATTTTACGCATCGTTCACTAATGATCGCGGGACTGTGCGGTGACACGCATCGCACCCCCGAATGGCGACACTGATAGGGTGGGTAGTTCTATAAAGCGCAAACCGTCATCTTTACAAGTACTAAATAAATTTCACTTCAAATATTATTTTGCTGCTAAATGTAATTCATGTATTCATTAATATGTATATATTCATTAATACGATACGATATGTGGAGCGTGCATGTGTGCAAAATCAAACATTTGAAAAAATATAAAAAATGAGATAAATGCATTAAATTTTATGAAAAAAAGATTACCTCTATCTGTTTTAGCAACAATAAAAAATAATAAATTCATATATCCAAATACACATTTCCATTTAAAAGTTGGAAATCCGGAAACCCATAGAAATGCATTAGCAGCAGCCTAACTAAGTCGATTTAAAAGTACGTTTTCAATAAAATGCGCAACGTTATGAAAATATAAAAATGGGTTTCTAATGCATATAATTTTGTTTTGTTTAAACGCATAAATGTCAATTATAATTTTTTTTTGTTTAAAACGAATAAACATTAAAAAATACCTTTAAAAAAATCTCAGAAAAAAACGTATTGATAATAAGATAATAACTGCACTGCCCACTTTAGATCTCTCGTTAACCACGAATGAGTTCATAGACCACAGGTTGGGATTGAAATCAGGGACAAGGCACAGAGCAGTGGCACAGAGGGGCAATACAAAAAAGAGAGAGAGAGAGAATGAAAAAGAAACACTACTGTCACCCCTTCTGCCCCTCCCCTTTCGTGTCCCCCTCCTCTTTCGCAAAAGTTATTGCGCGACCTATCACCTGGAGCGCAGGGGGGTCTGGGAGACTAATTCTTCCCTCAAGTAAATCCCTATATGGAGGAGGGCGCCACCGTACAATGGTTAAATACTTCAAAAAACTTTCTCGACATCTTACAATTAAATTGCTCCTAACTTGAGTCCAAATTAACTTTTTAAGATGGATTTTGCAGCAATTTATAAAAAAATGTTTTTAAAATGGGTTTATTGTTTTTTTTTTTTTAATATAATATTTTAGACATTTTTAAAATTAGTTTAAATTGCAGCACTATCTTTCTTTAATTTAAACAAATAAATAATGAACTACAGAAAAAATTATGATAATAACGATTTAGAGAACCTCTTGGACTTCAATATGCAAGAAACCGCGAGTTAATTACCTAAAAATTAAAGTCAGTAGAAGGCATGTAGTGTCCCATAGAGATAACATTACGGGCGATTTTCGGCAACCTGGACTAGCACTTCCCCTTAAGAGTCGCACTTTTAAGTTAAGGGACAAACAATCATTTTCATGGTATGTGCAGCAAAACATTTTAAAAAGAAATGGATAAACAAACTATTGGAAAGCAATAATTTTTACAGTACACAAATATTTTTTTAAATGTCGCAAGTGCACCTTAATTGCAATGGTATCGTTTTAAATTTTTCTAACAATTTGTATTATTTTAAGAAAAAAACACAAATGATTTCCTTTGGCAAACATAAGTTTTCAGTGCATTCTTAGCAATTTTTTTTTAAATAAGAAAGTTGTAAAAGAAATCCCTTAAATTTTGTTATTCGAGCCAAACGAATCAAGAGTTTCCACTTGCTTGAACACGAATTCATTATATTATTTCAGCTAAGTAAACAATTAGGCTCAAACCTTATTGAGATATTTCAACCCAAATTGATGTCGAAACGTGGAGGGAAAAATTATTTTGATGAAATCGTTAATATACAACATTTACATTAAAAATATTATTTTCCATTCCAGGAAGTGTAAATCAAATATAATTAAGTTGAAAAAAGAAAGAATCGAACTTGGAAATATGCCAAAGTAAAAACATCAGACGAATTTTGGGGAATTGTAATTTTATTTTATTTGAAATTAAGCAACTTAAAAAAACTTTTGAATCAAGTTCACAATATGCACAACATACGAGGATTTTTTCAAATTTCAAACCCCAATTCCTTTTTATCTTGATAACTGAATTAATAATTAGATAGTTACGTTTGTTTAATTGAATCGTTTGATATAAATGCTTTTTAACCTGTTTTATTAATGCTTCTTAATCGCAGTGTATCTGTACATAAAATTACTTTGTGTACGTTAAAATGTATTTGTTGTTTAATATTTTACATTGTACTATCTTTCCTTTATTTTCATTGAACTTCCCTTCACACTTTATCCAGGCTTAGGACTGGCAGCTTTGGTTTCTCACTGGCGTGTTTAGAAGTGTACATTTTTTTTACATATATGAAATTTTTTTTACCTCACTTCTTTATAAAAAAATCAGTATCATTATAAAACAAACGTTTAAATACATATATACTATACGAAAAAGATTTCAGTTGACATATATGTACATAGAAGAAATGGAGCAACATTTCCATTAACAAGACACAGGATATTTTCCGAATACAATAGTTGAACAAAAAACAACATATGGATATATATATACAAAACAGACTGGATAAAATCTCAGTTAATTTAAAAGACAAAATAAGACATGTTTCGGTTATAATGGCAGAACAAAAATATTACAAAGTAAAAATTATAAATTATTAACTATAAAAATTTTACTTTTTAGATATAATTTATTAATCATCAAACTTTGCTATGTAAGCCAAAGATTCAAGAATTTTTTTTAAATTCTTAGTTTGCAAATATTCGTTTTCAATATGCATAATTTTACTATTTAAGGCAACATATTTTTTGTTTCGTTTATTGCCAATGAGGTTTAAAGCGATTCTCCTTGCTCTAAAATCAGCATACACTGCTTCTTCTTTTAAAAATTTAACAACTTCTAATGTCCTTGGATGAGGTCGAATGTTGTGATTTACCTTGTTGTGGTAACCTTCCACAGCATTATTGGTCCGATGCATTGTTTGATGGCAGTTCCATATTGATAAATCAATATTTGGGTTTTCCATCCACTGATTGACGAAATAATCGTAAAATGCAGTTAATTTTGCATTGGCCGGTGTTGATTCCTGTATCAGAAGCCATCCATCAATGACATCTTCCTCTGGTAGGAATGCCAGTGCCGCACACATTTTGATGTGTAAAAAGATTTCAGTGTCGGTCCGATACATTTCTGCCAAACCCACACTCTGGACTTCCCTCCACAGACACTGGTTGAAGTGGAAATTACACCCTTGTTAAAAAGTCTGGAAAAACTTCTTTTACAGCACTCATTTCTGCGGCTTCAAAGTCAACAACAATAGTTTGTGGATTCCAATGCCCTTTATCTTTTAGCACTTGGAACACTTCTTTGTATGTAATCTTTCTTTTATTATACAGAAATCTCTACATTGTTCGTAGTTTTTAAAACGCCACGACATCTATCACTATGGTACTTGCTGTAGTGCCAAGATATAACATTGTTGCGATTGCAGCTCCCTTTAAAATATTACCTAATCTTATTTTAATATTCCGTTTAAAGAATGTAATTGGAAAGAGAAGACGGCATCGCACATATCATTGTTAAATATCAACCGCCCGACACCCCAATCCGTTAATGAATCCACCCGTCTCGACACTCTGACAGCAAACAAGAAGAATTTACCTCCAACCACATTTTCCAAGAAATTATAAGATTCCTGCTAACATAATACATCAGGGGGCAACTACAAAGTTACGTACATTTCTATGATATGAGCTATCCAGCGAATATTGGCAAAAGTGTCCGCTTTGGCGCGCCAGTTGTGGTTAAGGAGGGGGAAAGGAGTCGTTAGCGGTTATCTATTTTGTAGATCTCGGCCATCACCATATGAATCGTGGGTGCTTCCAGGAAAATGAGCCGATATATTCAAAATTTTTTGTTCCATATCGCCCACCTACAATATTATTATTTTAGTAAAAAAAAAGTAAACTTTACTTAGGTAGAACTAAGAAAAGCAGAAATTAACTAAACTTACTCTTTGCACATTAAGTGAATGATATCCTTTCCTATTTACATAATTTTTTTCGTGATGAAAACCGTCGTTTATAGGAGCTATTATAGGCACATGAGTACAGTCGATTGCACCAACTATGCCTTCTATTCCGCAGTATTCCAAAAATGCCCTCTTTATCACATGGAGTTCACTAAAAAGATATATGAAATTGTTGCAAAACACATAATTTGAGAAATGATAACATCATATTATCAGCGTTTAGTTAACAGAAACAATTTGCATCCTTCAAAATTGACATTTTAAATCGAAATGCAAAAAATATTATCTTGTTAATCAAAAATGTTTTCGGAATGTTTTTTTTCTTTGACGTCTTTATCTCAATTATATAAAATGCAGCACCAAAGTGATATGTTTGGAAAAGCGAAAACCATTTGCTTTATCAAATATATGTTTTCTCTCCTCTACGTTAAAAACTGTTTATTTGAAACAATAATAAATAAACAGTTAACTTCTACAGCACATTAGTACAATTTAATTTGAAAATAACAAATGATATTTTACTTTTTCCGTTGCATTATTTTAATAAACGTATTTAGGTATTTAAAAAGTATTACCCCATGAATTATTCATTATGGGTATTACAATTAAATTTAGCGATATGTTTAACATCAATAAAATAATCATAACACAGAAGTGAATTGTGGGGTGAAGGCAGCAAACAATCAACATTTAAAAAAAAAATCATTCGTAAATGTGATTGTAAAGAGTACGGCAAATGACAGTGCCGAGACGAATGATTATATCTAAATAGACTTTTGATTATATGTAAAGATACCACCATTGCCATCATTCTTCAATTAATATTAATGTATAACAATTTCAGTTAATAAAATAGATTTTACCGAGGAATTAATGGAAATTTGACGTATGTTTCCAGAATATCTTGCATTGCATCGATGACTTGAAGATTTTTGCTCACACGTGTCTGACTCATACTAAAGCATGTCATTTGATACTGCTTTTTGGTAAGAACCTGTGGCAAAAACTCGTAAAGCAGATAACTCCTGAAAAAGTCAGTGAAAATTCATACATGTTTGTATCTGAAAAATAAGTGATAAATATTTATATTCAGAGTTAAATTACCACATTACATGTGAAAAAATATTCGATTAAATTAAATGTTATCTCATAAATGGATGTTATTTTATTCAAATGTAAATATATATGATATCTTGTAATATTTTTTTTTTTTTTTGTGGAAAGTAACCCTTTCAGAAAACCCTACACTATTATGTTAAAAAAAAATACATAATTTATAATTGTATTTATGACCCAATAAAATCTAGAAAATTATTTTTAAAAAAAACTGAGAAAATTCTATGTGAAATAGAAGAAAAAAAATTCTTACTTTAAAAAAAATCGTATTAACAAAGTATTTTAAATTTAATTCAGTATTATTTACTTACTTTAATTTCAACGTCAAAATCTTTTTTTCTTCCATATTTTGACTCTAATTTAGGTCGAAGTAACTCGATAAGGTTTGCGGCTAATTGTCTAAGCCGAAATAATAGAATGAATTCATTTTCAGGCAAGTTGAAACTCTTGATGCGTTTAGGTCGTATAACATAATATAAGCGATTTTTTCTCCGATCTTCTTCTTCACAAATTGCTAGCGATAAAATAGGTATTATTGGCCATTCTGTTTCTAAAAGTCAAAATGTATTTTAATTAAACTTTTTTATAAAGTTTTAAAAAAAATTAGTATTTTTAAATAAAATATACTTTAAGTAAAATTATAATTATTTATATACTATCTAATTAATAAAAAATGCTTCCGATACATTAATTATAACGCTCACAATTTGGTTGGTTGGCATAAAGTCATGATATTGCTAAATATTTATTACCAAGCTTATTTTTCAAAGCTTTAGGTAAGATGGGGAAATTTACTTCACTTACTGGGCTGTAGCCCATTAGAGATAGCTCAAAAAAATGGGTTGGGTTGCAAAAAATGGAGTAGTTTTGATTTTAGGGTATGTTGTATGTTTCGACCCCCTCGTAAAAAATCCAAGTTTTCGACCTCCCACGCCTTGTGCGTTTTCCGCCATCTTGAAAAAACCGTTAAAAAAAAGGCACTTTTTAAAGTTTTTCCTCAATAACTCGCTTCCAGTACATTTTAGGCTAAAAGTTACTATTACAATTTTAAAGAGCATTAAATTTCCTACAAGTTTCATGTATAACATATTGGAAAATTCTGAACGTGTGCTAAAATATAGGGTCGTGAAAATCTATAAAATTTTTTAAAAAATGAAAAAAGTCAGATATGTCGTTAGTTTTACTCGAATAACTTTTTTTTCTGTGCAGTTTAGCATAAAATGCATAATAACGAATCTTGTAGAGGATTAAATGTCCTACAAGATCCATACAAAATATTTGTAATTACTACCAATACATGACGAGAAATGTTGAAATAACAATGTCACACGTACTTTCCCTTCCACCCTCTCTCCCTTCCTTCTCTTGCATATTTCCACTTGTAGGAGTTTCGGTTCTCGTTTTGTTGTGTTTGCTTGTTTTTAAGTTCTGTAGTGTCTGCTCTTTTGTTCAAAATGTCGGGTTTACATGGGTTTATGATGTCCTATATTTTCAAGATGAATAAAGCTACACTCAGCACACTTCCTTGGGGTACCCCTTCTTCTTGTTCCAATTCCCGGTTGGTTGGTTGATTGGAGTTTTAAGGCGCAAGAGCCAAATTCGGCTAAGCTGCGCCAAACATTTGTTAGTTTACGAAAACATCTAAATTAAATCTTACCACTGAAACCAATGCTCTGTAGAAAAATAAATAAATTTTGATGAGGGTCATCGTTAAGTAAATCTTTTAATGTTAAAACTGTACTACCAAAATGGCTTAGTCTTGGAATATTAAAATTTGGACATACACACAAAATATGTTTAACTGATAAAAGACAATTGCACCGGGTACAAACCGGTGCTGGTTCATTAAGTAAAAGATATACATGAGTGAGACGTGTGTGACCAATGCGCAGTCTTGTTAAATTTACGTCCATCCGTCTATTAGATGATATTGTTTTAAATGGTTGTATTGTCGGTTTTATAGAAAATAGTTTATTATTAATTTGGTTATTCCAATTTAGTTCTATTACTTTATTTTGTGCTCGTTTAATGGCTAGTTTGGCATCATTCAAAGGCACGAAGTTGTCTGAGCAAATGAGAGTATTTTTGGCTGCCGAGTCAGCTCTCTCATTGCCTATAATTCCCACATGTGCCGGAATCCAGCAAAAAATAATATCAAAAGACTGCTCTGAAAGTTTGTTATACTCTTTGACTATTTGTAAAGCTAGAGGATGACTATTGTGAGAAATATTTTGCAATGCCTCGATACAACTTCGCGAATCAGTATATATAATGAATTTTTTGTAAAGAAGATCAGATAATTTTGTTATTGCCATATACACCGCATATATTTCGGAGGTAAACACTGAACAAAATGTATTCATTTTATTAGATATTATAAAACGGTTAAAAACTGCTGCCGATCCGACATGGTTATCTGATTTAGAGCCGTCTGTAAAAATTGGATGGTAGTCTTTGTACCGTTGTCTGTTGAGATAAAAAAGCTGATTAAAAACAATATGAGCAGTTGATGGCTTATGAAATTGGGTGAAATCACGATTAAAGGTTAAAATTACATTCTTCCATGGTGGAGGTTCAACTCCTCTTATCAAGACAGGAACATCATCAATATTTAAAGTTTGTAACATTTCTCCAACTCTGAAACCAAATGTTGGAGTGTATGACAATTTATTTGAAAACAGGGTCGGCTTTTCTCATTTTTTGTAATGCTGAGGGCATGGTTTTACTTGCAGATTGTGCAGTGTTCGTAGGACCTTTTGAGGTACTTTGAACAGCAGAATTAGAATTTCGAGAAGTAGAAGGTTTTGCATTATTTGAAGATATGTTCGATTTATTTTGAAAGATAGCTGGGATTTGTATTTGATTTGTTTGTGCGGTTTTAAGCGCAATCTGTTTATCTTTAGTAGGTATTATTATTTTAAGATTACCTTGGTTTTCATTTGAAGTTTGGGTCATGACTGTTTTTATGTCTTCTGTTTGAGTGTCTATAGATGCGGTTGTCTTAATTGGAATTGTTGAATTTGTTTCTGATGATTTTGCTGCAGCCGAATACGAGATATTCGCTCGAGGCGTGCGACTGTCAACGATCCGTCTTGCTTCAGGAAATGATATATTATTGTTTATTTTCACAGTTTGAACTTCTTTTTTAAATTTAGGACATTGTTTTGAATAGGATGTGTGGCTACCTTTACAGTTAGCACAACACTCCTCCTTCAAGCAAGCATTACTATCGTGGTCAGGTTCAGAGCAACGGGCGCATATTTCGGTATTAGATCGACATGTTGTTTTTGAGTGTCCAAACCTCTGGCATCGGAAGCAACGCAGAGGATTTGGAACAAAGGGACGAACATCACATTTAATATAACCAGCTATTATTTCTTTAGGAAGTACAGGAGAATCAAATGTAAGGATAACTAGGTTTGTTGGTTTTTCTTGTTGGTTACGTTTTATGATAATGCGTTTAGCATCGCATACCTTTTGGCTTTTCAGTTCAGTTTTAAATTCTTCATCTGTTACCATGATTAAATCGGGACTAAATATTACTCCTTTAGTGTAGTTTAAGGTTCTATGCCCGTATGCCTGTACGGGAACATCACCGAAGCTCTTTACTGATAATACCCCTCAGGGGGCTCGCATCTTGCGAGTACGGGCTTGGCAACCCCGAGGTACCCTAGCTGGGCCTTAGCTTTTTTCGTTCTTTCCTTTTTAGCGAACGCCCTACCAAGTGCACGATTTTTAGTTTTTATATTTTGTTCTATCGTTCAGTTTTTCATCTGTTTATGATTGTTGGGTTTTCCTTACTTATATTTCAGTATTGTTTCGTGGGTTCAATTTAGTTGTTTCACTTTTTGTATTAATTCTGACAGTTTATATTGGTTTCTGTCAGATTATCTGACCTGCACGTTTGCCGTGTGCGGTAACTCGTATCGTAGGAAAGTGGAGTCCTGGGGATCCTGCGACGTCTCGTTTAGGACGGGGTTTTGTTTCCTAGAGACGTCGTTGCGTTCCCTTTGGTCCATGCTTCGACGTAAACGAGAGGCCAGGAGTGAGCCCGCTTTTGGTCAACCGGCTCGCCTAATATCACTGTGGTTCAGTACGCCATGTGAATTTCTCCCCTGGCGTGCTGGACACCACTGTTATTTGGCATTTAAGGGCTAGTACTGCAGCTAGGAGTGCCCTTGTGGATCCACACTTCGAAACTGTAGCACTATACCCCGGTTTTACCCCCGTGGCAGTGTGGCACTGCCTCCCCTTGTAGGGCTCGGTGGTGGGCGGGGCTGAACCGGGATGAACACCTAAACTCTTATGGATCCTAAAACCTATGCCCTGCCGGAGGCTTTGTATCCGGCGACCCCATCCAGTGTTACTATTACTACAACTTCTATTGACAATTTATCTCAAACTATACAAAATGCAAAATTTCTTATGATTACCTCCCCTGACCATATTCTCGGTACCATGTCTCCATTCTTTATTCAGAAAGGTTTACAAGGCATCTGTGGAAATCCTAAATCAGTCAAAAAACTTAAATCTGGCGACTATTTAATCGAAACTACATCAGCAAATCAAACCAAAAACTTACTCTCAGCTACTAAGATGGGAAACTTAACCATCTCTGTATCACCTCACAATAGTCTAAATTCCTCTAGAGGTGTCATCTCAGAATCTGATCTCCTGACTGTTCCTGAAAAGGAAATTGAAGCCGAGCTTTCATCGCAAGGCGTGACTAACGTTCACAGGATCACGATGAAAAGAGATGACGCCATTATTCAAACCAAGCATTTAATTCTTACCTTTAATACCCCTGATCTACCAACAAATATTAAAGCTGGGTATCTTAATTGCCCAGTCCGACCCTATATACCGAATCCTTTGCGCTGCTTTAAGTGTCAAAGGTTCGGTCATTCTATTAACACATGTAGAGGAGTAGAGACTTGTTCTAGATGCTCCAATACTGGCCATTCCTTCCAGAATTGCACCCTTCCACTTAAATGCACAAACTGCGAGGGTGAGCATTCTGCCAACTCTCGCATCTGCCCAAAGTGGAAGGAAGAAAAAGAAATTCAGGTTGTGAGAACAACCCAGAAACTTTCTTACATGGAAGCCAAAAAGCAAGTCTCAATCTCTTTGCCCAAACCTAACTTATCATATGCAGCCGCCACTAAAAAATCCACATCCTCAATCGCAATTCAATGCGAAATTTCAATAGATCAGCCAACTACTAGCAATAGTCGTCAAATTACTACTAAAACTCCACCCACTCCTGTTTTTTCCAAAGGTACAACTACAAATAACAAAAATAATGTTGTTGAAGTTGTATCTCCTCTTACAGCTCTCAATAAATCCCTTAAAAATAAAAAAGAACTAACAGAAAACGCCAATGCTAAAAAACCAAAAAAAGTTAGAACCCCCATATCACACAATATCCCTTCAGACTCCTCTGATGCTGCTGATATGGAGGTAGAGCCTGGTATGGAGACGCCAGGTAATCTCGCTCCGAAACCAAAACCGATAAAGCAGCCTTCAAACCCCATAACCTTCCCATAATGGCCTGTGTCTTTTTGTGGAATTGCCGCGGTTTTCACCAGAACTCGGTAGACGTTAAAAATATTATTGATGAATACCATCCAATCTGCTTTTGTCTACAAGAAACTCTGTTAAAACCAACTCAGAGCTCTCTTGTTAAGGGTTATAGTCCCCTTAGAAAAGATTACGTTAGCGGAGATAGAGCCAGTGGTGGAGTTGCTATTTTTATATCTAATAGCGCTCCCTTCACCCCACTGAGTCTCACAACAAATCTGCAAGCTATCGCAGTTAGAGTCACTGTAAAATCTCTCATTACAGTGTGCTCAATTTATCTACCGCCTAATGATATTATCCATCAAGCAGATTTAGACAGGTTATGCGATCAGCTTCCAATTCCTTATATCTTATGTGGCGATTTTAATGGGCACAATCCTCTTTGGGGAAGCCCAGACACAAATCGTCGTGGAAGTCAAATTGAGAAATTGATACACGATCAAAATCTATGTGTACTCAATAATGGGCAACCAACATACTTCCACGCCCCATCGAGGACTTTCCATTCCATTGATCTTGCCTTGTGTTCACCATCTCTGTTTTCTTCCCTGACGTTTCATGTGGGAAATGATCCGTTTCACAGCGATCATTTCCCCTTGTTTGTTACATTTCCGGGGAATGCTACAACCCCTGTATCTCGCCTGCCTCGTTTTAAATTTGAGGTGGCGAATTGGGATTTGTTTGCATCAATTGCTGTTTTGTCAGGCGAAATGGTGAACCAAGATGACATTGATCAATGTGTAGAATCTGTCACTAATGTTATAATGGATGCTGCTCGCATTTCTATTCCAGTCTCATCAAAGTTACCAAAACTACCGAAACCGTGGTGGAATCAAGCCTGTAAGATAGCCCACAAAAAGAGAAAAAAGGCCTGGGATACATTTCGAAGGTATCCCACATCCGAAAATTTGACCAAGTTCAAATTTACCAAAGCCAATGCGCGACGAATACGTCGTCAGAGCCAAAGAGAATCATGGCAGAAGTATGTTTCTGGCATAACATCTGCCATTTCCTCAAAACTATTATGGATCAAAGTTCGGAAAGCCATGGGATTGTATTCCACACATTCCATCTCGGTTGTGGAAGAAAATGGCCAGTTGGTAACTGACACGGTAGAAATCGCAAATTCTATTGCGAGAAAATTTTCTGCTGTGTCCAGTTCTACCACATATCCTGGCAATTTTCAGCGCATCAAACACCGCGCGGAATCCCATGGCCTTAATTTTACTCCTGAGAGAGATTCCGAACTTGCCTATAATTGCAGATTTACTGAAAGGGAGTTGACACGATGTCTTCAGAAAACCCGGATGACAGCACCGGGTCCTGATGGCATCACTTACATATTGCTCAAACACCTGTCTAGTCACTCTCTGAGGAATCTATTGCGCCTTTATAATCGCATATGGGAAGAACATGCTTTTCCTTTGGCTTGGCGACGTGCCATAGTTATTCCTTTCCCTAAACCCGGAAAAGATTCTAAAGATCCAAATAACTATCGGCCAATTGCACTTACCAGCTGCCTGTGCAAGCTTTTAGAAAAGATGGTGAATTCTCGCCTTGTTCACATGTTAGAGACTACCAACGCTCTAACACCATTTCAAAGCGGTTTTAGGGTCGGCCGCTCTACGGTAGACAATATCTTGTACCTCGAAACTCAAATACGCCATGCCTTTCTGCGCCGAAACCATCTCGTTGCTATATTCTTCGATATGGAGAAGGCGTACGATCGGACATGGCGATATGGTATACTCCGAGATCTGTATTCCCTTGGGTTTCGAGGTCATCTACCAATATTTATTAAGAACTTTTTGGCATTGCGAGAATTCAGCGTACGCATTGGCTCTGCATTTTCGGATACTTTTATCCAAGAAGAGGGCGTTCCTCAGGGTAGCGTACTCAGCGTTACTCTATTCGCTATCAAGATCAATGATATCCTGAAACAGCTACCTCCTTCTGTCCAAGGCAATTTATATGTGGATGACTTGAGCATTTTTTGCCAAGGAAAGGACATGCGATTTGTAGAGAGACAACTGCAAACAACTGTTACACGGTTGACAAAGTGGAGCGCAGAAAATGGTTTCAACTTCTCTGTCCAAAAAACATCCTGTGTACATTTCTGCCGTCTACGAAACCTGCATCCTGACCCAGACATTTTTCTGGGTGGGAATAGGATTGCAGTAGTAGACGAAGCGAGATTTCTAGGTGTTATTTTTGACAAGAAGCTTACATTTCTGCCACACATTAAGGACTTGCGGCTGTCGTGCATGAAAAAGCTCAATTTGTTAAAAGTACTTTCTAATACATTTTGGGGAGCAGAGCGATTCACTATGCTGAATATCTATCGAGCTGTAATTCGCTCCAGATTGGACTATGGCTGCGCCGTTTATGGTTCAGCTCGTCCATCTGTGCTGCGTAAGCTCGATACGATACATCATTCAGCACTAAGAATCTGCTCTGGAGCTTTTCGCACATCACCCGTCGAAAGCCTCTATGTTGTGTGCAATGAATTACCATTGGCCTCCACTCGCAGCTTGTTATCTCTGCGACTTTATTATCGCATTTTGTCGCATCCAGATCATCCTTTACAAAATTTACTCTTGGACAGATCTAAGGATGTACTTTTCAGGAATCGCCCGTCCTGCATACCATCCTTTGGACTGCGAATCAGAGATACTCTGAGTGGCACTCCTCTTCATTCAATAGAAGTTGCTGAGCGCCCACTATTTGAGAACATACCCTGGCATACTTCTAACGTCTCAATTCTACAATTATTCACTGGACTTGAAAAATCTGACACTAGTCCAGTTGTATATAACCAAGTTTTTAATCATCATCTTCATAATTTTAATTTACATACAGCTGTATATACTGACGGATCAAAATCTTTAAATCACGTTGGTTGCTCATTTGTATGCGGATCCGAGATTTTTAGTTACTCATTACCACATTTCATTTCCGTTTTTACTTCTGAATTTTTAGCGCTGTATAAAGCCCTCAAATACATTTCTCATCAGGGTGTTGGTAACTTTATTGTTTATACTGATTCGAAGAGTATTTTAGAATCTTTATCGTCAAATTTGTTATCTCACCCACTAGCAAATGATGTTCTAATTGTCCACAATAGACTTATCCGGCAGGGTTATGGTATCATATTTTGTTGGATTCCTGGGCATGTTGGTATAATTGGTAATGAACTGGCCGATCATGCTGCCAAAAATGCCACATCCCAGTTAGAAATCCGAATACCATATGATGATCTTCGAAGTGTTTTGCTGGACTTTGTGCGGAAGGACTGGAGCGATGGCTGGAGGTTACAGACGGCTAATAAATTAGCCTCTGTATTTCCCAGCATCCCGTTCCTACCGTCCTTGCCATCTCGACGATGTGACGTGTTATTGACTCGTGTCCGCATAGGTCATACGCGAGCAACACATCGACATCTATTATTAAATGAAACCGCCCCGCTGTGTAATTATTGCCAACAACCTCTTACCATTCATCATATTTTAACTTCTTGTCCTCGTCTTAGAATTTTATATAATCGTTTTTTTAATACTTCATCTCCCACATTATCCTATTTATTGAATCATCCACCTCATTCATCACTATTTATCTTTTTAAATTACACAGGATTTTTGCCTTTAATTTGAAATTTATTTAGTTTATGTGTATATTTTAGAATTTTAATGTTGGTTTAAAAAATCTAGTGTTTGGCGCAGCTTGGCCATATTTGGCCCTTGTGCCAGTAAACTCCAATCAACCAACCAACTTTACTGATAATAATGCTTTTGCTTGTTTTTCATTTACTGCTTCTACCAATAGATCTCCAGATTTTTGTTTATTGATTTTTTTGGGGGGTCCAGCTACGTTAGTAATATATTTGTTTATCAAAAAAGGGGACATTCTTAAAAATTGGTTATCATCATTATGCAGAATTATAAATAGAGGTGTAGACGTATTCACTAAATTACTTGAAATTGTAGGGGTTAGTGGGTTTAAGGCCTCCACAAGGGCACACGTGTGATGATCCATAAAAGGAAAAGGCGTTCATCACGGTGGATCCATACCCGCCTCGGAGCCTAACAAGGGAAGGCAGTTACCGGCTCTGGAAAAATGAAAATAATGCAGAAAACTAAAAGAAACCCAGCCTCGGCACACACCTTAAGGTACCACCGTGGTATAGTTCTACAGCCTCGGAGCGTGATCCGCCAGTTCACCCAGGGCACTCCTTAACTGCAGCACTAACCCTTAAATTCCAAATTTCAGTGAAGTCCGGTACCACAAAAGATTAATGTGGTACCGAACTGCAGTGTCATTAGGCGAGCCGATTGACCGAAAGCGGGCTCACTCCGGCCGCTCGTCTACGGGGAAGCATGGACCAAAGGGCACGCAACAGTGCCCCCAGGAAACTAAACCCCGTCCTGATTTGGGGCACCGCAGGAACCCCAGGACTCCACTTTCCCCCGATACGAGACGCCGCACACGGCAAACATGCGGGTCAAAAATCTGAAAATTTAAATAATATAATACAAACTTAAGGGTCAAAATTAAAACCTGCCTATTTCAAATAAGAAATAATTTAAACCGAGAAAAACACAAAAAATTAACAATAAAACGAAACGAGAAATTACGATACGTATCATAAAAATGAAATGAACAAAATTATACAAAATTAGGGCCGTCGCAAAAAGGAAAGAACGAAATATGCTAGGCCCAGCTAGGGTACCTCGGGGTTGCCAAGCCCGTACTCGCAAAATGCGAGCCCCCTGAGGGCTCCAATTCCCGGGAAAGTGTGGAATTGACGCGAACCTGGAATCTACGAGTCTGCAAGAAGTTTTTTTATAAAAACAGGCAAATGTCCTTTAAAGTTTAAATTATGTAGATCTTTAAGGATTCCAAATCTCCAGATGCGGTCATATGCCTTTTCCATGTCGAAAAAAAAAATTGATACAAGGTGTTGTTTTTTAAGAAAGGCTTGACGGGTTGCAGTTTCTAGAATCAATAAATTGTCAATCGTGCTCCTTCCATTTCGAAATCCACTTTGAATAAGAATATTCTTTGATTCTAGGCAGTAGAGAAAGCGTGCGTTTACAATCCTCTCCATCAGTTTACAAAGACAACTGGTTAAAGCTATAGGACGATAATTGATTACGTCTTGGGGATTTTTGCCTGGTTTCGCAATAGGAATCACTATTGTTTTTTGCCACGAAGTCGGAAAACATTCTTCGTTCCAAATTCTGTTAAAAAGTTTTAAAACACATAAAAGTGATGATGAATTTAAATGATGTATCTGAAGAGTGTTGAGCCGCGTAATAAATAATAAGTCTGATATCGGCAAAACTCTTTCAATTTATTGTTAAAAATTACTTTCGAAACATCGCTCTTCGAAAACAGTGCGAGTAGTTCACTTCAGTTCGATGTAGCTCGGCGAGTTACTGAAGAAAGGCCTGCTGTGAACAGGCAGAGACGTTCTGATGCGGCTTGTGGTGAATGGGCGATGGTGGTCGCCACAGTGCTCCCCCGCAAGTCGGAACGACGATAGTGTTGTCACGGCAGTCTGAAACGAACAGTCCTCCCATATCTAGTCGTGACTGTCCTTGGTTAAGGATTCGACACCAGACGAGGAATAGCTGGATCTTCCGCGGCAAGAAGAAATGCTGGTTTTAGACGGTTGATTGCGACGCTCTTCTCCGCACCCTTGATTAGTAGCTTGAAAAACTTGGGACCCCGTTTAAGAACTTGAAGCGGTCCCTCGTACGGCTGTTGCAAATGCCTCCTCACCATATCTTGCCTCACAAGGACATGCATAGTTTCCATCAAATCTTTGCAGATGAACACATCCGTCTTCGAATGACTGGATGCTGGCGTAGGCTGCAACTTCTGCATGGTATCCCGCAGGCGCTGAACGAACTCTGCATGCGCAGGAGTACTGGAAGCTGGTGAAGAACGAAAGAACTCGCCTGGTAATCTAAGCGTTGTTCCATACACGAGTTCGGCTGGGTCGTTCCAAGATCCTCCTTGAAACAAGATCTTCCTTGACTAAAATCACGTCCGGGTCACCACTAAAGAATGTTGAGCCGCGTAATAAAATAATAAGTCTGCTAAACTCTCTCAATTTATTGTTACAAATTACTTTCGAAACATCGCTCTTCGAAAACAGTGCGAGTAGTTCACTTCAGTTCGATGTAGCTCGGCGAGTTACTGTAGAAAGGCCTGCGGTGAACAGGCAGTGGCGTTCTGATGTGGCTTGTGGTGAACAGGCGATGGTGGTCGCCACATATCATATCGCTGTGAATATGGCTGTTTTGTAGCACTTGCGTAAGGCCACTAAAACTTCATGAATGGTAAAATCACAATTGTAGACTTTCGGTGTAGATGTTGGAAAATCTAAATTTGTTTGTTCTTCACGTTGTTTAAAGGCGATAAAATCATGATGATAATTGCTGGAGCTTGATACTTCAGAAAAAGTTGTACCTAGCTTGTTAGCAATATCTTGTGGTTTTGATACAATTTGACCATTACAGTTTAAAATAGATGTGGGTGCACAGTTCACATAATGACCAGAGATTTTTTTAACGTGGCTTTTGATGTTATCAAGGTACTTCTGCCACGATGTTTTTTGGCTATCACGCCGAATCCTCCGGGCTTCTGCCCTTGCTTTTTTAAAGGCTATTAAATTAGCTGTTGTTGGATATCGGCGGAAAATACCCCATGCGCGTTTACGATATTTTAAAGATCTGGAGCATAAGGTTTTAGAATCTTAGGGAATCTGTATGTACTTTTTGGAATGGCTAGATTAGCAGCTTCTAACATAGTTGAGGTAACATTTTGAACAGCTGTATCAATATCAACACCATAGATAAGTTCGTCTGTCAAATTAGCATTAGCGTTGAAAACATTCCAGTAGCTAGATGCATTTTAAAATTTGCAGGACGATTTATATTGTGGAAATTGTTCTTTGTATTGGTTAATAACTAGGGATAATGGTCACTGTCATATAGATCCCTCCCGACGCTAAAAGACCAATCCAAGGACAGAGAGGGTGTGCAGATAGCAAGGTCGACAGTGTGAAATGACCTGCTAGGAAAGTGGAATAACGTGGGAGTTCCACATTTTTTACAATGTACTGATTTTATCCAGTACTATCTTCAACATTCTCGTCCTGTGTATTGTGGTGGTTTCTTAAACTGTTAATAGCTCTTTCCATCTGTCCAATGGAGCGCTTCATATCTCTTTGACAATCTTTTCTTTCTTGAAGTTTAGTCTTCCGTACTAAGCTTTCAAGTTTTAATAATTTCTGCTCATTCTCTATTGCAGAAATTAGAGCTTCCTCTTCCTCCAACTGTATATCCATAGCAGCTAGCGCTTTTTGATGAAGTACCGAAGATGATAAGAAAAGACAAGACTAAAAACAAGTTCTTTGGCTAAACAGAACCACGGAGTAAACATAACTGATTTATTGGGATGTTGAATAAGTTCTCGCTGTTTTTTTTGTGAAAATTATCGTTTTATTTAAAAAAATCATTAAAAAACAGGTTACTAAAAGTATTGCTAGCCACTATTTTTCCCCATCTTTCTGGCAGCATTTGAATTCCACATCGGAAAAACGACACGTCTTTTGAGGCTATCCAAGAGGACCCAATTTTTGGCATCTTCATAAGAACGGAAGTGCTGCTCAGCCAGGCCATGCGTCATCGACCGGAAAAAGTGGTAGTCAGAAAGGGCAATGTCCGGTGAATACGGCGGGTGGGGTAGGATTTACCACTTAGGCGTTCCCAGGTCTGTTTTTACCGGTTTTGCAACATGTGGCCGAGCGTTGTCATGCTGCAAAATGACCTTGTCGTGTCTTTGCTGGTATAGCGGCCGTTTTTCCTTCAATGATCGGCTTCATCGCTCCAATTGTACTCGTAGTCTGTAGCGATCTCCCGTGATGGTTTCATTTGGTTTGAGCAGCTCATAATAAACTATACCCAGCTGATCCCACCAAATGCAAAGCAGAAGCTTGGAACCATGGATATTCAGCTTCGCTGAAGATGTTTACCCCACGATTTTCTACGCTTAGAGTTATCGTAGTGTATCCATTTTTCATCGCCAGTTACGATACGATGCAAAAATCCTTTCCTTTTCTGCCGTTAAAGCAGTTGTTCACAGGTGAAAAGACGCCGTTCGACGTCTCTCGGCTTCAACTCGTACGGCACCTAATGACCTTGCTTTTGAATCATTCCTAATGCTTTCAAACGTTTCGAAACTGTTGTGTGATCAACTTCTAATGATTCTGCATGTTCAGCTAGCGTTTGACATGAGTCTTCATGAAGTAATGCTTCCAATTGTTCGTCTTCAAACTTCTTCGGTGCGCCAGAGCGTTCTTTATCTTCAAGATCAAAATCTTTATTTTTAAAGCGTCTAAACCAATCTCTACAAGTTGTTTCAGACAGAGCATGGTCGCCGTAAGTCTCGACAAGAATTCTGTGAGCTTCAACTGCAGATTTTTTTTTAATAAAATAGTGTAGTAAAATTCCCCGCAAATACTCTTTTTTTGGTACGAAATTTGACATATTTAACGCAATGAAAAATAAAGTTGTTTGCACTTCCGCGAAATAACATACACTGGATTTCAAGCTTGCTTATAGTACTTGTTATGCGAAATAGATGCGTTACTATCATAATCTAACGCAACCAGTTCCGGTAGCGCCATCTGTTAGAAAACAGCGAGAACTTATTCAACTACCCAATAGGCTATGTCGGTTTTCTAATAAGCAATGGAGAATGAACTTCCCGAGTACTTATGCAATAATCGTTTTGGATAGATGCTGATAATTCATTTTCAGAGCTGGAAATTGATAAGCAATCCTCATCCGATTTTAAACAAGGTTTTCAATTAAGCAATGGAGAATGAACTTCCCGAGTACTTATGCATTTGCCTTCAAGAGACATTTTTAAAACCTTTTCAGAACTCTCTCATTAAGGGATACAGCCCTATTCGCAAGGACTGTACTACCGGCGGTAGAGCTAGTGGTGGAGTTGCCATTTTCACGTGCAACAGATCTCCTTCCACCCCATTGACTCTCATAACAACCTTACAAGCCGTCGCCGTTCGAGTCACTGTGAAAACTCTTGTCACAGTGTGCTCAATCTATCTATCCCCTAATGTCAGTCTCAAAGGCAATCTTGGGCCAATTATATCAGCGGAATTAAAGGACATGTTTCGTCTAAGGTGGTTTGGAACAGGGTTCGAAAAATAACTGGTAACTACAATAATGGTCAAACGATTTCATTTCTTAATCATAATGGACGAATCACTTCTGATATACAGGGCATTGCAGACACACTTGGCACAGCCTTTAGTGAAGTTTCATCAGAGTCGTCATATCCTCAAGATTTTATTATTTTTAAACGTAAAGAGGAACGAAAAACTTTGAATTTCAGGCAGTCTACACCCGAAATTTATAACACTGATTTTAAAATCCATGAACTTCATAAAGCATTACATAAATCTCATCCCACTGCTCCTGGTCTGGATAACATTCATTACCATATGCTAAATCATCTGGATGATGAATCACTTCATATCATTTTGGTTTTATTTAATAGAATATGGAATGAACAAGTCTTTCCAACTGCATGGACAAAGGCTGTTGTGGTTCCTATTCCTAAACCAGGGAAGGACCCTCAACATCCTACTAATTATCGCCCTATTGCTTTGACCAGTTGTCTGTGCAAGCTCATGGAGCGAATGGTCAATTCGAGGCTCCTTTACATTTTGGAAGACAAGGGTTGGCTTTCTCCCTTTCAAAGCGGTTTTAGACATGGACGATCCACTTTGGATAATCTTTTAAAACTTGAAACGGCAATTCGTGAAGCTTTCGTTAGTAAAAAACATTTGATTTCCATATTTTTTTATATGGAGAAAGCTTACGATCGCGCATGGAGGTATGGTATTTTGAAAGATGTTTATGAGATTGGCTTGAGGGGTAACCTTCCAATATTTTTAGCAAATTTTTTAAAGACGAGGCGTTTTCAAGTTCGCGTTGGCAACATTTTATCACAAACTTTTAGACAAGACGAAGGCGTTCCTCAGGGAAGTTTCCTTAGTGTTATTTTATTTATCATTAAAATCAATGGCATCATGCACCAACTCCCTCCATATGTTCACGGGTCATTGTTTGTTGACGATTTTCAAATTCATTGTGCATCGGAAGACATGGGCTTCATCAAGAGGCAACTACATACTGCTATTTTTAACATAACCGATTGGACCAAGAGAAATGGATTTGTCATTTCTGCGGAAAAAACGCAAGGTGTTCATTTTTGCCGTAGACGAGGGATGCATCCCGACCCCGACATTTTTATCAATGGGCGACTTATTCCGATGGCTTCAGAAACTTAATTTTTAGGTTTAGTATTTGATAGTAAATTAAACTTCAGGTCTCATATTAACCAACTAAAAAGGAAGTGTAACCTATCTCTGAACATTCTTAAAGTTTTGACGCACTGTTCGTGGGGAGCGGATCGGGGAGCCATGATAAAAATTTATAAAGCATTGGTTCGTTCGAAGCTCGACTATGGTTGTGCAATTTATGGTTCGACTGCAAAATCGTACCTCAAACCCCTCGACATCATCCATCACCAGGGCCTACGAATTTCTACTGGGGCTTTCAGGACTTCACCAGTAGAGAGTTTGTATGTAATTGCAAACGAACCTTCATTAGAAATGAGACGGGAGAGATTATCTCTTAAGTACTATTTTAAAATTAAAAGCATAAAAAACCACCCATTGATAAATAGAGTAGTGAATCCCATATATAGAACCTTGTTTTCATTCAGACCATCCTACATACCCACATTTGGTTTTAGAGCTGAACGGATTTTGCTATCTTATTTTACCAACGATTTTAGTGTTCTTTACCGAGGTGACGAACCTCCACCTTGGAGGAGTTCTACTATATCTTTCATAGACGAATTCACTCATTTTCATAAGCCATCAACATCTCATGTTGTTTTTACCCAACTTTTTTATCAGCATAGACAACAATACAGAAACTATCGCATAATTTTTACCGATGGTTCAAAATACAATGATCACGTTGGATCGGCTGCAGTTTTAAATAAAATAACGATTTCTAGGAAATTGCATGAGTTTTGTTCAGTTTTTACGTCAGAAATATATGCGATTCTTTTGGCCCTAACCAAGTTGTCCGACTTTTCTTATAAAAAGTATATTTTGTATACTGATTCGAAGAGCTGTATCGAAGCACTACGGAAAATTTCATCGAAAAGTCATCCTTTGGTAATGCAAACAGCTGATATCTGGCGTAGACTTGAATCACAATCTTTTGAGATACATTTTTGCTGGATACCAAGCCACGTTGGAATTGTCGGAAATGACAAGGCAGATGCAGCCGCCAAAAATGCCCGACTAATATTTGACAGGTTTGTACCTTTGCATGATGTTTCATCTTCGCTTTTACAAAAGCAGAACAAAATTTGGGAACTGAGATGGAATAGTCAAATGACTAACAAATTACTTGATTTTAAACCAAATGTAGAGCCTTTTAAGACTACCTTTTATAATCGACAAAAAGATGTTATTTTAACTAGACTACGCATTGGACACTCACGATTAACTCATAGACATCTTTTCCCCTCAGGGGGCTCGTATCTTGCGAGTACGGGCTTGGCAACCCCGAGGTACCCTAGCTGGGCCTTAGCTTTTTTCGTTCTTTCCTTTTTAGTTAAGGTCCTACCATGTGCACGATTTTTGGTTGTTGTATTTTGTTATAACATTCATTTTTTCCTTTGTTTATGATTGTTGGGTTTTCCTTATTTATATATAAGTATTGTTTCGTGGTTTCAATTATGTTGTTTCACTTATTGTATTGGTTCTGAAATTGCATTTAATTTTTGTCAGATATCTGACCTGCACGTTTGCCGTGTGCGGTAACTCGTATCGTAGGAAAGTGGAGTCCTGGGGATCCTGCGACGTCTCGTTTTAGGACGGGGTTTAGTTTCCTAGAGACGTCGTTGCGTTCCCTTTGGTCCATGCTTCGACGTAAACGAGAGGCCAGGAGTGAGCCCGCTTTTGGTCAACCGGCTCGCCTAATATCACTGTGGTTCAGTTCGCCAGGTGAATTTCTCCCCTGGCGTGCTGGACACCACTGTTATTTGGCATTTAAGGGCTAGTACTGCAGCTAGGAGTGCCCTTGTGGATCCACACTTCGAAACTGTAGCACTATACCCCGGTTTTACCCCCGTGGCAGTGTGGCACTGCCTCCCCTTGTAGGGCTCGGTGGTGGGCGGGGCTGAACCGGGATGAACACCCAAACCTCATATGGATCCCAAACCCCATGCCCTGCCGGAGGCTTTGTATCCGGCGACCCCCAATAGTGTAACGACTACAAATACTACTGACCAAACGAAAATTATGTATCCTAAATTCCTCGTTATTAATTCCCCATCTGGACAATTGTGAAATACTTCTCCATTTATTATTCAAAAAGGCCTTTTAGGTATTGGCGGCAATCCCAAAACTGTAAAAAAACTTCGTTCCGGTGATCTATTAATTGAAACATGTAACCCTCTCCAATCAAAATCGTTTCTAGCAGGTAAATCCATCAACAATATTCCAATCACTGTAACACCCCACAATAGTCTTAATTCTTGCCGAGGGGTCATTTCTGAAAATGACCTCGTTAACATATCCGAAGCAGAAATCCTGGAAGAACTGAAATCACAAAATGTAACGCAAGTCAGAAGAATAACAATAAAACGAGGAGAAGCTATTTTGAATACTAAACATCTGATCCTCACCTTCAATACCCCTAAATTACCTCCTCGTATCATTGCAGGCTATTTAAATTGTCCCATCCGTCCCTATATCCCGAATCCTCTGCGCTGTTTCAACTGCCAGAAATTCGGGCATTCAACTACAACCTGCCGCTCAACGGAAACTTGTTCGAGATGTTCTGCTGTTGGCCACTCCTTTTCTTCTTGTGAGCTTCCATTTAAGTGCATTAATTGCAATGGCGACCATTCTGCCAACTTTAGAGGTTGCCCCAAATGGAATGAAGAAAAGGAGATCCAAACCATTCGAGCCACACAACAGCTATCTTACGCAGACGCTCGAAAACTCGTTTCAAACAGACTTCCCACTCCTAACCTCTCATATGCATCTGCAGCTAAAAAGACTACAACCTCTATCGCTATACAATGCGAAATAATAATAGATCAACCTCCTGCAAGCAATAGTCACCAAACAAATACTAAGAAACCACCCACTCCTCTGTTTACAAAGGGAACAATAACCACAAAGCTAAATAAAGGGAACGAAGTAATATCTCCTCTGACTGCTCTAAATAAATCTCTAAAAACTAAAAAAGAGCAATCTGAAAACTTGAATAACAAAAAACAAAAAAAACCTAGAACCCCCATATCGCACAATATACCATCCGACTCTTCGGATGCTGCTGATATGGAAGTTGAGCCTGGAATGGAGGCTCCAAATAATCTCCTTCCAAAACCAAAACCTCCGAAACAGCAATAACTTTCCCATAATGGCCGGTGTCTTTTCGTGGAATTGCCGCGGATTTCACCACAACTCGGTAGACATAAAACATCTTGTCGATGAACACCACCCAATCTGCTTTTGCCTACAAGAGACTCTGCTCAAACCAACTCAGAGCTCTCTTGTAAAGGGTTATAGCCCCCTTAGAAAGGATTACATTAGCGGAGATATAGCCAGTGGTGGAGTTGCTATATTTATATCCAATAGCGCTCCTTTCACCCCACTGAATCTCGCAACAAATCTGCAAGCCATCGCAGTGAGAGTCACTGTAAAATCTCTTGTTACAGTGTGCTCAATTTATCTACCGCCAAATGATATTATCCATCAAGCAGATTTAGACAGGTTATACGATCAGCTTCCAGCTCCTTATATCTTATGTGGCGATTTTAATGGTCACAATCCTCTTTGGGGAAGCCCAGACACAAATCGTCGTGGAAGCCAAATTGAAAAGTTGATTAATGACTACAATCTTTGTATTCTTAATAATGGGCAATCAACTTACTTCCACGCCCCATCGAGGACATTCCATTCCATTGACTTTGTCCTGTGTTCACCATCTCTGTTTTCTCCTCTGACATTTCATGTGGGAAATGATCCATATCATAGTGATCATTTCCCCTTGTTTATTACATTTCCGGGGAGTGCTGCAGCCCCTGTGTCTCGCCTGCCTCGATTTAAATTTGAGGCGGCGAATTGGGATCTGTTTGCGTCAATTGCTGATTTGTCAGACGAGATGGTGGATCAATGTGTAAAATCTGTCACTAATGGTATAATGGACGCAGCTCGCATTTGTATTCCTGTCTCAACAAAATTACCAAAGTTACCGAAACCGTGGTGGAATCAAGCCTGCAAACTTGCCCACAAAAGGAGGAAAAAGGCCTGGGATACGTTTCGGAGGTATCCCACATCCGAAAATTTGACCAAGCTCAAATTTGCAAAAGCCAATGCACGCCGAATACGTCGTCAAAGCCAAAGAGAATCATGGCAAAAGTATGTCTCTGGCATAACATCTGCCATTTCCTCAAAACAATTATGGAACAAAGTTCGGAAAGCCATGGGATTATATTCCACACATTCTATCTCACTCGTGGAAGAAAATGGCCAGTTGGTTACTGACACGGTAGAAATCGCAAATTCTATTGCGAGAGCATTTTCTGCCGTGTCAAGTTCCAACACATATCCTGGCAATTTTCAGCGCATAAAACAACGCGCAGAATCCTATGTTATTACTTTTTCTACTGATGGAGATACCGAACTTGCCTATAATTGCCGTTTTACGGAAAGGGAGTTGACACGATGCCTTCACAGGACCAGGATGACAGCACCAGGTCCTGATGGTATCGCATATATTATGCTGAAACATCTGTCTAGTCACTCTCTGAGGAACTTATTGCGACTATTCAATCGCATTTGGATGGAACATGCTTTTCCTTTGGCTTGGCGACGTGCCATAGTTATTCCTTTTCCTAAACCTGGAAAAGATCCTAAAGATCCGAATAACTATCGGCCAATTGCACTGACTAGCTGCCTTTGCAAGCTATTTGAGAAAATGGTAAATTCTCGCCTTGTCTACGTCTTAGAGACGACTGGTGCTCTAACACCATTTCAAAGCGGTTTTAGGGTCGGCCGCTCTACGGTAGGTAACATCCTAATCCTCGAAACCCAAATACGCCATGCCTTTCTGCGCCGAAACCATTTCGTGGCTATTTTCTTCGATATGGAGAAGGCGTACGATCGGACATGGCGATATGGTATACTTAAAGATCTGTACTCTCTTGGGTTTCGAGGTAATCTACCAATATTTATTAAGAACTTTTTGGCATTGCGGGAATTTAGCGTTCGCATTGGCACTGCATTTTCGGATACTTTTGTTCAAGAAGAGGGTGTTCCTCAGGGTAGCGTCCTCAGTGTAACTCTCTTCGCCCTAAAGATCAACGATATCCTGAATCAGTTACCTCCTTCTGTCCAGGGCAATTTATATGTGGATGACCTGAGCATTTTTTGCCAGGGAAAGGATATGCGATTTGTCGAGCGACAACTACAAACAACTGTTTCACGGTTGACTAAGTGGAGTTCAGAAAATGGCTTCAACTTCTCTGTGCAAAAAACATCATGTGTTCACTTTTGCCGTCTACGTAATCTGCATCCCGAACCAGATATTTTTTTGGGTGGTAATAGGATAGCAGTAGTAGACGAAGCAAGGTTCTTGGGTGTTATTTTTGACAAGAAGCTTACATTTTTGCCACACATTAAGGACTTGCGGGTGTCGTGCATGAAAAAGCTCAATTTGTTAGAAGTACTTTCTAATACATTTTGGTGAGCATTGCGATTTACTATGCTGAATGTCTATCGAGCTGTAATTCGCTCCAGATTGGACTACCCCTCAGGGGGTTTACTTTCTATAAGTAAACACGGGCTTCACAACCCCGAGGTACCCTAGTGATCTATTTTTCTTATTTTTCCTCCTTTATGGGGGCTCTTCTTTGAGAGCATGGGTGTGGCGAGCCCGATTTACCCTAGCCGGGCCTAGCATTCTTCTTTTCCTTTTGCGACGGCCTTACCATGAGCACTGCGTATTATTTGTTTCCGTCGCGTTTGGTAGTCTTCTCGATATTTGGTTTTTTATATAAATTGTATTTTTTCGTATTTTCACATTTAGTTTCTATGATTTAAATTGTTAGTATTTTCTAACCTGCACGTTTGCCGTGTGCTGCGACCCGTGCGGGCGGAAAAGGGGATCCTGGAGTTCCTCAGCGTGCTCTTTGGCCCTCGCTTCGTCCAAAACGGGAGGCGGAGACTGGCCCACCTCTGTCAATCGGCTGGTGGTACCAGGACACAATTGTGTTGCTGACTGCCAGGGCAAGGACTGTGATTTGTCATGGAACGTCCTCATCGTACTAACTCCTAGTAAGCGCCGTGCCTGAGGTTTTTATGTTTTATTTTATTTATTTGTTTTTTCCTCAGTTGTCCGGTGGCTGCTACCCTTGTTGGACCCGGTAGTGGGTGGGGATTTACGGTGAGATTTTTTTCCCATTCTTATGGATATTAACTTACAGTGCCCTAGTGGAGGCCAAAATCCACCAAAACACTTAAAACGAAATGATCGCAGCACTTTAATCTCAACAGTACCTACAACTCAATTAACTCTACCAAAATTTCTAATTATCAGCTCACCCAATCAAGAACTTGGTCGCTTATCACCATTTATTATACAAAAAGGTTTCAATGGAATAGGGGGCAATCCCAAAACAATAAAAAAACTTAAATCAGGTGATTTCCTAATTGAATGCTATACAGACACTCAATCCCAGTCTTTCCTTTCTGCAAAAACATTGGCTACAGTCTCTTTGACAGTTTCACCTCACCGTACTTTGAATTCTTCCCGTGGGGTCATAAGTGAACCCGACTTACAAAACCTAAGCGAAGAAGAAATCCTAAACGAACTTTTGCCACAAAATGTAACCGATGTTCGCCGTATCACTATAAAAAAAGAAAATGAAAAATTAAACACGAAGCACTTAATATTAACGTTCAGCACCCCCCAACTTCCAAAATCTATTAAAGCCGGTTACTTAAACTGTCCTGTTCGGCCATATATTCCAAACCCTCTAAGATGTTATAAATGTCAAAAATACGGACACTCTAATTCCACCTGCCGAGGGAATGCAGCATGTGCAATCTGCTCTTCTCAAAACTGCCCTTCCATAGACCAAGTAAATGAAAAATGTCCAAACACTCCTAAATGCACAAACTGTTCTGAAGCACACCCCTCTTTTTCTAAATCTTGTCCTTCATGGAAGATGGAGAAAAAAATCCAAGAAATCAAACACACTCAACTAATTTCATACTTCGAAGCTCGAAATCTTTACAACTCCAATAACAGTAATACGAAAACTTATTCTCAAGCAGTACAAGCCATCCCATCTCAAACTGAAACTAAAGTTAGCACACGTTCCATAGAAACCCAAACAACTGTGTCCCATGTTAGGTTCCGCATGGGCATGGAATTCGACCCGAAAAAGCCATTTGCCTTTAAAAACACTTCAGATCCTTCAAAGCCAGGTTCATCAAAAGAAACAACCACCACATCTAGTAAAGAAAAAAGTAAGAAATCAAAAAGTAAAAGGGCTGATCCAGTAGATGTTGTATTACCTGACAGAGAAACTAAAAGAAAATCGAGTCAGACACCTGACAAGTCTGACTACATCGAATATAACGCTGCAGAAATGGATGTTGAAGAGGAACTGCAAATGTCTTCCTCTCTTTTAAATAAGAACAAAAAAGATCATCGCAAAAACAAATTTGCGATGGTCTAATGAATTTTAAAATTTTACATTACGTTATATTCACTTATTAGATAATGTGATGAGTTTTAAATGATTTTGAATTTTTTATATGTCTCCTTTGCATAGTTTTAATACTTTTTAACTTGACTTGTTTAACTTTCTTGGAATTCATTTAAAAGTTTTTAAATACATTTAGGCCGTTTTTATCCATTTTAATGTTTGATTACCATTGTTTGGCGCAGCATGGCCCTTGTGTTGCCCTTGCGCCATAAAACCCAAACCAAACCAGATTGGACTATGGCTGTGCCGTTTATGGTTCAGCTCGTCCTTCTGTGCTGCGTAAGCTCGATACGATTCATCATTCAGCACTAAGAATCTGCTCTGGAGCTTTTCGCACATCACCCGTCGAAATCCTTTATGTTGTATGCAATGAATTACCATTGGCCTCCACACGCAGTTTGTTATCTCTGCGACTGTATTATCGCATTTTGTCGCATCCAGATCATCCTTCACAAAATTTACTCTTGGACAGATCTAAGGATGTACTTTTCAGGAATCGCCCGTCCTGCATACCATCCTTTGGACTGCGAATAAGAGATACTCTGAGTGGCACTCCTCTCCATTCAATAGCAGTTGCGGAATTGATAATATACCCTGGAGAACTTCGAATATTTCAATTTTAAACTTGTTCCCTGGATATGAGAAATGTAACACTAATCCAGTTATTTTTAATCAACTTTTTAATGATCATCGTAATAATTTTAATTCTCATACAGCCATATATACAGATGGATCAAAGTCCATTGATCATGTAGGCTGCGCATTTGTATGCGGCTTCGAAAATTTTAGTTACTCATTACCACTTTTAATATCTGTTTTTACATCCGAATTTTTAGCCTTGTATAAAGCATTAAAATACATTTCTCAGCAGACTGTTGGCAATTTCATAGTTTACACCGATTCCAAAAGCATATTAGAATCTCTGTCATCTGATTCTCTATGCCATCCTTTAGCTTTTGAGGTGTTAACTATTCATAATAAACTTATCCGTCGGGGCTATGGCGTCATATTGTGTTGGATTCCTGGGCATGTCGGCATAACTGGCAATGAAGTGGCAGATCAAGCTGCCAAAAATGCCACATCCCAGCTTAATATCAGAATCCCATATGACGACCTACGTAATGTTTTGCGAGACCTTGTGCGGAAGGACTGGAGCGATGGCTGGAGGTTACAGACGGCTAATAAATTAGCCTCTGTATTTCCCAGCATCCCGTTCCTACCTTCCTTGTCATCTCGACGGTGTGATGTTTTATTGACCCGTCTCCGCATAGGTCATTCGAGAGCAACACATAGACACCTATTGCTCAATGACACCGCCCCGCTGTGTAACCATTGCCAACAACCTCTCTCCATAATTCATATTTTAACTTCTTGTCCTCGTCTTAGATTTTTATATCGTCGTCTTTTTAATACTTCATCTCCCACATTGCCCTATTTATTAAATCATCCACCTCATTCATCACTATTTATATTTTTAAACTACACAGGATTTTTACCTCTTCTTTAAACTTAAGTTTTGTTTATGTGTGTTTTTAGAATTTTATTGTTGGTATAAAATCTAGTGTTTGGCGCAGCTTGGCCATATTTGGCCCTTGTGCCAATAAACCCCAAACAACCAACCAACCAACAACCATCTCTAACATTACTAATTGGACAAAACTGAATGGGTTTGTGTTTTCTGAAGAAAAGACCGTTGGTGTGCATTTTTGTAGAAGACGAGGGATGCACCCTGATTCAGACATTCTACTAAATGCACACCCAATACCAATGGTTTCGGAGACAAAATTTTTAGGTTTAATTTTCGATTCTAAACTTAATTTTAAATCGCATATCAATCATATAAAAAGGAAATGTTCTTCATCTTTGAATATTTTAAAAGTATTAACACCTTGTTCATGGGGTGCGGATCGTACATCCATGATGAAAATATACAACTCATTGATACGATCAAAACTCGACTATGGATGTGCGATTTACGGGTCCACATCAAAATCTTATCTGAAACCGCTCGATACCATTCATCATCAAGGCATTCGCATATCTACTGGAGCATTTAGAACTTCCCCTATTGAAAGCCTGTACAGCATAACTCATGAACCCTCATTGGAATCCAGAAGAAATAGATTGGCTCTTAATTACTTTTTTAAGATTAAAAGTAATGAGCATCACCCACTTCTTAATAGGGTTATTAACCCCATTTATAGCAATTTGTTTTCATTCCGGCCATCTTGTATTCCGACTTTTGGATTTAGAACTGGACAAATTTTAGAATTTTATGACATTGAGGACTTTCCTGTTTTATTCACTGGTGACAAACCTCCACCTTGGAGTAACACTAACCTATCATTTATTAGTGAATTCACCCAGTATCATAAGCCATCAACACCTCATATTGTTTTTAGTCAACTATTTTTACAACACAGACAAATTTATCAAGACTACCATCCAGTTTTTACTGATGGGTCTAAGTTTAATAATCATGTAGGGTCAGCAGCTGTTTTTTGTAACTTAACTGTGTCTAGTAGCTTACACAAATTTTGCTCAGTTTTAACATCAGAGATATATGGGTGGATTTTTTCAAACGGGCCAAAATGAGATTTAATTTTTTGAAAAAAAAATTTTGTATTATAAGTTAGCTAATGTTAAAAACAGTTATGTAAATAAATCTAGAATATTGTTTCATTAGATTTCAAGCTTTATTTTTAGTGTAACATACTTAATTTGGACTTTCTTTTGTGGCAACTGCAAGAAAATGTCAATTGGCTGACACTCTTTAAACTGCTGTTTTCGAACCAAATTTACATATATTATAACTTTTTTTTTATGTGGTACAGAGATTATACAATATATAAAAGAAATACATGGAAGAAGTAATGTTTGTCAGCTTTATTTTGAAAAAATAATGAAAAAAAGTATGAAAATTAAAAATTACTTGTAATATATCATTAAATAATTCTTATAAGTTATTGAAAGTTTATAAGAACCACCCAAAAGCTATTTTATGGATGATAAATCAATAGATCTTACAATTGCAGCAATAAATTTAAATAGTATACTATTTATATTGAGGATTTCAAGAATTATTATATAGTCACCCCGTTGACACTAACGTCACCCCATTGACAGTAATGTAATTTCATTTGACTTAATTTAACATTTATTTCTTCAATGTTTTCAATTTTAAAACACCGAGAGTTGATTGGAACTGGAGGGGAAGTCTTGCATAGTATTTCTGTCTGATTTAAAATTTGAACATCTGCTTTACTGGGCCATTGAAAAAACTGCCGATATCGAGTCATGAAAGAAACTGTTATCTTTCCATTCTTCTCCAATTTCTCAATAATACTTACATGGAAAAAAGTTCAACATTACTGCCTGAATTTTAAAGCTAAATATAATCTTATCGGTTTAACGATGTTGTTAAATATTCATACCTGGATACCATGTGTCGTCATAAACAACAATAATCCAATCCCCTACTGTTACTTCTTCAGATGATTCTGTTGCAGTTACCATCTCAATTCTGGTGATTTTAACTGGTGCTACATTAGCTAAAGTTATTGATTAAGGATATTGAATTTAATTAAATCTAAATTATCATGCTAGAAATTAATAAAACTAAATATAAATGATATTATATTAAAAAAAGGATACTCGTTCGTTGGACGCAACAAACTTAAAGCAATCTTTACTTGATGGGAAATAGACACATGGAGAGCACAGCGAACAAATAAAACGGCTCCAATTTCTCAAGTATATTGTAGAAGGTTTTTCTTTGGTGTGGGTTATTTGATGAATGTTCATAATATTAGGAATTGCAGGCAATGTGCTAGGTATGCTCTTTTTCATGTCTTCTATTTCTCTTTCTTTTATCAGAAGGACATCAACCTTACTGTCACTGTTGTTATTGAAAAGTTGAACAAAATCTTCTGCTGTAGTTATATCACTGCCGTGCCCAACAAAAGAATCTGCTTTTCTTTTTAGGGCTCCACCAACGCCATCCATAGCTCCTTTCCCATGTCCACTTTCACTGAAATTCCATGAAAGTGATTTGATATCAGAAAAAAATACATCTGTTTTTCCCTCGAGTGTTTTTGTTTTACCCTTTCTTTCTTTTTATCCATATCCACTTTCAGATGTGAAGCCAAATAAATTATCTAATCACTGCTGTGATCTGTTAAAAGAAAAAAGGAGCCTTTACTAAATATTATTCTAATTGTCCATTAAACTTTCATTAATAAAGTAAAATTAATCATGATTAATAAATAAGAAATATTATAAATTATCTTTAGAAATTCCCTAAAAGATACACACAAAACTAGTTTTCCTCAATAATGCATTATAAATGCATAAATATTAATCTGATTATTCATCATTTATTAAAATAAAGTAGTAAAATTTATCAGATAAAAATAATTCAAAAGAAAATAATCCAAGATTTTTGCCAAGATCCCGAAAAATTGTGCAAGATTTTAAATTTGAACTTATTTCATTTAACAAAACAAATTAAATGGTCATCAAATACACTTTTTATATACAGCTTTAGAATCTACTCAAGCAAAAAAAAGTCATTGCGATGACATTTAGCCAATCGTATGATGCCCAGTCAATCGAAAGACGTCGGTAAATTGATGCGTCAGCTCATTGACAAAACGTAAACAATCGCTTGTTCCCGGTCCCCTAAGCTACGCACATGTTTTTCTTTTGGGTTAGGCTTAGTGCACACGATAATAAAAAGAATGAAAAATAGTAGTAACTTACCTTTATAATTTTTTTTTGAGAAAAAGTTGTCATCGCATTGACAGGTCTTGCTTGAGGTGTCTCAATGTGATCCTTTCAAATTCAATTTACGGCCAAACGGATTTGAACTTGTAAATAAAAATTTTAATTATAGATAAGGAACATAAGTCTTCTATAAATATCGTTTACGTCGATAGTAGCGCACTCTAGTGGTCATTTCGGATGTTCGGCAATCGGCGTCACGCAATTGACAGAAAGTTCAGCGACACACATAAAGCGGCGAAATAAAAAATATTTTAAAAAAAATATATCACAAAACATATTTAAAAAGGTTTTCAAAGGTGTAAGGATCTTAAAATATTGATTTCTAAGATTCAGGTGGTATCAAACTATGTGAAAGAATTGCACAAAAATGAATTTTCCTTCTGGCGACACGTCATCCCATTGACATTTCACTACTTCAGCCGTTAAAATAAAAATGAATTATTATTATTTTTGTTTTTTTAAACTGAAAATATGAAAGAAGCCATTGCATTTCAAGTATTAATATTTTTTTTCCCTCTCAAAATACGATTTTATTATGTTAAAAGTACTGGAGACAGCTTTTGGCCCGTTTAAAAAATCCACCCATATGCTATTTTCTTGGCCATAACAAAAATACACGAGTATTCATACAAAAAGTTCATAATATATACAGATTCTAGGAGCTGTATCGAAGCCCTTCAAAATATCTCGTATCAGAGTCATCCATTAGTTTTACAAATTGTGGATAATTGCGACAAGCTCAAAGAAAAATTTTATGAGATAAGGTGCTGTTGGATTCCAAGTCATGTGGGTATAAAGGGTAATGATCAAGCTGACAATAAAGCCAAAACCACACGAATAGTATGGGATAATTTTGTTGTAGATTGTGATGCCAAACTAGCAGTGAAAATAGCACAGGACAAGGTATGGGAAAACAACTGGACAAACCAAATCAATAATAAATTATTTTCTGTAAAACCAAGCATTAAACCTTTTTAAACCACAACTTGCAGTAGGCACATGGATGTCATTTTAACCAGATTACGCATAGGTCATACACGGCTGACTCACAGACATGTTTTATTTGCTGAACCACCACCCATTTGTGCGTTATGTAACTGTCTCTTTTCTGTTAAGCATTTTTTGTGTGTATGTCCCAATTTTAACAACAAAAGACTAAGCCATTTTGGTACTCATAACCCTTTATTAACAGACTTGCTGAGCGATGAGCCTCACCCAAATTTGTTTTTATTTCTACGAGACGTCGGTTTAATGAACCATATTTAATCTATACAGTTTCGTAATTTAACTATAGTTTGGCGCAGCTTAGCCATAACTGGCTCTTGCGCCATAAAACACCAACCAACCTGAAGAGAAATGAAGGATCTTTCCATTCTGTATCTCCTTTACTCATCGAGTTGGTTGTATGAGATTTAATGGCACAAGAGCCAAATATTGCCAAACTGCGCCAAACACTTGATGGTTTAAAAATAAATATTGGTTTAAATTGACATCTTTAAAAAGTTAAACGACAAGTATAAAATACAAAGGGAAATATAAAAATGGATGGTTAAAATATATACTGACAATGAAAGATTTTATTAATGTTTTCATGATTTTAAAATAGATAGGTACGAGATTAAAAATCTCCTGTGGTTTTTAGTAAATTAGCATTAAAATTCATCTGTTAAATTAGGTAACACGATTTTTATACAAGTTTTTAAAAAGTTATATAAAAAAAGTGAAAATACATAACAATTTTTAAGATTCGATACTTTCGTTTGGAGAGGATGGTTTCTCAACATCCATCTCCAAAGAGTCATTGGTATCATAAAGTAAATCGTCATCGTCTTCTTTTGTTACGATTTGCCGACACTGATTTTTCATTTTAGCAATAAATTCGACACCCATGTCCTGCCAATACTTTCGATGACGCCTGGCAGAATCTGTTTCTATTTCTGGCAAGCGTTCAAATATTTCTGTACAATTTACTGGAGCTTTTTCACATTGCACAATCACATCTACATTAGGTGGGTCTAATGCATATCTATGGATGTTAATTCGGGTTTTGATTTTGAGGTAGGTTTCCACTTTGGTTTAGGAGAGTGGACTGTTTTTGGCACAGTACAATCGTTAATTCTAACAGTTTTGGGTTGGAAAACGGGTTTCGGCTTTGAAGATTTTTTTGTAAAGCTCGCAATTTTTTTTACATTTCTCTTTAGAGTTTGTGGAACAGTTTTAGGGGTAGGTTTAAATGACCGCAACACTTCTTTTACATTTATTGTTTGGGAAGATATGGAAACTTGTTTAGGTGGAACTTTGGAGAATTCATTAAACGTTGTCTGGGTTGAGATAGATTTTGTAACTGGTTTTACTGCTGATGCGTATGACAGGTTAACTTTGGCAATGCAAGTTTTTTGGCTTCAAAGTAAGAAATATTTTGTGCAGTTTTGAGTTCCTGGATGTTTTTCTCAAGTGTCCATTGAGGGCAAGATCTTGAGAAAGATGGATGTGAACCTGTACAATTAGAGCATTTTGGTGTGGATTTACTATTTAAGAAGTCATGATGAGGATCGGAGGAAGAACAGTAAGAGCAAGTCTCACAGCCTTGACAAGTAGCAGTAGTATGCCCAAACCTCTGGCACTTAAAGCACCTCAGAGGCTTGGGAATATAGAGTCGGACTGGACATCTGAGATATCCAGCTAATACATGGGTAGGTCTATTGAAGGTAAGTATAATGTGTTTGGTAGTAACTATGTTTCTGCCTTTTTTTATTGTTATTTTTTTCACATTGATTACACCTTGGTCAGAAAGTCCAGTAAGTATTTCTGATTCGTCTACATATTGCAGATCTGGTTCAGAAATAACTCCCTTACTGGTGTTTAGACTTCTATGAGGTGAAACACAAATAGAAACAGAACTAAGGGTTTTTGCCGAAAGAAAAGCTTGGGATTGTGGGTCGCTGTTTGTCTCGATTAGAAAATCTCCAGATTTAAGCTTTTTTATCATTTTGGGTTCGCCACCTATTGCTTGAATTCCATTATGGATCAAGAAAGGCGAAATTTTTCCAAGGACATGTTCGGATGATGTAATAATCAAGTATCCGGGGGACTTTAGTTCAGAGGGTGTCATTTTATTTTCAACAGTTTCATGTAAACGTTTCATATTCCTTTTTGAAAAGGATTTGTTACTTTTTCTTTGTATGGTACGTGACGTAGATTGTTGTGAATTTAGGCCTTCACTGAGGCACAAGTTTAAATCCATAAAAAAAAAAAGTATGCCACCGTGTACCCCACCCACCACGGAGTCCATCTAGGGTAGCAGCCACCGGACAACTGAGGAAACAGAAAAATAAACTATAAAAAATAATAAAACCCAGGCACGGCGCTTACTAGGGGTTAACACGATGACAGCGTTCCATGAAAATCACAGTCCCTGCAATAGCAGTCAGTAACACAAATGTGTCCTGGTACCACCAGCCGATTGACAGAGGTGGGCAGTCTCCGCCTCCAATTTTGGACGAAGCTAGGGCCAAAGAGAACGCTGAGGAACTCCAGGATACCCTTTTCCGCCCGCACGGGTCGCAGCACACGGCAAAGAAAATACTAACATTTTACATTATATAAACTAAATGTGAAAATACGAAAAAATACGATTTATATAAAAACCAAAACGTTGAGAAGACTACCGAAAGCAACGAAAACAAGTTATACGCAGTGCACATGGTAAGGCCGTCGCAAAAAGAAAAGAAGAATGCTAGGCCCGGCTAGGGTAAATCGGGCTCGCCACACCCATGCTCTCAGAAGAGAGCCCCCATAAGGACGAAAAATAGATCACTAGGGCACCTCGGGGTTGTGAAGCCCGTGTTTACTTAAAGTAAGTAAACCCCTTGAGGGGCTTTTCTCATTTGAGAAAAGCATTTCTGGCTGTATAGGCGAAGCTAAATCTATTAGCAAAATGCGTTCAGGTGACCTTCTAATTGAAGTATCTACTGGAAAACTAGCTGCTTCACTTGTGAAAATAACATCTCTAGCTCATTTAGCTGTATACGTGTCCCCTCATGCTGCATTAAACACCTCTCGGGGTGTTATTTCTGCAGCGGACCTATTAAACGTCCCGGATGAGGAAATTCTTGACAACTTAAAACACCAAAAAGTATGCCAAGTCAAGAGAATTACCATCAGGTGAAACGGAGAGATACTAGCCACCAAACACATCATCCTAACTTTTGAAACACCTACACTCCCGCAATATGTTAAAGCTGCTTATCTGCGCTATCCGGTTTGACCGTACATACCTAATCCCTTGCGATATTTCTCTTGCCAACAGTACGGCCATTCCAAGGCAACATGCCGAGAAACATAAACTTGTGCTCGCTGCGCGCAGCCAGGCGACGAAAGTGAAAATTGCAGGGAAAAGGAAAAATGTGTCAACTGCGAGGGTGACCACCCTTCGTATTATCGAACCTGTCCGACATTTGCTCTAGAAAAGGAAATAACAACAGTTAAATTTAAAAAGAACATCTCGTATCCAGAGGCTAGACGAAAAGTAACAGCTCGCACACCTGTAGCAGGAAAGAGTTACGCTTCCGCTACTAAAAAGGTTATGAAAAGCAGCAGCACACAAACAGACACAACTACCATACCTTTAACAAGATCATCTTCAACACCTTTCGCCAGATCTTCAACAACTTCAGCCAGATCATCTTCAACAAGTACCATTAAGCAAACAGATCCTAAACCTTTTACCTCTAAAACAAAAATAACAGCAAAATCTAAAGCTCTGCAAGCTATCAAGCTTAAAAATGCGAAATAAAATTTCTCTCGTCAAAAATCAATATCATCTTTCAGGTTTCCTCATCTGGAAAAAGAAGAAGATTTGGTGCTTCTGCACCCTTCTGACGACGAGGAAATGTTAATGAACGAGGGTGAGTCAGATGGTAATTTGAACGCATCCTCCATAACGTAAATTTTTTTATCTCTTGGAATTGCCGTGGTCTTCGACCTAAAACCGATGACTTAAAATATCTCAATTCCCATGATAGATTCAAACTATGATTTAGCTTGGTCATTGTTAGAATAACGGTATTCTAATACGAGGGAGCAGGTGTATGCCCATTTAAAGAGATTTTTAAATATCGCAAACATTCAGAGTGAATCTTCTCGTGCAATATTAAATAAAATTGACGTAACAAACGAATGTGTACGCTCTCTTGAAGTGCTGGAACAAAATATAGAAGAATTTGCTTCTACAATGTTTGCTTATGTGTTAATTCAAAGGTTAGATACAAATACAAAAATGTGGTGGGAACGACGCTTTAAAAATGATAGCTTGCCAAGCTTAAAGGAGTTGTTAGAATTCTTAAAGGATCAAGCTAGAAAATTTTAGCTCGAAGTGTAATTCAAATATTTAACGGGGTAATAATATCAGTTGATTCCATGGTTTTGGGGGTAAATGAAAGGTGATCGTAACTGTCAAATGTGTCACTCATCTCATGGAATTTTTAAATGTCCACGATTTTTTAATCTAAACGTTAACGACCGCGTAGACTTCGTTAAAAAACTTACATTGTGTTTTTTATGTTTAAATCCATTTTTCAGAAACCATGTTTGCTAAAGCACTAATTTTACTTGCTCATTGAGAGATTGTCACAATATTAAAAAACCCTCGTAACTTCTATGCTACGAGCGTGAGAAAAAAATAGGGGAAAATACTACTACTTCATTTGTTGCAAAAAAAATGAACATAGCCGATTGGTTGCGGACAACCCTGGAATGGCCTTGAACGCAGAGGCGATTCTTCCGAAAATCAAACCTTTGTTGGCCGCCGCGAATATAGTTGAACGAAATGTTTTTCTGGGAACCGCCGTAGTCTTTTTTTAGGGATTTTTACGGAAACCTTATTCCAGCGAGAACCTTGTTAGACAGCGGGAGTCAAATTTCATGTGTCGACTATAACTTCGCAGAGATGCTGAAAACAAAAAAGAAAAGAATTGATGTGTCTGTCTCTGGGTTATCAGAAGGGAAAATAAATGTTAAATATAAAACAACAGCGGTTATTTCTAATAAATCGGAAAGTTACACTCGTTGTTTAGAATTTTTGATTGTGAGAAAAATTATGCATTCAACTCCAACGCGAAAAACGGACGTAACTTTTAAGTTACCAGAAAATTTGAAATTGGGGGATAGTGAGTTTAATGTTCCAAAAGGGGATAGATTGTCTTTTGGGAGCTGAAGTATTTTTTTAATTGTTTTGCGCCGAAAGGCTAACGATTCCGGGAACCAATTTAATTCTACAAAACACAAAATTTGGGTTTGTTGTTAGTGGTAGTCTTATTAGTTCCAATAATCAGAATAACACTTTTTGTAGTGTAGTATGCGAACAGGGTGATATCAGTAAACAAATGGAAAAGTGTTGGAACATGTGCAGGAATTAGGAAAATTTAAAAGTGAAGAAGAAGTTCAATGCAATGAGCATTTTTTAAAAACTCATAAAAGGGATAAAAATGGATGGTTTGTGGTGCAAATGCCATTGAAAAAAGAACCAATTGTTTTAGGAGAGTCAAAAGGGATTGCGCTAAGCCGGTTAAATTCTTTATGGAATCGCTTGGACAAGGATACGAAACTTTTGGCTTTATATCAAAATTTCGTGAAGGATTATGAGGTATTAAAGCATATGGAAGAGATAATCGAAACCAGCGAACCTGAAATTACAAACTGTCAACCTTACCATGCCGTATACCGACCAGATAAACAGTCAACGAAATTGAGGGTCGTGTTCAATGCTTCTCAAACCACTTCAAATGGAGAATCTCTGAACTATTTTCAATTAAATGGAGGAGTTGTTCAGGACGATTTATTTTCAATAATTTTGAAATTCAGAAAACATCGGTTTGCCTCACGGCAGATGTGAAAATGATGTACAGAATGATTTTTCTCGACGAATCACAACACGATCTTCAGAGAATTTTGTGGAAGAATGGCAAGAACGAAGAAGTAAAAACGTACAGACTTTGTTCCGTAACTTATGATATAACAAGTGCACCGTACCTGGCAATGCGGTGTCTATGTTGTGCAATGGCCATTCTCTTAGGGCGTGCCGTTGGCAAAAGCGACTCTGAACTATCTACCCTAAGATAACAATCATGTAATATGTTGACACGGAGAGCCCACGCCCTCTATACAGCGCCAGGCGTTGCTGAAGGTCCTTGTGGATTTGACGATATTGCCATTTTTGAGAGTCATCTGGACGTTCAAGTCATTGTCATCACTACAGAAAACATGAACCAGGTACGATAAATGATTAATATTTTTTATATCAATGCAGTGTAATTTACATCTTGTATATTAATAATCTTTTGATATTTCAGGTGGCGTACAAAGGGTCTGAGATGAACATCAAGGTGTACCTTGTGGTTGCATGACAATCATTTTGATTTCATCAAATCTCCAAAGTTTCTACGGGTCGGATCATTATTGTGAGGAGTGCAACTAGCCATATAAACACCTCGCTCAATATATCTGCGACTGACTATGCCAGATTTGTCGCAGGACAAATTGAATAGAGGATGGAACCATCAGATGTAACGAATGCGACAGACAGTGTCGTTCACAGGTGTGCTACATGACCCATAAGTCGAATGGCATATGCGATAAGGTAATTATGCAGTTTAAATCATTCTAGTATGGTGTTTCTAAGATTTTTTTACAGAGATATCAATGTCGAGATTGCCGCAAAGACATCGAGAGGAGAATCTGCCCCATGGATAGACACGTTCGCGATCACGTCAAGTGCAATGGATGAACAATGTGTAATGTAATTGGAAACTTTCATTAGCAGCTGAAATAAATAAATTTATTATAATGGAAAGTGATAAAGACTTTTTTCATTCCCTCAAATATTTAAGAATTTTAGATTCAGAAAACTAGTGGTACTATTGTCGCACATGTTCAAAGATATTAATACTGAAAGTTTTTCAATGACACATGGAAGATAGGATTAATTCTAGAAAGTATGAGAACTGAAACGAAGTCAATCCTTCATAAAAACAGGTTACAATTGCATTTAAGTTTTTTTTTAAATCAATTACTAACAATATAATATTATATGTTTTTATTTTATTGAAATAAAAAAAAAAATATCTAATGGTCACACTTTTTTAGGTGCCACAATTTTGAATAACCCTGAGTGTTATGTATGCATTGGAGGGAAATCAATTGGAGGCAAACAAAATTTCACAGAACAGCAAATATTATTTTTTATTACATATTATGTATTCAACTTCAATTACCCTTCTAGTGCTTCAGAAACTCTAGAGTTTATTCAAAGGTACAATTGTTCATAAGTTTTCTTGTCATTTGTATTAGGACAAACTGTTTTCTTTTTTGGTTTCATCCATGTATTTCTAGAAAAATATTTATGTAATTTATTATTGTATGTAATTTTAAAATAATATTTAATGCCACATTTTAGTTGGAATTTCTACAGGGCCCATTTTCCGAAAAGTAAAATCTATATTTGTAAAATTTTATTTTATTTTTTTCAAAAATAAAATTTTATAATGAAAGGTTAAATACAGTTACTAAAATTCAAACGAAGCATTTATTAATAATAACTTCAAGTCCTCTTGATTAAGTTAGTTTTTAAGATTTTGATTTATGTGATACTTTGCAAAAAAATTTGCTTTAAAAATGTAACTGAGAGAAGTACATTTCCCACTTCCTGAGAAACTTTTTCAGGAAGGGGGAGATTTCGAAGTTAAATGTTTTGTTTAATATAAAGATAAAACTTGTTAGCATAAATTTTTTTAAAGAAGACTGCAGAAAAGTGGCCACCAATAGCAATTTTTTTTCTTTAAAATTCGGTTAACAGAGCATTTTGGATAATTAAGATTATACTGCACTGTCTTTAAGTATATAATTTTGTAAAAAGATTCTCTTTATGACTTATTTTGATAATTATGATTGTACTTATTTTTAGAGCTATTATGAAGATAGATCCTATTGAAGGTGGACACAAAAGGGATGGTAATAGAAAACGCACAGCAGTACATCCTAAGGTCCACAGCTTGCTGAACAATATTTGTACTTTTAATTCTTTATGGTTTAAAACCTAGTTTCTTACCTAGTTCTTAGAGTTTTGTCTTCATATTTCATTCTGCTGTATTACATAAGCAAATTACTTTTTTACATTCATTTAAATGAATCTAAAATAATTAATTTAAATTTTTTTATTTACAATTATTATTTTTGTTAAATCTCAATAGATTTAATGGAAAGTTTCTGTTAAAAGGTACATAAAAAGAACACATTTATTGAGAAAATGGATTTGAAGAAGACAACTGTTAACAATAGTAAACAAATATATTTAACTACATTTTAATACTTTCTATTAGAAGTAAAAATAAAATTAAATATCATTTTAAAGGTAATTCGAGACTAAAATTCTCAAAATTTATTATTTGAAGAATTTTTAGTTTCAACTCTTCTTAAGAGGACACAGTACCCCAAAAATTATCAAAATATAGATTTTTGTAATTAGCTAAGGTTAGAGATGTACACTTTTTGTATTTATAGTGCAACTAAAATATATGTGTAATACGAGCAACAATATATGTATTATGAACAAAACTGCAATTCACAAGCGATTCTTTTTGACAAATAAAAACTTTAAATAGCTTTTTATTCATGTTAATTTTTTCTTTGTTTGTGCATTTATAAAATGCTGAGGCTTTCTTGCATTAAAAATGGAAGTTTTTAAAAAAATTTTTACAATTCATTTATTATGTGTGAAATATAACTGTATGAAATTAGCATTGTTTTATTTAATATAAATAAAATTAAATGAAGCATTGTTGGATGTCATCATTTTTCAATATATATGCGACAGTAAAAAATTATATTAAATCTTACATTAGATGTATTAAAAAAACCATTCGCAGGATTGTGTAATAGTTAAGTAAATGTTAAAATAAAAAAGACCAAAATCTAATATTTAAAAGTAGTTGATTTTTTTTTTTAATCACTAGGGGGCTACGCCCCCTGCTCCGCTAACGCTCCGAAAACCCCCGGAGGATCTCTTTAGTTTGCTTCGCAAACCAATACCGGATTCATACACTGTAGACAATGACATTGTGTCCTAACAACAATACTTTTTTTAGTTATATAAATTATTACTGGCAGTGCCGTCACACATATTTATTTTTAGTATGTTGAGACAAGAAATTTCCCAACTTAAGGACATCGGGTACCAGCTGAAGTATTGTCCTCGTTATCTGACCACTGTTAAAAATATGAGGCATCGTTCCCAGGTCTTTTCTTTGAGAAAGGCCTCGATTCAAAGCGTCCTTGATGTAGTAAGTAAATACGTACCAATAACAAAGCAAGGGCGCTTTGCTCGAACCAACGTCAGTAGTTCAATGTGGAGCTCTAGTGCGACGTTTTTTAACCAGACCACACTTACCTATTCGAAATTCACAACGCAACAGTGCTAAAAAAAATTCCCCGTTCCAACTTATAAGACATTTTCAGCTTTTTTATAGGTAATATTAAACAGTTCTTTCGAAAGTATTGATTTGTCGCACGCATGTTCCAATGCAGTGGTCCGTTATGAGATCTAACTTAAGTTTCATCTTAATACAAGTTGGGCAATTTCTAGTCGTCCGTCGTTTTCACTTGCTAATAACATTAATTTGCCTGAGGCATAAATTTTCCCAAGTCAGAGATTTTTAAAACTCGAAATTCCCAACTTTTAAGGTTTCAATTTTACAGGGGGGGGGGGGGGGTGACATGCTTCCCCCCAATTCATCTTATTACCCAAACATTTCTTAATAAACTTTCATAATTTTAGGACATTTACTATTTGAGATGCAAGCGGAACAATGAGACAAAAAGTCGCAAATTAAAATTTGCTCGAAATATCCGACATTTTTATCCTTCTTCGCTATTTTTTATATCTATCTTAATTGATCATATCTAATTTAATTGTAAAGATAGAAATATAATCTTTATAACATCGGAAAGAGGAAGTTTTAACGAACAATAATATATTTTTTTGAATAAGAAAATATGTAATTTTAAATGACTCATAGCAATTTAGAAATCACGTTTCAAATATGAGGGTGAAAAAACCTCAAAAAGTGGAGCGTGTTTAAATGTTTAAAAAATTTATAAATCCAAAACTAATTCGAATTTAAAAAAAATGCTTACTTGGATTTCCAGTTCAAACCTATTTGTACACTCCTTAAAAAAATTGGATTTCTCTTCTTAATAGTGTTTCAGAAACTCGACAGACAAAATTACTTGTAAGCGAAATTTTATCAATAATAATAATTAAATAAATAATTAATAATAATAATTTAATAAATTATTATTATTAAATAACATATAAACTAATAACAGTATTGAAACAAAAATATTTTCTTCTTATTTATCCAACATTTATTAACAAATTCACTTAATTTCGTAATTTTCGGACTTTTACATTTTGAGATATGATCTGAATAACATTGAAAGAACTGAAAATTCCCCCTAGTACTTACTTTTTCCCCCTAGGTCTTACTTTTTTTTAAAATAGAGAGAAATTTTTAATTTTTTATTAATGTTTTATTTAATGTGCGGTTGAAATAGATTTTATTATTCAAAATGTGCTCTTAGTTGAATATTATTAAAATACAATGAAGTAAATTTTTTTATCAAAATTCTGAAAAAAAATTGCAAGGTACTTTGTAAGTATTTAAGAAATAGAAAATTTTTGATACTTGTAATTAACATATAATCCGAAATTTTTAATATACTGTATTTCGATGCTCAGCATTGCAGTCGAGTTTTTTTTAACTATTATAAATGATAGGGAGGTTGCTAAAACATATCTTACCTTAGGTCATTAGAGCTCATTTCTAATATATTATTAGCAGAGGGTAGAAAAGAGGGTGTGTTTTAGTTTTAAATGCAAAATTTACATGTGTAGTGTTTTGTTACAGTAACTGCAAAAACATTTTTTGATTTTTTTTTCGCTCGTTGCTGCATTTTTTTAATGAACTATAAAAAAAAGAAAATGCTTTGTAATGAAAAAAAATGTAGCAACAAGTAAAAATAAATGAAAGAAATGTGTTTACAACTACTGTAAAAACACTGCACAAGCAAGGAAACTTTACAGCAAAATTTTACAGCTACTGTAAAATTACATTACATGTGATTAAAAATTAAAGCAAAAGTAGTTTACTTCACACTGTAAAAATACAGCACGTGTGCTTAAAAAGTACAGCAAAATTATTTCACAGCTACTGTAAAATTACAGCACACGTGATGAAAAACTACAACAAAATTGTTTTACAGCAAACTGTAACAATACAACACGCGTGATTAAAAAGTACAGCAAAATAATTTTACAGAAAACTTCAAAAATATAGCACGTGTGATTAAAAAGTACAACAAAATTTTTTTACAGCAAACTGTAAAAATACAGCGCGTGTGATTAAAAAATACAACAATATTATTTTACAGCACACTGTAAAAATAAAGCACAGTGTGTTGGCGTTACTTTTACCAGCACGCTGTACTGTAATCTTACTCGGAAATTTTTTACAGTGTAATTTTTAGCCTAAAATGCAATGGAAGCGAGTTATTGAGGAAAAACTTAAAGTGAATTTTTTTAGCGGTTTTTTCAAGATGGCGGAAAACGCACAAGGGGTGGGAGGTCGAAAACTTGGATTTTTCACGGGAAGGGGAAGGGGGGGGGGGGGGGGTCGATATATACAACATACCCGAAAATCAAAACTACTCCATTTTTTGCAACCCACAATCCTATCTCTACTGGGCTACTGCGTTTTAAGCAAAAATAAAGTTAGTGGACGATTTATTAAAGTTAGGCAGTTGTTTGCTTGATCATACAAAAGTATTGTGACAGGTTTATTTGAGAACGGATTAGCCTAGTTGACAAAGTGAGCTATATGCAGTATTACCTATTTTGAGAATATCATGAAAAACTGACACACTGAATGCTTTTTTATTTTAGTTTTCTTAAGTGAATAATTTTTGTTTTTCACTATGAAGTAGAAATTAAAGCCTACGTGATAGAATTTAATCAAATAGTAATCTGTAGTATTTACCAAAATCTCATTTATTTTATACAACTCCTTTTGCATTTGAGTTACTCGTACATAAGCCAGCAAAGTCAAATTAGTTAGCACCACTCCTGGGTTTTGTATAAAAAAAAAGTCACCCCTTCCCTCCTCCACCCCGATCTCGGTAAATTCCTGTAGAAATAATGGTAAAATCACAAACCTAGTTGGCAAACATTTGGCCTTTATTTAAAGTGAAACTAGTCACTTTAAATAGTTGTGAAGAGAATGTTAAAGACATTGGAATTGTTACTCAATCAGGAAAGGTAAGTTGAATACAGGTTGGTTGGTTGGTTTGTTAGCTTTTAGTGGCGCAAGGGCCAGTTTTGGCCATGCTGCGCCAAACATACGACAATATATTTCTTTATTGTGAGGCCTCAGTTTTAAAAAGTAAAAACGTTGTAAAAGATAAAAATATATTTAGATCAACTGTAAAAATTGACAATTTTGGTAAAAGGTTAAAAAATATTTGGATAAATACAAAAAATTGTTTTTCCGAACACTATATACAATATTTACAATTGTTGACCTGCAACATTGTATAAACACTTAAAAACAAGCAAAGTTTAAAAGAAAAAATTTAAATGTGATTGATAAAGCCAATCTCATTTAGAAAGGAGAACAGATTTAAATGGGGAACTTCTCCAATCAAATCATTCAAGTTTAAAATGGTACTTTTAAAATATTTCATGCGCTGTTGGTTAAAAACAGGACAGACAATTAAAATATGATAAACAGTAAAAACAGATGAGCATGATTGACAAAGTTGAATACAGTCAATAAACTTTTTTTATAGATAATAACAACGTTGATCTTTTTTAATGTTTTAATCCCATTGTCAATTTCCATATATGCTTACTTAGAAGAGTTGAGGAGCGTGCAAAACTAAACGTGTAAAAAAAATTATATAAACATCGAATTTTGTAAAAAAGTTAAATCTATATCCGTTTTCGCAAAAAAAAAAAAATATTTCCCAAAATTTTTATAATGTTATTTTTAAAACTTGAAAATTCCGGAGATCTGTCCATAGAAACAAATAAAACCAAACTTTTTTTTCTCGATTTGCGAATTTATGATATGTTCCATTTTGCATGCACGCTCCTCAATTAAAGCAATTGTGCTACTTCTACTTAGTTTAAAATTTAATTGATAAAATACAAAGGACTTATACTTTGTACAAATATATATACATCAAGGTTGTTAATAATGTATGCGAATAACAGTGGTGGCTCGTGAGTATGAAAAATGGGAGAACCGGAATTACAAATAAATTAAAGCATAACTGTGTAATTAAAAAGTTATATGGCGTTGCTCTTTGCGCTAACGTCACACAGTGTTTGTTTTGCTAAAATAACTTTTCTATTTAAATGTTTTAGGTAATTGTCCAAATCAAAATCCTCTCTTTTTTTATTCAAAAACTGTTTCACATAAACCTATTTGTTCAGCCTTCCACAACGTAAAATTTCTTGGAGCATAATTCAAACCGACAGCCCTGTAGTAAATTATTGTCTCGTGTCTAGGATTGTTTTTCTTGCTTCGTTTTGTGATTGGTTGGTTGAATCAACCCCATATTTTATAATGTTGACGCAGTGCATTTTCTTTGTAGTATTTTTTTTTATAGTTTTTACCGGTTCCCAATAGAAGTTTCGAAAACTGATGGGTTCATTATTTTAAATCACCTCTTCGGTTGAAAAGAAAGAATAATTATTACTTCGATACTATTTCTTGTTCGCTTAGGACGCACTCTTAGTCTCTAAAACATATAGCAAAATCAATACATTTGGCACGTCTGCTCAGAATTGAGTGACGACGCAGCTTTGACTGTTTTAAAATGTCATATTTAACTTAGAGATTTAATCTTATGACAGTTTAAGAATACGACGGAAAAATAAAGTACAATCCTTTGCAAACAGATTAGTGTTGAATCTTTTTGGCATTACTATAGCCAATACAGCACGAAACCACCATTTTTCGGTCACATATAAAAGAAAATCGTGAAATTTTAATAAATATTAACTGTTAGTAATTGTTATTATTACTGGAATTTATGTATCATTAATTCCAAGGCTATTTTACACGCATGTTTAAAGACTTTTATTGCATGGTAATATATATAAAAAAAGCATAAGAATAAATAACTTGAAAAGCTAAACATTTCTTATAAAATAGTTAACATTTTAATAAACACTAAGATTACTACAACTTCATCAAATAGTCTTACTACAACTTCATTAAGCATGCATTAGTAAATAAATTCGGTTTTCTTTTCAGCTTACGGACGCACAAATACTTTCGCTGATTCGTGATGCATGGACACCGGATTCTTCGTACTCATTTCCTTCATCAGGAAAAAGAAATTTAAAGTTTCAGTATAACTGGTTGAATCGTTGGAAATGGCTATCCTACTCTGAGAATTTAGATGGGGCGTTTGGTAAACCATGTGCACTTTTCAGTGGAAGCTGTGGTGGTCAACCCCTTTTAAAGTTAGTAAAGACAAAATTTAGCAATTGGAAAGATGCGGTGGAAGAATTTCGGAGACACCAGGTATCAAGTTACCACCAAACTAGCACACTAAAGGTAACGAACTTCCTCTCTGTAATGGAGAAACGGCAACAACCTGTAGACCTGCTGATAGATGAGGGGCTTAGAAGCCAAACAGACACAAACCGCAAGCGCTTAATGCCAGTCATCGAAACCATCATTTTATTAAGAAGACAAGGTGTTTACATTAAGAAGTCACAGAGATTATGGACCTATGGATGATATTTCCGAGCTGATGCTGATTTATACAAACATTTAACAACGGCAAGCAAAAATGCAATGTATACAAGTCCGAGAATCCAAAATGAAGTGATATCGACATGTAACAAAATTATTTTAGCGGAACTAGTGAAAAAGAGCAACTCTGCTGATGGATTTTGCGGGTTGGCAGATGAGGCGACTGATATTTCTGGAATTCAACAGCTCTCTCTTTGTGCCAGATTTTTGGGTAGCACTGATGGGCATGCCCGCATACATGAATAATTTCTACAATTTGTCCCTGTATATGATTCAACGGGTTCTGGCTTAGCGTCCAGCATATTGAACAGTTTGGAATCGTATGGGGTCAATACTGGAAAATTAAGAGGTCAGGGATATGATGGCGCTAGTGCAATGAGCCGAAAATTTTCTGGTGTTCAAGGGCATATTAGAAAAAAAAAATTCGCATGCATTATGTGTTCACTGTTGTGCACACTGCTTAAATTTAGCAATAAGCCACGCCTGCAATGTAGTTTGTATTCGAAATGCGGTCGGAACTCTGAGTACATGTATTAATTTCTTCTGTTCTTCATCGAAACGTCAAAATGTGCTCAACAACTGCATTACGTCTGTGTTGCCTTCAGCATCAAGACATTTAAAGAAACTTTGCCCAACTAGATGGGTAGATCGACATGACTCCGTCATTGTATTTGTAGAACTTTTGCCTGCAATTTTACAATCACTAGAAATGCTTTTTCAGATGGTGATAAAGATACTGCCACAAATGCCAATATATTATTGGTTGCAGTTAAACAAATTAAGTTTTTAACAGGAATATATTGCTTACAGCGACTTCTGTCTGTCACCCTTCCGCTGAGTAAATATTAGCAAACTGAAGATATGGATTTGAGAGACGCACTGAATTACGCAGATCATTGCCAAAGTATTGTTCAAAACATGCGAGGAGATGCTGAGAGCGAGGTTAAATATATTTTCAGCGATGTAGTCAAACTTTGCGAGGAAGAGGAAATTTCTGTGGCAATTACTCGTCGGGCCAGGCGCCAAATCAATAGATGCAATATTCCAAGTGAATATCCAGAAGATTATTACAGGGCAGCAATATATATACCATTGTTAGATTGCTTTCTAAAGGAAATTCAAGAACGATTTTTAGAGCATAAAAATGTGCTTTTAAATTTTAAATGTTTGCTGCCAGGAAAGGGTGGCGTTAACATAACCGTGAAACAAGAAGAAGAAGCAAGAAACTTGCATTCAGCTTATGCTTATGCTTTTGGACTGTAGTAATTCATCAAGCCCCCGGCCCATCCGAAGACATACGGGGTTTTCTACTGCGATTAAGCTGTTACGAAAGCAACCCCACCCAATACGAGAGGAACCCCATTTAATTTTATTTCTCATTAATAAAATTGGTTACATATTGTTTACATGGGGTTGTTTCAGGCACAACTCCTTTTTATGGTGAACATATTTGTTAAGCAGATTGAAAGTTTTGAGACTACACGCTCATTACAAATTGACAATATTACATTGGAGTCTTAAGTATTTTAACATATCTCTATAAGGTATTTGGAGAACGTGCTTTACAAATGATGATTTTTACATAATAATATTTTATATATACACTTTGTTATTTGTTTAAAATGGTTTGCAGGTTGGACACATAGAAATATTTCAAAGTAACACAGTGGGAAAGCCATATACTGATTAGTCCATTATTAAACAGTAGTATTATAGTATGAACATAATTTCAATAAACATCCCGTAAATCACAAATGATTTAAAGAAAAGAAGGTAAAGTTAAAAAAACGTAATACAAACAACATAAATTTAGAAAGGAGTCAAATGAGATAAAACATGGAGAGCCAAGTTTGACTGGAATTAAATGTCTAATTCATTCATGAGTGTGTTCGGACCTTTCCGGACGGTACTTACTTTCCCAATGTAGCAGCCATTCGTAGCGCTTCGACCTCCATGAATACATTCTTGCTTCGACCTCCATGAATACACATTCATGCTTGGCCCTTTGTGCTCTGCGTTTTGTGCCGTCTGGATATACCGTTCGCCGTAATCTTTTTTTTGAGTTATGCTAATTATCTATATTGCTTTTAGACTGCTGTTCAGTCTGTGACTAGTGCGCGGAGATGTCCCGCTCAAGCATTGCTAATGTCTTAATTTATCAGTTTGTTTTTATTAGTTTCTTCTCAAATAAAAGTAGATGTCGATTTTAACCTTGTTTGTCTGATTTTAAAGTATCGCTTCTGACGAGGGATTTGCCTAGCTAAATCATTGGTGCCGAAACCCGGGAACGTAAGTTCTTTTAATCTTGCCTCATAATGGAAGCACTGTTAATCCGCCGACGGATTGTTAAGGGAAAAGCGACAAGACTCGCCCATTTAGTTAACACTATAATTGCTAATGAAATAAACTTCGATGAAATAGAAGACTATAAATTACAGTGCGAGGCGATTTGGACGGAATTAGATAAAATTCATGAGGATATCATGGTAGCGTTGGATAGTGAAGATGGCTTAACTAGCCAAGAAGCCGACTATGCGGAAACGGTCAATAAACTCCGGAGCATTCGAATATTGCATGCAAAAGCCAAAAGTAGCGCTTCAACTGCGAATACTACTACTACAGAAATTGGTTCTTCAACCTTAAATTCCATACAGCTGGAAACTCTGTCGGTACGTCTTCCGTCCGTTCAGTTGCCTACTTTTTGCGGTGATTATAACAGCTGGTTGCCGTTTCGGGATCTTTTTCTTTCTACTGTCCACGATAATTCTATTATTCCAAATGTACAAAAGCTTCATTATCTTAAAATGAGCGTCAAACATCCAGCATCGGTGTTACTGGATTCGATATCTGTTACCGGTGAGAATTACCAAATCGCATGGAAGCATTTATGTGACCGATACGATAATGACGATGAAATAATATCGGCCACTTTAGATAAGTTTTTATCTCAAGCCACTGTGGCGCAGGAATCGGCCAGCGGCTTACGGAGACTTGTGGATGTTACCAACCAATGCATTCAGACCCTAAAGTCGTTGCAGCAACCAGTCCAACACTGGGACACAATACTACTTCACATTGTATGTAAAAAGTTGGATCATGAATCACAGCGACAATGGATATTTTCAATTCAAAGTAAGGAAAAGCTCCCAACGCTCGAGAACCTAACTAATTTTATGGATATCCGCGCTCGTGCTATTGCATCGGTCCCAACTGTGTCTCGGGCAAAGCAACATAAATCGTTTGAAAGGAGAGAAGGTGTTTTGGTTTTGGCGGTTTTAAAAAAAAAGAAAACGGAAGAACCGAAGGAGAGTGTCGGGTGTTCGGAATAGTCCGGTGATTTCAGGACTGGTGTCCGGTGATTTCAAGACTGGCGTCCGGTGATTTCAGGACTGGTGTCCGGTGATTTCAAGACTGGCGTCCGGTGATTTCAAGACTGGCGTCCGGTGTTATCAAGTGTCCGGTGTTTTCAAGTGTCCGTGTCATCAAGTGTCCGGTGTTGTTCTGAATTGTCCGGGGGTTTCAAGAGTATCAACGAACCAAGACTTTGTGCTGGGACAAAGTTTACAGGGTCATTCAATTGACTAGAGATCCATGCTAAACCATCATGCCGGAATACTCTATGCAGCGTTTCGAAATTACGAAACGTTCAAACTTGTACCATTTGAAAAAAACGCACGTTTGGTTTAAATTTATTTTTAATATTTCGCAATTTCGGGGAGTGTTTATTTTCACAAAAGATCTGAAGAAAATATCGTGGATTAAGGAACAGAGTCCCTTCTGTCGCAGAGAAACTGAAGTGAATTTGCCCGTGTTTTTCAGAATTGCACCGTCAGTCCACCAGGATCTCATCCAAGTGGGCGATTCTGAATACAGGAAATATTTATACTGGGCCCAGCATTTCTTTTTCAAACTGACCTATAACTTTCATCATGAGACGACGTGTATGAAATGTCAGAAAGAAATGGATGTGATGGCGTACAAACTGCCTTGTGGACATGAATTTCACAAATCCTGCTTGGTAAGATGGAAACAAGTTTCATCGAACTGTCCTTTTTGTGATAAATACATGTTTGTCGGCGATGCATCATATTGGCCTGTATAAACGTTTTATGTTACCTCTTTTTGAATGCTACTTCATCTCCCCATTTATCTTATTTATTGAATCATCCACATCATTCGTCGCTATTTATCTTTTTAAACTACACAGGATTTTTACCTTTGATTTGAAATTTAGTTTCGTTTATGTGTAAATTTTAATGTTGGTTTAAATCATCTAGAGTTTGGCGCAGCTTGGCCATTTTTGGATTGTAAAGAAGATTAGATAATTTTGTTATTGCCATATACACCGCGTAAATTTCTGAGGTAAACACTGAACAATATTTATTCTTTTTTTTAGATATTATAAAACGGTTAAAAACTGCTGCCGATCCGACATGGTTATCTGATTTAGAGCCATCTGTAAAAATTGGATGGTAGTCTTTGTACCGTTGTCTGTTTAGATAAAAAAGCTGATTAAAAACAATATGAGCAGTTGATGGCTTATGAAATTGTGTAAAATCATGATTAAAAGTTAAAATTACATTCTTCCATGGTGGAAGTTCAACTCCTCTTAACAAGACAGGAAAATCATCAATATTTAAAGTTTGTAACATTTCTCCAACTCTGAAACCAAATGTTGGAGTGTATGACAACTTATTTGAAAACAGGGTGCTATAGATTGGATGTAGGACTTTGTTAAGTAGTGGATGATTTTCAATTCTTTAATTTTAAAATAATAGTGAAGAGACAATTTTTGTCGTCTAAACTTCAGAGAAGGTTCATTTGTTATATTGTATAAACTATTTATTGGAGATGTCCTGAATGCTCCTGTGGAAATTCTAAGACCCTGATGATGAATGGTGTCAAGAGGCTTAAGATGTGTTTTAGCTGTAGAACCATAGATCATGCAACCATAGTCTAGTTTTGACCGCACCAAGTCTTGGAGTGGGGATGGAGCATGTATCGATGGTAACAATGCTGCTGTGCAGCAGACAGCACTCCGCCACCGATCCACGTCGACCGCGCCCGTATCCGGGATAGAAGCTCGTAATACACGAGAGGCACCGCCGTGGTCTGGATGACGTGGACCGTACCCGGAGCCACCGTCCGCTGCCCGAAGGTGAACATGTGCTTCACCGCATACGTGTTCCCGTAGCGGAAACCCAGGCGGACGTCGGTGCTGCTCCTGCTCTTTGTGGGTTTTTCCAGCCGCTTAACGACGGCCGTCCACTCCATGGCGTCGGGTGTAAAGGATTGCATGCTCCTGGCTTCCTTCAGCGTCCGCTCGAAGTTTCCGACCAAAGTGTCACGCCACTGCCCCGTGATGTTGCAGGGCACGACGGTCACTTTGTCTCCGTCGTGCATGAGCGTGAACACCTGGACCAGTTGCAACAGGCGTTGGATGTTGTGTTCCAGGAGATACTCGGGCCTGGACGCAGAGGAAGAAAATGCAAAGCAATCCATTCTGAAGGGAGGAGGGTGGTGGCCGGCTGCAGGGGAGATGGGAAAAAAAAATGAAGAGTCGTGTGAGAATTGACTGAGATATATATGGGGTGAAAAACACACACACACTGAGAGAACGAGAGAGTGTGAGAGAGAGTTTCGTGGTTGGTTGGTTGGTTGGTTATTTGGAGTTTATTGGCACAATAGCCAAAGATGGCCAAGCTGCGCCAAACACAAGGTAATTTCAACCAATTAAAATTCTAAAAGAAATACATATAAACAGAAATTAAATTCAAAGAAGAGGTAAAAATCCCGTGTAGTTTAAAAAAATAAATAGTGATGAATGATGTGGATGATTCAATAAATACGACAAATGGGGCGATGAAGTATTAAAAAAGCGATTATATAAAATTCTAAGACGAGGACAAGAAGTTAAAATATGATAAATGGTCAGAGGTTGTTGGCAATGATGACAAGGTGGGGTGGTTTCATTTAATAATAAATGCCTGTGGGTAGCTCTTGAATGTCCTATGCGGAGACGAGTTAGCAAGACATCAAGCCGCCGAGATGACAAGGACGGTAGGAGCGTGACTGTAGGAAATACAGAGGCTAGTTTATTACTAGCTTGTAACTTCCAGTCATCACTCCACTCGTTCCGCACAAGGTCCCGCAGAACATTGCGAAGGTCATCATAAGGGATTCGGATATTGAGCTGGGATGTGGCATTTTTGGCAGCTTGATCTGCCAGTTCATTGCCAGTTATGCCAACATGCCCAGGAATCCAGCAAAGTATGACGCCATAGCCCCGTCGGATAAGCTTGTCATAAATATTTAAAACATCAGAAGCAAGAGGGTGGTTAAAAGTATCCGATGAGACAGATTCCAATATACTCTTGGAATCGGTATAAACAATAAAATTGCCAACACTCTGATGAGAAATAAATTTGAGGACTTTATAAATTGCTAAAAATTCAGAAGTAAAAACGGAAACGAAAGTTGGTAATGAGTAATTAAATGTATTTGATTCGCATACAAATGCGCAGCCGACATGATCGCTGGATTTAGATCCATCTGTATATACGGCTGTGTAATTATTAAAATTATGACGATGTTCATTAAAAATTTGATTATAAACAATATGGCTAGTATTTGATTTATTATGTTCAGCGAACAAATGAAGGATTGAAATATTATTAGTTTGCCAAGGTATATTGTCAAAAAGAGGGCGTTCGGCAACTTCCATAGAACAGAGAGGACTGCCACTCAGGGTGTCTCTTATTCGCAGTCCAAAGGATGGTATGCAGGACGGGCGATTCCTGAATAGTACATCCTTAGATTTGTCCAGGAGCAAATTTTGTAAAGGATGATCTGGATGCGACAAAATACGATAATAAAGTCGTAAAGACAACAAACGGCGAGTGGAGGCTAATGGCAATTCATTGCACACAACGTAAAGGCTTTCGACGGGTGATGTGCGAAAAGCTCCAGAGCAGATTCTTAGTGCTGAATGATGTATCGTATCGAGCTTACGCAGAACAGATGGACGAGCTGAACCATAAACAGCGCAGCTATAGTCCAATCTGGAGCGAATTACAGCTCGATAGATATTCAGCATAGTGAATCGCTCTGCTCCCCAAAATGTATTAGATAGTACTTTTAATAGATTGAGCTTTTTCATGCACGACACCCGCAAGTCCTTAATGTGAGGCAAAAATGTCAGCTTCTTGTCGAAAATAACTCCTAGAAACCTTGCCTCGTCTACGATTGCAATCCTATTACCACCCAGAAAAATATCTGGGTCAGGATGCAGATTTCGCAGACGGCAAAAGTGTACACAAGAGGTCTTTTGAACAGAGAAGTTGAAACCATTTTCCGCACTCCACTTGGTCAAACGTGAAACTGTCGTTTGCAGTTGTCGCTCGACAAATCGCATGTCTTTTCCCTGGCAAAAAATGCTCAGGTCATCCACATATAAATTGCCCTGGACAGAAGGAGGCAACTGATTCAGGATATCGTTGATCTTAATAGCGAATAGAGTCACGCTAAGCACGCTACCCTGAGGAACACCCTCTTCTTGTATAAAAAAATCCGAAAACGCAGTACCAATGCGGACGCTGAATTCTCGCAATGTCAAAAAGTTCTTAATAAACATCGGTAGATGTCCTCGAAATCCAAGAGAGTACAGATCTTTAAGTATACCATATCGCCATGTCCGATCGTACGCCTTCTCCATATCGAAGAAAATAGCCACGAGATGGTTTCGGCGCAGAAAGGCATGGCGTATTTGAGTTTCGAGGTTCAGGATGTTATCTACCGTAGAGCGGCCGACCCTAAAACCACTTTGGAAGGGTGTTAGAGCGTTGGTCGTCTCTAACATGTGAACAAGGCGAGAATTAACAATTTTTTCTAAAAGTTTGCACAGGCAGCTGGTAAGTGCAATTGGCCTATAGTTATTGGGATCTTTAGAATCTTTTCCGGGTTTCGGAAAAGGAACAACTATGGCACGTCGCCAAACCAAAGGAAAAGCATTTTCAACCCAAATGCGATTGTATAGTCGCAATAAATTCCTCAGAGAGTGACTAGATAGATGTTTTAGCATAGTGTAGGTGATGCCATCAGGACCCGGGGCTGTCATCCGGGTCTTCTGAAGACATCGTGTCAACTCTCTTTCCGTAAATATGCAATTATAGGCAAGTTCGGTATCTCTGTCAGGAGAAAAGTTAATAGCATGGGATTCTGCGCGTTGTTTTATGCGCTGAAAATTGCCAGGATATGTGGTAGAACTGGACACGGCAGAAAATGCTCTCGCAATAGAATTTGCGATCTCTACCGTGTCAGTTACCAACTGGCCATTTTCTTCCACCAACGAGATAGAATGTGTGGAATATAATCTCATTGCTTTTCGAACTCTGCTCCATAATTGTTTTGAGGAAATGGCAGATGTTATGCCAGAGACATACTGTTGCCATGATTCTCTTTGGCTTTGACGACGTATTCGTCGCGCATTGGCTTTTGCAAATTTGAACTTGGTCAAATATTCGGATGTGGGATATCTACGAAACATTTCCCAGGCCTTTTTCCTTTTCTTGTGGGCCATTTTGCAGGCTTGATTCCACCACGGTTTCGGTAGCTTTGGTAATTTTGATGAGACAGGGATAGATATGCGAGCAGCATCCATTATAACATTAGTGACAGATTCTACACATTGATCAATGTCATCTTGATTCACCATCTCGTCTGACAAATCAGCAATAGAAGCAAACAAATCCCAATTCGCCGCCTCGAATTTAAATCGAGGCAGGCGAGATACAGGGGTTGTTGTATTCCCCGGAAATGTAATAAACAAGGGGAAATGATCACTATGATATGGATCATTTCCCACCTGAAACGTCAGGGAAGAAAACAGAGAGGGTGAACACAAGACAAGATCAATGGAATGGAAAGTCCTCGATGGGGCGTGGAAGTATGTTGGTTTTCCATTATTGAGTACACATAGATTTTGATCGTGTATTAATTTCTCAATTTGACTTCCACGACGATTTGTATCTGGGCTTCCCCAAAGAGGATTGTGCCCATTAAAATCGCCACATAAGATATAAGGAACTGGAAGCTGGTCGCATAACCTGTCTAAATCTGCTTGATGGATGATATCATTTGGCGGTAGATATATAGAGCACACTGTAATGAGAGTCTTTACAGTGACTCTAACTGCGATAGCTTGCAGATTTGTGTTGAGATTCAGTGGGGTGAAAGGAGCGCTATTAGATATAAAAATAGCAACTCCACCACTGGCTCTATCACCGCTAATGTAATCCTTTCTCAAGGGAGTATAACTTTTAACAAGGGAGCTCTGGGATGGTTTGAGCAGAGTCTCTTGTAAACAAAAGCAGATTGGGTGGTGTTCATCGACAAGATGTTTTATGTCGACCGAGTTGTGGTGAAATCCGCGGCAATTCCACGAAAAAACGCAGGCCATTATGGGAAAGTTATCGGATTTGAAGGCTGCTTCGGTGGTTTTGGAAGGAGATTATTGGGAGTCTCCATTCCAGGCTCGACTTCCATATCAGCAGCATCCGAAGAGTCGGATGGGATGTTATGAGATATGGATGTCCTTTGCTTTAATTTAGGTTTTTTGTTAGCGTTTTGGTCAGCTAGATCTTTTTTAGTTTTTAGAGATTTAGCAAGGGCTGTGAGGGGGGAAATTACTTCAACTGCATTATTTTTTGTACCTTTGGTTATTGTTCCTTTTGAAAAAAGGGGAGCAGATGGAGGCTTAGTTTTGGTGTGTTGACTATTGCTCGTAGATGGCAGATCTATTGCTATATCGCATTGAATAGCTATAGAGGATGTAGTTTTTTTTGTTGCAGATGCGTACGAGAGGTTAGGAGTTGGTGTTCTGTTTGAAACAAGTTTTCGAGCCTCCGGGTACGAAAGTTGTTGAGTGGCTCGGATTGTTTGAATTTCCTTCTCCTCCTTCCATTTAGGGCAACCTCTAAAGTTGGCAGAGTGGTCGCCATTGCAATTTATGCACTTAAACGGAAGTTCACAAGTGGAGAAGGAATGGCCAACAGCGGAACATCTCGAGCACGTTTCAGATGAACGGCAAGTTGTGGTTGAGTGCCCAAACTTCTGACAGTTGAAGCACCGCAGAGGATTTGGGACATACGGTCTAATGGGGCAGTTGAGGTAGCCTGCAGTAATATATTTAGGTAATGTGGGACTATTGAAAGTTAGGATAAGATGTCGGGTGTTGATGATTTCTTCTCCTCGCTTTAGAGTAATTCTCCGGACCTGGGTAACATTTTGGTCTTTTAGCCCTTCCAGGATTTCTGATTCAGGTAAGCTAATCAGATCGTTCTCAGAGATTACTCCTCGGCTTGAGTTCAGGCTATTGTGAGGTGTAACTGTAATTGGGATGTTATTGATAATTTTTCCGGCAAGGAACGATTTGGATTGTAATGGAGTACTAGTCTCTATCAAAAGATCACCAGAACGAAGTTTTTTAACGGATTTCGGATTGCCTCCAATACCGAGAAGGCCTTTTTGAATAATGAAAGGTGAGGTTTTCGCTAACTGTCCAGATATAGAACTAATTACTAGGAACTTAGGGTACAAGTTTAATGATTGATCAGGTGTTGAATTCGTTTCACTGCTTGGGGTCGCCGGATACAAAGCCTCCGGCAGGGCATGGTTTTTAGGATCCATATGGGTTCAGGTGTTCATCCCGGTTCAGCCCCGCCCACCACCGAGCCCTACAAGGGGAGGCAGTGCCACACTGCCACGGGGGTAAAACCGGGGTATAGTGCTACAGTTTCGAAGTGTGGATCCACAAGGGCACTCCTAGCTGCAGTACTAGCCCTTAAATGCCAAATAACAGTGGTGTCCAGCACGCCAGGGGAGAAATTCACCTGGCGTACCAAACCACAGTGATATTAGGCGAGCCGGTTGACCAGAAGCGGGCTCACTCTGGCCTCTCGTTTACGTTGAAGCATGGACCAAAGGGAACGCAACGACGTCTCTAGGAAACTAAACCCCGTCCTGAAACGAGACGTCGCAGGATCCCCAGGACTCCACTTTCCTACGATACGAGTTACCGCACACGGCAAACGTGCAGGTCAGATATCTGACAAAAACAAATGCAATTTCGGAACCAATACAATAAGTTAAACAACATAACTAAACCTACGAAACAATACTGAAATATAAATAAGGAAAACCGAACAACCATAAACAGAGGGAAAAAATGAACGCTAGAACAAAATATAACAACCAAAAATCGTGCACATGGTAGGGCCTTCGCAAAAAAGGAAAGAACAGAAAAAGCTAAGGCCCAGCTAGGGTACCTCGGGGTTGCCAAGCCCGTACTCGCAAGATGCGAGCCCCCTGAGGGGAGAGAGAGTTTCGTGCGATACAGAGTTAAAACACTGAATGGGAAAAATATATAAAATCGGCCTCTATTTATACCCGAACAAATACCCTCAGGCCGATTGAAGGGTCAAGCTCTTTTTATATACATAAAGAGATATACTCACAGACAGACTAATTCTCGAAGCAGCAGTGGGGAAGGGGTGGGGGGGGGGGGGACAGGTAGTAGTAACCTCCAACGACGGAAAAAGAAGAATTTCTTGTTAAGCGGCGAAGAGGAGGAGTCCGAACGGGAGTGGTCACGAATTCTCTCCGGAATGGCCAAGTCGTAAAAGGCGGCGACATCACTTTTCAAAACCGACGACGTCGACGAGGAACTAAGCAGCGAGAAATATTCCAACTTTAGGGTGGACAAGTCGAATGCAAGAACAAAAGAGGAGAACTCTATAATTCACTCCCTCTGCCACGGTGGCGGATGAAAGAAAAGGGCAAGCGATACATTCGCTGTGTACTATTAATTAGGAATTAAAATATATATATATATATAATCGAAATCTTTTACGTTTTTATTAGATTTTCTCTAGCTACTTTGGTCTGGTAAATTTCCAAAAAGTTTCTAGGTGGTTCGAAGAGAGAGAACCGAATCGATTCTCAAAAGGCCTACGGAAAAAAAATTCAAGAAAGCTTCTATACTCCGTTCTCTTTCGTTCGGAGGAATTCCAGCCGTCTTTCCTATCGGGGTGGGGAATTGTGGGAGAATTTTTTTTAATCGAAATCTCTTGGAGCTTCTATTCTCCGTTCTCTTTCGTGTTCGGAGGTATGCCAGCGTCTTTTCTTCCGGGCGTAAATTGTGAGAGAAGTTTTTTGAATCGAAATCACTTGGAGCTTCCAGACGTTGATAGGAGGAAAATTTAGAAGAAACGACGTCTTTGGGTCCGGAACGAAGTGAACCGATCAAAAAACGGTGTGCGTGTGGAAGCAGAATTCCGCAGAAGCAGTCACAGAGTAGTGACCCTTTTTGACCACCTGCCAGCAGACGAACGGAAGCCGCGAAGGTTTAGCGGACATATATAAGGCCGCGAGAGTGATATATAACCGTGAACGTATGAGTCTCGGAATAGACTGAAGCTGTCGGCAGACGGTAGCTTTCCAAGTAAACACTAATATATATATATATATTTAGAGATGACTTGGAAAGCTACCGTCTGCCAACAGGTTCAGTCTATTCCGAGACTCATACGATCACGTATCTATCCTCATCTCTCTCCGCTCCGATACCTTCACCTCGCTTCTGCCGTCGAATGCTTCGTAGTTTTCGGCGACCGTCTCGTTGCTATCGGCGTCTCGGGAAGAGGGATTGCTCCTTCCGTTACGATACACCCGAATCCATCGGTGCTTCCACATTTTACTTTGGCTGCGATCGCTTCGAAATCTCCACAAGATTTGAGATTTAAACCATTTGCCGACAACCCGAATCCATCGGTCCATTTTTAGCTTCCTCGGTATATATAAGCGGATGCGATTCGGAGGAAAGTCGTATGGGCCTCCAGTCTCCTTGCCGGTTCTCTGATGTAATTTGCCGCCAGTCCCCCCCTCCTCCTGGTCTGATGTCACTCTGATGTTCGTTGCTGCCAGTCCCCCTGTCCGGACGGGACCCGTCTTCATTGCTGTGAGACGTCCATCGTCGGTAAGTTGTTATTTCTCTCTATTCGTACTATCCTCTCTCCCTTAAACTTTACATTTTGCTGGCCGTCGTTCGCCATTACCAGTGTGAAAGTCATAACCCATTTTCCTTTTCCCCGTATTTACATACAAACGTGTAAAAACCGGGTCGTGCGTTAATCACGAGAAACCTTTTCAAACTCTGGTAACATTTTAAACTATATATATTCATATGTAAATACGGAATCTCCGTTAACTTTTTTCTTTCTACCATTTCCTCAGCGGGAGGTATTTGTCGATCCTAAGTAAGGGCCGGTCCTACTCTTGTTCTATGGAACGAGAAGTACTTTTTGCGACTCTATTTCTCTTGCCGAGGTTCCCTAGTGATCTATTTTTCTTATTTTCCTCCTTTATGGGGGCTCTCTTTTGAGAGCATGGGTGTGGCGAGCCCGATTTACCCTAGCCGGGCCTAGCATTCTTCTTTTCCTTTTGCGACGGCCTTACCATGTGCACTGCGTATAATTTGTTTTCGTTGCTTTCGGTAGTCTTCTCAACGCTTTGGTTTTTATATAAATCGTATTTTCACATTTAGTTTCTATGATTTAAATTGTTAGTATTTTCTAACCTGCACGTTTGCCGTGTGCTGCGACCCGTGCGGGCGGAAAAGGGGATCCTGGAGTTCCTCAGCGTGCTCTTTGGCCCTCGCTTCGTCCAAAACGGGAGGCAGAGACTGGCCCACCTCTGCCAATCGGCTGGTGGTACCAGGACACAATTGTGTTGCTGACTGCCAGGGCAAGGACTGTGATTTATCATGGAACGTCCTCACCGTACTAACTCCTAGTAAGCGCCGTGCCTGAGGTTTTTATGTTTTATTTTATTTATTTGTTTTTTCCTCAGTTGTCCGGTGGCTGCTACCCTTGTTGGACCCGGTAGTGGGTGGGGATTTACGGTGAGATTTTTTTTCCCCATTCTTATGGATATTAACTCAGTGCCCTGGTGGAGGCCAAAATCCACCAAAACACTCGAAACGAAATGATCATGACACTTTACTCTCAACAGTACCTACAACTCAATTAACTCTACCAAAATTTCTAATTATCGGCTCACCCAATCAAGAACTTGGTCGCTTATCACCATTTATTGTACAAAAAGGTTTCAATGTAATAGGGGGCAATCCCAAAACAATAAAAAAACTTAAATCAGGTGATTTCCTAATTGAATGCTATACAGACACGCAATCCCAGTCTTTCCTTTCTGCAAAAACATTGGCTACAGTCCCTTTGACAGTTTCACCTCACCGTACTTTGAATTCTTCCCGTGGGGTCATAAGTGAACCCGACTTACAAAACCTAGGCGAAGAAGAAATCCTAAATGAACTTTTGCCACAAAATGTAACTGATGTTCGCTGTATTACTATAAAAAAAGAAAATGAAAAATTAAACACGAAGCACTTAATATTAACGTTCAGCACTCCCCAACTTCCAAAATCTATTAAAGCCGGTTACTTAAACTGTCCGGTTCGGCCATATATTCCAAACCCTCTAAGATGTTATAAATGTCAAAAATACGGACACTCTAATTCCACCTGCCGAGGGAATGCAGCATGTGCAATCTGCTCTTCTCAAAACTGCCCTTCCATAGACCAAGTAAATGAAAAATGTCCAAACACTCCTAAATGCACAAACTGTTCTGAAGCACACCCCTCTTTTTCTAAATCTTGTCCTTCATGGAAGATGGAGAAAAAAATCCAAGAAATCAAACACACTCAACTAATTTCATACTTCGAAGCTCGAAATCTTTACAACTCCAATAACAGTAATACGAAAACTTATTCCCAAGCAGTACAAGCCATCCCATCTCAAACTGAAACTAAAGTTAGCACACGTTCCATAGAAACCCAAACAACTGTGTCCCATGTTAGGTTCCGCATGGGCATGGAATTCGACCCAAAAAAGCCATTTGCCTTTAAAAACACTTCAGATCCTTCAAAGCCTGGTTCATCAAAAGAAACATCCACCACATCTAGTAAAGAAAAAAGTAAGAAATCAAAAAGTAAAAGGGCTGATCCAGTAGATGTTGTATTACCTGACAGAGAAACTAAAAGAAAACCGAGTCAGACACCTGACAAGTCTGACTACATCGAATATAACGCTGCAGAAATGGATGTTGAAGAGGAACTGCAAATGTCTTCCTCTCTTTTAAATAAGAACAAAAAAGATCATCGCAAAAACAAATTTGCGATGGTCTAATGAATTTTAAAATTTTACATTACGTTATATTCACTTATTAGATAATGTGATGAGTTTTAAATGATTTTGAATTTTTTATATGTCTCCTTTGCATAATTTTAATACTTTTTAACTTGACTTGTTTAACTTTCTTGGAATTCATTAAAAAGTTTTTAAATACATTTAGGCCGTTTTAATCCATTTTAATGAACTTTTTACTGTTTGATTACCATTGTTTGGCGCAGCATGGCCCTTGTGTTGCCCTTGCGCCATAAAACCCAAACCAAACTATTTCTCTTGCGCCTTTCTCTGTGTGTGAAAGATGAGAACTTAACCCCAAACTCCTTTTTTTTCACTCATTTTAACTCGCGAATCTCTGTCCTATATATGCGCTGCGATTTTCCTCCCCACCTTCTTCAGTCAGAGGTATTTGTCGATCCTAAGTAAGGGCCGGTCCTACTCTTGCTCCATGGAACGACACGTATTTTTGCAACTCTTTTTTTCCTCACTCATGCCTACCTCAATAGTGTGTATGTTTTGTTTAAAAAAAAGCAAGAAATCTGTCTTTCTTGCGACTCTTTTTTCTCCGAATGTGCCCGTCAGGACATATTCCCTTCCCTCTTTACGCGTTTTGAAATGCTCTTCGTATGAAAGAGGTGGTGGCGATTCGGCGAAATGTACCTATTTAGTTTAATGCCCTCCACTTTCATTCGCCAAAAATTAAAGCGAACACCGCGTGTCGTCTCTCATTCTTTTCAATTAAGTTGTGGTTTTACGACATAAAACGTAGCACAGAAAATGCGCTGTGTGTGTGTGGTATACACATGAAAGTGTGCCACAAGTGTATATTTTAAAAAGAGTATAGTTATATTTAAGGTGTGTTTCAAAAGTGGGTAAAAGCGATTCCACTAGGTTTGTGTATGCCATGCATGCATGGGTGGTCACATATACATACGTTCTGTAAAACGTAGCACAGGAAATACGCTGTGTAAATGTGTGGTATACACATGAAAGTGTGCCACAAGTGTATATTTAAAAAGAGTATAGTTATATTACATGTTATATTTTTAAGGTGTGTTTCAAAAGGTGGGTCCCATACGATACAAAACAAAAGCACAGAAAATACGCTGTGCAAATGTGTGTGTGTGCGTGATGAAAGTGTGCCACAAGTGTATATTTAAAAAGAGTATAGAATATTTAAGGTGTGTTTCAAAAGGTGGGTTAAAGCGATTTGCTTTTTCCACTAGGTTTGTGTATGCCATGCATGCATGGGTGGTCACATATACATACGTTCTGTAAAACGTAGCACAGGAAATACGCTGTGTAAATGTGTGGTATACACATGAAAGTGTGCCACAAGTGTATATTTAAAAAGAGTATAGTTATATTACATGTTATATTTTTAAGGTGTGTTTCAAAAGGTGGGTCCCATACGATACAAAACAAAAGCACAGAAAATACGCTGTGCAAATGTGTGTGTGTGCGTGATGAAAGTGTGCCACAAGTGTATATTTAAAAAGAGTATAGAATATTTAAGGTGTGTTTCAAAAGGTGGGTTAAAGCGATTTGCTTTTTCCACTAGGTTCGTGTATGCATGCATGCACGGGTGGGTATCTATACATATGACATAAAACGTAACACAAAAAATACGCTGTGTGTGTGTGGTATACACATGAAAGTGTGCCACAAGTGTATATTTAAAAAGAGTATAGTTATGTTGTTTCAAAAGTGGGGTAAAAGCGATTTGTTTTTTCCACTAGGTTTGTGTATGCTATGCATGGGTGGTCACATATACGAAAGACAAAAAACGTAGCACAGAAAATACGCTGTGCGTGTGTGTGCGGTTTACAAGAATGTATGCCACAAGTGTATATCTAAAAAGAGTTCAGTTATCAGGCCATAAATTAAAAATTTATAATTATTTATATTTTTTATGTGTTTGCAGATACTTTATTTTTCAGGTATAGGGCAATTCCATGGTTACGGACGTAACATTTTGAAAGCTTCAAATCCATGTAGCAAGTGTTAATATTACTATTGTGGTTTAGTTTTTTTTTTACAGATGTCTCATAATGCTATGTATGCCATATTTATTCCATGTAAAGTTTAATCTATAACAAAAAATTAAAAAAAATATTAATGGGCTGTTACGGACGTAACTCAGAAAACAGCCAAAATTGATCATGGTCTTAATCATTCATACAGTTCTGTGAATTATGGTTCATTTTAATATATATTTTTGGCTATATCTGATCAAATATGTTTAAACTATTAGAATTAGTCAAACAATTGCAGATATGAGTATTAGTAATTAAAGTGGGAACAAATTAGTTTGTTACGGACGTAACATTTCTGGTTTCGTAATACTGTGTAAGGGGTATTTGCAACTACAATGGGTACTACATTTAATATTAGTAAAATTTAAAGAAAAAAAGAAACTAAAGGCTTTATGAATCAATGTGGAATTTAATAGCCTATGTTTTTTTACACGTGCAGAAATGTTTTCATGTTAATTCAGAAAAACAAAGTTTTTCTCGTGAATCAGTGGTTGGTTCAGAAAGAACTTTCCTTATTTGATTTATATCTACATCATCAATATCTTCTTTAGTTGGCCAAACATATTTTTGTCCAGACTTTTTCAAAAATTTAACTGTCATGCTATTATCATTTGCCTGACCAATATTTCGTCCTACAAATTTATGTGTACTTCCACGATCTGAAGTTAATTCTACAAGAACCCATTTACCAAACTGATTTTTTTGCACATTTTTATCAGCTATGGTGATATTGCTGGGTTCAGTAACAGCATCCAAAATTTGTTTCTTAAATGAGAAAAGCTTTCCTTCGGTATTTGACGTAATAGAATACCTTACTGTATTTTCGCTTTCTGGACGAACACAATGCGTCTCGTGTGTTTTTGGCAAAGCTGAAATGTCATCCCAACGTTTCTCTAATTTGGCAACTTGGCTTTTGACTTCTACATCAGACACATACATAACAGCTACCTTTTCTGATATCGATGAAGCACACTGATAAAAGGACAAAGCATCGGTAACAAAAGCCTTTCTGGCTTTAACTTTTTGCCATACATGATGTTTTAACATACCGCCTACACCATCCATAGCTCCTTTGCCATGCGATGTGGTAAAAAAGTGCCAATTAAGATTCAAATTATGATCTTCCATACCATATGTTATGTTGTATAATGTATAACGTTGTTTGAAATGCTGGCCAGCACCATCAGAAAAAATGTCTACACATTCCAGTTCAGGTTTTTTTTTTTTCAAATCGTTAAACAATTTAGAATTGAAAGTGTGAACAGCAATTTTGTCATGCTGCATATAATTGGATATCAAAGCATAAGAAACTGTTCCTGTGACCGTATGTGCAACTGCAGTATATATTGAAACTTGATCATTGGTCCAACGAGCACTTTGTACTTCATCTTGCTGCATAATAGTGAAGTTCTCGCTGAAGTCGACTTGAAGTACAATTTTTTTTTTCTGACACTTTATACTTAATATCTTGGAAATAATCACTTTGCCTTTGTTTAATGTAGCAATGCTCCAAAAATGAAGGTATCTGTTCTTCAAGAGCGATAATGGCATCATCAAGAGTTCCTTCTTTCACGGTCTTTACTGTTCTTCTTTCTGAATTAACATCCCATGCATACCAGGATATTAAGTCTGATCCACTTTAAATACTACTTGTCAAAACTTCATAGTGATTTTTGCACATGTCACATTTTCCAAACGTGCACTTCACTTGTTCTGTTGAACATACTAGCTTCGATATTAATTCCCTTGACTTGCTGGGTACAGTTGGTGCCATTTTATTTATACTACAAGCAAGAAAGTCTATGTTAGCATGATATATACATACACATACATTAGATGGCGTTTCAGATGATAAGAGTACATGTTGTGGTCTAAGAGAGGCAAAAGACGAGAATCCAATTTTTATGTTTAGGTTTTCACTTTTGAACAGTTGGAAAACTTCAGTTAAAACTGTATACAGATGTTTTCTTTGGTGCTTGGTTTTCTTTCCATCTCTTTGTGTTACGATAGTATCCTTTCGACCAGGAGCTTGTCGTGATATGTCATCTCGCATACAGAAATCGACAACTCTGTTTTTGATGTTTTCGTCAAGGGCATTTGAACTGTTTGATTTCTTTTTAATGAGGAGGCCAGTATCATTGGCAAGTTTTTCAATAATTGCAATTTTCTTTCTTGGGCTATTTGGCAATTTTTTCTTAATTCTTGCCACAGCTTTTCCCAATGTTTGTGGGCTGCGATAGATAATTGGAGATGCACATAATTGAGAGCGACTATTTGTTGCTTTAACTAATTTTTTTAACTTCCTCTGTTTTTTCACACGTTCTACAGACAGTTTTGAAGCTTGCTTTTTTTTAACAATGAACATTTTAGCTCGAGCTTCCTTTTCTCTAATCTTATCCTTTTCTTTCACAGCAACTTTCTGTTTCTCAGTCAGCCTTTCTCTAAATTGTTTCAATCTTTCCTTCACAGGTGCCATCATAAATTAAAGATTTCCAGCTAGAAAGATGACAACACTTAGTATATATTAAATACTGACTTTTAAATAAATAAAAAAGAATTCTAACTCATAAAGGATCATAATTAGAAGTGATCAGAACAATATTCCGCAATGAAAGGATTATTCTAATGTGAGATTTTTAAAAATATGACTATTTAAACTTTCTTCCACTTTCAAATTATTGAACAATGTTTTATAACACATTATTTTTTATAAATAGCGTAAATGTCCTATTATAAAGATAATAATTTTGTAATTAAGTGTATTGTGTAATCTCTTCTTTCAATAACTTCATAAATAACTCATTTTGATGTAATTATCATAAATGCTGTTAGATCAATCAAACTTTATAAGTTAGGCCTAATTTTAGAATACACAAAAGAACTAATATAAAGAACTAATATATATGAAATGAAACTTGGAGTTTAAAAATAAAATAAAATTTTTGCTTACCTTGTTTTTCAACAAATTTCTTGCATTTCTAATAACTTATACTGAAAATAGACTACATGAAGTTAACCATAAAAAATAACAGAGAACTTTGATCATAAGAATAATCAATTAACCATGTTGCCAGATTTGTAAAATATTCTAAATGTTAAAACTGTGCTATACAACATTTTTTTAGCAGTTAAATTTATGCAACAAATATTTCTATTATTTCAAAGCTAGTTATTTTCAGATGTTACATCCGTAACACTGTCAGCGTTATGTCAGTAACTCAAAATGTTACGTCTGTAACACTGTTTTATAAAATTCTGATAAAGATAGAAAGCTGAAATTTTATTTTAATGATGCTTTTATATATCTGATAAAGGATTCAAAAACTTTTTTTTGAAAAATAATTAGCAAATTTTTTACGGAAACTTTTACTTAAATTTGTTACGGACGAAACAATTTGTATCTCGTATTATCTCGGCTCAACTTAGCTAATAAAATCCATTAAATTAACCGCCTTTTCCCAAATCATGTGTCGTTTACACCTAGATATACTGACACTAGACCAACTATGCGTTTTCAAGAGTCGCCACGTTTCAACCAGCAAAGACAATAATTTCGACCACAAAGTTTTCATTCTCTACGGGAACCTTTTCCCTCGCCTCAATGGAGAACCAACCGACCCACCTTCAACTCCCCACAAATTTTTAAGTGTAGATATACAAACCCTCAACAGAACACATCACATCACCAAACTTCGGATCTGCCCTCTACACCTCTTAGATGGTGCACAAATAAAGGTATCCTAAATGCATACCATTGGATGGCAAATTGTCAATTTCGACCAGCCACAAATCAAACAACTAACGACAACAGTATGCCATCACTTAACAACCCTGAAAATGACGATACCCCTTGCAATGTCAGACCCCCATTCTGATTTCTGAATATTGCAATTGTCCGGACAACTTAAAAACAACACTGTTGATGTCCTAGCCGACACGGCGTTAACACTTTCTATTATTACTCTGTATATAGCGCGTAATTTAGATTTACCTCTAGAATCTACTAGTCCTATCTCAGTGTAACAGGCAAATGGCCTATTTATTATCGATCAAATTATTAAGGTGCCTATTAAGCTAGGACATCTCACTAAACTTATTGCATTACATGTTGTTAATAATGCTTTATCATATTTAATATTGGGTTGTACTAAATTTCGACTTGTTATTGACTGTGGTCAACATAAAATTTCCTACTGGGACATGAACTCAAAGTTGATCATCATGGTCGCAGTCAATCTTCTAAGTTATTATTGCATGTAACTGAAACAAGTGAACCCCCTCATGTATCCATGACATCTCAAGACCTACAAACTGGCCAACGAACTGTCAACCATGATAGTGAGATTGATCATTTGTTAGAAAAATATTCGTGTTTTTTCGAACAATAAATATGATATTGGTTGTATTAATATCGCCGAACCCCACAGAATAAGATTAACTTCAGACCTCCCTGTTAGTCTACGACCATATAGAGCTTCACCTGCTGATGAGCAGAAAATCCAAAACCAAATTGAGAAACTCCTTGAACACAATATTATTAGAGAGTCGTTTAGTCCTTATGCTTCTCCCGTCACTCTAAGAAGGGTGAAGACACTCGAACTCGATTATGTGTTGATTGTCGTAAACTTAATGATCTTTGTGTTAACGATAGTATGCCACTCCCCAGAATTGATAGTTTACTAGATAAGTTAGGCAACTTCAAAAAATTTTCAACCCTTGACCTAACCTCAAGATATTGGCATGTACCAATCCATTTCAGAGATATGGAAAAATTAGCTTTCACAACAAATAATGGTCTATACGAATGGACTAGATTACCTTTTGGCTTAAAACCTGCTCCTGCCATTTTTAATCGCTCATTAAAACAAATCTTCAATAAGTATAAAATTAATTTTGTAGCACAATATTTTGATGATTTGGTTGTACATTCAAATTCTGAACTTGAACATTTTCAACATTTGAAGCAGCTATTTAACATATTTTCTCAAGAGAATATTAAACTTAATTTTCAAAAATGTGTCTTTGCAAAAGAAAAGAGTAACCTTTTGGTTACGAAATTCAAAATGGTACCATCACCCCTGACAATGTAAATATTGAAAGTATTAAAAGCCCAAACCTCCCACCACTGTTAAAGAATAACAAAGATTTTTAGGAGCTATAAACGTGTACAACAAGTTTATCGATAGTTATGCCCACATTAGATATCCTCTAAATAACCCATTAAAGAAATATACCCCATTGAATTGGACCGAGGAATGTCGAACTAATTTTGAACTTTTAAAAACTTTATTAATTTCGAAACCTATTTTAAAATTGTATAATCCTAACCTGCTATGCCATGGTTTTGTTGATGCTTCAATAACTCAGTATGCGCTGTTCTTAAACAGCCAGATGAAAACAACATTTTACATCCAATAGCATTCCATTCGAGAAGTTAAAAACCCTATAAGAAAAATTATACTATAACTGAGTTAGAATGTTTGGCTATAATTGATTCTATTGACAAACAAAACGGACAACATCACGGACAAAAATGTATTATTCACACAGGTCATGCAGCTCTAGTTTGGATTTTTAAAAAAATCCAAAAACCCAGAGGCAGACTATTTAGATGGTCTTTGAAGCTTTCAATGTTTGACTATGACATCACTTATACACGAGGAAATCTCAACTTTGAAGCAGACATGCTTTCGAGAATTCCAGTGGTGTTACATAACCAACATCAAATTTTCTTATTAGATCTAGATGAAATTAAAACCCAACATAACGTGATAATATTTGTGGCACTAAATTTAAAAATGTTAATGATGTAATTGTAATTTAAAAGAATTCCGATTCCCGATTTGGTCATCCGGGAATTCACAAAATGATCAGTCTCATTACTCCTCACTATTACTGGCCATGCATAAATGAAGATATTGCTCAATTTGTAAAACATTGTCATACTTGTCAACTCAACAAAAAACCTCGACAAAAACGATATGGTTTACTTCAGACGGTTCCTCAACTAGAGCAACCATTTGAGTTAATTTCGAAATGTACTGTCGGTAGTTTAAGTTATTACAATTCTACAAAAAAAAATATTTGCATGCAGTAATAGATCATGCAACGCGATACATCTGGGCATTTCCTTCTAAAACTGAGGCAGCTGAATCCTATGTAAATTGCCTTAAGCAAATCTTTCAAATTCAGCAACCTGAAAATTTGTTAACTGATCGAAATGCAGCTTTCACCTCTACGAGACTTAAACATTTCCTTAGAAATAACAATGTTAAACATATTTTTACCTAATTCTCATAGCCGGAAACTAACGGTACTTCGGAAAAATGTCAACAATCAATTATCACAATGTTAAAATGTAAAGTCAATTCCTCGCCCAAGTTCCTTGGAAAATTGTTGGAACAAGTTGTAAATGAGTATAAAAATACCCCAATACTGGAACAAAATTTTCTCCAAATTACTTTCCGTTTGGCATTATTCCCTATGAATCTCCTTTAAATCAAGTTAATGTTTACCCTCCAATAGATGAAGCCCGTAAACTTCCTAGAGTAAGAACCAGAGAATACCATGTCAATATATATATATATATATATATATATATATATATATATATATATACACGACACTTCAAAATCCCGAACTCAAACCTAAAAATGCGAACTAAAACCGAGATGAAACAATCAGAGGTGTCCAGGGTGCAGTTTCCGTCTCAAAATATACCGTATTATACAGATTCTCGATGTAACCTCGAAGCTAAGAGGTCTTGCTCCGAGAAATAAATGTTTGAACTAATCATCGGCCCACAATTTTATCCCTGCATAATTGGACATATATCACCATCATAACGACTGCAACTATAAATAATAAATATTACAAAAGTCGATTAAGGATTTCCTGTCAAAGAAAACCCATCCCCAACTCCGGAAGGCATTGCTAATCCAGTGCGGTGCGACACACATGAATCTGCCGACAACGCCACAGTCCGGAAACCAGCCGTCGGGAGCCTCACCTTTATCATCACAAGACCAACAAAGACGCCATAGCAACCACGATGCCAACCATCCACTCACTTCTTCGACCGAATGCCGATTCACGCCAGCCATATAATATCAGAAGGTGCCGCAAAAGTATCCGAAGCCAGCGATGCCCTGTACATGTACCCCACGAACATACTGCTGAGAACCGGACTATCCGCTGATAGCCTGATGCAAAATTGGCGATTCTTTCCTTACCACCACATCAGCCGACGGCCGCAAAACAAAAAAGTGCGTAGTGCATCCAAAGTCTCCCTAATGCCTCAACCGAAGTGCAAAAAGAAACCAACATTCCCCTCCCTCTCCTAGAAAACATAGATCACCGAAGAGTACCGAGTTTCGTCAGCGACACTTACTTTGGCCTGCCATACTGAACTGCCTGAACACATGCCTGACTGACGTAGCCAGGGTCCTACTCCTACCAATGCGACCCCCTCAGGGGGTTTACTTTCTTTAAGTAAACACGGGCTTCACAACCCCGAGGTACCCTAGTGATCTTTCTCTTGTTTTGTTTCCTTGGGAGCTCATGTCTTGTGGGTACGGGTGTGGCGAATCCGTCTTGTCCTAGCTGGGTATCTCACTTTTCTTTCCTTTTTTTGAGTACCCTATCTTGTGAACTGCATTTAATTTCTTTTTTCTTTACAAGTTTGAATTTAGTTGCTTTTATTTGTCACATTTTTTCTTCAATTTGAGTTGTGTTGAATTTTGTTTTTGAAATGTCGTATTTTTGACCTGCACGTTTGCCGTGTGCTGCGACCCGTAGGGGGGAAAATGGGATCCTGGGGTCCCTTGGCGTTCCCTTTGGCCCACGCTTCACCTTAAACGGGAGGCAGAGTTAGGCCCGGCTCTGTCAATCGGCTGGTGGTAACAGGATACGTCTGTGTTGCTGACTGCTCATGGGCAAGGACCGTGATCTTGTATCGTGGAACGGTCTCGTCGTATCACTCCCTAGTTAGTGCCGTGCCTGGGTTTTTTTCTTTTGGTTTGTTTTATTTACTTTTTTTCATCCCAGTTGTCCGGTGGCTGGCTACCCTTGTTGGGCCCGGTGGTGGGTGGGACATACTGCGAGAAATATCTCCATTTTTCATGGCTTTTTTTCCCTCGTGCCCTGATGGTGGCCTACATCCATCAAACCACAGTAATTTTTCTACTCTTACCAATAACGCAACATTAAATGTAAAAAGTGATATCGTACCTAAATTTCTAGTTCTTACCTCCGTAAACCAAAACCTAAACCAAGTGTCTCCATTTATCATTCAAAAAGGTCTGCAAAGTATTGGCGGTAATCCAAAGACGGTTAAAAAACTGAATTCTGGTGACCTGCTTATCGAATGTGCCAATGACAAACAATCTACATACTTCCTTAATGCCAAACACTTAGCTAATTTTGAAATTAACGTCTTTCCTCATAATAGTCTGAACTCCTCTAAAGGAGTCATTAGCGAAATAGATTTACAGAACATTGACGAAACAGACATTCTAACCGAACTCTCTCCACAAGGTGTCACAGCTGTGCGCCGAATCACCATAAAAAAAGGTTCAGAAACTTCAAAAACTAAACATTTAATTCTAACATTCAATTCTCCCAAACTCCCAAATAGTATCAAAGCAGGATATCTCAACTGTCCCATACGCCCTTAAATTCCAAATCCACTAAGATGCTTCAAGTGCCAGCAATTTGGGCACTCTAAAAACACTTGCCGCAGCAAGGAGAGATGTGCAAATTGTTCGGACCTTGAGCATACTTCTGAAAATTGTAAAAATCCCCCCAAGTGTACAAACTGTTCAGAATCTCACCCAGCCTACTCTAAATCTTGTTCAAAGTGGACTTTTGAAAAGAAAGTTCAAGAAGTAAAAACCTTACAATCTGTTTCTTATCCCGAAGCCCGTAATATTGTAAACTCGAACCAAACTAACGCTAAAACCTACTCACAAGCAGCCCAGGCTAAAATAGTACCAACCCCAACAGAATCCAAACCTAAAACTCGTTCAATAGAAACTCAAACTACCGTCTCTCATGTAAGATTCCGCATTGGCATGGAGTTTGACCCCGATGTACCTTTCGAATTTAAACAAGAATCTGCTTCCTCATCTGGAATATCACAAGAAACCATGACTGAGATTTCCAAAAGTATATCTCAATCTACAACTAAAATCTCTACCCTAAACAAAGGAAAACCAAAAAAACTCAACTAAAAACTATGATTGTACAGAAGTTCAAATACCTGTAAAACAGAGGGGCAATAGAAAATCTGCTGGTCGGACTATTGACTCCTCTGATTGCATCGTATATGATGCATCGGAGATGGACGTGGAGGAGGAGCTCCGTTCAGTTTTCCTTCACAAAAATAAAAAAGAACATAGGAAAAACAATTCTTAAATTATGGATTTTAAAACCTACTCGTATCGAATTTTTATATTTTAAAATGTATTGACTATATTTTAATATGTGTTTAATATTCATTTTTATCATCATCATACATATATTTTTTCCACTCTTCGTCCAAATAATTAATTTTGTTCGAAACAAACAATATCATTAACAGTGAAAAAAAAGGTATGTTTGGAAGAGTGTGGTTAATAATTAAGTTTTATCAGATAATTTTTATTGTTCTAAGATTTCTTTAAGGAAAATTTATATCACTTAAAGTTTTATTTTTGTATTCCTAAGTCTTTTTAAAATATAAAATGAATGAAATTTATTTTGAATTTTGCAAACTATTGTTTAAGGATTTTTAATAATTTTAAAATTGTTGTTTTTATTTAAAGGTTAATTAAGGAAATCCTGCAAATTATTGCAATTTTAATAACATATTATTAATATTTTTTAAATTATTAGCCAACTGATTTCTTTAAAATGATTTGTTTGTTTTGAAAATTTTGTATTATATTTGTTTTAAATTTTGATGATCTTGCGCTCGGGTCTAAAAATGTCTCAACACCCAGAGAAACAAGCAGATAAAATTAATGAAATTCAAAATGATGGCCCTGAAAAAACTAATACAGAAATAGCAAACCAGAATTTAAATCAAATTATTAATACGTCAGAAGCGAGTAAATCAAGTGAAATGTCTCTTCCTGGTCCTAATTTAAATGTACTAAATCCACCCATGTCCAATGATTTTTTCATAATAACTTCTGATCCTGAAAATGATATGGCTATTGAATCATATTTCCAATATTTTAATGACATGTGATTACAAAATACTAAAGATGAAAACTGGAAACGCTTAAATATTAGCAGATATCTTAAAAATTCAGCCTTAAATTATTATATAAATAATAATTTGCATCTCAAATCTTTTTTCGAGATTTCAGACATTCTTATTGAAAATGTTTCGAGACACCAGACACCAGTAGTTTCTCTGAATTTTCTAAAATAACACTTCAACCTAATGAAGATGTCATTCAATATTTTCATCATAAACTAGACTTAGGTCGAAAGTTAGGTTTATCGACACCATTGATTCTTAAGGGTTTAAAAATTGAGATTCAACGAGCTTTAATCATTAACATGCCAAAAACTCCGAATGAATGGATTCAAATTGTCACTAAATTAGTTAAAACTTCAGGAAAATCCCAACAATCTAAATTTATTACGAGGAGCTGATTATGTTCCATATTCAGAAATGAGACCCCCATCTGTTTGGAGACAGCCAGATATTCCCTTTCAGCCGAGAAATCCACAAAATTTTCAGACTCCCAGGGGAATGTCTACAGATAGGTCAAATAAAGTTCGACCAAATGGGAATTTTTCACGACCACCATTTCAAACACCTCGAATGAGCTCTCAAAATGCTCATTTTCAGCAAGTAGACAACAACCTACCACCAAAACCTTGCAGAAAATGTGAGTCCAGAGGAATTTTCAACTCATACCATTGGGCTCAACAATGCATTTTTGACCAAATTTTACAAAACCCACAACCTCAACAAACATCAAATTTGAACCCACCCAATAGCATGGCTGATAATACACAAGATCATAACAACCCTGAAACAAACACAAACCAATGACAACTACAAATATCCGGATCTATAAAAAACCAAAACCCCTTAAATTTATTTGTCGACACCGGATCGACCCTTAACCTATGCCCCACACATTTATTGACCCAAACTAATGTTAAAATACAAAATAATATTCTAATTAGAGTTACACAAACACAAGGAAAATTTTCTTTAAATCAAACATGTCAACTAACAATTAAGATTGGACAAATTACCAAAACTTTGACGTTTTATTTACTGAATACCCCATTAAAATATGCTATACTTGGCTTTCCAGCTTGTTGTCAATTTAATTTAAATATTGATTGTGAACATACCAAGATATTCCAAAATGGTATTGAAATAGAAACTATCAAAAACCACTCTAACCCTACTCAACTTTATTCATCATTGCATCTAAATGAAGAAAAAATTCTAAATTCTCGTGCTGATGGTGTGGAGAAATGTGATCCAAATTCTTCGACCACTGAGATAATTTCTCAAATTCCTCAGTTTGTCAATGAGGAAAATGTGGAGATCAGTTCTTTACTTCACCAGTATGAACAAATGTTTTAAAACACCGATATGATGTAGGAACTTTAAATATCGAACCTCAAAGAATTATTTTAAATTCTGAAATTCCAATTTCTTTAAAACCTTATCGATGTTCATTTCGGGATGAACAAGAAATTAAAAGTCAAGTTGAAGAAATGTTAAAAGCTGGATTAATAAAAGAGAGTTCTAGTCCATTTTCGGCACCAGTAACCTTGGTTCAAAAACGTGATGAATCACAATTAGGTTGGTTGGTTGGCGTTTTATGGCGCAAGAGCCAGAAATGGCTAAGCTGCGCCAAACACATGACTTTTGGGTTCTCATTTGTGTTGCATGGTAATTTTAAAAAGTAAAAACGTTGTAAAAGATAAAAATATAAAGCCTTTACAACTGATCACAATTAGGAAAAACAAGATTTTGCTGTGATTATCGACGTCTTAATTTAATTTGTAAATATAATGCAGAACCAATGCCTAGGATTGATACTTTGCTCGACAAATTATCTCATGCAAAATTTTTTAGTACCCTAGACCTGCAAGTGGATATTGGCATATTCCTATCCACTCCGAAGATTCTGAAAAGCTTGCATTTGCAACTAACTTTGGCTTAGACTTCTTTTTGGTTTAAAAACTGCACCCGGAATTTTTAACAGAGCCATTCGCAGATTTTTAATGAAAAACAAAATAAATTTCGCAACTTCATATTTTGATGATTTGATAATATTTAGTAATAGTATCGAAGAGCATTATGAACATTTAAAAATAACGTTTGACATTTGTACTCAGGAAAACATTAAGTTAAAATTAACCAAATGTGTTTTTGCCAGAACCAAAATAAACCTTTTAGGGTACAGAATGTCCCTAATAACTGTCCCTAATAATGTACCTTTAATAACGTTAATATTGAATGTATTAAAAAATTAAAAGAACCCAGTAATGTAAAGGAACTCTAACGTTTCCTAGGAACAATTAACGTGTATCATAAATTTATCCCAGATTATGCAAAATTAAGATTTTCTCTAAATAAACTACTTCAAAAAAAAGTGTTGCTTGGGTATGGACAGAAGAATGCAAGAAGTCTTTTGAAATGTTGAAAAATAATTAAGCATGTATGATTATAACATTAAATATTTAAAGGGTTCATCTAACGTTGAAGGTGACATGCTTTCTAGACACCCCATATCCCACCATTTTCAACATGCTACCCATTTATTAAATTTAGAAGATGATTCCTCAAAACCTGTCATACTAGGTTCTTTGTGAGGGAGAAAAGTAACTTTAACCATAATTGTAATCTCCAGCATAGATATTTTATTTTTCATTATGTGTAACAGATACTTTTTGCCACATATGGTGAAAAAATACTTTGTGATGTTTCACACAGTATATCTAAACTTATTTTTATTTTTACATGTTTAAACAAATTGTTTCGTTTATAGTTCAACGTAATGTTTTTATATATTGCACGCACATCTATATTTGTAATTTAATATGTTATTTCAAATTTATTATGGAGAATGGACTTTGGACACTTAACCATTTAAAAATTTTACTTTCTTTGTAGTCAAAACAATTTCAAAACCTAATGAGATCAAGTGGTTGGATCCACGATTTGGTTCACTACCTCAATATATCATCATATTGTGCTCGCGCATGAGTACACTAACGCGGGCAGTACCACTCTTGCATGGGGGGATATGCAAGATATTTTATAACTCGTCTCCCCACTATAAAATTATACCATGACTTTAATTAACTTTCTTTAACTTTGGATATAGTCCCCTTTTTCCAGTACAAAACCATACCTCATGTGACTACTTTCCCTCCCACGCCACTTCAAAATCCCAAACCTAAAAATATATAAACCTAAATATATATATAGAGAGAGAATACAGTTGTAATGCATTCAAAAAGTAATCTAAATGTAATTATAAATATCTTGAATCTTATAAATATCACGAATCATATCAACATTTTACACGATTTTTTTTCTTCATAAAGCGTGTTTGTTTTGACGAATACATATTTTAAATGAGTCATTAAACAATATTATAAAATCTATTTTTTTTATCTATTTTAGCTACCTTCATGTGAAGAACAGTGGATAGAAATCTCAAACGAGTTAGAAAGTAGATGGAATTTTCCGCATTGTATTTGGGGCATTAGATGGAAAACATATCATACAGCGGCCACATAATACAATTGGAGAATTTTATAATTATAAAGAAACAGAGTATCGTATTGATGGCAATTGTAGACGCAAGCTACAGCTTTATTTACGTAAATGTAGGATGTCCAGGGCGCATTTCGGATGGTGGTGTTTTCAAAAATACTGAATTTTATCGTAAAATAGATAAAGAGCTACATTTGTCACCAGAAGAAGCATTACCTGGCAGGTCATTGCCAGTTCCATTTATATTAGTAACTGCCGATGCTTTTGCACTAAACAACCATAGTATAAAACCCTGTGCTACTGATTGGAACAAAGGGTCCCCAAAAAAAGTTTTCAATTACAGACTTTTTAGGGCAAGACGAATTGTAGAAAATGCATATGGCCTACATGCTGCAGTTTTCAGGATATTTCGAAAATAATATAAATAAGAATAGAGAGCACTGCAGTGGACATTGTGTTGGCTTGTGGACATTGTGTTGGCTTGTGTACATCTACACAACTTTCTTCGCTCTCGGCAAGATGCTTCGAGGTGTTATTCCCCTCAAGGATGTTTTGATAATGAGGACTCCGTCACACGTGAGATAATCAAACGCTATTGGAGTTAAATCACAAGAAATGACAATGGTATACAACCCCTGCGATTGGTTCCAAGAAATTCTACTAGAAGAGCTACTGGAATTAGTAATGAATTTAAAGATTTGTTTTTAACTGCTGATGGTGCGATTCCTAATCAAAATAACTATCTATCATTATGATTTGAATGCTTCTCTGAATGTAATAATTAAATTATGTAATAATATGTTATCCTCATTTAATTGTCAAACTTGTATCTGGGAACATTCACTTTTATTTCCATAAACTCCAAACTTAGATTTCCCCCTTTTTCATAACCCCCTAAGAGCTTTTCAACTGTAAATAGAGTGATAACCCTTGCCTGGAGTAATTTTCTACTGCTTTTGGTCCCCAATTCAGCCACCCAGCGAATACTTCAATATCGTATTTCTATTCGAGTTTTGATTCCTTACTTTGAGTTCGCATTACTTACTGGTTTGGAACGACAGAGGAGTGTATAAAGGTTTAACTGTAACCGGTGTTGTATTTTTAAATTATGTGATAGGCTGCGAGGGAAATTGAGGTGCTTGTTTGGAGAGATCTGGCAAGGAGGATTTGGCGATATATGTAAAAGCGCGCTGTTTTGAGAACGGCTTTTTCACCATGACTTTCTGACTTGACAAAAACTTTTAACGCATTTTTCGAAGTCCCAACAAGCACAGGAGTGCAGCTCCCCTTTTTTCAAACGCCGGCCGTGTGTTCATTTTTCGAACCACAGAGGATGGACGAGTGACCCTTGCCGTCGAAGAAACCACACCATCAAAGCCCTGATGCCGCGGTCGTTCCCCGACTGCCCGGTTGTCCCTGTAAAGCTTCCTGGACGAGGTCCGAAAGCCGTCTTCCCAAAGGCTGCATCCCAGATCCTGGATGCATCTGCAGTCTTTCGTCAACTAACCACCTTTGAACTGGGATAAGCCAAGGACTGTTACAGACTGTCATTCAAGCCCCCCAACATATGTGGCGACTCTGACGTCGGATGACGTCCCTTTTTGTCCACCTCCCAATTTTGGACACTTTTAGTTCGTTAATGGCAGTAGCGGCGTGGCCATGTTCCTTTTTTTTGTGTGCTCTTAATGTGTCTGTCGACGAAGACACTGTGATTATGAATGTGCGTAAGTGAAATGAGGTAAGTTTATTTTTAATATTAAATCTAAAGTTAATTTTATAGGATAAAGTGGTTACATTGTCTATTGTGTTGACTGCGCATTCAATTATATTTACCAACTATTTTGATTTTTTTTACACATAGGTTAATGATTTAATTAAAAAAAAACATGAGTTAAGTTATTTGTGTTAAATTGTTAGAATTTATAGCTGTTAGTAAAGAAGGGGGAATGTTTTTAAGTAGAAATTTGGTTTTGTAAAATAAATTTACGTTTTGAAATTTGCATGCAACAGTTCTATTTTTAAGCTAATAATAATAATTATCGCATGATACACTGAAACATGTTCAGAATACTCAGCTATTTACAAGTTTGCAGACAAGATTTCTATTGTGTATAAAGTTAAATTAATGACAAAGTAGCATTTTTATTTTCAAATTATATTCAGTATATTATATATAACGTTTTTAGTGTTAATTTGTAATACTTTTTCTTTAAATAAGAATAATTTATTTCCTTAAGAATAATTTCATTTAAAACCCCTGGATTTTTGGTTTTATAAGTACTTAAATTGATAAGAAGTTTTGCTTATGTACATGTACAATTTTTTATCTTAGATATTGTTTTGTTTAATTTTGAAATTTATACGATTTTAGCTGCTGTAATGATGCGATTTGGTGTTGATATTGATAAAAAAAATGGAAAGGGCATTTGTCCGCTGATTGGAACTGGAACATTCGGCAGAAGCCAAGCTCTGAAATTAAGAATTTGTATCTTCAGTAAAAATCAATAAAATTGTTATGTTTTACCCTTGATTCTAATAATGCTGAATAATTGATTCTAATAATCATTGAAATAATTATCTTAAACAGTAAAATAGTGAAGAAACTAGTGTTGAAAAAAATGCGTTCTTAACAATTGTATGGAAAGATGGTGCGAGTTCAAATTAGTTTTATAGCTATGAGCAGTTAATTAATTATTCACATAAATGTTATGAAGTTGTACCAGAATAGAGAAGACTCGCTCTTGTTTATTACAATGCATTAAGTGCTCATTATTTTTAAAGTCAAAATTAGTATTTCAATATAGGATAACTTTTGACTTCAATATATTCAATTTCAGCTTTATTATATTAAGAATTCTTACCATTTTAAAATCTATATTAAAGGTTCAAATATATATATATATATATATTTGAAATTTTTCATTTGTTTAAATTAAATCATTTGGTGTTGTTTAAAAAAAAAAATCAAAATTACTACAAGCTATTGCATCTCATATTGACTACTACACAATAAAAATAAGATAAAGTACAGGGCATTTTTATGATCAGCAAAGGAAATCTTTGCCCTGTTTTCCAAACAATAAATATTCATGTGTTTTAAAATTAGTGCTTTGGAATTAAAACAATTATTCCACTTATACTGGCCGTGAAATTGTCACTCTTGCATGTAGTTGTTGTAAATATGCAATTTTCCAATGTCCACCATGGATCTGAATTTTGCTCAACTTTCAGAATACAAGTACTAAATATTGGGAACTTGTATTAATGAAAAGGCGAGCAAAAATCCTCCATGTCTGAATTATTGATTGCAACGACTATATGCAAGACTATTTTCACAGCCATGTTTCAGATCTGCTTTTAAAGAAAATTTAATTTTCTGATATAGGAACGATACTAACCCTCAATATCGATACGATATCATTTCCGATATCCACACTATGTCGTAAAAACATCGATACGATATCATTCTCGATATCGCTACGACGTCATAAAAACGTACATCGACATCGGCCGGATATCGTTTTATAATCGAACAACGACATCGTCACGATACAGCGTGAGGTATGCTATATCGATATCGTGAGATGATATAGATCCGATATCGTTTTGGTGATTTTTCCGATATCGATTCGATAACGTGTGCTACTAGAGAACGATCACGCTAGGTAAATTCTTAAATTAAACAACGATTAATATCGTTCTTCTCTCTTTCCTTTGTTTTAACCTACATTTAAAAGTATATTTCAGTGGTGCCTATGAATAGGATGTTTTCCGTTAGCCTGCATTTTTGATGCATAGGTAGGCCCAACTTGAACGATTTTTCGCCGACGGAGATGTGTCGACGGAGATGTGTTTATTGAGTATAAAATGATTTTATTTTTGAGTTGATATTTTGATAAGAGTTTATTTACCTTTTTATGTGTTCTCGTAAAATAGGATTTCCGGTCGGGAATTCTACTTTTTTTTTTTAATTGAACTTTGATTACTGTGTGTTTTAGTACCTTAGTTTAATTTATAATTTGATAAATTTAGGCGAGTGTCCCTGCTACCAGAACCTTTGGCTCTTTAAATGATTTAACTGAGGGCACATATAACCCTAGGTTACATCTTATGGATTCTGGGGAGGAATTTTCGTAATAGTCATCAGACCTATCTATAATCGACTACTTAGAAATTATAGAAATGATATCCTCCCATGCCAAGTGGACTATGCAGGATAAGCTGATTGTCGCTAAGCTGAGGCATAAAGGCAAAGCAGCTCGATTTGTGAGGGCAAACATTGGTCTAAAAAGGGAGACTAGTTGTGACGCCTTCAAAGAGAGCCTGGAGGATCATTTCGCGGAGAGGTCCAACATTTACCTGTCAATTAGACAGTTGAGGTTGGGTTTCCAGAGGCCCAGTGAAAATGTGAAACAGTTTGCTGCGAGGCTGGAGGCTTTGTCTCACAGAACGGTCGCTGAAAACCTTCTTGGGAAACCCCTCGGCTGAACAGACAAGAGTAAAAACCCTTCTTCACTCTTTCATCCAAGGTTTAATACCAAACATTAAGCGTTTGGTAATGATTCAAAATCCTAGAACTTTCAGCTATGCCAAAAGGCACGCTATTTTAGAGGAGGAGATGCACGACAGTTTTTTGGATGTGGTGGAAGCAGTGGCTAACACAGTACAGGCTGCCCCTCTCCCTCCTAGTCAAGGTCTGGGAGTCTATAGTTCTCACGTTATTGCCGAACTACTTGGTAAGGTCGACTCCTTGACCAAAATCGTTAGCGACTTGTCTAGGAGGCATTAAGGCCTTAAACCAGAGAGGAGAAGCACCATTGAATGATATGCATGTCATGGTTTTGGACATATGGCTCGTGAGTGTAGGTTCGTACAGAACCGAGGTGGTCGTGGGAGACAGGCCGAAGACTACACCCCTCTCCAGTATGGTCCAGGTTCCAAATTTCAGTACTCTGTTGGCATGGCTTTTGCTTCGCAATTTGTGGGCATGCAGCCCCGATACTCCCTTCAGGCACCTGCTCCTCCTAATCAAAGACAATCATCAAGCTCCAACCAACCTTCCACAGATTCTTTAAACAATTAGTGGGTGATGTAGTTGCACCAACTACCATCGCTCAAACCCTTTCGGTGACAGAGGTATTTTTGGGTAGCACAAATAATGGTTTGCCTGTAGTAAAAGGCACCCGTAATAAAGTTACATTTTCTCAGCTACTGTGGGGCTTCAATAAATTTAATTGAAAAGAAATATGTCGATTTAATTAGGGATCCTAATTTTCAGCCCTGTTTTTTACGAGTATCTGGCATTGCCAATACTGCTATTTTTATACACGAATTTATTCATTTGGATGTGGTTTTAGACAAGAAGATTATTAATGTTACATTTTTCATTTGCCCAGGTAAGCTTGGTGTGGTGCTATTTTGGGTACCGAATTCTTGTCCAACTACAACGTGAACATAGATTTTTCAATAAGTACTTTGTATGCCCATGATTTCTTTTTAGCCCTGGGAAAATAGTAAAACTTGCAACACTGAGGAAATGAACACCTTGGACAGAGTGGAGACTTGCTCTGGGGTTTTGATAAATAAACAAATTCTACCCCCTCTTTCAGAGAGTTTTGTTAAGATGGAGGCAGCGAACAATTTTAATTTGGATACCCAAGTAGAAAACAGCTTTGATGTTTGGGGAGGAGAATTTAACTTAATTCACATACCTGACCAACATAAAGAACCACTGAAGAATTTACTCAATGAGTATGTTTTTCTTTTTGCCAAAACGGTTAAGGATTGAGAAGGATGTGATACTATCGAACACGAAATACATTTGACAGATTCTGTCGCAGTTCGTGTCCCAGTACCCTCTATCATTTGCGTGAGGAAATGAATAAGCAAATTGCATCTCTACATCAAGAATAGCCAGGTGGATCACAGCTTTAAGTCAATTTTAATATAAAATTATTCATAAACCAGGTAAACTAAATGCAACAGCTGATTTTCTTTCTCGAGCTGTAAATAATATTTCCTTGGTACAACATTCGGTGGAACCTATTGTGTTTAAAAATATTTCAGAACAGCAACGAAGTGATGAAAATGCATTAAACTTAAAGGTATATTGGAGTCAGGCATTGCATCAAATCCCAAAACTTTAATTTTTTTTTGTGGTTGGTTAGTGTTTGATGACGCAAGAGCCAGCTATGGCTATGCTGCGCCATTAAACCGCGTCTATTATTACCATACGGATACTGTGCCATTAATTACAAAACCATACGGATTAAATATGGTTTATTAAACCGACGTCTCGGAAGAAATAAAAACAAATTCGGGTGAGGTACATCTCTCAGCAAGTCAGTCAATAAAGGATTATTAGTACCAATTTTTTTTTTGTGAAAATGACATTCTGTTTTGTAAACATGTCAAGCCAAAGAACAGGTAACAAGATAATAAAAGATTAGTAGTTTCTCTTAATATGAGAACTGAGGTTATGGCTCTTCATCACGACTCTCCTGTGGCTGCTCACTGTGGTTTTGATAGGACTTTATCTAAAATTCAAAGATCTTTTTATTGGCCAGCCATGTACAGTCGAATTCGGAAATATGTTTCTTCCTGTCATTACTGCAAGAAAAGAAGAGGTTTCCAACCATCTAAGAAAGCACCTTTGGGTAGAATACCTGTGAAATCAAGACCTCTTGAACGAATAGCCATGGATATTGTAGGTCCTCTGCCAATAACCATGTCTGAAAATAAGTACATTCTGGTCATGACCGATTATTTCACTCGTTATCCTGATGCTTATCCCTTACCTGACACCAAGAGTTATTCTGTAGCAGAAGCATAAGAGAAGTTCATTGCTTACCATGGTATACCTCTGATCACCGACCGTGGCACTAATTTTCTTTCAGAATCTCTAACGGGGGTTTGTAAGGCGTTGGGAATACAGAAACTGAACACGACGAGTTATCATCCACAAACTGATGGAGTGTTGGAACAATTGAATGCTACGTTAATTAACTCTGAGTTATTTGGTCTCTGATTCATATGATGATTGGGACAGGCTAATTCCTTTCGTCTTACTGGCTCATCGTTCAGCTGGTCATGCTGCAACAGGCGAGACGCCTGCTTACTTAATTCCTGCTCGTGATTTAACATTACCTTGTGATTTACTTTTGACGAAGGATTTCAGAACATACGCTGACACGCCTTCTATTTAAATGATTTGGGAACGAGGTTGAAAACTGCCTTTCGGGAAGTTCATAGAAACTTAACCCAGGCCTTTGTTTTAACCCCCTTTTTGAAACTCTCCTTCTCTTCTGAGATGTCATTTCCCCAATGTTAGAGGTTGGTTGGTTTGTTAGGTTTTAGTGGCGCAAGGGCCAGTTTTGGCCATACTGCGCCAAACACACGACAATATAGTTATTTATTGTGAGGCCTCTTAAGTATCAGTTTTGAAAATTAAAAACGTTGTAAAGGATAAAAATATATTTAGATCAACTGTAAAAGTTGACGCCAATGTTAGAGGACCCCTCAGAAGAGAGGAAGAGTTTCAATCACAAGAGGAAGGGAAATTATCTCTATGGCAACCACAACGGTCACGTGGTCAAACCCTCTCTCATTGGCGCGCTTTGGCGTTGGCGCGCTCTCTCTCAAGTAAGTGAGAAGGGCGGGTTTTGCTTCGCCGCTACTCTAGCAAAAGAAGGGCGGTTTTTGCTCGCTTCTTCGCCACTAGCTATAAATATCATTTCTTCACTTCCGTTCGTTCTCAATCAAATGAACTAACAGAAATAAAAATAAACTATAAACATCTACCTATACTAAAAAAAAATAACCTATTCGAATAAAATAAAAATCTAAACATACACTTACATTTTAACCGTTAACCGCAATTGTAAACTATTTAAATATAAAAAATGCACTTCTTACTTCGAATTCTAAAATAATAACTTCTACTTCAACTCAAAGCAAGCACAACACAGTTAACTTTTAAACAGTTAGAAACATGAAACCGATGACCGTAAAAGGATCGATGCGCTATGCATTGCTCTCGTCTTTTTTAAATTTAACACAAGGAGTAGAAGTCACTTTGAACACGAACGCCGACAGATAAAGACGTACATTGGTGAGTACCACAACCTTCTAATTTGAAATTTCTTTTAAAATGGCTAACAAACAAATTGATGCCAGTAAATATCGAATTCTAGTGTTCGGCTTAAAATACAGACAAAGATTAGACGATTCTGTTTGCATTAAATCAATTATTTCTAAAAGAAACGTAATTTCGGAACATCCCCCTGAATCAAAAACTCAATGTAAATATGACGGAATTCACTATCGCGGACTGTTAGAATCCCAGAGTATCAACTATAGAATGGACAATGACAAACAAATTCAAAAAATTCGGTTGGTTGGTTGGTTTTTAATGGCGCAAGGGCCAAAAATGGCCAAGCTGCGCCAAACTCTAGATGATTCAAACCAACATTAAAATTTACACATAAAAGAAACTAAATTTTAAAGCAAATGTAAGAATCCTGCGTAGTTTAAAAAGATAAATAGCGACGAATGATGTGGATGATTCAATAAATAAGACAAATGGGGAGATGCTGCGCCATGCTGCGCCAAACACACGACTTATTAATTCTTTGTTGCAATGCTTCTAATTTGACCATTTTAAAAAGTAAAAACGTTGTAAAGGGTAAAAATATATTTAGTACAACTGTAAAAGTTGACGGTCTTGGTAAAAAGTTAAAAGAAAAATTTGAACGAATACTGATAACATGTTTTATTAGATAAAATAGTAAAAGTTAAGAAATTTAAATAATGAGGATGCTTATAACAATGAAGGATGATGAATTTCGTGTTTTTAATGATTTCAAGATTTAAAAAGATGAAAAATGAATATTAAACACATTTTAAAATATAGTTAATACATTTTAAAATATAAAAATTCGATACGAGTAGGTTTTAAAATCCATAATTTAAGAATTGTTCTTCCTATGTTCTTTTTTATTTTTATGAAGGAAAACTGAACGGAGCTCGTCCTCCACGTCCATCTCCGATGCATCATATACGATGCAATCAGAGGAGTCAATAGTCCGACCAGCAGATTTTCTATTGATCCTCTGTTTTACAGGTATTTGAACTTCTGTACAATCATAGTTTTTAGTTTTGAGTTTTTTTGGTTTTCCTTTGTTTAGGGTGGAGATTTTAGTTGTAGATTGAGATATAGTTTTGGAAATCTCAGTCATAGTTTCTTGTGATATTCCAGATGAAGAAGCAGATTCTTGTTTAAATTCAAAAGGTACATCGGGATCAAACTCCATGCCAATGCGGAATCTTACATGAGAGACGGTAGTTTGGTTGGTTGGTTGGTTGTATGAGGTTTAATTGCACAAGAGCCAAATATGGCCAAACTGCGCCAAACACTAGGTTAATTAAACCAATATTATTTTAAACCAAAACTCTTGACGGTAGTTTGGGTTTCTATTGAACGAGTTTTAGGTTTGGATTCTGTTGCGGTTGGTACTATTTTAGCCTGGGCTGCTTGTGAGTAGGTTTTAACGTTAGTTTGGTTCGAGTTTACAATATTACGGGCTTCGGGATAAGAAACAGATTGTAAGGTTTTAACTTCTTGAACTTTCTTTTCAAAAGTCCACTTTGAACAAGATTTAGAATAGGCTGGGTGAGGTTCTGAACAGTTGGTACACTTGGGGGGATTTTTACAATTTTCAGAAGTATGCTCAAGGTCCGAACAATTTGCACATCTCTCCTTGCTGCGGCAAGTGTTTTTAGAGTGCCCAAATTGCTGGCACTTGAAGCATCTTAGTGGATTTGGAATTTAAGGGCGTATGGGACAGTTGAGATATCCTGCTTTGATACTGGTTGGGAGTTTCGGAGAATTGAAAGTTAGAATTAAATGCTTGGTTTTTGATGTTTCTGATCCTTTTTTTATGGTGATTCGGCGCACAGATGTGACACCTAAGTAAGCTCGGTTAGAATGTCTTTTTCGTCAATGTTCTGTAAATCTATTTCACTAATGACCCCTTTAGAGGAGTTCAGACTATTATGAGGAGTGATATTAATTTGGAAATTAGCTAAGTGTTTTGCATTAAGGAAGGATGTGGATTGTTTGTCATTGGTACATTCGATAAGCAGGTCACCAGAATACAACTTTTTAACTGTTTTAGGATTACCGCCAATGCTTTGCAGACCTTTCTGAATGATAAATGGAGATACTTGATTTAGGTTTTGGTTAATGGAAGTAAGAACAAGAAATTTAGGTACGATATCAATAGGTAATGTTTCGTTATTGGTAGGAGTTGAAAGTATGCTATGGTTTGATGAATTTAGGCCTCCATTAGTGCACGAGGGAAAAAAATCCATGAAGAATATAGATATTTCTCGCCGTATGTCCCACCCACCACCGGGTCCAACAAGGGTAGCCAGCCACCGGACAACTGGGATGAAAAAAAGTAAATAAAACAAACCAAAAGAAAAAAACCCAGGCACGGCACTAACTAGGGAGTGATACGACGAGACCGTTCCACGATACAAGATCACGGTCCTTGCCCATGAGCAGTCAGCAACACAGACGTATCCTGTTACCACCAGCCGATTGACAGAGCCGGGCCTAACTCTGCCTCCCGTTTAAGGTGAAGCGTGGGCCAAATGGAACGCCAAGGGACCCCAGGATCCCATTTTCCCCCCTACGGGTCGCAGCACACGGCAAACGTGCAGGTCAAAAATACGACATTTCAAAAACAAAATTCAAAACAACTCAAATAGAAGAAAAAAATTGACAAATAAAAGCAACTAAATTCAAACTTTTAAAGAAAAAAGAAATTAAATGCAGTTCACAAGGTAGGGTACTCAAAAAGAGGAAAGAAAAGAAAACTGAGATACCCAGCTAGGACAAGACGGATTCGCCACACCCGTACCCACAAGACATGAGCTCCCAAGGAAACAAAAATAAAGAGAAAGATCACTAGGGTACCTCGGGGTTGTGAAGCCCGTGTTTACTTAAAGAAAGTAAACCCCCTGAGGGGTTTTGCAATATCGGAGCCATCCTTTTATACTACTGGCAAAGACGGTAGGAGAGAGACTGTAGGAAATATGGAGGCTAGTTTATTAGTTGTTTGTAGCTTCCAGTCTTCACTCCAGTCGTTCCGCATAAAGTCCCGCAAAACATTGCGAAGGTCGCCATAGGGGATTCGGATGTTGAGCAGGGATGTGGCATTTTTGGCAGCTTGATCTGCCAACTCATTTCCAATTATGCCAACATGCCCTGGAATCCAGCATATTATGACATGATAACCACGTCGATGAAGTTTACTATAAACATTTAAAACATCACTTGCTAGTGGATGACTTAATGTATCTGATGATAAAGTTTATAAAATGCTCATAGAATCTGTATAAATTATAAAATTGCCAACAGTTTGATGAATAATGTATTTAAGAGCTTTATAAAGGGCTAAAAATTCAGAAGTAAAAACGGAGATAAAATGTGGTAATGAGTAACTAAAAATCTCGGATCCGCATACAAATGCGCAACCAACGTGGTTGAGGGATTTTGATCCGTCAGTATAAACAGGTGTATAAGAATTAAAATAATGACGATGATGATTAAAAATTTGGTTATATACAACTGGACTAGTGTCCGATTTTCCAAGTCCAGCGAATAATTGTAAAATTGAGACGTTAGAAGTCTTCCAGGGTATGATATCAAATAATGGGCGCTCAGCAACTTCTATTGAATGAAGAGGAGTGCCACTCAGGGTGTTTATCATACGCAGTCCAAAGGATGGTATACAAAACGGGCGATTCCTGAAAAGTACATCCTTAGATCTGTCCAAGAGTAAATTTTGTAAAGGATGATCTGGATGGGACAAAATACGATAATAAAGTCGTAAAGACAACAAACTGCGAATAGAGGATAATGGCAATTCATTGCACACAAAGTAAAGGCTTTCGACGGGTGATGTGCGAAAAGCTCCAGAGCAGATTCTTAGTGCCGAATGATGTATCGTATCGAGCTTACACAGCACAGATGGACGAGCTGAACCATAAACAGCACAGCCATAGTCCAATCTGGAGCGAATTACAGCTCGATAGATATTCAGCATAGTGAATCGCTCTGCTCCCCAAAATGTATTAGATAGAACTTTTAACAAATTGAGCTTTTTCATGCACGACACCCGCAAGTCCTTTACGTGTGGCAAAAATGTCAGCTTCTTGTCAAAAATAACTCCTAGAAACCTTGCTTCGTCTACTACTGCAATCCTATTCCCACCCAGAAAAATGTCTGGGTCAGGATGCAGGTTTCGTAGACGGCAGTATTAAAAAAGCGATTATATAAAAGTCTAAGACGAGGACAAGAAGTTAAAATATGAATTATAGAGAGGGGTTGTTGGCAATGATGACATGGCGAGGTGATTTCATTTAGCAGCAAATGCCTATGCGTTGCTCGTGAATGACCAATGCGGAGACGAGTCAATAGAACGTCGAGCCGTCTAGATGGCAAAAGTAGTATAAAAGGATGGCTCCGATATTGCAAAATTTTAAAAAAAGTTTTTTTTAAATCTACAATACAGATACCATCGCTTTATAAAAAGTTTTATGGTTTCTGAAATTGAGATTTTAGAAAACTTGAAAAGTATTTGTATAGTAGTTTCAGAAAAAAACTTTTAGAAAACTAGTCAATTCGAAAACCCGCTCTTTTCAAAACGACAATTATTTTGGGGTATATATATATAAATAGAAAACACGAGAACGTCAAATGGAGGTGAAAACAGTTGTAATCGCGATCCTTGCGATCGTGTGTCTCGCAGAATTGATAGTGTTGCTGATACCAAACGAAGAATATGTGGATTTGAGCAAGAGTACTTGTTCGGTCTCGGAAAATATTGGTCGCCGAGTGTATTTTCATAAATGTACAAAGGAGAAAAAGGTGGTGTATGATATAAGAAAGTTTTATTATAACGGAACGAATGATTTAAAACCAGAACAACGCGGAATTCAACTTTTTAAAGACGAATTTTTGAAACTCTGTCAACAATGCTGAAATTAAAATTTCCCTCCACGATGATATGTACGGGACCATCTTCTTCTGGAAAAACAGAACTAGTGAGAAAACTTATAAAAAGTGATGTCTACGAACGTGAGATTAAAACGGTGTGTTGGTGTTTTTCCGTCTATCAAAAATGGATGGGCGCTGAACCGGGGATAAAATTTGTATGCGGATTACCACCCGAAGAAGAGGCGTTTGATTTGGTGGTGTTTGACGATTTACAATCAAAATTAAACGAAGAAGTGGAATTAATGTTTCGAGTCACGTCGCACCATAAAAATTTTAGTGTAATACTTATTACACAAAATCTTTTTCCGAAAGTGAAAGTGATGCGAGATATTAGTTTGAATACGCACTATATCGTTTTGTTTCGCAACAACCGAGACGCATCTCAAATGTCCTGTTTCGCGAGACAAGCGTTTCCTCTTAAAGGTAAATATTTCATGGACGCGTATAAAAAGGCAACGCGCGAACCATACAGCTATTTATTCGTAGATGTCCACCCGCTGACGTGCGACGAGCAGAGGTTGAGAGCATCTATCTTTCCTGATGAAAATTTTATCAATTGGGTGTTTGTGCCAGTAGAACAATGAAACGGATAAAAAAACACGTGCATTTATTGCATATACTCTCTAAAGCCTCACCACAACAACGAAAAGCGATCTTAAACACAGCGAGTACGGATCAGCTAAAATCTATCTGTGAAATTTGTCAAAATTTATTGCACGGCAATATTCCGGGGGTTCAAGTACAAAAATTGGCACCGTATAAAAAAGTTATTAAAGTATAAAAAGTTATCTAAAAACATCCCGTATTGCAATGCCCTATGAAATTTGTACCCTTCAACCATGGAATGTTGGGATTTCCACCAAGGTAAAATCTTCATATAAATAGTGCTTTGCTTTTCGCAATCTTCACATTACTTCTTCAGTGCCTGTCGAAGACCCAGCATCCGAAAACTCCTCTGTCATGTCTGGTGAGTATTTTTAAAATCTATTTAGCTAAGCCGCATTATCCCCCCTCAAGTAAAGTCTATGTGTACTCTGCACAAAGTTCATTTAAATTTAATTTCAAAGTTCATTTCATTCAAAAGTTCTTTTTAATTTTGCCCCAGATAGAAACGACAAATCCATGATCCTCTCCTCGGACGAAGAGGATTTTGCTCCACTAAAAAGAAAGGTCAGGCCATGAGGTGGGGAGTCGAGTAAAAAAAAAGGTCATCAGATGAGGAGGACTTCATCCAACTAAAACGAAAGGCCAAATCACCAGCCCGCGAATCAACTCGAAAAAGGAAAGTCCAAAAATTTGACCTCAATCTCTCCTCTACCGAAGTGCCACTTGCGAAACCTACCCTGGACCCATACTCTATCTACATCGGATCCGACATTGTGTTGGAGGTGAAGCCTTTTAAAAAGGAATACTATCTGGGGTTTTATAAGAATGTAGATGGAGAAATAAAAAACCGATTCAATATCAACATCAAACAAATCCAGACGGTCCGAAAGGCCATAGAAACCGTGATGGAGTATTGCAATGCAAACGACTTCAAAATTTAAAAAAAAAACATTTGCCTGTCTCACTTTATAAAAATAACTTAATCCCCCTCAATTAATCGAGTACTGTAGTCCAAAAACCCACCCGTTCGAGTACAGTAAGTCCAACGCCAAATGTTTCATTTTGCACCGTTTCGTTCTGCTTTCAGAGGCTACCTCCGCAGTCTTCGGTGTACATTAAACTACCGAGACGTAGACCGATTACACGCCGATATCAGGGACGACATTTTCGACCAGTTAAATACCTCTTTAGCGTTAAGAATACGCTTAGTTATATGCATAAGCGTATTATTTTTTAAACATATTGATCAGGAAGAAGTAACCCAAACATTTTATTTCAACTCAAATACTGCACGAATCCTCTCGCCCTACGAGATTTTTTCGGCCATAGATAACGCCTTTGATAATCTTAAACATGGACTGGAAAATTTCCTTTTAAATGGGAGCGGATGGGTGATAAAAAATATCGAGTTTTTGGACCTTCACATTGGGAATTATGTCGCATGGGGGATGGGTGGGGGGTGTGGAACCATTGCGCTGCCGAAACGTCTAAAAAACAAACAAGCCCTATTAAACATAAAATGTAACAATCACATGTGCTTTCTGTATTGCATACTCGCAAAATTATATCCTGTCGTTGCCAATTCCAATTACCCCTCAAAATATGACCGTTATTTAGCTAACCTAGATTATAGTTTACTTAAATTCCCTGTAACCATTGATCAAATAGCGAAATTCGAAAAGCTTAACAAACTACAAATAAAAGTATACGGTTACACTTCAAACCTTTATCCTATATATAAGGGTAAAACAGTAGGTAAAAAAGTAAATTTGCTTTTGTATAAAAAACATTATTTTCTTATTAAAAATTTCAATCGATTGTTATCAGAAAAGAAAGGATTACACCATTTTTGTGAAAATTGTCTCAGCGGGTTTCAAAGGAGAACGACATTACAAACACACAAAGATCTTTGTGTAAAAAACGCGCCTCAAAAGATAGCCATGCCGTTTAATGAAAACCGTATACTTAAGTTTAAAAATGTTCATAAAATGTTGTATCATCCTTTTGTTGTGTTTTGCGATTTCGAGAGCATGCTACGTCCAATATCGAGTGCAATGCAACATCCAACAAAAACTTTTTCGACCCCGATTGAGGAACACATTCCTTACACGTATTTTATAATCGTTTTAGACATTAACGACAAATTAATTTTTCAAAAGTATTACCAAGGGCTAGACGTTATTCAAAATTTTCTTTCGGTTCTTAAAAAAATCACAAAGAAACTAATTGCCAAAATGCATGAAATCGTCCCCATGAAGGGGAGGATACCGAGTAATAAGACCGAATGCCACATATGCGAAAAGCCGTTTCTCTCGACGGACCTTCAAGTTTTGGACCATTGCCACTTTACTTACAATGACAACATCAGAGGATTTAGCCATGTCAGTTGTAATTTAAATCTTCGAACCTCTTTCTTTTTGCCCATTTATTTTCACAATTTACGCGGATACGACCTTAATTTTATTCTTAAAGAAGTCAATTGGCATGTAGGAGAGAAAATAAATATTATTCCAGTAAACACGCAGCGTTTTTCGGTTTTTCAAATCGATGAAATGAAATTTATGGACACTATGCAATTTTTAAATGCATCTCTCGCAACTCTCGTAGAAACATTAAAATCCTCCAATCACAACTTTTCATTGTTTAATTCATATTTCAAACATTTAAAAAACCGACATCTCCTACAAAGAAAAAACACGTTCCCCTATTCGTATTTCTCGGATGAAAATGTCTTGAAACATTCTAAATTTCCTCCTAAATCAGCCTTTTTTAATAAATTAACAAATTCGGCAATATCCCAAAACGATTACGATCATGAACTTCTCATCTATAAAACATTTAAATTAAAAAACTTTGGTGACTATCTAGAATTATACCAACGTTTGGATGTAATTTTCCTTGCCGAAGTCTTTACTTCGTTTCGCCGCAAATCAATGCAATATTACCGATTGGACCCTGTTCACTTTATTTCTGCCGCAAATTTAGCGTGGGATGCTTGCCTTCGCCTAACGAAAGCCGAAATACAGTTGTTTACAGACGTCAACATGTTTATTTGGTTGGAGGGTAATATCCGCGGTGGAGTTGTCACACTCTGTGATCGTTATGCAAAAGCAAACAACCCTTACCTTTCGTCATACGACCCCACCATAGAGCACAGTTATATCATTACGCTAGACGCTATAAATTTATACGGATATTGTCTACAGAGTTTTCTTCCCTATGGCAATTTCAAATGGCTAAGACAAGATGAAATCGAGAGCTTTAATTTGTTTGACATTTCACCGGAATCAACGACAGGATATTTTTTGGAGGTAACCCTGGTATATCCCAAAAACGAAATACAAGATTTTCATAATGACTTCCCTCTCGCCGTTCAGCATATAAAAGTTGAAAAGGACATGTTATCGCCGTATCAAAAAAACTTAATAGAGAAAGAAAATATAAAATTTACAAATTATTCTCGAAAATTAATCCCCAATTTCTATACAAAACGGAACTATGTAACCCACTATTTAAACCTTCAATATTATTTGGAACAGGGATTGGTATTAAAAAAAATTCATCGAATTTTATCCTTTCATCAAAGGGATTATCTCAAACCTTACATTTCTTTTAATAACGAAAAAAGGCAACAAACCGATGATCGTTTTGAAAGGGATCTCTTAAAATTAATGAATAATGGGATTTTTGGAAAAAGTATAGCTAATAATAGGAAAAGAATTGATATGCAGGGAGCTTTCACCCAGGAACAGTGTAAAAGAAAATTATCCAGTCCGCTTTTAGATTATTTTGAAAGTATCAACGAATCTTTTGCTGTTTTTAAAATGAAAAAGAAAAATCTATTCCTAAATTCCCCCATTTTTATTGGATTTTCTGTACTTGAACGGGCGAAGTTGCAAATGTACAAATTGTATTATTCTCACCTTAAAAAACATTATAAAAACAGATGTAGCCTGTTGTATACCGATACTGATTCCATCTTTGCAAAAATAACAACAAATGATGTTTACAGCGATATGAATACAAAATTTTCAGACATTTTGGACCTCAGTAATTTTCCCACCAACCATATAGCCTACAACCCCCAAAATAGCGGGTGTCTCGGTTTTTTAAAAAATGAATCATGTAGTGCAATTAAAGAATTTGTTGCTCTTAAATGTAAAATGTATTGCATTACATACGAAGATTCTGTAAAAAAAACTGCTAAAGGAGTAAAAAAATCCAACTTAGACACCCTGGGATCCGAAGATTATAAAAATGTCTTGTTTAACCAATTAAATTTAAAACACACACAAATAGCCATTAAATCCAAACAACACAATTTAAAAACAGTACTCGAAAATAGAAAAACTTTAAACAGCTTTTTTGATAAAAAATATATTTTAGACGATGGTATAAAAAGTTTAAGTTTTGGACATTATTTGATTGAAGAAAGTAAAGAGTGACATGTTTTATTTTTACTAAAAGGTGTGGTATATTTAGTTTAGTTTGATCACATTATTAAATAATATTGTTTGTACTTTGTAAAAATGTTTTCTAATGTTATCATAAAAATATTGAAATCTGTTATTAAAATAATGTTTTGTACTTTTATAAAATGTTCAAGAATTTTTTTACTAATATTGAATTCTTTATTAAAATAATGTTTTGTATTTTTAATAAAGTTTTAACAAAATATTTTTAGTAATAAATGTTATAGTTTGATTGAATTCATTTTATTAAAAATAATAATGTTTTGTTCCTTTTTGGTAAAGTTTAAACACTTAAGCAAATACATTTTAACATTTAACAAATATTTTACACTTAAGATTGATATAAGTGTTTTTACTGTAACTGTATTTTATATATGTATGCTACTAAGTAATTCTCATTTAAGATTGAAGTTACTAAAAATGTTTTTCTAATGTTATCCTAAAAATATTGAAATCTTTATTAAAATAATGTTTTGTACTTGTAAAAGTTTATCATAAAATTTATAGTTTGTTTGATTTCATTTTATTAAAAATAATGTTTTGTTCCTTTTGTAAACTTTTACTGTATTTTATATATGTATGCTACTAAGCAATTCTCATTTAAGATTGATGTTAATACACTAAAATGATGTGATTGCCTTTACAGTAAAAATATTTTAAAGATTTGGTATTGTAATTTATCTATAATAATAATAATACTAATAAATGGGTTTTGTATCGATATATGTTGTGTTATTTCCTATATAACAACAAATGAAATGTAAAAATAACTTATTTAATCATTATTTTAAAATATACAAAATAAAAACAGAAATTTTGTAAACATTTTAAAAAATAAGTTATCTAAAACGAGATTTTAAAGATTTAATATACATAGGTTTTATTTAAGAAGAAAGAAAAAATATTGTAAAAGGTAAGATATTATAAATAATATTTTTGTACATAAGATTGTTTAAAAAAATTTAGAAGAATATAAAGATATATTTTTAGAAAATCTTTGATTTGAAAACAAATTATTAAAAATGCTTTAAACAATCAATAATGTAAAAATCAAATTTTGATTAAAAATATTTTTATAAAAGATATCCACTATTTTTCTAAAATCATTTTTCTTAATCATTTGTTTAAAAATATTATACACAAGAATATAAAAATAAAGATTTATTTCTAGAAAAATCTTTTGATAAACAAAATATTAAAAATACTTTAAACATTTGAATAAAAATATTTTAATAAAAAGATTTCTAAAATCATTTTTCTTAAACAAATTATATAAAAATCTTTTTAAGAATTCATTGTATTAAAATGCCAAAAGTTCAAAGAAAGTACTCACGTATTAAAAATAGCCGAAGTTCTAAGAAAGTAGTGGCGACATTAAAACAAGTTGAACAGAGCTAGGGAACAGTCATTTTCGGAGGAAAAATCCTCGGACGAAAAAGACATGCCCCCCCGTCTACTCAAAATGTCAGTAATCCATTTTCCTTCACATCATAATATCCACAGTATCCATTCACTATTTCACAGTATCCATTCGGTATGCATTAAAGTCAATATTTATTTTTCATGTTCCCTCTAGTTTTAAATCTTAAAAACTTCAAGAAAAGCCACAACGAAACTTACAAACACACAACATCCAACCAGATTGCAACCAGATTTGCCAAGTGGACTATGCAGGATAAGCTGATTGTCGCTAAGCTGAGGCATAAAGGCAAAGCAGCTCGATTTGTGAGGGCAAACATTGGTCTAAAAAGGGAGACTAGTTGTGACGCCTTCAAAGAGAGCCTGGAGGATCATTTCGCGGAGAGGTCCAACATTTACCTGTCAATTAGACAGTTGAGGTTGGGTTTCCAGAGGCCCAGTGAAAATGTGAAACAGTTTGCTGCGAGGCTGGAGGCTTTGTCTCACAGAACGGTCGCTGAAAACCTTCTTGGGAAACCCCTCGGCTGAACAGACAAGAGTAAAAACCCTTCTTCACTCTTTCATCCAAGGTTTAATACCAAACATTAAGCGTTTGGTAATGATTCAAAATCCTAGAACTTTCAGCTATGCCAAAAGGCACGCTATTTTAGAGGAGGAGATGCACGACAGTTTTTTGGATGTGGTGGAAGCAGTGGCTAACACAGTACAGGCTGCCCCTCTCCCTCCTAGTCAAGGTCTGGGAGTCTATAGTTCTCACGTTATTGCCGAACTACTTGGTAAGGTCGACTCCTTGACCAAAATCGTTAGCGACTTGTCTAGGAGGCATTAAGGCCTTAAACCAGAGAGGAGAAGCACCATTGAATGATATGCATGTCATGGTTTTGGACATATGGCTCGTGAGTGTAGGTTCGTACAGAACCGAGGTGGTCGTGGGAGACAGGCCGAAGACTACACCCCTCTCCAGTATGGTCCAGGTTCCAAATTTCAGTACTCTGTTGGCATGGCTTTTGCTTCGCAATTTGTGGGCATGCAGCCCCGATACTCCCTTCAGGCACCTGCTCCTCCTAATCAAAGACAATCATCAAGCTCCAACCAACCTTCCACAGATTCTTTAAACAATTAGTGGGTGATGTAGTTGCACCAACTACCATCGCTCAAACCCTTTCGGTGACAGAGGTATTTTTGGGTAGCACAAATAATGGTTTGCCTGTAGTAAAAGGCACCCGTAATAAAGTTACATTTTCTCAGCTACTGTGGGGCTTCAATAAATTTAATTGAAAAGAAATATGTCGATTTAATTAGGGATCCTAATTTTCAGCCCTGTTTTTTACGAGTATCTGGCATTGCCAATACTGCTATTTTTATACACGAATTTATTCATTTGGATGTGGTTTTAGACAAGAAGATTATTAATGTTACATTTTTCATTTGCCCAGGTAAGCTTGGTGTGGTGCTATTTTGGGTACCGAATTCTTGTCCAACTACAACGTGAACATAGATTTTTCAATAAGTACTTTGTATGCCCATGATTTCTTTTTAGCCCTGGGAAAATAGTAAAACTTGCAACACTGAGGAAATGAACACCTTGGACAGAGTGGAGACTTGCTCTGGGGTTTTGATAAATAAACAAATTCTACCCCCTCTTTCAGAGAGTTTTGTTAAGATGGAGGCAGCGAACAATTTTAATTTGGATACCCAAGTAGAAAACAGCTTTGATGTTTGGGGAGGAGAATTTAACTTAATTCACATACCTGACCAACATAAAGAACCACTGAAGAATTTACTCAATGAGTATGTTTTTCTTTTTGCCAAAACGGTTAAGGATTGAGAAGGATGTGATACTATCGAACACGAAATACATTTGACAGATTCTGTCGCAGTTCGTGTCCCAGTACCCTCTATCATTTGCGTGAGGAAATGAATAAGCAAATTGCATCTCTACATCAAGAATAGCCAGGTGGATCACAGCTTTAAGTCAATTTTAATATAAAATTATTCATAAACCAGGTAAACTAAATGCAACAGCTGATTTTCTTTCTCGAGCTGTAAATAATATTTCCTTGGTACAACATTCGGTGGAACCTATTGTGTTTAAAAATATTTCAGAACAGCAACGAAGTGATGAAAATGCATTAAACTTAAAGGTATATTGGAGTCAGGCATTGCATCAAATCCCAAAACTTTAATTTTTTTTTGTGGTTGGTTAGTGTTTGATGACGCAAGAGCCAGCTATGGCTATGCTGCGCCATTAAACCGCGTCTATTATTACCATACGGATACTGTGCCATTAATTACAAAACCATACGGATTAAATATGGTTTATTAAACCGACGTCTCGGAAGAAATAAAAACAAATTCGGGTGAGGTACATCTCTCAGCAAGTCAGTCAATAAAGGATTATTAGTACCAATTTTTTTTTTGTGAAAATGACATTCTGTTTTGTAAACATGTCAAGCCAAAGAACAGGTAACAAGATAATAAAAGATTAGTAGTTTCTCTTAATATGAGAACTGAGGTTATGGCTCTTCATCACGACTCTCCTGTGGCTGCTCACTGTGGTTTTGATAGGACTTTATCTAAAATTCAAAGATCTTTTTATTGGCCAGCCATGTACAGTCGAATTCGGAAATATGTTTCTTCCTGTCATTACTGCAAGAAAAGAAGAGGTTTCCAACCATCTAAGAAAGCACCTTTGGGTAGAATACCTGTGAAATCAAGACCTCTTGAACGAATAGCCATGGATATTGTAGGTCCTCTGCCAATAACCATGTCTGAAAATAAGTACATTCTGGTCATGACCGATTATTTCACTCGTTATCCTGATGCTTATCCCTTACCTGACACCAAGAGTTATTCTGTAGCAGAAGCATAAGAGAAGTTCATTGCTTACCATGGTATACCTCTGATCACCGACCGTGGCACTAATTTTCTTTCAGAATCTCTAACGGGGGTTTGTAAGGCGTTGGGAATACAGAAACTGAACACGACGAGTTATCATCCACAAACTGATGGAGTGTTGGAACAATTGAATGCTACGTTAATTAACTCTGAGTTATTTGGTCTCTGATTCATATGATGATTGGGACAGGCTAATTCCTTTCGTCTTACTGGCTCATCGTTCAGCTGGTCATGCTGCAACAGGCGAGACGCCTGCTTACTTAATTCCTGCTCGTGATTTAACATTACCTTGTGATTTACTTTTGACGAAGGATTTCAGAACATACGCTGACACGCCTTCTATTTAAATGATTTGGGAACGAGGTTGAAAACTGCCTTTCGGGAAGTTCATAGAAACTTAACCCAGGCCTTTGTTTTAACCCCCTTTTTGAAACTCTCCTTCTCTTCTGAGATGTCATTTCCCCAATGTTAGAGGTTGGTTGGTTTGTTAGGTTTTAGTGGCGCAAGGGCCAGTTTTGGCCATACTGCGCCAAACACACGACAATATAGTTATTTATTGTGAGGCCTCTTAAGTATCAGTTTTGAAAATTAAAAACGTTGTAAAGGATAAAAATATATTTAGATCAACTGTAAAAGTTGACGCCAATGTTAGAGGACCCCTCAGAAGAGAGGAAGAGTTTCAATCACAAGAGGAAGGGAAATTATCTCTATGGCAACCACAACGGTCACGTGGTCAAACCCTCTCTCATTGGCGCGCTTTGGCGTTGGCGCGCTCTCTCTCAAGTAAGTGAGAAGGGCGGGTTTTGCTTCGCCGCTACTCTAGCAAAAGAAGGGCGGTTTTTGCTCGCTTCTTCGCCACTAGCTATAAATATCATTTCTTCACTTCCGTTCGTTCTCAATCAAATGAACTAACAGAAATAAAAATAAACTATAAACATCTACCTATACTAAAAAAAAATAACCTATTCGAATAAAATAAAAATCTAAACATACACTTACATTTTAACCGTTAACCGCAATTGTAAACTATTTAAATATAAAAAATGCACTTCTTACTTCGAATTCTAAAATAATAACTTCTACTTCAACTCAAAGCAAGCACAACACAGTTAACTTTTAAACAGTTAGAAACATGAAACCGATGACCGTAAAAGGATCGATGCGCTATGCATTGCTCTCGTCTTTTTTAAATTTAACACAAGGAGTAGAAGTCACTTTGAACACGAACGCCGACAGATAAAGACGTACATTGGTGAGTACCACAACCTTCTAATTTGAAATTTCTTTTAAAATGGCTAACAAACAAATTGATGCCAGTAAATATCGAATTCTAGTGTTCGGCTTAAAATACAGACAAAGATTAGACGATTCTGTTTGCATTAAATCAATTATTTCTAAAAGAAACGTAATTTCGGAACATCCCCCTGAATCAAAAACTCAATGTAAATATGACGGAATTCACTATCGCGGACTGTTAGAATCCCAGAGTATCAACTATAGAATGGACAATGACAAACAAATTCAAAAAATTCGGTTGGTTGGTTGGTTTTTAATGGCGCAAGGGCCAAAAATGGCCAAGCTGCGCCAAACTCTAGATGATTCAAACCAACATTAAAATTTACACATAAAAGAAACTAAATTTTAAAGCAAATGTAAGAATCCTGCGTAGTTTAAAAAGATAAATAGCGACGAATGATGTGGATGATTCAATAAATAAGACAAATGGGGAGATGCTGCGCCATGCTGCGCCAAACACACGACTTATTAATTCTTTGTTGCAATGCTTCTAATTTGACCATTTTAAAAAGTAAAAACGTTGTAAAGGGTAAAAATATATTTAGTACAACTGTAAAAGTTGACGGTCTTGGTAAAAAGTTAAAAGAAAAATTTGAACGAATACTGATAACATGTTTTATTAGATAAAATAGTAAAAGTTAAGAAATTTAAATAATGAGGATGCTTATAACAATGAAGGATGATGAATTTCGTGTTTTTAATGATTTCAAGATTTAAAAAGATGAAAAATGAATATTAAACACATTTTAAAATATAGTTAATACATTTTAAAATATAAAAATTCGATACGAGTAGGTTTTAAAATCCATAATTTAAGAATTGTTCTTCCTATGTTCTTTTTTATTTTTATGAAGGAAAACTGAACGGAGCTCGTCCTCCACGTCCATCTCCGATGCATCATATACGATGCAATCAGAGGAGTCAATAGTCCGACCAGCAGATTTTCTATTGATCCTCTGTTTTACAGGTATTTGAACTTCTGTACAATCATAGTTTTTAGTTTTGAGTTTTTTTGGTTTTCCTTTGTTTAGGGTGGAGATTTTAGTTGTAGATTGAGATATAGTTTTGGAAATCTCAGTCATAGTTTCTTGTGATATTCCAGATGAAGAAGCAGATTCTTGTTTAAATTCAAAAGGTACATCGGGATCAAACTCCATGCCAATGCGGAATCTTACATGAGAGACGGTAGTTTGGTTGGTTGGTTGGTTGTATGAGGTTTAATTGCACAAGAGCCAAATATGGCCAAACTGCGCCAAACACTAGGTTAATTAAACCAATATTATTTTAAACCAAAACTCTTGACGGTAGTTTGGGTTTCTATTGAACGAGTTTTAGGTTTGGATTCTGTTGCGGTTGGTACTATTTTAGCCTGGGCTGCTTGTGAGTAGGTTTTAACGTTAGTTTGGTTCGAGTTTACAATATTACGGGCTTCGGGATAAGAAACAGATTGTAAGGTTTTAACTTCTTGAACTTTCTTTTCAAAAGTCCACTTTGAACAAGATTTAGAATAGGCTGGGTGAGGTTCTGAACAGTTGGTACACTTGGGGGGATTTTTACAATTTTCAGAAGTATGCTCAAGGTCCGAACAATTTGCACATCTCTCCTTGCTGCGGCAAGTGTTTTTAGAGTGCCCAAATTGCTGGCACTTGAAGCATCTTAGTGGATTTGGAATTTAAGGGCGTATGGGACAGTTGAGATATCCTGCTTTGATACTGGTTGGGAGTTTCGGAGAATTGAAAGTTAGAATTAAATGCTTGGTTTTTGATGTTTCTGATCCTTTTTTTATGGTGATTCGGCGCACAGATGTGACACCTAAGTAAGCTCGGTTAGAATGTCTTTTTCGTCAATGTTCTGTAAATCTATTTCACTAATGACCCCTTTAGAGGAGTTCAGACTATTATGAGGAGTGATATTAATTTGGAAATTAGCTAAGTGTTTTGCATTAAGGAAGGATGTGGATTGTTTGTCATTGGTACATTCGATAAGCAGGTCACCAGAATACAACTTTTTAACTGTTTTAGGATTACCGCCAATGCTTTGCAGACCTTTCTGAATGATAAATGGAGATACTTGATTTAGGTTTTGGTTAATGGAAGTAAGAACAAGAAATTTAGGTACGATATCAATAGGTAATGTTTCGTTATTGGTAGGAGTTGAAAGTATGCTATGGTTTGATGAATTTAGGCCTCCATTAGTGCACGAGGGAAAAAAAGCCATGAAGAATATAGATATTTCTCGCCGTATGTCCCACCCACCACCGGGTCCAACAAGGGTAGCCAGCCACCGGACAACTGGGATGAAAAAAAGTAAATAAAACAAACCAAAAGAAAAAAACCCAGGCACGGCACTAACTAGGGAGTGATACGACGAGACCGTTCCACGATACAAGATCACGGTCCTTGCCCATGAGCAGTCAGCAACACAGACGTATCCTGTTACCACCAGCCGATTGACAGAGCCGGGCCTAACTCTGCCTCCCGTTTAAGGTGAAGCGTGGGCCAAATGGAACGCCAAGGGACCCCAGGATCCCATTTTCCCCCCTACGGGTCGCAGCACACGGCAAACGTGCAGGTCAAAAATACGACATTTCAAAAACAAAATTCAAAACAACTCAAATAGAAGAAAAAAATTGACAAATAAAAGCAACTAAATTCAAACTTTTAAAGAAAAAAGAAATTAAATGCAGTTCACAAGGTAGGGTACTCAAAAAGAGGAAAGAAAAGAAAACTGAGATACCCAGCTAGGACAAGACGGATTCGCCACACCCGTACCCACAAGACATGAGCTCCCAAGGAAACAAAAATAAAGAGAAAGATCACTAGGGTACCTCGGGGTTGTGAAGCCCGTGTTTACTTAAAGAAAGTAAACCCCCTGAGGGGTTTTGCAATATCGGAGCCATCCTTTTATACTACTGGCAAAGACGGTAGGAGAGAGACTGTAGGAAATATGGAGGCTAGTTTATTAGTTGTTTGTAGCTTCCAGTCTTCACTCCAGTCGTTCCGCATAAAGTCCCGCAAAACATTGCGAAGGTCGCCATAGGGGATTCGGATGTTGAGCAGGGATGTGGCATTTTTGGCAGCTTGATCTGCCAACTCATTTCCAATTATGCCAACATGCCCTGGAATCCAGCATATTATGACATGATAACCACGTCGATGAAGTTTACTATAAACATTTAAAACATCACTTGCTAGTGGATGACTTAATGTATCTGATGATAAAGTTTCTAAAATGCTCATAGAATCTGTATAAATTATAAAATTGCCAACAGTTTGATGAATAATGTATTTAAGAGCTTTATAAAGGGCTAAAAATTCAGAAGTAAAAACGGAGATAAAATGTGGTAATGAGTAACTAAAAATCTCGGATCCGCATACAAATGCGCAACCAACGTGGTTGAGGGATTTTGATCCGTCAGTATAAACAGGTGTATAAGAATTAAAATAATGACGATGATGATTAAAAATTTGGTTATATACAACTGGACTAGTGTCCGATTTTCCAAGTCCAGCGAATAATTGTAAAATTGAGACGTTAGAAGTCTTCCAGGGTATGATATCAAATAATGGGCGCTCAGCAACTTCTATTGAATGAAGAGGAGTGCCACTCAGGGTGTTTATCATACGCAGTCCAAAGGATGGTATACAAAACGGGCGATTCCTGAAAAGTACATCCTTAGATCTGTCCAAGAGTAAATTTTGTAAAGGATGATCTGGATGGGACAAAATACGATAATAAAGTCGTAAAGACAACAAACTGCGAATAGAGGATAATGGCAATTCATTGCACACAAAGTAAAGGCTTTCGACGGGTGATGTGCGAAAAGCTCCAGAGCAGATTCTTAGTGCCGAATGATGTATCGTATCGAGCTTACACAGCACAGATGGACGAGCTGAACCATAAACAGCACAGCCATAGTCCAATCTGGAGCGAATTACAGCTCGATAGATATTCAGCATAGTGAATCGCTCTGCTCCCCAAAATGTATTAGATAGAACTTTTAACAAATTGAGCTTTTTCATGCACGACACCCGCAAGTCCTTTACGTGTGGCAAAAATGTCAGCTTCTTGTCAAAAATAACTCCTAGAAACCTTGCTTCGTCTACTACTGCAATCCTATTCCCACCCAGAAAAATGTCTGGGTCAGGATGCAGGTTTCGTAGACGGCAAAAATGTATACAGGATGTTTTTTGGACAGAGAAGTTGAAACCATTTTCTGCGCTCCACTTTGTCAACCGTGTAACAGTTGTTTGCAGTTGCCTCTCTACAAATCGCATGTCCTTTCCCTGGCAAAAAATGCTCAGGTCATCCACATATAAATTGACCTGGACAGAAGGAGGTAGCTGATTCAGGATACCATTTATCTTAACAGCGAAAAGTGTTACGCTGAGTACGCTACCCTGAGGAACACCCTCTTCTTGTATAAAAATATCCGAAAATGCAGAGCCAATGCGAACGTTGAATTCTCGCAATGTCAAAAAGTTCTTAACAAACATCGGTAGATGTCCTCGAAATCCAAGAGAGTACAGATCTTTAAGTATACCATATCGCCAGGTCCGATCGTACGCCTTCTCCATATCGAAGAATATAGCCACGAGATGGTTTCGGCGCAGAAAGGCATGGCGTATTTGGGTTTCGAGGTACAGGATATTGTCTACCGTAGAGCGGCCGACCCTAAAACCGCTTTGGAAGGGTGTTAGAGCGTTGGTCGTCTCTAACATGTGAACAAGGCGAGAATTCACCATTTTTTCTAAAAGCTTGCACAAGCAGCTGGTCAGTGCAATCGGCCGATAGTTATTTGGATCTTTAGAATCTTTTCCGGGTTTAGGAAAAGGAATAACTATGGCACGTCGCCAAGCCAAAGGAAAAGCATGTTCTTCCCATATGCGGTTATAAAGGCGCAATAAATTTCTCAGAGAGTGACTGGAAAGATGTTTTAACATAATATACGTGATGCCATCAGGACCTGGTGCTGTCATCCTGGTCTTCTGAAGGCATCGTGTCAACTCCCTCTCAGTAAAATGGCAATTATAGGCAAGTTCGGTATCTCTATCAGGAGAAAAATTAATAGCATGGGATTCTGCGAGTTGTTTTATACGCTGAAAATTGCCAGGATATGTGGTAGAACTTGACACGGCAGAAAATGTTCTCGCAATAGAATTTGCGATTTCTACCGTGTCAGTAACCAACTGGCCATTTTCTTCCACGAGCGAGATAGAATGCGTGGAATATAATCCCATTGCTTTTCGAACTCTACTCCATAATTGTTTTGAGGAAATGGCAGATGTTATACCAGATACATACTTTTGCCATGATTCTCTTTGGCTTTGGCGACGTATACGGCGCGCATTGGCTTTTGCATATTTTAACTTAGTTAAATTTTCGGATGTGGGATACCGCCGAAATGTATCCCAGGCCTTTTTTCTTTTCTTGTGGGCAATTTTGCAGGCTTGATTCCACCACGGTTTCGGTAGTTTTGGTAACTTTGACGATATAGGTACAGATATACGAGCAGCATCCATTATAACATTAGTGACGGATTCTACACATTGATCAACGTCATCTTGATTCACCATGTCGTCTGACAAATCAGCAATTGATGCAAACAGATCCCAATTCGCCGCCTCAAATTTAAATCGAGGCAGGCGAGACACAGGGGCTGTTGCATTCCCCCGAAATGTAATAAACAAGGGGAAATGATCGCTATGATACGGATCATTTCCCACTTGAAATACCAGGGGAGAAAACAGAGATGGTGAACACAGGACAAGATCAATGGCATGGAAGGACCTCGATGGGGCGTGGAAGTATGTTGGTTGCCCATTATTAAGAATACAAAGATTGTAGTCGTTAATAAATTTTTCAACTTGACTTCCACGACGATTTGTATCTGGGCTTCCCCAAAGAGGATTATGCCCATTAAAATCGCCACATAAGATATAAGGAGCTGGAAGCTGATCGCATAACCTGTCTAAATCTGCTTGATGGATGATATCATTTGGCGGTAGATAAATTGAGCACACTGTAATGAGAGATTTTACAGTGACTCTCACTGCGATGGCTTGCAGATTTGTTGGGAGATTCAGTGGGGTGAAAGGAGCGCTATTGGAAATAAATATAGCAACTCCATCACTGGCTCTATCACCGCTAATGTAGTCTTTTCTAAGGGGAGTGTACCCTTTCACAAGAGAGCTCTGAGTTGGTTTGAGCAGAGTCTCGTGCAGACAAAAGCAGATTGGATGATATTCGTCAATTAGATGTTTTATGTCAACCGAGTTGTGGTGAAATACGCGGCAATTCCACGAAAAGACACAGGCCATTAGGGAAATGTGATTGGTGTTGAAGGCTGCTTCTGGGGTTTTATTTTAGGAAGCAGATTGTTTGGGGCCTCCATACCAGGCTCAACATCCATATCGGCAGCGTCGGACGAGTCCGACGGAATATTATGTGATATTGAGGTTCTGGTTTTTTTTGGTTTTTTACTATTGATAGTTTCGGACAGTTCCTTTTTGGTTTTCAAAGATTTGTTTAGGGCAGTCAGAGGAGATATTACCTCTTGTCCTTTATTTAGTTGGTTGGTTGGTTGATTGGAGTTTTAAGGCGCAAGAGCCAAATTCGGCTAAGCTGCGCCAAACATTTGTTAGTTTACGAAAACATCTAAATTAAATCTTACCACTGAAACCAATGCTCTGTAGAAAAATAAATAAATTTTGATGAGGGTCATCGTTAAGTAAATCTTTTAATATTAAAACTGTACTACCAAAATGGCTTAGTCTTGGAATATTAAAATTTGGACATACACACAAAATATGTTTAACTGATAAAAGACAATTGCACCGGGTACAAACCGGTGCTGGTTCATTAAGTAAAAGATATGAATGAGTGAGACGTGTGTGACCAATGCGCAGTCTTGTTAAATTTACGTCCATCCGTCTATTAGATGATATTGTTTTAAATGGTTGTATTGTCGGTTTTATAGAAAATAGTTTATTATTAATTTGGTTATTCCAATTTAGTTCTATTACTTTATTTTGTGCTCGTTTAATGGCTAGTTTGGCATCATTCAAAGGCACGAAGTTGTCTGAGCAAATGAGAGTATTTTTTGCTGCCGAGTCAGCTCTCTCATTGCCTATAATTCCCACATGTGCCGGAATCCAGCAAAAAATAATATTAAAAGACTGCTCTGAAAGTTTGTTATACTCTTTGACTATTTGTAAAGCTAGAGGATGACTATTGTGAGAAATATTTTGCAATGCCTCGATACAACTTCGCGAATCAGTATATATAATGAATTTTTTGTAAAGAAGATCAGATAATTTTGTTATTGCCATATACACCGCATATATTTCGGAGGTAAACACTGAACAAAATGTATTCATTTTATTAGATATTATAAAACGGTTAAAAACTGCTGCCGATCCGACATGGTTATCTGATTTAGAGCCGTCTGTAAAAATTGGATGGTAGTCTTTGTACCGTTGTCTGTTTAGATAAAAAAGCTGATTAAAAACAATATGAGCAGTTGATGGCTTATGAAATTGGGTGAAATCACGATTAAAGGTTAAAATTACATTCTTCCATGGTGGAGGTTCAACTCCTCTTATCAAGACAGGAACATCATCAATATTTAAAGTTTGTAACATTTCTCCAACTCTGAAACCAAATGTTGGAGTGTATGACAACTTATTTGAAAACAGGGTGCTATAGATTGGATGTAGGACTTTGTTAAGTAGTGGATGATCTTCAATACTTTTAATTTTAAAATAATAGTGAAGAGACAATTTCTGTCGTCTAAACTCCAGAGAAGGTTCATTTGTTATGTTATATAAACTGTTTATTGGAGATGTCCTAAATGCTCCTGTGGAAATTCTAAGACCCTGATGATGGATGGTGTCAAGTGGCTTAAGGTATGTTTTAGCTGTAGAACCATAGATCATGCAACCATAATCTAGTTTTGACCGCACCAATGCTTGGTAAATCCTAAGCATGGATGTACGGTCCGCTCCCCACGAAGTACGGGTCAAAACTTTAAGAATATTTAGCGAGTTGATACATTTTCGTTTTAATTGGTTAATATGAGATTTAAAATTTAGTTTAGAATCAAAAATTACTCCCAAGAATTTAAATTCATTTAAAATTGGTATAGGATGTCCATTTAATAAAATATCCGGATCTGGATGTAATCCTCGTCGTCTACAAAAATGAATTGCCACTGTCTTTTCGGTCGAAATGACAAACCCGTTCTTTTTCGTCCAATTTGTAATATTACAGATTGCAGTTTGCAGTTGCCTGTTGACGAAATTCATGTCCTCGCCTGAACAATGTATTTGAAAATCGTCGACGAAAAGTGAACCATGAACAAATGGAGGAAGTTGATGAATGATACCATTTATTTTTATGATGAACAACATGACACTTAAAACACTTCCTTGAGGCACTCCTTCGTTTTGAATAAAAGTATTTGATAAAACATCACCGATGCGCACTTGAAAAAGCCGTGTCTTTAAAAAATTGTTTAAAAATATTGGAAGATTTCCACGTAGACCCATTTGGTGAAGGTCCCTCATGATTCCGTACCTCCATGTTCTGTCGTATGCCTTTTCCATGTCGAAAAATACAGAGACTAAGTGCTTCTTGGAAACAAATGCTTCTCGTATTGCCGACTCGAGTTTTAATAAGTTATCCATGGTGCTTCTACCACGCCTAAAACCACTTTGGAATGGAGAAAACCATTTATTTTTTTCCAAGATATAGAGCAGTCTGGCGTTCACCATCCTTTCCATTAATTTGCAAAGGCAACTTGTTAGGGCTATAGGACGATAGTTATTGGGATGTTGCGGGTCCTTTCCTGGTTTAGGAATGGGGACCACAACAGCCTTTGTCCATGCAGTCGGAAATAATTGGTCATGCCAAATTCTGTTAAATAAAAATAAAATTGTCTCCAGAGAATCGTCGTCTAAATGAGTCAACATATGGTAATGAACATTATCTGGTCCGGGTGATGTGGGATGAGATATTTTTAACGCCCTATGAAGTTCATGAAGGTTAAAATCAGTATTATAGTTTTCCGGTGTAGAATGCCGGAAATCTAACGTCTTTCGTTCTTCCTGAACTTTATATAAAACAAATGACTGATGATATGACGAATCAGATGATACATCAGCAAAAGTCCCGCCAATTGTGTCGGCGATATCTTTTGCATCTGAAATTACATGTCCATTAAAATTTAAAAAAGAAATTGATTGACGCTCATTGTAGCTACCTGCAATTTTTTTAACTTTGTTCCACACAGTTTTGGAGGAAACATGGCCTTGAATACTACTGACATAGTTATTCCAAGATTGTCTCTGGGACTGTCGTCGTGTCCGACGCGCGACGGTTTTTGCATGTTTAAAAGCAATTAAATTAGTTTGAGAGGGATATCGCCGAAATATATTCCAGGCCTTTTTCTGCGCTTTATAATCTGCAGCACACCTCTCGTTCCACCAAGGTTTCCATAGTTTAGGAAGCTTCCCAGATGTTTTCGGGATAGCTGCCTCGGCTGCACTAATGATTGTTTCCGTCACTGCGTCAACGGCAGAGTCAATGTCCTGTACTTCAACCATGTTTTGAGTCAATTTAGATTTTAAAATAAATAGTGGCCAATCAGCTTTGTCAAAAATAAAATAAATCGGACGTTTTGGAAAAGTAGCGTCATTTACAGAGTATGTCAAAATAATTGGGAAATGATCGCTATTATGTAAATCTTTGTCCACAGTAAAACTAAATTTTGAGAGAAGGGATGGTGAGCAAATTGCAAGATCTAAAGTTTGAAAGGATCGAGAAGGAATATGAAAGTATGTGGGGCTCGAGTCGTTAAAAAGACACAAATCGTGATCCAAAATGAACTTTTCTATTTGTTGTCCTCTCGTGTTGTTATCTCGACTGCCCCAGATGGTGTTGTGTCCATTCCAATCACCAAATATAATGTATGGAGAAGGAAGCTGGTTTACTAGTTCGTCAAGGTCTTTCTGATTTATTACAGTACTTGGAGGAAGATATATAGAACATACTGTAATTAAAAATTTTATTTGTATCTGAATTGCAACGGCCTGTAGTGATGTGTTTAAAGATATTGGTCTACTTGGGAAAAGACACGAGTGCTTTAAAGCAACTCCACCTGCACCATGTGAACTTTGTGTGTTGTCTTTTCTTGTACATGCATATTGTTTAATTCTTGAATCTGTTGCTGGTGTGAGAAAGGTTTCCTGCAATCCTATACAGACGGGTTGATATATATTAATTAATGTTTTTATATCTTCAGTATGTGCTCGGTATCCATGGCAGTTCCAACTTATTAGTTTTAAGGACATTATTTAGCGAGGTTGTTTAGGAGGATTTTTTAGAAATTTAGATCTTACAACTAGGTGGGGAGGGATCTCCAAACCCTTCTCCACATCCATCTTTCCACCACCGTCGAGTTCTTCCGAACTTCCTTCAGTGGTCTCTGCATCGTCAGTAAACATTTTTACATTTTTTTTTCTGTTTTTGTTCAGTGAAAGGCACGTCATCAGTGCGTCCACTTTTTGATTTAGAGTCGGCTTTTCTCATTTTTTGTAATGCTGAGGGCATGGTTTTACTTGCAGATTGTGCAGTGTTCGTAGGACCTTTTGAGGTACTTTGAACAGCAGAATTAGAATTTCGAGAAGTAGAAGGTTTTGCATTATTTGAAGATATGTTCGATTTATTTTGAAAGATAGCTGGGATTTTTATTTGATTTGTTTGTGCGGTTTTAAGCGCAATCTGTTTATCTTTAGTAGGTATTATTATTTTAAGATTACCTTGGTTTTCATTTGAAGTTTGGGTCATGACTGTTTTTATGTCTTCTGTTTGAGTATCTATAGATGCGGTTGTCTTAATTGGAATTGTTGAATTTGTTTCTGATGATTTTGCTGCAGCCGAATACGAGATATTCGCTCGAGGCGTGCGACTGTCAACGATCCGTCTTGCTTCAGGAAATGATATATTATTGTTTATTTTCACAGTTTGAACTTCTTTTTCAAATTTAAATTTAGGACATTGTTTTGAATAGGATGTGTGGCTACCTTTACAGTTAGCACAACACTCCTCCTTCAAGCAAGCATTACTATCGTGGTCAGGTTCAGAGCAACGGGCGCATATTTCGGTATTAGATCGACATGTTGTTTTTGAGTGTCCAAACCTCTGGCATCGGAAGCAACGCAGAGGATTTGGAACAAAGGGACGAACATCACATTTAATATAACCAGCTATTATTTCTTTAGGAAGTACAGGAGAATCAAATGTAAGGATAACTAGGTTTGTTGGTTTTTCTTGTTGGTTACGTTTTATGATAATGCGTTTAGCATCGCATACCTTTTGGCTTTTCAGTTCAGTTTTAAATTCTTCATCTGTTACCATGATTAAATCGGGACTAAATATTACTCCTTTAGTGTAGTTTAAGGTTCTATGCCCGTATGCCTGTACGGGAACATCACCGAAGCTCTTTACTGATAATAATGCTTTTGCTTGTTTTTCATTTACTGCTTCTACTATTAGATCTCCAGATTTTTGTTTATTGATTTTTTTGGGGGGTCCAGCTACGTTAGTAATGTATTTGTTTATCAAAAAAGGGGACATTCTTAAAAATTGGTTATCATCGTTATGCAGAATAATAAATAGAGGTGTAGATGTATTATCTAAATTACTTGAAATTGTAGGGGTTAGTGGGTTTAAGGCCTCCACAAGGGCACACGTGTGATGATCCATAAAAGGAAAAAGCGTTCATCACGGTGGATCCATACCCGCCTCGGAGCCCAACAAGGGAAGGCAGTTACCGGCTCTGGTAAAATGAAAATAATGCAGAAAACTAAAAGAAACCCAGCCTCGGCACACACCTTAAGGTACCACCGTGGTATAGTGCTACAGCCTCGGAGCGTGATCCGCCAGTTCACCCAGGGCACTCCTTAACTGCAGCACTAACCCTTAAATTCCAAATTCCAGTGAAGTCCGGTACCACAAAAGATTAATGTGGTACCGAACTGCAGTGTCATTAGGCGAGCCGATTGACCGAAAGCGGGCTCACTCCGGCCGCTCGTCTACGGGGAAGCATGGACCAAAGGGCACGCAACAGTGCCCCCAGGAAACTAAACCCCGTCCTGATTTGGGGCACCGCAGGAACCCCAGGACTCCACTTTCCCCCGATACGAGACGCCGCACACGGCAAACATGCGGGTCAAAAATCTGAAAATTTAAATAATATAATACAAACTTAAGGGTCAAAATTAAAACCTGCCTATTTCAAATAAGAAATAATTTAAACCGAGAATAACACAAAAAATTAACAATAAAATGAAACGAGGAATTACGATACGTATCATAAAAATGAAACGAACAAAATTATACAAAATTAGGGCCGTCGCAAAAAGGTTGGTTGGTTGGTTGGTTGTATGGGGTTTATTGGCACAATAGCCAAAGATGGCCAAGCTGCGCCACACACTAGATAATTCAAACCAACATTAAAAGATTAAAATGTATACACACAAACTAAATTAAATTCAAAGAAGTGGTAAAAATCCTGCGTAATTTAAAAATATAAATAGTGATGAATGAGGTGGATGATTCAATAAATAGGATAATGTGGGAGATGAAGTATTAAAAAAACGATTATATAAAATTCTAAGACGGGGACAAGAAGTTAAAATATGATGGATGGTGAGAGGTTGTTGGCAATGATTACACAGCGGGGCGGTTTCATTCAATAATAGATGTCGATGTGTTGCTCGCGTATGACCTATGCGGACACGAGTCAATAGCACGTCATATCGTCGAGATGGCAAGGACGGTAGGAACGGGATGCTGGGAAATACAGAGGCTAATTTATTAGCCGTCTGTAACCTCCAGCCATCGCTCCAGTCCTTCCGCACAAAGTCCCGCAAAACACTTCGAAGATCATCATATGGTATTCGGATTTCTAACTGGGATGTGGCATTTTTGGCAGCATGATCGGCCAGTTCATTACCAATTATACCAACATGCCCAGGAATCCAGCAAAAAATGATGCCATAACCCCGCCGGATGAGTCTATTATGGACAATTAAAACATCAGTTGCAAGTGGATGATTTAAAGCATCTGATGAGAGAGATTCTAAAATGCTTTTTGAATCTGTATAAATTATAAAATTGCCAACGCTTTGATGTGAAATATATTTGAGAGCTTTGTACACGGCTAAAAATTCAGATGTAAAAACAGAAACAAAAATTGATAAAGAGTAACTAAAAGTCTCTGAACCGCATACAAAGGCACAACCGACGTGATTACTGGATTTTGACCCATCGGTGTATACAGCTGTATGAGGATTAAAATTATGTAGATGATCGTTAAAAATTTGATTATAAATTACTGGACAAGTGATTGATTTTTCATGTCCACCAAACAAGTTTAAAATTGAAAGATTGGAGGTCTTCCAAGGTACATTGTCGAAAAGGGGACGATCGGCAATTTCTATTGAAGAAAGAGGTGTGCCACTCAGGGTGTTTAGCATGCGAATCCCAAAAGATGGTATGCAAGATGGGCGATTCCTGAACAAGACATCCTTAGACCTGTCCATAAGCGAATTTTGCAATGGATGGTCTGGATGCGACAAAATGCGATAATACAATCGCAAAGACAACAAACTGCGAGTGGAGGCCAATGGCAATTCATTGCACACAACGTAAAGGCTTTCAACGGGTGAAGTGCGAAAAGCTCCTGAGCAGATTCTTAGTGCTGAATGGTGAATCGTATCGAGCTTACGCAGCACAGATGGACGAGCTGAACCATAAACAGAACAGCCATAGTCCAATCTGGAGCGAATTACAGCTCGATAGACATTCAACATAGTGAATCGCTCTGCTCCCCAAAATGTATTCGAAAGAACTTTTAACAAATTGAGCTTTTTCATGCACGACACCCGCAAGTCCTTAATGTGCGGCAAAAATGTCAGTTTCTTGTCAAAAATAACTCCTAGAAATCTTGCTTCGTCTACTACTGCAATCCTATTCCTACCCAGAAAAATGTCTGGGTCAGGATGCAGGTTTCGTAGACGGCAAAAATGTACACAGGATGTTTTTTGGACTGAGAAGTTGAACCCATTTTCTGCGCTCCACTTTGTCAACCGTGTAACAGTTGTTTGCAGTTGCCTTTCTACAAATCGCATGTCCTTTCCCTGGCAAAAAATGCTCAGGTCATCCACATATAAATTGCCCTGGACAGAAGGAGGTAGCTGGTTCAGGATACCATTGATCTTAACAGCGAAAAGTGTCACGCTGAGTACGCTACCCTGAGGAACACCCTCTTCTTGTATAAAAGTATCCGAAAATGCAGAGCCAATGCGAACGTTGAATTCTCGCAATGTCAAAAAGTTCTTAATAAATACCGGTAGATGTCCTCGAAATCCCAAAGAGTACAGATCTTGAAGTATACCATATCGCCATGTCCGATCGTACGCCTTTTCCATATCGAAGAAAATAGCCACGAGATGGTTTCGGCGCAGAAAGGCATGGCGGATTTGGGTTTCGAGGTACAGGATGTTATCTACCGTAGAGCGGCCGACCCTAAAACCGCTTTGGAACGGTGTTAGAGCGTTGGTCGTCTCTAACATGTGAACAAGGCGAGAATTCACCATCTTTTCTAAAAGCTTGCACATGCAGCTGGTAAGTGCAATCGGCCGATAGTTATTCGGATCTTTATGATCTTTTCCGGGTTTAGGAAAAGGAATAACTATGGCACGACGCCAAGCCAAAGGAAAAGCATGTTCTTCCCATATGCGATTGTACAGTCGCAATAAATTACTCAGAGAGTGACTAGATAGATGTTTTAGCAAAGTGTAAGTGATGCCATCAGGGCCCGGTGCTGTCATCCGAGTCTTCTGAAGGCATCGCGTCAACTCTCTTTCAGTAAAACTACAATTATAGTCAAGTTCGGTATCTCTATCAGGAGAAAAATTAATAACATGGGATTCTGCGCGTTGTTTTATGCGCTGAAAATTGCCAGGATATGTGGTAGAACTGGACACGGCAGAAAATGCTCTCGCAATACAATTTGCGATCTCTACCGTGTCAGTAACCAGCTGGCCATTTTCTTCCACAACAGAGATGGAATGTGTGGAATATAATCCCATGGCTTTCCGAACTTTGGTCCATAATTGTTTTGAGGAAATGGCAGATGTTATACCAGAAACATACTTTTCCCATGATTCTCTTTGGCTTTGACGACGTATTCGTCGCGCATTGGCTTTTGCAAATTTGAACTTGGTCAAATTTTCGGATGTGGGATACCTACGAAACGTATCCCAGGCCTTTTTTCTCTTTTTGTGGGCAATCTTGCACGCTTGGTTCCACCACGGTTTCGGTTGTTTAGGTAGTTTTGACGAGACAGGAATAGATATACGAGCAGCATCCATTATGGCTGTAGTGACAGATTCTACACATTGATTAATGTCGTCCTGGTTCACCATGTCGTCTGACAAAATTGCAGCAGAAGCAAACAAATCCCAATTCGCCGCCTCGAATTTAAATCGAGGAAGGCGGGACACAGGGGTTGTAGCATTCCCTGGAAATGTAACAAACAAGGGGAAATGATCGCTATGATATGGATCATTTCCCACTTGAAACATCAGGGGAGAAAACAGAGATGGTGAACAAACAACAAGATCAATGGAATGGAAAGTCCTCGATGGGGCGTGGAAGTATGTTGGTTGCCCATTATTGAGTACACATAGATTTTGATCGTGTATCAATTTCTCAATCTGACTTCCACGACGATTTAAGTCTGGGCTTCCCCAAAGAGGATTGTGCCCATTAAAATCGCCACATAAAACATAGGGAGCTGGTAGCTGGTCGCATAACCCGTCTAGATCTGCTTGTCGAATTATAATATTAGGCGGTAGATAAATAGAGCACACTGTAATGAGAGTCTTTACAGTGACTCTAACTGCGATAGCTTGCAGATTTGTGTTGAGATTCAGTGGGGTGAAGGGAGCGCTATTGGATATAAATATAGCAACTCCACCACTGGCTCTATCTCCGCTAATATAATCTTTTCTAAGGGGAGTGTACCCTTTAACAAGAGAGCTTTGAGTTGGTTTAAGCAAAGTCTCTTGTAGACAAAAGCAGATTGGATGGTATTCGTCAATTAGATGTTTAATGTCAACTGAATTGTGGTGAAAACCGCGGCAATTCCACGAAGAGACACAGGCCATTACGGGAAGGTAATTGGAGTGGAGAGCTGCTTCGTAGGTTTAATTTTTGGTTGGAGGTTTCCTGGCGTCTCCATGCCAGGTTCAACATCCATCTCAGTACCCTCGGAAGAGTCGGATGGAATGTTGTGAGATATAGGGGTTCTTGGTTTCTTTGGTTTTTTACTATTGCTGTTTTCGGATTGTTCTTTTTTATATTTAAGAGATTTATTGAGGGCTGTAAGAGGAGAGATTACTTCAACTGCAGTATTTTTGTTATTTTTATTGGTTGTACCTTTGGAAAACAGAGGTTTGGGTGGAGTTTTAGTATTAGTTTGACAACTATTGCTTGTTGAAGGTTGATCTATGGATATTTCGCATTGAATTGCGATAGAGGAAGTGGATTTTTTGGTTGCTGCTGCATATGAAAGGTTAGGTTTCGGTAGAGATATGGAGACTTGCTTTTTAGCATCCAAGTACGAGAGCTTCTGGGTTGTTCTCACAACCTGAATTTCTTTTTCCTCCTTCCACTTTGGGCATATGCGAGAGTTGGCAGAATGCTCACCCTCGCAATTTGTGCATTTTAGTGGAAGGGTACAGTTCTCGTAGGAATGACCAACATTGGAGCATCTCGAGCAAGTCTCGACTCCTCTACATGTATTTACGGAATGACCGAACCTTTGACACTTAAAGCAGCGCAAAGGATTCGGAATGTAGGGTCGGACTGGGCAGTTAAGATACCCAGCTTTAATGTTTGAAGGTAAATCTGGACTATTGAATGTGAGTATTAAATGCTTAGTTTGGATGATAGAGCTATCTCTCTTCATTGTTATTCTATGGACATTAGTCACTCCTTGAGATGCGAGCTCGGATTCGATCTCGCTCTCAGGAACGGCTAAGAGGTCCGATTCGGATATAACACCTCTGCATGAGTTTAAACTATTGTGGGGGGATACGTTGATGGTTATATTTCCCATTTTATTAGCTGAAAGTAGGTTTTTAGATTGAGCAGTTGAAGTAGTTTCAATTAGGTAATCGCCAGATCTGAGTTTTTTTACAGCCTTAGGGTTTCCGCAGATTCCCTGAAGTCCTTTTTGAATAAAAAACGGAGACATTGTACCAAGGATTTTTTCAGGGGAAGTAATAATAAGGAATTTTGGACTTAGTATAGGTGAAGATTGATTTTTATTTGTTGTTTGATTTAGAACAGAATTTGTAACACTTGATGGGGTTGCCGGATACAAAGCCTCCGGCAGGGCATGGGTTTTAGGATCCATATGAGTTTAGGTGTTCATCCCGGTTCAGCCCCGCCCACCACCGAGCCCTACAAGGGGAGACAGTGCCACACTGCCACGGGGGTAAAACCGGGGTATAGTGCTACAGTTTCAGAGTGTGGATCCACGAGGGCACTCCTAGCTGCAGTACTAGCCCTTAAATGCCAAAAACCAATGGTGTCCAGCACGTCAGGGGAGAAATTCGCCTGGCGTACTGAACCACAGTGATATTAGGCGAGCCGGTTGACCAAAAGCGGGCTCACTCCTGGCCTCTCGTTTACGTCGAAGCATGGACCAAAGGGAACGCAACGACGTCTCTAGGAAACTAAACCCCGTCCTAAACGAGACGTCGCAGGATCCCCAGGACTCCACTTTCCTACGATACGAGTTACCGCACACGGCAAACGTGCAGGTCAGATAATCTGACAAAAACCAAATTTAATGGGAATTAATACAATAAGTGAACAAACTAAATTGAATCCAAGAAACAATACTTAAATATAAATAAGGAAAACCCAACAATGATAAACAGAGGGAAAAACTCAACGATAGAACAAAATATAAAAACTAAAAATCGTGCACTTGGTAGGGCCCTAACTAAAAAGGAAAGAACGAAAAAAGCTAAGGCCCAGCTAGGGTACCTCGGGGTTGCCAAGCCCGTACTCACAAGATGTGAGCCCCCTGAGGGGCGTCGCAAAAAGGAAAGAACGAAATATGCTAGGCCCAGCTAGGGTACCTCGGGGTTGCCAAGCCCGTACTCGCAAGATGCGAGCCCCCTGAGGGGTGTCCTTTATTTAAGTTTAAAGTTTTTGTCCCTTTTGAAAATAGTGGAGTGGGTGGAGTATTAGTTGGGCGACTATTGCTTGTTGAAGGTTGGTCAATTGATATGTCGCATTGTATTGCGATAGAGGCAGTTGATTTTTTAGTAGCTGCTGCATATGACACGTTAGGTTTGGGCAAAGAGATAGAGACTTGTTTTTTGGCATCCAGGTATGAAAGTTTTTGAGTTGTTCTAACAACCTGAATTTCTTTCTCCTCCTTCCATTTTGGGCAAATGCGAGAATTTGCAGAATGTGCAGCTTCGCAGTTTCAGCATTTCAATGGAAGGGTACAGTTTTCGAAAGAATGGCCAACGTTAGAGCACCTTGAACAGGTCTCTACTCCTCTGCATGTTTTTATTGAGTGAAAGAACCTTTGACACTTGAAGCAGCGCAAAGGATTCGGGATGTAGGGTCGGACTGGGCAGTTGAGATACCCAGCTTTAATGTTTGCAGGTAGATCTGGTGTATTGAACGTAAGTACCAGGTGTTTTGTTTGTATAATAGTGTCATCTCTTTTCATAGTTATTCTGTGGACGTTGGTTACTCCTTGAGATAAGAGCTCGGCTTCGATCTCTTTCTCAGGAACAGCCAAGAGGTCAGATTCCGAGATGACACCTTTGGACGAATTTAAGCTATTGTGAGGTGATACAGTCATGTTTATATTGCCCATTTTAGTTGCTGACAGTAGAGATTTAGATTGGTTTGCCGAAATGGTTTCAATTAAATAATCACCAGATTTAAGTTTTTTTACCGATTTCGGGTTACCGCAAATTCCTTGTAGACCTTTTTGAATGAAAAAGGGGGACATGGTACCAAGGATATTTTCAGGAGATGTGATCATTAGTTTTTTTGCATTTGGAACTGTTGTTGATGTATTATCAGTAGTAGTCTTGTCACTGGATGGGGTCGCCGGATACAAAGCCTCCGGCAGGGCATGGGGTTTGGGATCCATATGAGGTTTGGGTGTTCATCCCGGTTCAGCCCCGCCAAAAAATTCGGAGGATTGCAGCTTTTTTCAAATTACAACAATGTAGATATCCGATTAACTTTACAGTTTATTTGCAAGTACCTCCGAGACATATAATTTTCAAAATTATACAGTGGACAGTTTATTGCCACTTATACTTTCTGAAGTTACAAACGAAATGATTACAAAAATTCAATTAAATAAACTTGAAAAAAATTCAACTACACATACAAAACAATCCAACAAACAAACAGACATTAAAAAACTCATGGGTTTTATAAACGAATCAAGAAGCCAAACGCAGGTGGAATTCTATCATAACGACACGAACTTCAAGATTGATTGAATATTACAAAAATCTGAAATCGTATCCATTACTTGCAGACTACAATCTAGATTTACATCCTCATTGGATTTGATGGAGGGAAACAATCTTGGGATGACACCAGATCCAACCTTGGTCGCAAGGCATGCGGCTAATAAGTTATACAACCATTATAAAAAAAATAGGTGACCCCTATTTCTGGGACGACATTGCGTTTTCTTCAAAGTGAATGTAGTTCTCGTAGAAAATGAGAAAGTTTTACAAGACACACTTTCGTGTTTGATATATTAAGTAAAGCTCGAACTCTTGGCCACTTTGCAGTTTCTATTTCGGCACACAGATCCTTAAATTCTTCCAAAGGAGTTATTTCGGAAGGTGATTTGCTGCACAGTTCCGAAGAAGAAATATTAGACAATCTACGCGAACAGAATGTGATCGGAGTACATCGAATAACGATTCGTCGGGATGGGAACATCCTTCCTACCAAACATCTAGTCCTGACTTTCGATACTCCGACAATACCTTCTCGAATTTTTGAATCACTGTAGATAATAAAATTTCTGTCTGTTTGTTTAGAAATGTGCTCAAGAGCAAGACAGATGGCAACGATCATAAGTTTGACGATGTTCGAAAAATTTTTGTTGGAAAATGACGTCAGATGTTTGCGATTTGGAAAGAAATGGGAATGGGTTTATGATACAAAAAGGCGAACTATCCCAAGGTGGGTGATCATCACGTTGTGCATTGCGACATCCCGGATCTTATTTAGAGTTCAACGGGGTCATGAGAACGACCTAAATATTGAAGCAAAAATCTCTCTCCCGGATCCGACAAAGTCCCTCCAGCACTTTCCTTATTTCAACACAAGAATGTATGTCACTTCCTCCTATGAGTATATATAAGCACTGCTCATATCTGTAACCTCACCTTAGCCTCTTTATGCACAAATAAAAGCTAATGTCACTAGACCCACAAAAGGCTCTTCATTCCGTATAACAACATGGTAGCAGAGGTCCGTGGTTTGTCAAAACCTGGAACATTTTTCGTCACTGAGCCTTAAACCGTAACTGGGTCTCGAAGTTCCTTCTACAAGAGGGAGGAAAAGGGACCGGTAGAAAGAAACTTCGGCAGGAAAAACTGACTTCTGCACGACAGCAGAAACATGATCTCCACGGATCCGATGATTACGATCAACGCAAGGCAGACCTCGGGCGAACAGAGTGGCAGGATAACTTCCAACATGATAAATTATTTCGACGGAAGCGGATACTCAAACTGGAAAAGGAGAGTGAAAGCCACCATGAAAGCAAGAGAACTTGACAGATTCTTGGAAGAAGAGGCTGCAGAAGAAAACGAGGCAGAAAACTCAAGGCAAAGAAAGCGTATGCCACCCTCATCCAATTCATCAGCGACGACGTACTCTCTACAATCCAGACGGTTGGTTGGTTGGTTTGTTAGAGTTTAGTGGCGCAAGGGCCAGTTTTGGCCATGCTGCGCCAAACACACGACAATATAGTTCTTTATTAAGAGGCATCTAAAGTATCAGTTTCAAAAATTAAAAACGTTGTAAAGGGTAAAAATATATTCAGATCAACTGTAAAAGTTGACAATTTTGGTAAAAGGTTAAAAAATATTTGGATAAATACAATTGTTATGTCGAACACTATATACAATATTTACATTTTTACAAATGTTGACCTGCAACATTGTATAAACACTTTAAAACAGACAAAGTTTAAAAGAAAAATTTAAATGTGATTGATAAAGCCAATCTCATTTAGAAAGGCGAACAGATTCAAATGGGGAACTTCCCCAATTAAATCATTCAAGTTTAAAATGGTACTATTAAAATATTTCATGCGTTGTTGGTTAAAAACAGGACAGACAATTAAGATATGATGAACAGTAAAAACAGATGAGCATGATTGACATGAGGGAGGGATTTCGTTAAGGAATAAATGGCGATGAGTAAAGCGAGTGTGCCCAATACGAAGACGAGTCAACTTGACATCGGTCTTGCGTACTGGGGAAATGGGCCATTCTTTAGTTAAGGGCTTTACGGAATGCAATTTATTGGCTGTTTGCAAATCCCAAAATTCTTGAAACAAAGAATTAACAGTGTTTTTAGCGTATTTTTTCATGTCTGTGAAAGGGACTGCTTGCTGCAGGGGAACGGATGCAGTTTTTGCTGCAGTATCTGCAAGTTCATTCCCTATAATGCCCACGTGACTAGGAATCCAGCACAGCAAAATATCAAAACCTGTGTTTTTTAATTTATTCAAAGTATTGCAGATATTCGACACTATGGGATGGCAATACGGATCAAAGTTCTCCAGCTGTTGCAGAACACTCATGCTGTCAGTGTAAATGCTGAATTTTCGTTGAGTACTGCAAGATATTGTTTGAAGGGCAGAATAAATTGCCACCGCTTCAGCAGTGTAAACAGAACAGGAAGAGTGAAGGCTGTAACTATATGTTGCGTTCTGGATAACTACTCCACAGCCAACGTATCCAATTCCTTTAGAACCGTCCGTAAAAATTGGTAAATATGGTTCATACTGAGAACGATGCAGATCGAACAATTGTTGATAAACAACTTCTGCAGTGTCAGTTTTAGTATAGTCTGCGAAAGGGTTGATAAATGTGCAAATTGGAATATTCCATGGTGGGAAACGCAACATTTCGCTCTGCTGGATCTCGATATCACCAAGGTTCAAGTCATTAAGTAGACCTTTTGTCCGTTCACAGAAGGGACGAGTGTGAGATGGACGAGCGTTATAAAGTCGATTTAATGCTGGGGAATTAGTCATGCTTTTCAAAGGATGTGATGGTAAAGATAAAATTTTTATATAAAAATATACAGACAACATTCTTCTTCTAAAATCAAGTGGAAGATGGTTACTCACTACGTAGAGACTGTTAACAGGCGATGTCCTGAATGCGCCTGTACAAATTCTTAAGGCAGAGTGATGGACAGTGTCTAATCTGCGTAAGACTGAATCAATAGCTGATGCATAAGCCACACATCCGTAATCAATTCGTGAAAGAATAATAGATTGATAAACCCGAAGTAACGAGGTCCGGTCGGATCCCCATGCGGTATTAGACAGCACTTTAAGGATGTTTAACGATTTTTCACATTTTTTTCTCAAGTGCAGTACATGGGGGCGGAAGGACAGCTTGTTATCGAAGATAACTCCGAGGAATTTCATCTCGCTTACAACGGGGATTTGTGAACCACGGATGGAAATTTCGGGTTCTGGATGTAGGTTTCGCTTCTTACAAAAATGAATGCAACAAGTTTTGGTCGCAGATAATGTGTGACCGTTCTCGTCGCACCATTTAATCAAGTTATTGACCGCAGACTGAAGTTGCCTTTCAATAAAGCGCATATCTGATCCCTGGAATGAGATCTGTAAGTCATCAACATATAACGAAGAATTAATGTATGGCTGTAGCGAGTAAATGATGTTACTAAAATGAACAGTGAAGAGAATGACACTTAAAACACTACCCTGAGGGACTCCCTCAGCTTGAATAAAAGGACGTGACAAAATGTCACCTACACGAACTTGAAATGAACGAAAAGATAAAAAGTTTTGTATTAAAAGAGGTAAATTTCCTTTAAAATCAAATTTATACAAAGTTCGGAGAATACCATAGCGCCACGTACGATCGTACGCTTTTTCTACATCAAAAAATATTGAGACCAGATGATTCCGCCTTACAAATGCGTTACGAATTTGCGTTTCCAGCTGCACGATGTTATCAAATGTGGATCTTCCTTTACGGAATCCACTTTGGCAAGAAGGAATGCATTTGTTCTTTTCAAGCACATAGATAAGACGTGCGTTGATCATTCGCTCAAGGGTCTTGCACAGACAGCTAGTTAAGGCGATAGGTCGATAACTCAAAGGATCTTTGGAATCTTTCCCGGGCTTTAGAATTGGAATCACGATGCTTGTTTGCCAAAGAGACGGAAACTTTTGTTCCTCCCAGATTCTATTAAACAATATAAGAATATTAGAAAGTGAATCTGTAGTAAGATGGCGTAGCATATGATAAGTTATTCCATCAGGTCCAGGACTAGTGTTATTGGAATTAGAAAGGGCCCTTTTCAGCTCCATCATCGTGAGACTGCAATTATAATCGAGATTGGTTTTGGTTTTGAAATTAATAGACATTTTTTCAGCTTCTCTCTTGGTTGTTAAGAAAGCAGGGCTATACGAATTCGAGCTGGACACATTCGAAAATGCTTCTCCTATTGCATTAGCAATATCTTCTGGAGAAGAATGCACAGCAGTTGTTGTTTCTAAAATCGAAATCGAGTAGTCCTGGTAGAGGCCATTAGCTGCCTTTACCTTTCTCCATAATTGCTTACTCGTTGTTGATGAAGTGATTGAAGAGACGTAACTGATCCAAGATTCTCTTTGGCTCTGGCGTCTAACCCTTCGAGCGAATGCTTTGGCCAGTTTAAAAGCGACGAGGTTTGCTGTAGTAGGGTATCTCCGAAAGATGTTCCATAACTTCTTTTGTCTCTTGTATGCCAACTGACATTCAGCGTTCCACCATGGCTTGCAGATTTTACGCTGCCGCGTCGAACTTTTAGGAATTGTGGCATCAGCAGCCTTAATAATTGCCTCGGTGACGTTTTCCACCGATATATCAATATCATCGTCGTTAACCATTGTCTCGGTAATTAATGCCAATTGAGAAAAAGCAGCCCAATCAGCTCGGGGATATACGTAGGCAGGTGGTCGAAAAATCCCTCTGCTACGACTATTTTGAGAGACAAAGATGGGGAAATGATCGCTATTATACAGATCATTGGCAACTGCAAAATTAAAAAATGGCAAAAGTGTTGGAGAACAAATGGCTAAATCCAGAGAGTGGAACGTCTTTGTGGGTTCGTGAAAGTAAGTTTTCTCGTTGTTGTTGAGTAAACAAAGAGAGTAATCGGCAATCAGCTGTTCGATCTGTTGCCCTCTTCTATTTGTATTATCACTTCCCCACATAGTGCTGTGGCCATTAAAGTCACCAAGTATTAAAAAGGGGGTTGGGAGCTGATCTACAAGGTCGTTCAATTGCTGCCGAGAGATGTTAGAATTGGGTGGTAGGTAAAGACAACAGACTGTAAGAAGAGATTGAACATGCAGTTTAACTGCAACAGCCTGTAAAGTTGTATTTAGTGGGATTACAGTGCTGGGATAATTATGAGAAGTGAAAATGCAAACTCCTCCAGACACTGTAGTACCAGAATCAAAGTCTTTACGAGCACAACTAAATCCACGAATCTTAGCAGATTGAGTAGACCGCAGGAAGGTTTCTTGAAGTGCGACACATACTGGGTCATAGGTGGAAATAAGGGATTTTAAATCATCAGTTTTGGGTCGAATACCACGGCAATTCCAAGAGATAAAGAACGTTATGTTATGGAAGGTGTTTTCAAATGGCAAGCGGAAACACCATGTTCTGTAGTTTTCATTTCAACATCAAAGTCCTCATCAGATAGACCTGATGTATGTAAATCGATTTCGATGTCGTCGACAGGATGTTTAGGTTTTGTTGCATAAGACTTTTTAGGGTCTCTGCTTTTTGTGGGAATTCCCACTTTATCACGACGTTTCACATTTAAGAAAGAGCGACCTACAGGACTTCCAGAGGAAGATCGTGATGTGGACGCCTTTGTGGCGGGTCTTTTGTTGGATGTATTCTTTTCTGGAAGTGTAAAGTTAGGAAGTGGAAGATTTCTTCCAAATGCCATGTCAGTTTGAGTCGATATACTTTTTGAGCTTTTTGTTACAGCAGCAGAGCTGCTTGCTACAGCAGCAGAGTAAGAAACGCCTACTTTTGGAGTTCGCGAGTCAACAATTCTACGTGCTTCTGGATAGGACAAGTTCTGGTTTACTTTGATAGTCTGGACCTCTTTTTCCCGCACCCATCTAGGGCATGATCTAGAAAAAGCGGGGTGATTCTCTTTGCAGTTTGCACAACGAGGTGTTAATTTGCAATCATCGCTGTTGTGTCCCTCTGCAGAACAGTTTGCACAAATTTCGGCTTTTCCACGGCAGGTTGTTTTGGAATGGCCAAATTGTTGGCACTTAAAACACCTGAGGGGATTTGGGACATACGCTCGAACTGGACAGCTTAAGTAAGCGGCTTTAACACGAGATGGTATTCTTGGAGTGTCGAAGGTCAGGACTAGATGTTTAGTTGGTAAAATTTCACCTGCTCGACGGATAGTGATTCTATGAACTCCACATACGTTTTGGTCTCGTAGATTTTCCAGTATTTCTTCTTCCGACGAGTACAATAAATCGGGTTCAGAGATGACACCTTTCGAGTTGTTTAAAGTGCGATGTGCTGATGTTGTAACTGCATAAGGTCCAAGAGTGTTGGTGTTACTCAAAGTCTCGGCTTGTTTGGAGTTTGCTACTTCAACAAGTAGATCACCTGATTGAAGTTTTTTTATGGACGGTATATCGCCCAACAAAGATTGTAAAGTTTTGTTTATTAAGAATGGGGAAACATTGCGAAATGAGATATTGTTTTCGTTTGTGGCATTTAGTTTGATTATAAAAAATCTAGTGTTTGTAGGTTTCAGTACAACTTGTTGCTCCCTCGAAGAGGGAGAGAGGTTTGGTTCAGAATTCATAATGTGGAGAAAAATAATTCAGACTCTGCAGCACCACCCACCATCGAGTCCTACTAGGGGATGCAATAACTGCATCAGCGTTAACAGAGCCTATACGGTCTCCGACCGACTCTTAGAAAGCCTCCACCCTGAAAGAAGTCTCCCCCAGGCCTCCACCCTAAAGGGAGTTTCCTCAGGGCAAGATTCCCTCGAAACGGCCAGATCCCTTGATCCCAAGCCGCCGACAAATGTCGTACCGACCAGCCGATTGATGCACGTGGGACCGATGTGCACCTCCCGTTTACTTGAAGCAGAGGCCGAAATAGCGTATTGGGTCAGTATGTCGCCCCTCAGCTACCAGGATCCCCTTTTCCAGGGACACGGGTCTCCATGCAAGGCAAACACATGGGCGATATAATCCCCAAAAGGAGCTTATAGCAACAGAGCGGCCAAAATTCCTCAAGGGGAGCCCTCACCTCCAGAAAGAGGTAATCACAACGAGGGAGGAAGAATAAGAAAAAAGCAAAGGGAAAGAGGAGGGGAAACAGAAAGGAGGACAGATCACTAGGGTACCTCGGGGTTGTGAAGCCCGTATTTACTTAAAGAAAGTAAACCCCCTGAGGGGACAATCCAGACGGAGACTACAGCGGCAACCGTTTGGAAGAAGCTGAACAATCAATATGATGAAGGAGGCAAAGGAACCGTTAGCCAGATATTAACCAGGAAAAGGTTAATGACAGCAAATAAATCCCGAGAAGTCTCCATGAGAGAGCATCTGAACTACATTTCAATGCTGACAAGTGATCTGAGATCAACAGGAGCCACCGTGTCAGAAGAGGACATCATAGTGTATATACTGATGTCTCTTCCGAAAGAATATGAAGGGACCAAGACTGCTCTGGAAAATATTCCGACTGGAATCCTGGGATTAACGCAGGCTTACTTGAGAGGCAGACTCCTGGATGCAGAAGCCATGTTGCTGAAGACAAGGAAAGAAAACCCGACACGCCAAACCAGAAGCCTTGGGGATACGGCAGCATTCTTCGCGACTCAAAAGAAAAATATAGTGTGCAACACATGCCGAAAGAAGGGACATATAGCACGGTACTGCAAAAGCAAAATAACGTGCTACTACTGCGGCATGAAGGGCCACTACAAAAGGGAATGTACCAGGAACAGGACTCGGGAGCAGCAAGAAAATGCCTCATCAGCAGTTACCTTCGTAGCTGGAGAAGTAAGCAGTATGGACTTCATAGTGGACTCAGGAGCGACCAACCACATGAGCTCTCAAAAGGAGTGGTTTTTTCTTTCTTTCAAAAGATTACAGCGACTGCTTGAAGACACGTGTTGAGCTGAAGGGTGTTGGATGCGAAATTATTAGAGACGAGCATGGCGACGCCTCCACAACTCCGTGCACCATCTAAGTGGTCTTTGCGAATCACGTGGTATCCTTTCAACCTTGCTGCATCTGTGGGCTTAAGAGAAGTTTCCTGCAGGCAAAACACTGCAGGGTTTCGAGCCTCTATAATATCTTTCACATCTGGGATATTTTGTTTGTAGCTTTTACAATTCCAAGAAAGCAAATAGAGGGCCATTAAGTTTTATCCGATTTTAAATTTGTAGTTCCTAAACGAACATCGTGATCCGTAGCTTTCATTTCAACATCCAAATCATCTTCGGATAGTCCTGAAGTATGCAGATCAATTTCAATGTCGTCGACAGGATGTTTAGTTTTTATTGGGTAGGACTTTCTAGGGTCTCTACTTTTAGTGGGAATTCCCACTTTTTCTCGACGTTTGGCATTTAAGGAAGAGCGCCCTACAGGACTTCTAGAGGAAGAGCGAGATGTAGACGCCGTTGCATTTTTTGTGGCAGGTCTTTTATTGGATGTTGCTGACCTTTTAGGAAGTGCAAAATTAGGTAGTGGAAAGTTGCTACCGAAAGAAGAGTCTGTTTGGGTTGAGATACTCTTCACAGATTTTTGTTGTTGCTGCTTGTGCGTACGAAAGACCTACTTTAGGAGTTCGAGACTCTACAAGATGACGAGCATCTTTGTAAGAGAAATTTTGAGTCACTTTGGCAGTTTAAATTTCTTTTTCAAGTATCCATTTGGGGCAAGATCTCGAATATGAAGGGTGATTGCCTTTACAATTTACGCAAGAAGAGTTGTCACTGCTGTGTCCTTCTGCAGAGCAGTTGGCACAGATCTCGGATTTTCCACGGCAAGTCGATTTCGAATGACCGAAAACCTGGCAATTAAAGCACCTGAGGGGGTTCGGTACATATGCACGTACAGCACAACTTAGGTACGCAGCTTTAATTCGAGAAGGTATTGTCGGAGTATCGAAAGTCAGGACTAGATGTTTGGTAGGAAGAATATTCCCATCCCGACGGATAGTTATGCGATGTACTCCAATGACATTCTGGTCGCGCAGATTTTCTAGTATTTCTTCTTCGGTTGGTTGGTTGGTTGGTTAGTTAAATTTTAGTGGCGCAAGGGCCAGTTTTGACCATGCTGCGCCAAACACACGACAGTATAGTTCTTTATTGTGAGGCCTCTAAAGTATCAGTTTTAAAAAGTAAAAACGTTGTAAGAGATAAAAATATATTTAGATCAATTGTAAAAATTGATAATTTTGGTAAAAGGTTAAAAAATAATTGGATATATACAAATAAATTGTTTTGTCGAACACTATATACAATATTTACATTTTTACAATTGTTGACCTGCAACATTGTATAAACACTTAAAAAACAGACAAAGTTTAAAAGAAAAAATTTAAATGTGATTGATAAAGCCAATCTCATTTAGAAAGGAGAACAGATTCATGTGGGGAACTTCCCCAATTAAATCATTCAAGTTTAAAATGGTACTATTAAAATATTTCATGCGTTGTTGGTTAAAAACAGGACAGACAATTAAGATATGATGAACAGTAAAAACAGATGAGCATGATTGACATGAAGGAGGGATTTCGTTAAGGAATAAATGGCGATGAGTGAAGCGAGTGTGCCCAATACGAAGGCGAGTCAACTTGACATCGGTCTTGCGTAGTGGAGCAATAGGCCATTCACGGATTATAGGCTTAACGGAATACAACTTATTGGAAGTTTGTAAATCCCAAAACTCTTGAAACAGACAATTAACTATAATTTTAACGAATTTTTTTATGTCTGTGAAAGGAACTGCTTGCTGCAAGGGAACGGATGCAGTTTTCGCAGCAATATCGGCAAGTTCATTTCCTTGAATGCCCACATGACTCGGGATCCAGCAGAACAAGATCTCAAATCCTGTATTTGTTAAAATTTTTAGAGTATTACAAATATCCGACACAGTGGGATGGCAGTTAGGATCAAAATGCTCTAGCTGTTTTAAAACACTCATACTGTCAGTATAAATACAAAACTTACGTCGAGAACTACACGCTATCGTTTGAAGAGCAGAATAAATTGCCATCGCTTCAGCAGTGTATACAGAACAAGAGGAGTGAAGGCTGTAACTATATGTTGCGTTTTGTATAATCACTCCAGAACCAACATAACCTGCACCTTTAGATCCGTCCGTAAAAATTGGCAGGAATGTTTCGAACTGAGAACGGTGGAGCTCAAATAATTGTTGGTAAACAACTGCTGGAGTGTCTGGTTTAGCGTGACCATCGAAGGGATTCATATACGTGTAAGATGGTATGTCCCATGGTGGAAAGCGCAAAATTTCCTTCTGCTGGATCTCGGTATCACCAAGGTTCAAATCATTTAGTAGAACTTTCGTCCGTTCACAGAAGGGACGAACGTGAGATAGACGCGCGTTGTAAAGCCTATTTAGACAGGGTGAAATAATCATATTTTTCAAAGGATGGGATGAAATTGATAAAATTTTAAGATAAAAATAGACGGACAACATTTTTCTTCTAAAATCAAGTGGAAGTTGGTTACTAACTACATATAGACTGTTAACAGGCGATGTCCTGAATGCACCTGTGCAAATTCTTAAGGCAGAGTGATGGACTGTGTCTAATCTGCGTAAGACCGAGTCAATAGCTGATCCATAAGCGACACATCCATAATCAATTCGTGATAAAATAATAGATTGATAAACCCGAAGTAAAGAGGTTCGATCCGATCCCCACGCAGTATTGGATAGCGCTTTCAGGATGTTCAAAGACTTTTCGCATTTTTTTCTCAGGTGCAGTACATGGGAGCGGAAGGAGAGCTTGTTGTCAAAGATGACTCCTAGGAATTTCACCTCGTTTACAACGGGAATTTGCGAACCACGGATGGAAATTTCGGGTTCTGGATGTGGGTTTCGCTTTTTACAAAAATGAATGCAACAAGTTTTGGTCGGTGATAATGTGTGACCGTTCTCGTCGCACCATTTGATTAAGTTATTGACTGCAGACTGAAGCTGCCTTTCTATAAAATGCATATCGGATCCCTGGAATGAGATCTGCAAGTCGTCAACATATAATGAAGAATGAATGTATGGTTGTAGTGAGTGAATGATATTACTAAAATGAATGGTAAAAAGAGCGACATTTAAAACGCTACCCTGAGGAACTCCCTCAGCTTGAATAAAAGATTGTGACAAAATTTCACCTACACGAACTTGAAACGAACGAAAAGATAAAAAGTTTTGTATAAAAAGGGGTAAATTTCCTTTAAAACCAAAATCGAACAAAGTTCGGAGAATACCATAGCGCCACGTACGATCGTACGCTTTTTCAATATCAAAAAATATTGAGACCAGATGATTCCGCCTTACAAATGCATTACGAATTTGAGTTTCCAGTTGCACGATGTTATCAAATGTGGACCTTCCTTTACGGAATCCACTTTGGCAAGAAGGAATGCATTTGTTCTTTTCAAGCACATAGGTAAGGCGTGCATTGATCATTCGCTCTAGGGTTTTACACAGACAGCTAGTTAAGGCGATTGGTCGATAACTCAACGGATCTTTGGAATCTTTCCCTGGCTTTAGAATTGGAATCACGATGCTTGTTTGCCAAAGAGACGGAAACTGTTGTTCCTCCCAGATTCTATTAAACAAAATAAGAATATTTGAAAGGGAATCTGTAGTAAGATGGCGTAGCATGTGATAAGTTATTCCATCAGGTCCAGGTTGGTTGGTTGGTTGGTTGGTTATATAGGGTTTAATGGCGCAAGGGCCAAATATGGCCAAGCTGCGCCAAACACAAGGTAATTCAAACCAACATTAAAATTCTAAAAAACACATAAAAATAATTATATTTCAAAGAAGAGGTAAAAATCCTGTGTAATTTAAAAAGATAAACAGTGATGAATGAGGTGGATGATTTAATAAATAGGACAATGTGGGAGATGATGTATTAAAAAAGCGATTATATACAAGACTAAGACGAGGACAAGAAGTTAAAATATGATGGATGGTAAGAGGTTGTTGGCAATGATGACAAGGCGGGGTGGTTTCATTTTGCAGCAAGTGCCTATGCGTCGCTCTTGAATGTCCTATGCGGAGACGAGTCAACAGTACATCAGGACGTCTAGATGGCAATGACGGTAGGGGCGAGATAGCTGGAAAAATTGAAGCAAGTTTATTACTTGTTTGCAGCCTCCAATGTTCACACCACTCGTTCCGCACAAGGTCTCGCAAGGCATTGCAAAGGTCGCCATAGGGGATTCTGATTTTTAACTGGGATGTGGCATTTTTGGCTGCTTGATCAGCCAGTTCATTTCCAATTATGCCGACATGCCCAGGAATCCAACACAATACGACACCATAACCCCTTTTGATAAGCTTTTCATAAACATATATAACATCATTTGCAAGTGGGTGTCTAAATGCATCTGATGATAAAGCTTCTAAAATACTTGTAGAATCAGTATAAATAATAAAATTGCCAACGGTTTGATGAGTGATGTATTTTAAAGCTTTATACAGGGCTAAAAATTCAGATGTAAAAACAGATATGAAATGTGGTAATGCGAAACTAAAAATTTCGGATCCGCATACAAATGCGCAACCAACGTGATTAGGTGATTTTGATCCGTCAGTAAATATTGCTGTATGAGTATTAAAATTATGGCGATGATGATTAAAAATGTGTTTATATACAAATGCACAAGTGCTAGATTTATCGTACCCAGAGAACAAATGCAAAAAGGTGAATATGGAAGAAATCCAAGGTATATTAGAAAATATAGGACGTTCTGCAACTTCCATTGAAAGAAGAGGCGAGCCACTCAGGGTATTTCGAATTCGCAGTCCAAAAGATGGTATGCAGGACGGGCGATTCCTGAAAAGGACATCCTTAGATCTGTCCAGGATTAAATTTTGTAACGGATGATCTGGATGTGACAAAATGCGATAGTAAAGTCGCAAAGACAAGAGACTACGAGTGGAGGCTAATGGCAATTCATTGCACACAACGTAAAGGCTTTCGACGGGTGAAGTACGAAAAGCTCCTGAGCAGATTCTTAGTGCTGAATGGTGAATCGTATCGAGCTTACGCAGAACAGATGGACGAGCTGAACCATACACAGCGCAGCCATAGTCCAATCTGGAGCGAATTACAGCTCGATAGATATTCAGCATAGTGAAACGCTCTGCTCCCCAAGATGTATTTGAAAGAACCTTTAGAAGATTTAGCTTTTTCATACATGACACCCGCAAGTCCTTAATGTGAGGCAAGAATGTCAACTTCTTGTCAAAAATAACTCCTAGAAACCTTGCTTCGTCTACTACTGCTATCCTATTACCACCCAGAAAAATATCTGGGTCAGGATGCAGATTTCGTAGACGGCAAAAGTGTACACAAGAGGTCTTTTGAACTGAGAAGCTAAAACCATTTTCCGCACTCCACTTCGTCAAACGTGAAACTGTCGTTTGCAGTTGTCGCTCGACAAATCGCATGTCTTTTCCCTGGCAAAAAATGCTCAGGTCATCCACATATAAATTTCCCTGGACAGAAGGAGGCAACTGATTCAGGATATCGTTGATCTTAATAGCGAATAGAGTAACACTGAGTACACTACCCTGAGGAACGCCCTCTTCTTGGATAAAAGTATCCGAAAATGCAGAGCCAATGCGAACGCTGAATTCTCGCAACGCCAAAAAGTTCTTAATAAACATCGGTAGATGTCCTCGAAATCCAAGAGAGTACAGATCTTTAAGAATACCATATCGCCATGTCCGATCGTACGCCTTCTCCATATCGAAGAAAATAGCGACGAGATGGTTTCGGCGCAGAAAGGCATGGCGTATTTGGGTTTCGAGGTACAGGATATTGTCTACCGTAGAGCGGCCGACCCTAAAACCGCTTTGAAATGGTGTTAGAGCATCGGTCGTCTCTAAGACGTGAACAAGGCGAGAATTGACCATCTTTTCTAAAAGTTTACAAAGACAGCTGGTCAGTGCAATAGGCCTATAGTTATTCGGATCTTTAGGATCTTTTCCAGGTTTGGGAAAAGGAATAACTATGGCACGTCGCCAAGCCAAAGGAAAAGCATGTTCTTCCCATATGCGATTATAAAGTCGCAATAAATTACTCAGAGAGTGACTAGATAGATGTTTTAGCAAAGTGTAAGTGATGCCATCAGGACCCGGTGCTGTCATCCTGGTCTTCTGAAGGCATCGCGTCAACTCTCTTTCCGTAAAACGGCAATTATAAGCAAGTTCGGTATCTCTATCGGGAGAAAAATTAATAGCATGGGATTCTGCGCGTTGTTTTATGCGCTGAAAATTGCCAGGATATGTGTTAGAACTTGACACGGCAGAAAATGATCTCGCAATAGAATTTGCGATCTCTACCGTGTCAGAAATCAACTGGCCATTTTCTTCCACGAGCGAGATGGAATGTGTGGAGTATAATCCCATGGCTTTCCGAACTTTGTTCCATAATTGTTTTGAGGAAATGGCAGATGTTATACCAGAAACATATTTTTGCCATGATTCTCTTTGGCTTTGACGACGAATACGGCGCGCATTGGCTTTAGCAAATTTGAACTTAATTAAGTTTTCGGATGTGGGATACCTCCGAAATGTATCCCAGGCCTTTTTTCGCTTTTTGTGGGCTATCTTGCAGGCTTGGTTCCACCACGGTTTCGGTAACTTTGGTAATTTTGAAGACACAGGAATAGAAATGCGAGCAGCATCCATTATAACATTAGTGACAGATTCTACACATTGATCAATGCCATCCCGATTCACCATCTCGTCCGACAAATCGGCAATTAATGCAAACAGATCCCAATTCGCCGCCTCAAATTTAAATCGAGGTGGGCGAGATACATGGGCTGCAGCACTCCTCGGAAATGTAACAAACAAGGGGAAATGATCGCTGTGAAATGGATCATTTCCCACATGAAATGTCAGAGGAGAAAACAGAGATGGTGAACACAGGACAAGATCAATGGAATGGAAAGTCCTCGATGGGGCGTGGAAGTAAGTTGATTGCCCATTATTAAGAATACAAAGATTGTAGTCATCAATCAACTTTTCAATTTGGCTTCCACGACGATTTGTGTCTGGGCTTCCCCAAAGAGGATTGTGCCCATTGAAATCGCCACATAAGATATAAGGTGCCGGAAGCTGATCGCATAACCTGTCTAGATCTGCTTGATGGATGACATTATTAGGCGGTAGATATATAGAGCACACTGTAATGAGAGTATTTACAGTGACTCTCACTGCGATGGCTTGCAGATTAGTTGCGAGATTCAGTGGGGTGAAAGGAGCGCTATTGGATATAAATATAGCAACTCCACCACTGGCTCTATCACCGCTAATGTAGTCCTTTCTAATGGGATTATAACCCTTAACAAGAGAGCTCTGGGATGGTTTGAGCAGAGTCTCTTGTAAGCAAAAGCAGATTGGATGGTGTTCATCGACTAGATGTTTTATGTCTACCGAGTTGTGGTGAAAACCGCGGCAATTCCACGAAAAAACGCAGGCCATTATGGGAAAGTTATCGGATTTGAAGGCTGCTTCGGAGGTTTTGGTTTTGGAAGGAGATTATTGGGAGTCTCCATTCCAGGCTCGACTTCCATATCAGCAGCATCCGAAGAGTCGGATGGGATGTTATGAGATATGGATGTCCTTTGCTTCAATTTAGGTTTTTTGTTAGAGTTTTGGTCAGCTAGTTCTTTTTTAGTTTTTAAAGATTTACTAAGGACTGTGAGGGGGGAAATTACTTCAACTGCATTATTTTTTGTACTTTTGGTTATTGTTCCTTTTGAAAAAAGGGGAGCAGATGGAGGCTTAGTTTTGGTGTGTTGACTATTGCTCGTAGATGGCAGATCTATTGCTATATCGCATTGAATAGCGATAGAGGATGTAGTTTTTTTTGTTGCAGATGCGTACGAGAGGTTAGGAGTTGGTGTTCTGTTTGAAACAAGTTTTCGAGCCTCCGGGTACGAAAGTTGTTGAGTGGCTCGGATTGTTTGGATTTCCTTCTCCTCCTTCCATTTAGGGCAACCTCTAAAGTTGGCAGAGTGGTCGCCATTGCAATTTATGCACTTAAACGGAAGTTCACAAGTGGAGAAGGAGTGGCCAACAGCGGAACATCTCGAGCAAGTTTCAGATGAACGGCAAGTTGTGGTTGAGTGCCCAAACTTCTGACAGTTGAAGCACCGCAGAGGATTTGGGACATACGGTCTAATGGGGCAGTTGAGGTAACCTGCAGTAATATATTTAGGTAATGAGGGGCTGTTGAAAGTTAGGATAAGATGTCGGGTGTTGATGATTTCTTCCCCTCGCTTTAGAGTAATTCTCCGGACCTGGGTAACATTTTGGTCTTTTAGCTCTTCCAGGATTTCTGATTCAGGTAAGCTAATCAGATCGTTCTCAGAGATTACTCCTCGGCTTGAGTTCAGGCTATTGTGAGGTGTAACTGTAATTGGGATGTTATTGATAATTTTTCCGGCAAGGAACGATTTGGATTGTAATGGAGTACTTGTCTCTATCAAAAGATCACCAGAACGAAGTTTTTTAACGGATTTCGGATTGCCTCCAATACCAAGAAGGCCTTTTTGAATAATGAAAGGTGAGGTTTTAGCTAACTGTCCAGATATAGAACTAATTACTAGGAACTTAGGGTACAAGTTTAATGATTGATCAGGAGTTGAATTCGTTTCACTGCTTGGGGTCGCCGGATACAAAGCCTCCGGCAGGGCATGGTTTTTAGGATCCATATGGGTTCAGGTGTTCATCCCGGTTCAGCCCCGCCCACCACCGAGCCCTACAAGGGGAGGCAGTGCCACACTGCCACGGGGGTAAAACCGGGGTATAGTGCTACAGTTTCGAAGTGTGGATCCACGAGGGCACTCCTAGCTGCAGTACTAGCCCTTAAATGCCAAATAACAGTGGTGTCCAGCACGCCAGGGGAGAAATTCACCTGGCGTACTGAACCACAGTGATATTAGGCGAGCCGGTTGACCAAAAGCGGGCTCACTCCTGGCCTCTCGTTTACGTCGAAGCATGGACCAAAGGGAACGCAACGACGTCTCTAGGAAACTAAACCCCGTCCTAAAACGAGACGTCGCAGGATCCCCAGGACTCCACTTTCCTACGATACGAGTTACCGCACACGGCAAACGTGCAGGTCAGATAATCTGACAGAAAACCAATAAAAACTGTCGGAATTAATACGATAAGCGAAACAACATAATTGAAGCTATGAAACAATACTTGAATATAAATAAGGAAAACCCAACAATCATAAACAAAGGAAAAACTCAACGATAGAACAAAATATAAAAACTAAAAATCGTGCACTTGGTAGGGCCTTCGCTAAAAAGGAAAGAACGAAAAAAAGCTAAGGCCCAGCTAGGGTACCTCGGGGTTGCCAAGCCCGTACTCACAAGATGTGAGCCCCCTGAGGGGCCATCAGGTCCAGGACTAGTGTTATTAGAATCAGACAGCGCCTTTTTCAACTCCATCATCGTGAGACAACAATTATAAGGGAGATTGGTTTTGGTTTTAAAATTAAGATAAGTTTTTTCGGCTTGTCTCTTGGTTGTTAAGAATGCAGGGCTATACGAATTCGAGCTGGACACATTCGAAAAAGCTTCACCTATTGCATTGGCAATATCGTCTGGGGAAGAGTGCACAGCAGTTCCCGTTTCTAAAATCGAAATCGAATAGTCCTGGTAGAGGCCATTAGCTGCCTTAACCTTTCTCCATAATTGCTTGCTCGTTGTTGACGAAGTGATTGAAGAGACGTAACTGATCCAAGATTCTCTTTGGCTCTGGCGTCTAACCCTTCGAGCGAACGCTTTGGCCTGCTTGAAAGCGACTAGGTTTACTGTAGTTGGGTATCTCCGAAATATGTTCCACAATTTTTTTTGTCTCTTGTATGCCGACTGACATTCAGCGTTCCACCACGGCTTGCAGGTTTTACGCTGCCGCATCGAACTTTTAGGAATCGTTGCATCAGCAGCCTTAATAATTGCCTCGGTGACGTTTTCCACAGATAAATCAATGTCATCGTCTGTAACCATTGTCTCGGTAACTAGTGCCATTTGGGAAAAGGCAGCCCAATCAGCTCGGTGATACACGTAAGCAGGTGGCCGAATAACCCCTCTGCTACGACTATTTTGCGAGACCAAGATGGGGAAATGATCGCTGTTATAAAGATCACTGGCAACTGCAAAATTCAAAAATGGCAAAAGTATTGGAGAACAAATAGCTAAATCGAGAGAATGGAATGTCCTTGTGGGTTCGTGAAAATAAGTTTTCTCGTTGTTGTTGAGCAAGCATAGAGAGTAATCAGTTATCATCTGTTCAATCTGATGCCCTCTACGATTTGTACTATCACTTCCCCACAGAGTGCTGTGGCCATTAAAGTCACCGAGTATTAAAAAGGGGGCTGGTAGCTGATCTACAAGGTCGTTCAATTGCTGCTGAGAGATGTTAGAATTGGGTGGTAGATAAAGACAACAGACTGTAAGAAGAGATTGAACATGCAGTTTAACTGCAACAGCCTGCAAAGTGGTATTTAGTGGGATTACAGTGCTGGGATAATTATGAGAAGTGAAAATGCAAACTCCTCCAGACACTGTAGTACCAGAATCGAAGTCTTTACGAATACAACTAAACCCACGAATCTTAGCAGATTGAGTAGATCGCAAGAAAGTTTCTTGACGTGCAATACATGCTGGGCTATAGGTGGAAATAAGAGATTTTAAATCGTCAGTTTTGGGTCGAAGACCACGGCAATTCCAAGAGATAAAAAATTTTAAGTTATAGAGGGTGCGTTCAAATGACCATCTGACTCACCCTCGTTCATTAACGTTTCCTCATCGTCAGATGGGTGCAGGAGCACCACATCTGTTTCTTTTTCCAAATGAGGAAACCTGAAAGAAGTAACTGATTTATTGCGAGAGATACTTTCTCTCGCAGTTTTTAGTTTTAAAGCTTGAAGAGCTTTAGATTTTGCTGTTGTTTTAGTTTTGGAAAAGGAAGGTTTAGGTTCCGTTTGCTTGAATGTACTAGTTGAAGATGATTTGACTAATGGTGTTGATAATCTAGCTACAGGTGTTGAAGGTGATCTAGTTAAAGGTATGCTGGTTGTGTCAGTTTGTGTGCTGCTGCTTTTCATGACCTTTTGAGTAGCGGAAGCGTAACTCTTCCCTGCTACAGGTGTACGAGCAGTTACTTTTCGTCTTGCTTCTGGATAAGAGATGTTTTCTTTAAATTTAACAGTAGTGATCTCCTTTTCTAACGCAAATGTCGGACAGGTTCGATAATACGAAGGATGGTCACCCTCGCAGTTGACGCATTTTTCTTTTTCCCTGCAGTTTTCGCTTTCGTGCCCTGGCTGCGCACAGCGAGCACAAGTTTGTGTTCCTCGGCATGTTGCCTTAGAATGCCCATATTGTTGGCAGGAGAAACATCGCAAGGGATTAGGGATGTACGGTCGAACCGGACAGCGCAGATAAGCAGCTTTAACATGTTGCGGAAGTGTCGGAGTTTCAAAAGTCAAAATGATGTGCTTTGTATCCAGTATCTCTCCGTTTCGCTTGATGGTTATTCTCTTGACTTGGCATACTTTTTGATGTTTAAGGTTGTCAAGAATTTCCTCATCTGGAACGTTTAATAAGTCCGCTGCAGAGATCACACCCCGGGAGGTATTCAATGCAGCATGAGGTGACACGGATACTGTTAAATGAGCAAGAGAAGTCAGTTTAATGATCGAGGCAGCTTGTTTTTCATTAGTTACTTCAATTAGAAGATCACCTGAACGCATTTTGCTAATAGATTTAGCTTCGCCTATACAGCCAGAAATGCCTTTCTCAATGAGAAAAGGAGATACAGAATGGAATGATCCTTCATTGCGCTTCATTACAAAAAATCGAGCAGTTTTAGTTGAGATATATGACGATGGTTGCTCCACTGAAGGAGAATTGTTTGTTATTTCCATGTGAGGAAAAGGGAAGTTCGGACCCTAGAGTCCCACCCGCCATGGAGTCCTTATTAATCAAGGGATAGTACACGCCGGCAAGCAACCAAAATAAACATAACGAATAAAGAAAACAAAACCAAAGGTGCGCTCGGCAATGCACTACCAGGTTTACTAGGATCTATACGCGCGCACTATGTGCCTGAAGACGCCTCCGGTCCTGAATGTTCAGCCATCCAGGGGGAAGGTCCCAGAAGACATAACGTTTGCTTGATTCCACCCAGCCAGGTCTACTGACCCTAACCAGGAGCCGATTGATACACTGGGAACCACAATGTACCTCCCGTTTGCCTGAAGCAAAGGCCGAAGTAATGTGTTGAGGTAAAACGTACAAAATTTCACCCAAGACGCTATCCTCTCAATTACCAGGCTCCTCATTTCCAAGATTACGGGTATCCACATACGGCAAACACGTGGGCGACTTAATCGCCAACAGAAGCTATATGCAACAGGGCGGCAACAGCTTCTGATGGGGAGCCCTCACCTACGAGAGGTAGTCACAACGAGGGAGGAAGAAAAAAGGGAAAAGCACGAGAAAGAGGAGAAGAAACAGAAAGTAGGATAGATCACTAGGGTACCTCGGGGTTGTGAAGCCCGTGTTTACTTAAAGGAAGTAAACCCCCTGAGGGGATTTCTTCTTCGGAAGAGTATAACAAATCTCCTTCCGAGATAACACCTTTCGAAGAATTCAGAGATCGATGAGCCGAGATAATAACAGGAAAGTGGCCAAGAGTCTGTTTTGCTTAAAATGTCTGCTTGCTTAAATGATGAAACTTCAATAAAGAGATCTCCAGAACGAAGTTTTTTTATAGTTGGTATGTCACCTATTAACGATTGGATTGCTTTATTTATGAGGAAAGGCGAGACGTTTTGAAATGAATTTGCGGGATTATCAAGTTTTATGATGAAGAAACGAGTATTTTTTTAAATCGGTAGTTTGTTGCTCCCTCGCTGAGGGAGAGTTTGGTTTTTTTTCCATAATGAAAAAGAGATGATTCGGACTCTGCAGCACCACCCACCATGGAGTCCAACAAGGGAATGCAGTGACTGCATCAGCGTTAACAGTGTCTATACGTTCACTGAACGCCCCTTGGAAAGCCTCAACGAAGGGTGGAAAACTTCCTCTCTCTTCGAGTTTTCTTCAAGACGAACCGATCACTTAATCCCAAGCCAACGAAGACTAGCCGGTTGGTGCACACGGGACCATTGCGCACCTCCCGTTTACCTGAAGCCGAGACCAAAGCAATGTGTTGGGTCGGTGTATCGTCCCTCAATTACCAGGACTCTCATTTCCAAGGACACGGGTCTCCACGCACGGCAAACACGTGGGTGATATAATCCATAAGAGGAGTTCACAGCAACAGAGCGGCCAAAACTTCTCAAGGGGAGCCCTCACCTCCAAAAGAAGTCTACCACAACGAGGGAGGAAGAAATAAAAGCGAAAAGCAAGTGTTGTCGCCAATGTACAGTTTATGTGGTATTGTTATGGTTAAAACCATACTTGTTTAATTTTTAATTCCTCTTTTATTTAATTTAATTTCAGACTCCCCTAATTGTATTAATTAATTTTATGTAATATTGATGTATCCTATTTAATTGTCAACCTTGTACTTGGGAACCTGCACTTTTGATTCCATTAAGCCCAAACATAGATTTCCCCCTTTTTCATAACCCCCTAAGAGCTTTTCACTTGTAAATACGGTGATAACCCCTGTGTCTGGAGTCTTTTTCCACCCTTTTGGGTCCCCATATCGGCCTCCCCATCGTTTCCCCCCCTGTATCATATTACAGTTTGACTTCGTGATTTTGAGACTGTTTTACGTACTGGTCTGTAATTATGTTTAACTGTAACCGAAGTTGTAGTTTTAAATTCTCTGATTGGCTGTGAGGAAAATTGATGTGCTAGTTTTGAGGGATCTGGCAAGGAGGTTTTGGCGATTTATTGGAAAGCGCAGCTTTTGACGGGACTTTTTAACGCATCTTTCGAAGCCTCAAGACGTACAGGAGTGTAGCTCCCGTCTTATAAACGCGGACCGTGTGTCCTTTTTCAAAACCCGATGGGTTAATCTCGTGCAATAGCCGCCGATGCTGATGCGGGGTTAGAAGAATTACGTAACCGCCGCCACCAACCCGAACGATGCAAGAGAGCCACCTATCCCAATAGATGTTGCCGGGTTAAACCGGGCTCAGCCACCCATCGACGTAGCACCCAGAGGGATGTTCCCGTCCTCTGCCGTTGCCTCGGATGTCAGCCCTGGACGCCTCCCTCATCACCCGTCAGGCCAGTGATCCTCGCCCAGAGAAGGTCCCATCCTCCAACCACCTCTGAACTGGATCCCTCTCCTGGACGACCACCCTGGCCGACGCCTTGTGACAGACCACCTCTGTAGCTGACATCGGAGTTGGTTGGTTGGTTGGTTTGGGTTTTATGGCACAAGAGCCAAATTGGCCAGACATCGGAGTTGACACTCCGTCGAAGGATGTACCAAGTACCCCCTTTTAGTCCACCTAATATTGGACTCTTATTATGGCAGTAGCGGCTTGACCATGTTTCTGTTTTTGCGCTCTTATGTATCGCCTTGACCTCCTGCCGCATCTCTTTCGACGAAATCGATGAAGTTAGTAGTTTTTAATTTTAGTTTACCCTCCCCCTTTTAATATATTTAGTTTTAACTTGTTTGGCATTTTGTAAGGTTTTTTTAAGTGTTCCGTTCCCTTTTTAATTGTGCTTTAAATAAATTTTGTTTTCTTTTGGTCACAATTTTTTAGTTGTGTTTACTTTCTGTTCAATCTATACGATCACGCCAGGTAAATTCTTAAATTAAACAACGATTAATATTATCGTTCTTCCTTTCTTTCATTTGTTAGGGTGTTTTTGTAACCCGTAAAAGTAACTTTAACAGGTATGCAGGCAATTGGGTACCTAGACAACTAGTCTTTGTATCGCCATTCGATTCCAACGAAAAGTATTGTATCCAGCCGTCGAAGGATTCCCTCACCCAGTTCACCTATAAAGACATTCAAAAGAATGTGTACCTGCCCAACAATCCATTTGACGAAATCCGGGAAGACGAAGTATTGTTTGAAACACCTGTCCAAACCCTTCCCAAATACCTGGGAGAGGACTTTTATTAAAACATCCTGAATTGCAGTGGATGGGCTGGAGTCACTGAATGGTAAAGTTCCTTGGAGCAAGTATCATGAAAGAGTGTGTGGACTTGATGGGTCCCAAACCAAAACAAACACTACTGCCGTGGCAATGGCTGACGAAGTGTACAAAGCCCAGCAGACAAGCAGTGACCCACATTTGGATGTGTAAATATATTTTGTTTGTAAATAAATGTATGCTATCCCCTGTCAAATTGTGTTGTGTGTTTCATTAAAAATACCCAAAATAATGGGAGAGAACATTCATGAGAGATTCATGACTTATTCCATGGACAATACCGATGCATTGCACGACAAAGTGGTGGAATGCGTTTTGAAAATGCAAGTCGGGCGGCTCTTTTTTTTTCCGATGAAGTGACGAAACAGCGGTGGAAAATGATTCACGAAACACTTGACAGTGTTAGCCGTTTACAGACATTTAACATGCAAACGGATTTTAATGCGATTGGGACATGCCCTTTTTGCAAGTTGGATAAATGCCATCGGTACTTGGCCGTAGTGGGTGGTATTTCAAAACAGTTACGATATCCCATTGAATTGATCCCGCATTAAAAAAAGCCACCAACCTTGGTTAAAAGATATTCCATGTAACGAACTTTTTTCAAATCCAACCAACATTGGGAAAGGATCTGTTCAAAACCAACCTTGGCTAAAAAAAAAAGATTTTTTGGCGATATACTGGCGGGATTGTTTGGCACTAGTCTAGAATACGTATACAAGCAGCAGACGGCTGGACCAGCACTCGCAGCAAGCTATATGGATAAAATTCAATTTATTGCTGCGGCTCAATTTATGTGGCACGAGGGGGATTCATCCCTCGCCACATCATTTCCCTCGACCTATGACCACATTGCTGTGAAGCCAAGCCCTAGGTCCCCTCCATTTTGGATATTCAGATGTCTTGAAAAACTGGAACATCCCCAACAATCTTTTGAAAGCATCGACGTGAAAGGTCATACCCACACATTGCACCTGGCCCACTATCTGGATCATGAATTCTAAGAGACTCGCTTGAAGAATGAAGAAGCTGGCTCGGGCGTGCACGTTGGATGTCTGGACATGGCGACGTACCACTACCTGGAGCCAGTCATGCCGAAAGGTGAGTACACTTTCTTGGGGCAGGTGTGCTAGGAAACCACTGGTTGGTTGGTTGTGTGGGGGTTTATGGCACAAGGGCCAAATATGGCCAAGCTGCGCCAAACACAAGGTAATTCAAACCAATACTAAAATTCTAAAATACACATAAACAAAAATTAAATTTCAAAGAAGAGGTAAAAACCCTGTGTAATTTAAAAAGATAAATAGTGATGGATGATGTGGATGATTTAATAAATAGGGCAATGTGGGAGATGATGTATTAAAAAATCGATTGTATAAAAGCCTAAGACGAGGACAAGAAGTTAAAATATGAATTATGGTGAGAGGTTGTTGGCACTGATGACATGGTGGGGCAGTTTCATTAAGCAATAGATGTTTATGAGTCATACGGGAATGACCTATGCGCAGACGAGTTAGCAAAACATCGAGCCGTCTGGTTGCCAAAGACGGTAGGACTGAAATGGTTGGAAAAACAGAAGCCAGCTTATTATTGGCTTGCAGTTTCCAATCTTCACTCCAGTTACTCAGCATAAGGTCTAGTAACACTTTACGAATGTCGTCATATGGGATTCGGATTTTTAACTGGGATGTGGCATTTTTGTCAGCATGATCGGCCAGTTCATTACCAATTATTCCGACATGCCCAGGAATCCAGCATAATACGACTTCGTAACCCCGTCGGATAAGCTTGTTGTGTATAGCTAAAACATCATAAGCTAATGGATGGTATATAGAATCTGATGAAAGAGATTCTAATACGCTATTACAGTCAGTGTAAATGATAAAATTGCCAACACGCTGATTAGAAATGTATTTATAAGCTTTGTACAGGGCTAAAAATTCGGATGTAAAAACAGAAATGAAATATGGCAATGAGTAGCTTAAAATATCTGAACCGCATACAAATGAACAGCCGACATGATCGATGGATTTTGATCCATCGGTGTATACGGCAGTATGAGTACTAAAATTATGGCGGTGATCATTAAAAATTTGATTATATATAATTGGACTAGTGCTCGATTTTTCATGTCCAGTGAACAATTGTAAGATTAAGATATTGAAGGTCTGCCATGGTATATTGTCGAAGAGGGGACGTTCGGCAACTTCTATAGATTGAAAAGGAGTGCCACTCAGAGCATCTCTCATTCGCAGTCCAAAGGATGGTATGCAGGACGGACAATTCCTGAAAAGTACATCCCTGGACCTGTCGAGGAGTAGATCCTGCAAAGGATGATCAGGATGGGACAAAATGCGAAAATAAAGCCGCAAAGACAACAAACTGCGAGTAGAGGCCAATGGCATTTCACGACAAACAACATAAAGGCTTTCGACGGGTGAAGTGCGAAAAGCTCCTGAGCAGATTCTTAGTGCTGAATGATGAATCGTATCGAGCTTACGCAGAACAGATGGACGGGCTGAACCATAAACAGCAGAGCCATAGTCCAATCTGGAGCGAATTACAGCTCGATAAATATTCAGCATAGAAAAACGCTCTGCTCCCCAAGATGTATTGGACAGAACCTTTAGGAGATTTAGCTTTTCCATACACGACACCCGCAAGTCCTTAATGTGAGGCAGAAATGTAAGCTTCTTGTCAAAAATAACACCTAGAAATCTTGCTTGGTCTACGACTGCAATCCTATTCCCACCCAGAAAAATGTCTGGGTCAGGATGCAGGTTTCGTAGACGGCAAAAGTGAACACAAGATGTTTTTTGGACCGAAAAGTTAAAACCATTTTCTGCACTCCACTTTGTCAAACGTGAAACAGTGGCTTGCAGTTGTCGCTCGACAAATCGCATATCCTTGCCCTGGCAAAATATGCTCAGGTCATCCACATATAAACTGCCCTGGACAGATGGAGGTAACTGATTCAGGATATCGTTTATTTTCACAGCGAAGAGAGTCACGCTGAGCACGCTACCCTGGGGAACGCCCTCTTCTTGGATAAAAGTATCCGAAAATACAGAGCCAATGCGAACGCTGAATTCTCGCAAAGCCAAAAAGTTCTTGACAAACATCGGCAGATGTCCTCGAAACCCAATGGAATACAGATCTCGGAGTATACCATATCGCCATGTACGATCGTACGCCTTCTCCATATCGAAGAAAATACCCACGAGGTGGTTTCGGCGCAGAAAGGCATGGCGTATTTGGGTTTCAAGGTATAGGATGTTATCTACAGTAGAGCGGCCGACCCTAAATCCGCTTTGAAATGGTGCTAGAGCGTTGGTCGTCTCTAACATGTGAACAAGGCGAGAATTAACCATTTTTTCTAAAAGTTTGCACAGGCAGCTGGTAAGTGCAATTGGCCTATAGTTATTCGGATCTTTAGAATCTTTTCCGGGTTTCGGAAAAGGAATAACTACGGCACGTCGCCAAGCCAAAGGAAAAGTATGTTCTTCCCAAATGCGATTGTACAGTCGCAATAAATTCCTCAGAGAGTGACTAGAAAGATGTTTAAGCATTGTGTAAGTGATGCCATCAGGACCTGGTGCTGTCATCCTGGTCTTCTGAAGGCATCGTGTCAACTCTCTTTCAGTAAATATGCAATTATAGACAAGTTCGGTATCTCTGTCAGGAGAAAAATTAATAGCATGGGATTCTGCGCGATATTTTAAGCGCTGAAAGTTGCCAGGATATGTGTTAGAACTTGACACGGCAGAAAATGATCTCGCAATAGAATTTGCGATCTCTACCGTGTCAGAAATCAACTGGCCATTTTCTTCCACGAGCGAGATGGAATGTGTGGAGTATAATCCCATTGCTTTCCGAACTTTGTTCCATAATTGTTTTGAGGAAATGGCAGATGTTATACCAGAGACATACTTTTGCCATGATTCCCTCTGGCTTTGACGACGTATACGGCGCGCATTGGCTTTAGCAAATTTGAACTTAGTCAAATTTTCGGATGTGGGATACCTACGAAATGTATCCCAGGCCTTTTTTCTTTTCTTGTGGGCAATTTTGCATGCTTGATTCCACCACGGTTTCGGTAGCTTTGGTAACTTTGATGAGACAGGAATAGATATGCGAGCAGCATCCATTATAACATTAGTGACAGATTCTACACATTGATCAATGTCATTTTGATTCACCATCTCGTCCGACAAATCGGCAATCGATGCAAACAGATCCCAATTCGCCGCCTCAAATTTAAAACGAGGTGGGCGAGATACATGGGCTGCAGCACTCCTCGGAAATGTAACAAACAAGGGGAAATGATCGCTGTGAAATGGATCATTTCCCACATGAAATGTCAGAGGAGAAAACAGAGATGGTGAACACAGGACAAGATCAATGGAATGGAAAGTCCTCGATGGGGCGTGGAAGTATGTTGATTGCCCATTATTAAGAATACAAAGATTGTAGTCATCAATCAATTTTTCAACTTGACTTCCACGACGATTTGTGTCTGGGCTTCCCCAAAGAGGATTGTGCCCATTGAAATCGCCACATAAGATATAAGGAGCTGGAAGCTGGTCGCATAACCTGTCTAGATCTGCTTGATGGATGATATCATTAGGCGGTAGATATATAGAGCACACTGTAATGAGAGTCTTTACAGTGACTCTAACTGCGATAGCTTGCAGATTTGTTGTGAGATTCAGTGGGGTGAAGGGAGCGCTATTTGATATAAATATAGCAACTCCCCCACTGGCTCTATCACCGCTAATGTAGTCCTTTCTAATGGGATTATAACCCTTAACAAGAGAGCTCTGGGATGGTTTGAGCAGAGTCTCTTGTAAACAAAAGCAGATTGGATGGTGTTCATCGACAAGATGTTTTATGTCTACCGAGTTGTGGTGAAAACCGCGGCAATTCCACGAAAAGACACAGGCCATTATGGGAATGTTATTGGGGTTGACTGCTGTTTCGTAGGTATTACTTTAGGAAGGAGATTTCCTGGCGTTTCCATGCCAGGCTCAACTTCCATTTCAGCCGTATCAGAGAAGTCGGCTGGTATACTATGGGCTATTGATGTTCTCGTTTTAAATTTTGGTTTCTTGCTATTAGCCGTTTCAGAGAGTTCTTTTTTAGTTTTTAGTGATTTAGAAAGAGCTGTGAGGGGAGATATTACTGCAACTGCACTATTTTTGGTATTAATGGGTTTGGTTCCTTTTGATATGGATGGGGTAGTTGAAACATTACTTCGGGAGCTATGGCTTGTTAAAGGCAGGTCTATTGAGATATCGCATTGAATAGCGATAGAGGTTGTAGTCTTCTTGGCTGCAGATGCATACGATAGGTTGGGTGTTGGTTGTCTGTTCGAGACGAGTTTTCGAGCGTCCGGGTAGGATAGTTGTTGTGTGGCTCGAATAGTTTGAATCTCCTTTTCCTCTTTCCATTTAGGGCAACCTCTAAAGTTGGCAGAATGGTCGCCGTTACAATTTATGCATTTAAATGCAAGCTCGCAAGAGGAAAAGGAGTGGCCGATAGCGGCACATCTCGAACAGGCTTCAGGTGAACGACATGTTGTTGTTGAATGCCCGAACTTCTGGCAGTTGAAGCACCGCAGAGGATTCGGGACATAAGGACGGATGGGGCAATTTAAGTAACCGGCAATTATATGAGTAGGCAATTTTGGGCTATTGAAAGTGAGGATCAGGTGCTTTGTGTTGATAATTTCTTCTCCTCGTTTTAAAGTTATTCTACGGACTTGAGTGACATTTTGGTCTTGAAGTTCTTCCAAGATTTCTTTTTCTGGTAAATTAACGAGGTCATTTTCAGAAATGACACCTCGGCAAAAGTTAAGACTATTATGGGGTGTGACAGTTATTGGAATATTGTTGATAGATTTACCGGCTAGAAATGATTTTGATTGGATAGGACTGTTCGTTTCTATTAATAAATCACCGGATCGAAGTTTCTTTACATTTTTTGGATTTCCGCCAATGCCAAGAAGGCCTTTTTGGATTATAAAAGGAGAAGTTGTTGCTAGTTGACCAGATGAAGAGCTAATAACAAGAAATTTAGGATATATATTGTACGATGGTTCAGTAATAGTTGTAGGTTTCGTAACACTAGACGGGGTCGCCGGATACAAAGCCTCCGGCAGGGCATGGGTTGGGGGATCCATATGGGGTTCAGGTGTTCATCCCGGTTCAGCCCCGCCCACCACCGAGCCCTACAAGGGGAGGCAGTGCCACACTGCCACGGGGGTAAAACCGGGGTATAGTGCTACAGTTTCGGGGTGTGGATCCACGAGGGCACTCCTAGCTGCAGTACTAGCCCTTAAATGCCAAATAACAGTGGTGTCCAGTACGCCAGGGGAGAAATTCACCTGGCGTACTAAACCACAGTGATATTAGGCGAGCCGGTTGACCAGAAGCGGGCTCACTCTGGCCTCTCGTTTACGTTGAAGCATGGACCAAAGGGAACGCAACGACGTCTCTAGGAAACTAAACCCCGTCCTGAAACAAGACGTCGCAGGATCCCCAGGACTCCACTTTCCTACGATACGAGTTACCGCACACGGCAAACGTGCAGGTCAGATATCTGACAAAAACAAATACAATTTCGGAACCAATACAATAAGTTAAACAACATAACTAAACCTACGAAACAATACTGAAATATAAATAAGGAAAACCGAACAACCATAAACAGAGGGAAAAAACCAACGTTAGAACAAAATATAACAACCAAAAATCGTGCACATGGTAGGGCCTTAACTAAAAAGGAAAGAACGAAAAAAGCTAAGGCCCAGCTAGGGTACCTCGGGGTTGCCAAGCCCGTACTCACAAGATGTGAGCCCCCTGAGGGGAGGAAACCACTGGTACCTGATGGGACCCAAAAAGAATGTTGGACTCTTAGCCTTCAAAGCGGCTGAAAACCTACACGATGCAAAGTATCATCCGGAATACGATTGATGCATGTAAAAAAAAAAACATTTTTGTAAAAAAAAAAATTTGGCGAGTTGTGGCGTTTCTTTCGAATTCCCCAATAATGGGAGAGAGATCTGTATATACAGGTATCTGTATAAGCAGAGCTCTCTCCAATTTTTTTGGGTCAAACTACTTCCCAACCTTGGTAGTCCTATATGGCAGTTGTTTGCAAGAAACCTGCCGAGCTTGGAGATCACCAACCCAGATTCTTGTAGGAAGGCAAATGTTTGCAAGAAACCCGCCGAGCTTGAACCTGAAAAAGTTTTTCTTAATCAATGTTGGCTTGTAATCAATCATGCTTGTAAATCAATGTGGTGGGTGGATCCATCAGATGACGTCAAATACCCACTGGCCAATCGCATGACTAGTAGTTTAATTTCGTGTGCATCACGTTGGCTACCATGGTTGGTGTCGTCCTCAGATGAAGTCAAATGCCGACTGACCAATCACACGACAACTGCGAGTAAAAAAGGAATCACAGCGAGTGGAAGGCATCATGTCGCAAGTGTCCCATGTTCCCGAGGACCCAACGTTCCAGGAAACCAGTTCCCAGTAGTAGGAAGCCTGGTGCCGTGCGGACTACCAAACGCCCCACCATCCCACTCCCTGCAGTCTAGATACCGGGTGAAGTCCACCTAATCGCGGACCTATGCAAGGAAATCACACAAATATTCTCGGGTACCGAAGGCATCAAAGGTCTGATACTTCAAATTCGAGGAAAATCGCCGACGATCGATAAACTACAAGACTTCTTTGACTTTTCGCCAAAGTAGCGATGGCTCCGCCCACTGGCCAATCAGAGGAGAGAGATGTCTAGGCCCGCCCGCTGCACCGTCCTGCGCTGTTCATTCCAGAGTGGTATGCTGCGAGATCTCCGTCTTTCCCAGGGAAATCCATTTTACCTATATACTATACATGTTTTCTATATGCACTTGCAATCATGATCGGAGGTTGTGGGGCCGGTACTCCGCACGAAACCGAAATCTCGCTCTGGAAGGCATCATTTCAAACATGTTTCCCTGTGACACGTATCGCGATGCCGAGGTCTTGTGTGGAATTATATATTTTTAGTCTGTCCAATTTACGATGCGAAAATACTCACCATTTTAAAATTTTACAAAAGAATATTTTTAAAATTCCGGGAGATCAGCAAACTCTTGTAACCTACCTATATTTTTGTCTTTCTTTTGCATTAAATTGGATTTTTTTAGAATGTTGTTATCCGCTTTTGTTTAATTGTGTCTTTGTTTAAATTAATCTTTTTCAGATTAATTTTTTAAAATGCCCGGTTAAGATTTTTAATATTAAAATTTAAATGTAAGAATCCTTACAGATACAAACTCTCATGCCAAAGAAAATCACGTATAAGTATCCGGATAAAGCGTTTCAAATAAATTTTAAAGACCACAAGAAGATGAATAAGATTAAATCCGTAGGCATTTTTACCACCAGTGATGAAGAAGAAACTGTATATGCCATGAGAGAAGAAGAAACTGTATACGAAGTAGATGTTCCAGAAACTGTATACGAAGTAGATGTTCCAGAAATAATGGAAATAGATGTACAAGAAATAGTGGAAATAGATGTACCAGAAATACCAGAAGTAAAGAAAAAAAAAGAAGGTAGCCAAGAAAATAAAAAAAAAGGTACCAAAAAAAATTTAACTAAAAAACTTGATGCAACAAAATTAGTCACAGTTGCAACAATTCATCAATCTGAGGTAAATATAAACAGTGATTATTCATTAGAATGGTTGAATACTGGAAAAATAGAACCAAAAATTCAAAATTTAAAAACAGCGGTATGTGAGAAATCTTTAACTCCTAGTCCCGATATCTTACCAAAAAAGAGAAATCTCACAATATCTTTGTCATCAGATGAAGATATTGTTAAAAATTCAACAGTCAAAACATGCCAAATAATTTTAAATAAATGTGACAATAAATTAAATGATTATATTTTAAAAAATCTTTCTTCAGAAGAAGATTCGAATCAAATTTTTGATGAAATGATTATTTGCAGGTATTGCGAACAATCATTTCATAATTTTAATCAATACATTCACCATAGAAAAAACGTGCATTATGTGGATACATATTCATGCACTTTTTGCTATGGATTAGAATTTGATTCACACAAAGTATTTAAAACCCACATGAAACATTTCCATCCCACAAAAAAAACATTCTTTTGCAAATTCCGTGATTGCAAAAACTATTATCATTCAATTATTTTGTTTAGAATTCACGGAAATAAACACAATAACTTCATATGTAAATTATGCAATCAGGGATATGTCAAAAAAGTCGAAATTCGTGATCATTTAATTAATTGTCACCTTAAATATTAATGCCGAGGTCTTTTCAGTACATGATGGAGTTTACCGCATTCATGTTGAATGCGAGTACTGCTTTGCACAAGGCCCAAACCCCCGAGGTCGTTGCTGTTGGATACTTGTCCGAGATTACAGTCTTTGATTTTATCCTTGACCTGGTACACGAAGGAACCGACAAGATCGATTACGTCTTTAATGTGGCGTACTGGCAATTCCGGAACAATGTTCACGCCGAGGACCTCGAACCACTTTGCCCGAAACACGAATCCATGCCCTATCCTGCCCTCAAAGCAATCTACATGGACCATATTCTTCCCAATGTGCACAAGCTGCTGGCCTATTGCTGGACTTTGGCTCTTTTCACCTTGCCCGTAGAAAAAAATTCAAGAAATTGGTTACATGCTAATTGCCTCGATAGCTATCCCTGGCCGGAATCCTACCTCGCCAACGCGGAACCCTGTTCCATATGGCTGGAAAACCTCATTGTCCGGTATACCACCACTTACAGCCATGTATTTCATTTCGAATGCCTGTCTAATGGGCGAGAAATAACAATACCTGTCCGACGTGCAGGTACACCATCATATTCTGACATTTCTTTATGGGCCCGAAAAAATGGAAGAGAGTCTTTGGATGCTTGGAGGAATTTTTTTATTCCTTCAAGCATCCAAAGACTCTCTCCCATTTTTTTGGGTTCATCATGAAGCCAACCTTGGTGGAACATGACCAACGTTGTTCTGGAATAATATGAATATGTGAAACCTATTTTCCCCTAAGAAGACTGCCAACGTTGGCCAGTGATATGATTTTTTTTTTCGGGATTCAAGTGGGTATCCAACCTCGACAGGGAAAAAAAGGTTTTGATGAACCAAGTAAACAGCCAACGTTGACATGCGACTTGAATTTGTTTTCCTGAATCATGTGGGCATCTCCTATTTTCAGTTTTTGAGAGAAGGAGTTTTAGTGATGAGCTGTTTACTTATTTTGTCTTACTTATTTATATTAGGTGGATAAATAACTCTGTAGTATTAAATTAAACTATTATATGCTAAAGAATAGTGTTCCGTACAGGATCTTCTTATTTTAGAACTGGTTTTGAGTATCTTTTAATCTTATAAGAGACCTGCAATAACACGAAATGTTCAGTTTGCTTTTTTGAAACTGTTCCTGAAGTTGTCGGACTTTCAAATTTAACTTAAAAGATAAAGCTCGACCAAGGCGTACCAGAATTGTAAAAATGGAGATAGAACGCAATTTCTTAGGACGACAGTATAGTCGTTCAAACCACTTTGAGGTTAAAAAAAAAAAATTATTATATTCTAGACAGATCGAAACGTGGATAAGACGAAACCTTAAAAGTAAGCAAATATGGATTAAAAAAAAATGAATATTCCGTTTCTCAGTGAGGATGAAAAAGAAGAAAGTGTCATACTAAAAAAAACAAAAGAAAAGGGAAATACGATTTGATCTGGATCTAGAAGGGTTAGCACTTCGAAAGTAATTTCACCATTTAAAGTAAATGTGGGGAAAGGTTTTTCATATTGAAGTTAAAGAATTTCGTAAAGTTTACTATTTAGGATTTGTCAGAGTAAACAAAACAGAGGTTAAGAATCGATTTAACATGGAGTTGTCCCAACTTCCAACTTGGGAAAAAAGAATCCATATGCCTTTGCCAGCCGATTTCATCAGCATGTCGTCACTGGACAAGAGGTGTTTCCCCCTGGACCTCACTTTACCCACAACACTCTGAAATGCAAATTGATTACCACGGAATTCCTGTACCACCGCCTGCGGGATGCGGATTTGACCAAAGCCGACATGTTTGTGGATACTGTCTGCAGAGGAAAAGGGTCTGTTAAATTTCAGTCACTATTTACAAACGCGGTGAAAGATTCCCTTATAATGTGTCCTTTCCAGACTGGATCGATCATTTTATTTCAGAAGTCCAATGGTTGAGGGATCCTACTCGAGAGAATGCTCAAGTACTAGTTTATGGTGGCGTTTAGAATCATGCTCCACTTGTCAATCCTCCCGTTGCGAGTCATGCTCCACCTGGTGATTCGTCATCATTCGATTCACCTCCAACAGTTTCGAGTGCACCTGTCAAAAGTGAACAGGTCAATTCACCCATTTCGAGCGCTGCTACATCTGTCAAGATTGAACAGGTCAATTATCCAGTTTCGAGTGATTTTCCACCAGCATCACTTTTTAATCCATCTGCTGAGAGTCAGCCCAGTGACAATGAGCTCGTAATCGATATGGATAGGCCAGATTCTAGTGATGATCAACCTATGGAATCGAGTGACACAGCCTCGGTCACTTATCAAATTGCTCTCGATCCTATGGAAGCCGTGGCCACCGTTTACAAACCAACGGAATATTATGAAATGCGTCAAATTGATTTGTTGCCGGTGGATATTTATCCAGTGATCTAGGAAACTAACCACCAGTTACAAGAAGCTATGGATTCTGATGAAACACCGCCGCTACAACAGCCAAACCCGATTCAACCTGAAGACTGGCACATGAGAATGGAAGGCTTGAACCAGTTGCCAAACGTGATTTGCCTGGAGCATGGACCCACGCTGAAAGCTTATCGTGCTGAGTAATTGTTGTATTCAATTGGAAGGGGGGGGGGGGGTGCTATAAAAGGAAGCCCCCTTCGTACGGAGGCAGTGACCGGTAGAGCCTCCAGACTGGAAAGGGAGGATTTACATATTAAAAGAAAGGAAGATTAGAGGTCCACCATTAAAGTTTAAGACCTTTCCCAATAATTCTTCCCACAAGAAGGGAGGGGATCTTCTTCTCTCTCTCAACAAGAAGGGAGGGATTCTCTCTCTCAATACTTTATTTTAGTAGTGCTGCCATCTATCGGAGATCGACTGGAACTTTTCTACCACCCGGAGGAGGGGATCTTCTTTTGGCGCGCTTCTCTTCAATGGCGCTGCCACCAAGCGGCGAATGACTAGAACTTTTCCCCTTGTGGTTCTTCTTTTTGTATAACAAGGAAGAAGGAATATATTAAATACGCTTGCTTAAAATAATACACTTTACTGCTCCCTAACAGTAAATGAAAGTACTTTTCACCCTTTGCTTCTTGCTTTTAGACAATCAGGTGACTCTCGCCTACTCGTTCTTATTTTAAACCACCGACTTCGTTGTGTAACATGAAGATCCGTTATCCACTACCGAAAAAGGAGGGAATTAAAAATACGGATTCTAGAAAGTAGAAATAGTCCCCTCGGCAGTAGGAAATTCATATCGCCTCCAAACCTTCGACTGTGCTCTTGGATAAATCGTTCTTCTCCCAATAAGTACCAATTCCTTTCAATATTACTTGATAAAATACCACCATGGCTAGACAAATCGATGCAACTAATTATAGGATAATTGTTTTTGGACTAAAATTTGAACAACGTTTTGACGACAACATTTGGATTAAGCAATCACTTAAAAATAGAAGTATAGTTATTGCTGAACATCCACCGGAGAGTAAAACCGTTTGTAAATATGACGGTTTGCATTATCATGCATTACTAGAAAATCAATCTGTTACATACAGATTCGATAATGACAAAATAAAAAGATGCAGTTCGTATTTCAAATCGCAAGCATGCAGATATCCTATAAACTTTGCAGCTTACATGCAGGTACCACCGAGACATATAATATTTCAAAATTGTATTGGTGACTCTTTGATACCATTTATTCTGTCGGAGGTAACACCTGAAATGATAGAAAAAATTAAAAATAAAAAAGCATCAGAATTTGCGAGGCCTGACCAGCATACTCCTAGAGTAACAGAAAAACAAAATGATATCAAAAAATTAATGTCTCTAATCTACGAGTCGAGAGCACAGACACAATCCCACCTTATCGAACACTACCACAATAAGCCGGAATTTTACAGTTCATTTACAAAACGGGAGTTTAATAACAACTTGACTAAAGCTTTAGCTTTAAGCATGCAATTTACTTTGAGCAAATCTATATTGCAATTAGTAGACGAATATAGGGATATACAAGGCATTTGTCTTACACCTACAGAATCTGTAGATTTAATGACCAAATGGTGTGATTTTCAAAACATTAATAAACGTGAATTAATTGAAAATATAATCAGTTGTTTGGATCAAACAATAAAAAAGAAAAACACTTTATATTTAGAAGGTGAGGCAAACAGTGGTAAAACGTATATAACGAGGTCAATTTTGAAAGCATGTACTTTCTACGGAGAAATAACTAACAGTACATCGTCGTACAACTTCATGTATCAAGACTGCATTAATAAAAGGGTGATATCAATCAATGAACTATGTTTTACCAGTGGTATGATAGAGCAAATCAAGGTAATATTGGAGGGAATTGGTACAATGGTACACCGCAAAAATACCATTGACGACTTCTTAAAAGGTACACCTGTCATTATTACATCTAACCACCCACTCTGGGATCTTTGTCCTGCAGCTAAAGACCCGATATTAGACAGGATAATAGCATACTACAGAGACCTAAAATCCTGTCCATTTCTTGAACCGGTACAACTGGATCTACACCCTTTTTGGCTGAGAGGTTTCCACAACAAGTACATACCCTTCGAACCGCAACCTGGTACATCAACTATGGAGGAAATATCAATTATAGAAGACATATCAAGCGACGACGAATTCAATGTACCACCTTCACATGAACCAATAGAAAAGCATCCACTTCTAAAGAACATACGAATTTTCAAGACTGATGACACAATAGACTTTGACATAACAGACAAGGCGTTGGAGGACGATCCGAAAACGACAACGACCGAGACAACGACTCCGCAATCAACGACTCCGATGGTTGGTTGTATGAGGTTTAATGGCACAAGAGCCAAATATGGCCAAAACTGCGCCAAACACTAGGTAATTTAAAACAAACTTCTTTAAAAAATTAAACGACAAGTATAAAATACTAAGTGAAAGATAAAAATGTAAATGATAAATGGTTCAAATATATACTGACAATGAAAGATGTTATTATTGTTTTCATGATTTTAAAATAGATAGATATGAGATTAAAAATCTCACGAGGTTTAAAGTAAATTAGCATTAAAATACATTTGTTAAAATAGGTAACACGATTTTTATACCATTTTAAAAGTTATATAAAAAGTGAAAATACATAAGAATCTTTTAAGATTTGGTTCTTTCATTTGGAGAGGATGGTTTCTCAACATCCATCTCCAAAGAGTCGTTAGTATCATAAATTAAAACGTCATCGTCTTCTTTTGTTACGAGTTGTTGACACTGATTTTTCATTTTAGCAATAAATTCGACCCCCATGTTCTGCCAAAACTTTCGATGGCACATTGCAGAATCTGTTTCTATTTCTGGCAAGGGTTCAAACATATCTGTACAAGTTACTGGATCTTTTTCACATTGCACAATCAAATCAACATTAGGTGCGTTTTCGGCTTCTTTACGGATATTAATTCGGGTTTTTGCTTTTAAGGCAGGATTCGATTTGGGTATAGGATAGTGGATTGCTTTGGGTACAATACAATTGTTGATTTCAACAGGTTTCGGTAGGAAATCGGGTTTCGGCTTTGAAATTCTTTTTGTTATTCTCTCATTTTTTTTTACATTTGTCTTCAAGGTTTGTGATTTACTTCTAGGGGTAGGTTTAAATGATCGCAACACTTCTTTTTCATTTATTGTTTGGGAAGATGTGGAAACTTGTTTAGGTGGAACTTTGGAGTATTCATTAAACATTGTCTGGGTTGAGATAGATTTTGTAACTGGTTTTACTGCTGATGCGTATGAAAGGTTTAACTTTGGCAAGGAGTTAGATGCAAGTTTTTTGGCTTCAAAGTAAGAAATATTTTGTGCCGTTTTGAGTTCCTGGATGTTTTTCTCAAGTGTCCATTGAGGGCAAGATCTTGAGAAAGATGGATGTGAACCTGTACAATTAGAGCATTTTGGTGTGGATTTACAATTTAAGAAGTCGTGATGAGGATCGGTGGACGAACAGTAAGAGCAAGTCTCACCTCCTTGACAATTAGCAGTAGTATGCCCAAACCTCTGGCACTTAAAGCACCTCAGAGGCTTGGGAATGTAGAGTCGGACTGGACATCTGAGATATCCAGCTAATACATGGGTAGGTATGGTAGGTCTATTGAAGGTGAGTATAATGTGTTTGGTAGTAACTATGTCTCTGCCTTTTTTTATTGTTATTTTTTTCACATTGATTACACCTTGGTCAGAAAGTCCAGTAAGTATTTCTGATTCGTCTACATATTGCAGATCTGGTTCAGAAATAACTCCCTTACTGGTGTTTAGACTTCTATGAGGTGAAACACAAATAGAAACAGAACTAAGGGTTTTTGCCGAAAGAAAAACTTGGGATTGTGGGTCGCTGTTTGTCTCAATTAGAAAATCTCCAGATTTAAGCTTTTTAATCATTTTGGGTTCGCCACCTATTGCCTGAATTCCTTTATGGATCAAGAAAGGCGACATTTTTCCAAGGACATGTTCGGATGATGTAATAATTAAGTATCTGGGGGACTTTAGTTCAGAGGGTGTCATTTTATTTTCAATTATCTCAGGTGCAAGTAAACGTTTCTTGTTCCTTTTCGAAAAGGGTTTCTTGGTTTTTTCTTGTGACGTAGATGGTAGTGAATTTAGGCCTTCACCAGGGCACAAGTTTAAATCCATAAAAAAAGAAAAAGTATGCAACCGTGTACCCCACCCACCACGGAGTCCATCTAGGGTAGCAGCCACCGGACAACTGAGGAAACAGAAAAATAAACTATAAAAAATAATAAAACCCAGGCACGGCGCTTACTAGAGGTTAACACGATGACAGCGTTCCATGAAAAAACAGTCCTTGCCCTAGCAGTCAGCAACACAAATGTGTCCTGGTACCACCAGCCGATTGGCAGAGGTGGGCCAGTCTCTGCCTCCCGTTTTGGACGAAGCGAGGGCCAAAGAGCACGCTGAGGAACTCCAGGATCCCCTTTTCCGCCCGCACGGGTCTCAGTTCAGGTTAGAAAATACTTACAATTTAAATCATAGAACTTAAATGTGAAAATACGAAAACATACGATTTATATAAAAAACCTAAACGTTGAGAAGACTAACGAACGCAACGAAAACAAATTATACGCAGTGCACATGGTAAGGCCGTCGCAAAAGGAAAAAAAGAATGCTAGGCCCGGCTAGGGTAAATCGGGCACGCCACACCCATACTCTCAGCAGAGAGCCCCCATAAAGAAGAAAAATAAATCACTAGGGCACCTCGGGGTTGTGAAGCCCGTGTTTACTTAAAGTAAGTAAACCCCCTGAGGGGTCAACGACTCCGAAATCAACGACACCAACTACAACGGAAAGATCTACAAATACTGAAATAAAATGGAACAGATACGACTACATTGACTGTACCACCTTCCAAGGAAGACAAGCTCAAACTCCATCTCCAATACAATCAGACAATGAATCGAACAGTAAGTAAAACCCAAACAAAACTGTACCAGCCAATATTATATTATGTTATACATACAACTAATACAAAATATTGTAAATCAATAATCTATAATTTATTGTTATATATTTATTATGTTGAATAAAAGTTGTAAAGAGAAAGGTGGACGCGAAGCGGATCCTCCCTCCATCATATGCTTTTCTATGCATGACCAGGCCGAATACCAGTCCGACTTCGGCCTGGTCATGCATAGAAAAGCATATGATGGAGGGAGGATCCTTTCGGCATCAGTCGGCTCTCGGCTTTCTGTCAGTCAAGTCGCTATAGATATTTTCCCCGTGAATCGAGTGTCCGAGGCGGTGGTGCCCTTGTATTTTACTGCAGACCTTTGGGAAAAGAAATCCGACAAGATCGGGTATAAGCCTTTATTTCTTTTTTGGAACCCAACGACCATAAAAGGACTTTTTCATAATTCTATGAAAAAGGAATGGTTCCAGAGGCATCTTGACAATTTCTTCAGGTGTTTGGCCGAATCCAAGCATTCCAACTATTTCGATCCCAACGAAGTGCAGTGGGAAAGAATTGTCAAGAAACTCTTGAAAAATCCTGAACGCAACATGAAAAATGCAGATACCCGACTGGGATTTCGATTGGACAACATGTACTTGGTCAAGCACGGATTTACCTTTGGACACTGGATTGTGGATCCAGGACCCATCACATGCTTCAAACGTCGTTCGCTCCCATGGTGTGCTATGAACTGCCAGCTTCCAGTGTCAATTCCCGATCTAATACCGTTCAAAGGAGTTTAAGTGCCAGCGATCAAATGCTCTACGATCGATACGTGTTTCAATCCCACTCCACGCACACCATTCCTTCTGGAACGTCATACCTGTACAAAAAACACTCTTCTCCGTGGACGACTGAAAACATATTAAAAACCAAGCATGTCATTCTTACATTCGACACACCTAAGCTTCCTGATAGGATTATTGCTGGCTACTTATCTTGCCCTGTACGCCCGTACATCCCAAACCCCCTGCGCTGTTTTAAATGCCAAGGTTTCGGGCATTCTAAAAATACCTGTAGAGGCACTGAAAAATGCGCAGTGTGCGGTAGTCCCGATCACCCAGGTGATAATTGCAAAGCCGACCCCATATGCGCTAACTGCTCTGGAAACCATCCAGCTTTTTCAAGAGCGTGCCCAAAATGGCAACAGGAGAAAAAAATCCAAGAGTTAAAAGTTTCAAGCAATGTATCCTATCCAGAAGCCCGCAAACTTTTTGAATCTTCTACAAATAACTCTTATGCAACAGCCGTTAAAAAGACACTTTCCAGCTCTATTAGCACACAAACCCAGGTATCTATTCCACCTGGAGTTATCTCTAATGAGCAATTGTCTAACTACTTCTCAACTCCAAATAAATCTATCACCATTCAAACCCAGCCCATTTCGGTCTCGACTCCAAATAGATCTGTTACCATCCAAACCCCGGCCATTCCGGGTTGTTCAAAAACTCCATTTCAACCTCCAAAACCTAAACTTTTTGTTGATAAGAAAACACCTAGCGCTAATCTAAAAGAAAAACTTAAAAAGAAGCAAACTGAGAAACAAGCAGCAAGTAAAGGCGTTAGATCTTTTCGAACCTCCAACTCATCAGAAGACGAGTTCATAGCCGCTCTTTCTGATTCTGGAGATATGGATGTAGAACAAGGTCTTGAAACTCCACCCAATCTACATCCCCATAGTAGGCGTAAGTCCAGATCCCCAATAAAATAAAATTCAATCCTAAAAACAAAATAGCAATAGGTAAAGTCCTCACATGGAATTGTCACGGGTATAGGAATCACGTTGATGATGTTAAATCACTGATTAATAAATATAACCCAATCTGTCTTGGTTTACAGGAAACCTTCTTAACACCTACTATCTATACAAAAATAAGAAGGTACAATATCATACGAAAAGATAACGTGCAGAACAATCGTGCTACTGGTGGAGTAGCACTTCTTACCTGTCTGGATTATCCATCCGCAACTGTTCCTCTAAGAACAGATCTTCAAGCAGTTGCAGTCCAGATAGACCTACACATTTTGATAACATTCTGTACTATTTATCTTCCTCCAAAGGAGAACATTAATCAGAGAAAACTTAACGAATTAATAGATCAGCTTCCGATTCCTTTTATAATTTTTGGTGATTTTAATGGCCACAATATTTTGTGGGGCAGTAGTGACAATAATTCAAGAGGTCGTCAAATAGAACAACTTATCGACGACTACAACCTCTGCCTACTCAATGATGGTAGTAACACCTATTTTCATCAACCAACCCGTACTTTCTATTGTTTGGATCTTGCTTTATGCTCACCATCTCTCTTTGCATTATGGGAATTTGGTGTAGACAACAACCTTAACAACAGTGACCATTTTCCTGTTATTTTATCATACACCAATCAACATTTCAACCCTCCAAGTCGCCCAGTGCGATACATTTTCGATAAAGCGAATTGGCCATTGTATGCCTCCGAAGCGAATATTACTCAAGAGATGGTGGATGATCACGACATCGATCAAGCTGTTCACAATGTCACCAATGTCATGTTAACAGCTGCTGATTCTTCCATACCGCAGTCTTCACAAACTGTTCCAAAAAATTGTAAACCATGGTGGAACGAGGATTGCTCTATTGCATATAAAAAGCAAAGAAAAGCATGGGGAATTTTCCGACGATACCCTACTCTTGACAATTTGATTGCTTTTAAGCGAGCCAAAGCAGATGCTCGCAGAATCCGACGCCAAAGTAAAAGAAATTCTTGGCAAAACTACTTGAGTGGTTTAAGTAATCAAGTGTCTTCCAAAATTTTATGGAAAAGAGTTAAGAAAATCATGGGGTATTATAATGCTCCTCAAGAAATTTCTATTTTAAAACTAAACGGACAAGTAATTTCTGATACTAAAAATATCGCAAATACACTGGGAGAAACATTTTCAGCCACTTCTAGTGAGCGTTTTTACCCATCTAATTTTATAACTTTTAAAAAGCAAGCAGAGCGTAAGGTTTTAAACTTTCATTCTCTATCAATGGCGGATTACAATAAACCATTTGCTTTTAAAGAGCTCACACGTGCAATGTCGAAATCACACCCAACGTCACCTGGACATGATCGTATCCATCACGATATGTTGAAACATCTCAACGATACCTCCTTGATAAATATTTTGTTACTATTTAATAGAATCTGGTTGGAAGAAGTTTTCCCTTCATCTTGGAGAAAGGCTATTGTAATACCTATTCCCAAGCCGAATAAGGATAAGCAAGATCCAAATAGTTACAGACCAATAGCGCTGACCAGCTGTCTCTGCAAACTTATGGAGCGCATGGTTAATGCTCGATTGGTCTATTATTTGGAAGCAAACCAGTTCTTTTCAAAGTTTCAGAGTGGTTTTCGATGTGGCAGAAGTACACTTGACAATCTTCTGATATTAGAAACTTCAATTCGAGAGGCCTTTGTCAGAAACCAACATATGGTTTCTGTGTTTTTTGACATGGAAAAGGCCTATGACCGAGCCTGGAGGTATGGTATCCTAAAAGACCTGCATGATCTAGGCTTAAGAGGAAACCTACCGATATTTATAAAAAATTTCTTAACATCCCGAGTTTTCCAGGTACGAATAAGCAATACTTTTTCAGATGTGTACTTACAGGAGGAGGGTGTGCCTCAAGGCAGCATTTTGAGTGTTATTCTTTTCATCATCAAGATCAATGACATTCTGAAGCAATTGCCAACATCTGTGCAAGGCACTCTTTATGTTGATGATTTCCAGATTGCATGCGCGTCTTCCAACATGTCGACTGTTGAACGGCAGCTCCAAATAGCAATAAAAAATATTTCATTTTGGGCTAACCAAAACGGATTTGTGTTTTCCACCCAAAAAACTGTTTGCGTCCACTTCTGCAAAATTCGTGGAATGCACCTCGATCCAGAGATCACTCTAAACAAATCACCCATTCCAGTAGTTTCTGAAATAAAGTTTTTAGGAATAATTTTTGACAATAAACTGACTTTTCGTTCACATGTATCAAAATTAAAACTAAAATGCCACAAAGCTCTTAATATTTTGAAAGTTTTATCTACCACTTCATGGGGAACTGGAACAACTTCCATGATGAAAATTTACAAATCTCTGATCCGTTCTAAACTAGATTATGGCTGTGCTATTTACGGGTCAGCCGCAAAATCCACACTGCGTAGTCTTGACTCGATTCATCATCAAGGCCTCAGAGCATCAACCGGAGCTTTTAGAACATCTCCAGTGGAAAGTTTATATGTGATCTCTGGTGAACCATGCTTAAATTTTCGACGAGATAAACTTTCTCTTTCAAAATTAAATCGAATTCATCTCATCCATGTTTTAACCAAGTTTTAAATCCCCCATTTCAAGTTTTGTTTTCATCAAAGCCATCTTTCATTCCTTCATTTGGTCTTAGGATGCTGGCCATTCTTGACTCTCATCAAATTCATGATTTTAATACTCTTCCCGCTTTTACCGAAACACCTCCTCCTTGGAATGATTTTACGATTTCACTTATTTATTCTTTTAAAACTTTTACAAAATCTGACACCAGCAATTTTACATTTATACAACTATTTTATGATCGTCGATCTCGTTTCTCTAATTTTTTGCCTGTTTATACAGATGGTTCACGGTTCGACTCCCACGCAGGATCGGCGGCAGTCTTCCACCATGTAGTAATAGCGGAAAAATTAAATGATTTGTGTTCTGTCTTTACAACAGAAGCTTACGCTATTTATCTAGCATTAAATGCAATTTCTAGACATAATTTTAAAAGCTGGATTATATACACTGACTCTAACAGTTGTCTTCAGTCTCTTTTAAATGTCAACATTAAAAGCCATCCAATTATTTCAAATATTAACAAGATGTGTGTTGACCTGGCTAGTCGAGGTTATTGTATTGGTTTTTGTTGGGTACCTGGTCACGTAGGAATCCCTGGTAATGAAAAGGCCGACACCGCAGCCAAGACAGCAACCAAGATGTCTGATTTAAATATTCCTTACTGTGATCTGAAAAAATACATTGACTTGTCAATTACGCATTCATGGCAGAGCCATTGGAATGAGCAAGTCAATAATAAGCTTTTTTCTATTCAACCATTGGTAAATGGCTTTCAATCCGTTACTCAAACAAGGAAGAGAGAAGTCCTTTTAAACAGACTTCGTATAGGACACACAAGGCTCACCCACAGACATCTACTATTCGCTGATCCTGCACCAAAATGTCCATATTGTCGTGTCCTTCTTTCTGTAAAACATTTTTTAATCGAATGTAAATATTTTAATGTTTTTCGAAGGCAACTTTTCGGCCCCAACTTAAATTCAATGAAACTAATTCTGGGAGATCCGCCAAACGGAAACCTATTTATATTTCTTTGCAACACAAAGTTATATAATTTAATTTAAGTTTTTATCCTCATGTTTTCTTCTACTTGTATTCGTTCTGTACTTTTTATCACAAAAATGTCAACTTTTTACAGTTGTACTAAATATATTTTTATCCTTTACAACGTTTTTACTTTTTAAAATTACCACGCAAGAAGCTAACTGACTAAGAATTCATATGTCGTGTGTTTGGCGCAGCATGGCCAAAACTGGCCCTTGTGCCATTAAAAGCTAACCAAACCAAACCAAACTTCTCCGTGGACGTGGTTCCGAATAACGTGAGTGTTCCTGGCATGCAGTCGCACAAGTCCTATGGAACGACTGCGTACAACGTGCCACCCCCGACACCTGCGCCCCATCAACTACCTGAGATGGTCGTGCCTCCAGAGCGGCGGTTGACCCAAAATTAAATATCATTTATCAAATATCAATAATTCAAAATGCTACTTAAAGATCCTAAAAGTCCAAGCAAGTTTAACAGAAAAAAAATCCTTTTAGGAATGTTCAAAAGAAATTTGAATATCACTAGGAATTAGCCAGTTTTAAACATTTGAAAGATCTATTTTTAAAATAAATTGAGTGGGTGGGCAAGTACCTAGTTATAGATAGCCAATTGGTTTGTCAAATTTTAGAAACATCAGCATTTTGGTGCGGTTTCTACGACCTTGAAAGAGAAAATTTTCACTGCTAGAAGCTTTTTTTTTACTCCTAGAAGCTTTAAAAAGTTTTTAAAAATCCGTTGTTTTGTTTGCAATATTAAATCTATGAAGTACAAATAACAATATTATATTAACCTATTGAATGCATTCCAATATATAGACATATCCTGGTACTTTTACAGACAACATGACAAGCAAACGCCCGTTTCCCGATCCTAATTGTCCGGATTATAAAGGAAACACAGGAATGGAAAGCCTCAGTGGAAAAAAAAAACGACAATCACAGATGCAGAATCGGATGCGATTATTGAAGATGATACAATTACTGAAGGTAACAGACGAAAGGTAAGTTCACTCTAGACTTATGACAATTTTCTTATATTAAGAAAAAATTACAAAACTTCAGAAAGCATTTTGCATTAAGATCGCTACAAACTAACTAAATGCATCTTTCAAGTATAAAGTTAAATTATTTTTTATCTGGTTTGTGTTTAACCAGCAAGTAATTTTCTATAGAAGTATTCTATCAAATGAGGTATCAAATTATGTTTTTTTAAGTGTTAAAAAAATCCTTAGGAATGATGAATGTAAACAATTGTTAACGACAGCTCACCATCCCCAAACAAATTCGAAAAGGGAACGCTCTCAATAAACTTTAATTACCATGTTAAAATGCAAAATAAATTCTTCATCTAAAAAAGTTCCTGGGACTAAATTGTTAGAAGTCGGTTAACAAAAATAAGTCATCACACAGTCAACGAAATTTCCCCCTGCATATCTATAGTTAGGAGTTATATGCCTCCCCTTTAAATCAAGATTCCATATACCCACCTGTAGTAGAAAATCGTAAATTAGCAAAACAACGAATTAACGAGTCCCATGAAAAAAATAAACTTAGATACGATGTACGTTATGCAAATACAGTTGATAACCCAGGTGATCTTGAAAAATATGAAGAATTTGAGTATCCCTATACACGGAAATTAACTGCCCGTTTTTCTGGTCCATATACTATTCTTAAAAAAAAATTCTGAGGTTAACTATGAAATGGATGGTTCAAATTCATTTACAATGAAACCGAATGAAATAGTTCATGTTCCAAAATTAAGAAAGTACTACTCACCAGAAAATTTTAAAATGCAACATGAATAATTTAAAATATAACAAATGTCCCCTCTTAACCAACATAACTAATTTTTAAGGGATCGGTAACTTTAATTCTAAACTTGAGTTACATCGATTTTTGAACACTGAGTGTTTGATATTAGTTTTTAACTTCCTGTGTCCACACTTCATGTTATTGTGAAAATTTGAAGTTCATTTAAGAGTATAATTGAATAGATCTTATTTGAATTTTTTTTATTTCTAGTATATAGTTAGTACCCTACTACTTCGCTACATAAGGGATGTCTACACCACCTACGAAGAAATATATTAGTTGTCGATGGTCAGTCCCACAGGAGCTTTTTGGTTAGACCACATTCTAGAGCACCATTATCATCTTGGTATACATCATTTGGCCGATGTCGGCGAATTTTGCGGGACTATTAAAATTCACATCACGAAGTACAAGCTGGAGCAAGAATGGGTGCTACCTGCGAGGAACGGTATTGTACCATCCCCATCAACGCGACAAGAGTTTTCGAACAACATGACCATTGAAGACTTTCATCATCATGTCTCTCCGCGCAGAGTTTATATCGTGAATAATGGGCTATTTATTGCCTCTGTCAAGCCTCAACAAAGTGGAACCGCAATTGTTTTCCAGAAGCTATTTCTTAAAAATATATATATATTTGCGTCAATTCATACCATTTGTTGTTGCAATCGACGAGCGACAATGGAACACGCTGGAGAGTTATAAGGACACTATTATACAAAGTGTATTTACGAAGATGTTCGACGTCTTATTTAGAAGACATGCCTTTGCTGCTTTCAAGAGAGTTCCCCGGCAGCAGACCAAATTCATCGATTCCAATGCGAGTAAGCAATTTTTAATATCTTCCCTTAGGGATGCCTTGAACTTTCTAGTGCAAAAGCACATTGGCGTAATTTTGATTGAAAGTTACTATGGTTGTGATCAAAATTATGCCAACCAGTTATGGCACGACTGTGTCAATATGTCGTACGAGTTGCGCTTGGCCAAATATTTTGATAAAGCCGTTTGTAAGATAGACATAAAAACTCTTGCCACTACCCTCGCAACGAAGTGTGTATTCTATAAAGTTCTTTACTAATGTGTTTTTTGATAAGCTCAATTTTTATTGTATTCTGAATACCATGAATTAAATGTTGCGTCTTTCATTCATTTATGTAACTTATTTTACTTTATATTTGCTGGAGAACCATACGGTCTAAATGAGAATGCGATATTTGAAAGACATCCTGATGTACAAGTGACTTATCAGAACCGAAATAATAATTCAGGTACATTTCTTTCTTGCTATGTTATTATTTTTAATTTTTAGCAATTAAAACATTAACATTTTTATTTATATCAGAAGGAATATAACGGCTCTCATTGTACTACTGGCTAAATAGGAATCATTGACCTTATAAGACCACCAAAGGGGTTTTATGGGGATGATTTTTATAGTGAATCCCTGCAATAAACCATTTAACAACCTGTGTGGTCACGACTGTGAATTCCTTTGTCATATTTGCAAAGAATATGTGAAAGGTGAGACTATGAGGTATAGGGAATGTTTTAGGCTTTGTCAATCAGGCTCGTGTTTCACGCAGCATAAACTGAATGGGTAATGCGAGAAAATATATATCAATGTAGGAAGAGCTCGAAGATCATTCTTAGAATATCTTGTCCTCTTGACTTCCACCGTTGTGGGGATATTGAATTTAAAAGCTGCAAAAATTCGCTCCTCAAGGACATCTTTGCAATCTCGTCCTCCACATTCTTCAAATGAAAAGCTAATTTTTTTTTTTTTTGAAACAACTCAATCGTTAGGAAAGCACATAGTCAATTTCTCTGTGTTGCAGTATGCAGATGGCGTGGAGAAAGCTTTTGAATGCAAAGAACTGCTAGAAGCTTTTTTTTTTTTTACTGCTAGAAGCTTTAAAAAGTTTTTTAAAAATCCGTTGTTTTGTTTGCAATATTAAATCTATGAAGTACAAATAACAATATTATATTAACCTATTGAATTCATTCCAATATATAGACATATCCTGGTACTTTTATAGACAACATGACAAGCAAACGCCCGTTTCCCGATCGTATTTGTCCGGTTTATAAAGGAAACACAGAAATGAAGAGGAAAGCCTCAGTAGAAAAAAAACGACAATCACAGATGCAGAATCGGATGCGATTATTGAAGATGATACAATTACTGAAGGTAGCAGACGTGAATTCCTTTGTCATATTTGCAAAGAATATGTGAAAGGTGAGACTATGAGGTGTAGGGAATGTTTTAGGCTTTGTCAATCAGGCTCGTGTTTCACACACCATAAACTGAATGGGTTATGTGAGAAAATATATCAATGTAGGAAGAGCTCGAAGATCATTCTTAGAAAATCTTGTCCTCTTGACTTCCACCGTTGTGGGGATTTTGAATGTAAAAGCTGCAAAAATTCGCTCCTCAAGGACATCTTTGCAATCTCGTCCTCCACATTCTTCAAATGAAAAGCTATTTTTTTTTTTAATTTTGAAACAACTCAATTGTTAGGAAAGCACATAGTCAATTTCTCTGTGTTGCAGTATGCAGATGGCGTGGAGGAAGTTTTTGAATGCCAAGAATCTCGCTCTGGACGAATTTTGCAAATATGCGTTTACTATTTCCCATAAAGGATATATTATGGTAGCGCACAACACGAAAGGGTTTGACGGTTAGTTTGTTCTCTTATGGCTACCTGAACAGGGCTACAAACCAAATGTAGTTCCGCAAGTCCTAAGCATACAGGTTTCTGTATATAAAATACGATTGATAGATTCCTTTAGCTTTTTGCCAATGGCCCTCTCAAAATTGCCAAAGAAATTTAGCCAAACTGAACTGGCTAAAGAAAGGGTACTTTCCCCATTTGTTCAATCTAGAAGAAAACAATTCGCGTGTTGGAGATCTTCCTGCCCAAGATTTTTATAGCCCTGAAAGCATGTCAATAGAAGCAAGAGAGCATTTCCTATCTTGGTGTGAAAAGAGGCAGATGGAATCTTCTGATTTTAGGAAAGAAATCCTTTTTGTTGCAGGTAAAAAATAAATGTTTTTCTGTGCAAAAATAAAGACATATTATTCATCTCATTGTTTATCTCCATAAGCTTTACGAAAGTTACTTCGGATAAATGAACCAATATGTATATTCCGTGCCTCTGTAGTTCGAATTACAGTCAGGTATGCTGCACTTTGGAGGCATCTGCAAACCAAAGTATTATAAATACTCATAAAATATATTTTCATAGAGAATCAATGCAAGGATGTGCCAGTTTACATTTGCAACATTCATAAAAGTATTATATAGTTCCCAATTTGTATATTTTTCAGTAAAATTACATGATACTTTTAAAATTAACTATTGGGATGATAATTACAGTCGTGTACCTGGGACGCTCTCTTTCGGGATAAGACTAGTGAGTGGGCGTGCAGGGTTGAGCTCTTGGCTTGTTTGTTTTTTATATCAACTTTTTTAGCCACAGTTTCGAATAATTTTTTTTGGGGGGGGGGGGGGGGGCGCTTAGCGTTGTTTACTTTTTTAAAGTTTTTTGGGGGGATATCAGTCCTTTTTTTCCACCCACCTTTTGGAGAATGTCAGACCAATCACCATTTAAACTTTTTAAAAATTACTATTTGTTTTCCCATGTCATTAGAATCCGGTAATTCAAGGAAAAATTAATGAAAGTGGCCACCAATGGCAATGACCTACACAGTAAAAAAAAATCCAAGTCCAGGCTGCTGTTAAAAGTAATGCCTAATCCCTGTGCTGTATTTTTACAGTTTGCTGTAATGTTTACTTGCTTGCGCAGTCTTTCTTCATTAGCTGTAAAAACATTTTCATTTGTTGCGGCATTTTTTCAAATACAAAGCACATTTTCCAAAACTATTACAGAACACTTTGGATAATAAATATTCTACTGTACTGTCTTCGAGTATTTCATTTAGTAAAAATTTACCCTTTAAGTACAATCAAAATAAGTCATAAAGAGTTATTTTAAAGATTAATAGATTTGATGGTGGACATAAAAGGAATGGTAAATAAACAGCAGTTCATTCAAAGGTTCACAGCTTACTAAACAATAATCGCACTGTTGATTCTTTATGGTTTAAAACCTAGTACGGTAAATTGATTCTGAAAGTTTTATCTTTATACGATTTAATTCTGCTGCTATACATAAGCAGTTTACTTTTCACATTATCTTCTTTTACATTAACCAAAAATAATTTGTTTAAAAATTGGAATTTAACAAATTGCGGTTGTTAAATCTCACAATTTTTCTCATTTTGATGTGAAACGTCTTTCAGTTTATTTAATAAGGTGTCGCTTAGTAAAATCGCATGCAACTGAAATATGTAATACACTTTCGAAGATGTCACTATTTTCTTTAAATATAATTTAATTTTCCAAATTTAACTTTTACGACTAACATTTAATGAGTGCAAAAACTTCATAGGTCACAACTATTAAAATTTATGTGAATATAAAGTTGGTTGGTTGGTTGTATGGGGTTTATTGGCACAATAGCCAAAGATGGCCAAACTGCGCCACACACTAGGTAATTCAAACCAACATTAAAAGTTTAAAATGTGTATACACAAACAAAATTAAATTCAAAGAAGTGGTAAAAATCCTGCGTAATTTAAAAAGATAAATAGTGATGAATGAGGTGGATGATTCAATAAATAGGATAATGTGGGAGATGAAGTGTTAAAAAAACGATTATATAAAATTCTAAGACGGGTACAAGAAGTTAAAATATGATGAATTGTGAGAGGTTGTTGGCAATGATGACACAGCGGGGCGGTTTCATTCAATAATAGATGTCGATGTGTTGCTCGCGTGTGACCTATGCGGACACGAGTCAATAACACGTCACATCGTCGAGATGGCAAGGACGGTAGGAACGGGATGCTGGGAAATACAGAGGCTAATTTATTAGCCGTCTGTAACCTCCAGCCATCGCTCCAGTCCTTCCGCACAAAGTCTCGCAAAACACTTCGAAGATCATCATATGGTATTCGGATTTCTAACTGGGATGTGGCATTTTTGGCAGCATGATCGGCCAGTTCATTACCAATTATACCAACATGCCCAGGAATCCAACAAAATACGATACCATAACCCCGCCGGAGAAGTCTATTGTGGACAATTAGAACATCATTTGCTAGTGGGTGAGATAACAAATTTGACGATAAAGATTCTAAAATACTCTTCGAATCAGTATAAACAATAAAATTACCAACACTCTGATGAGAAATGTATTTGAGGGCTTTATACAGCGCTAAAAATTCAGAAGTAAAAACGGAAATGAATTGTGGTAATGAGTAACTAAAAATCTCGGATCCGCATACAAATGCGCAACCAACGCGATTTAAAGATTTTGATCCGTCAGTATATACAGCTGTATGTGAATTAAAATTATGAAGATGATGATTAAAAATTTGGTTATATACAACTGGGCTAGTGTCAGATTTTTCAAGTCCAGTGAATAATTGTAGAATTGAGACGTTAGAAGTCTGCCAGGGTATGCTATCAAATAGTGGGCGCTCAGCAACTTCTATTGAATGAAGTGGAGTGCCACTCAGGATATTTCTTATACGCAATCCAAAGGATGGTATGCAGGACGGGCGATTCCTGAAAAGTACATCCTTAGACCTGTCCAAGAGTAAATTTTGTAAAGGATGATCTGGATGAGACAAAATACGATAATAAAGTCGTGATGACAACAAACTACGAGTGGAGGCTAATGGCAATTCATTGCACACAACGTAAAGGCTTTCAACGGGTGATGTGCGAAAAGCTCCAGAGCAAATTCTTAGTGCTGAATGATGTATCGTATCGAGCTTACGCAGCACAGATGGACGAGCTGAACCATAAACGGCACAGCCATAGTCCAATCTGGAGCGAATTACAGCTCGATAGATATTCAGCATAGTGAATCGCTCTGCTCCCCAATATGTATTAGATAGAACTTTTAACACATTGAGCTTTTTCATGCATGACACCCGCAAGTCCTTAATGTGAGGCAGAAATGTAAGCTTCTTGTCGAAAATAACTCCTAGAAACCTTGCCTCATCTACGACTGCAATCCTATTACCACCCAGAAAAATATCTGGGTCAGGATGCAGATTTCGCAGACGGCAAAAGTGTACACAAGAGGTCTTTTGAACAGAGAACTTAAATCCATTTTCCGCACTCCACTTTGTCAAACGTGAAACAGTCGTTTGCAGTTGTCGCTCGACAAATCGCATGTCTTTTCCCTGGCAAAAAATGCTCAGGTCATCCACATATAAATTGCCCTGGACAGAAGGAGGCAACTGATTCAGGATATCGTTGATCTTAACAGCGAATAGAGTCACGCTAAGCACGCTACCCTGAGGAACACCCTCTTCCTGGATAAAAGTATCCGAAAACGCAGTACCAATGCGAACGCTGAATTCTCGCAATGTCAAAAAGTTCTTAATAAACATCGGTAGATGCCCTCGAAATCCAAGAGAAAACAGATCTTTAAGTATACCATGTCGCCATGTCCGATCGTACGCCTTCTCCATATCGAAGAAAATAGCCACGAGATGGTTTCGGCGCAGAAAGGCATGGCGGATTTGGGTTTCGAGGTACAGGATGTTATCTACCGTAGAGCGGCCGACCCTAAAACCGCTTTGGAACGGTGTTAGAGCGTTGGTCGTCTCTAACATGTGAACAAGGCGAGAATTCACCATCTTCTCTAAAAGCTTGCACATGCAGCTGGTAAGTGCAATTGGCCGATAGTTATTTGGATCTTTAGTATCTTTCCCGGTTTTTGGAAAAGGAATAACTATGGCACGTCGCCAAGCCAAAGGAAAAGCATGTTCTTCCCATATGCGATTATAAAGCCGCAATAGATTCCTCAGAGAGTGACAAGATAGATGTTTCAACATAATGTAAGTGATACCATCAGGACCAGGTGCTGTCATCCTGGTCTTCTGAAGGCATCGTGTCAACTCCAACTCAGTAAAACGGCAATTATAGGCAAGTTCGGTATCTCTGTCAGGAGAAAAATTAATAGCATGGGATTCTGCGTGTTGTTTTATACGCTGAAAATTGCCAGGATATGTGGTAGAACTTGACACGGCAGAAAATGCTCTCGCAATAGAATTTGCGATTTCTACCGTGTCAGTAACCAACTGGCCATTTTCTTCCACGAGCGAGATAGAATGTGTGGAATACAATCCCATTGCTTTTCGAACTCTGCTCCATAATTGCTTTGAGGAAATGGCAGATGTTATGCCGGAGACATACTGTTGCCATGATTCTCTTTGGCTTTGACGACGTATACGACGCGCATTGGCTTTTGCAAATTTGAACTTAGTCAAATTTTCGGATGTAGGATACCTACGAAATGTATCCCAGGCCTTTTCCCTCTTTTTGTGGGCTATTTTGCAGGCTTGATTCCACCACGGTTTCGGTAGTTTTGGTACCTTTGACGATATAGGTATAGATATACGAGCAGCATCCATTATGACATTAGTGACAGATTCTATACATTGATCAATGTCATCTTGATTCACCATCTCGTCTGATAGATAAGCAATTGATGCAAACAGATCCCAATTCGCCGCCTTAAATTTAAATCGAGGTAAGCGAGATACAGGGACTGTAGCATTTCCTAGGAATTTAATAAACATTGGGAAATGATCGCTATGGTACGGATCATTTCCCACTTGAAATCCAAGGCGAGAAAACAGACAAGGTGAACATAGGACAAGGTCAATTGCATGGAAAGTCCTCGATGGGGCGTGGAAGTAAGTTGATTGCCCATTATTAATAATACAAAGATTATTGTCATTAATCAACTTTTCAATACGACTTCCACGACGATTTGTGTCTGGGCTTCCCCAAAGAGGATTGTGCCCATTAAAATCGCCACATAAGATATAAGGAGGCGGAAGCTGATCGCATATTCTGTCTAAATCTGCTTGAAGGATGATATCATTAGGCGGTAGATATATAGAGCACACTGTAATGAGAGATTTTACAGTGACTCTAACTGCGATAGCTTGCAGATTTGTTGAGAGATCCAGTGGGGTGAAGGGAGCGCTATTAGATACAAAAATAGCAACTCCACCACTGGCTCTATCTCCGCTAATGTAATCCTTTCTAATGGGACTGTACCCTTTAACAAGAGATCTTTGAGTAGGTTTAAGCAAAGTCTCTTGTAGACAAAAGCAGATTGGATGGTATTCGTCAATTAAATTTTTAATGTCTACCGAGTTGTGATGAAAACCGCGGCAATTCCACGAAGAGACACAGGCCATTATGGGAAGGTTATTGGTGTGGAGAGCTGTTTCGTAGGTTTAATTTTGGGTTGGAGGTTTCCTGGCGTCTCCATGCCAGGTTCAATATCCATGTCAGCATCGTCAGACGAGTTAGACGGGATATTGTGAGATATTGGGGTTCTGGGTTTTTTAAGTTTTTTATTATTGGCATTTTCAGATTGTTCTTTTTTTGTTTTTAAAGATTTGTTTAGGGCAGTGAGAGGAGATATAACTTCCTTTCCATTTTTAGAATTTGCAGTTACTGTTCCCTTTGAAAAGAGTGGAGTGGATTTAATCTTGGTATTGGTGGTATTGGTTTGGTTGCTATTGCTTGTTGAGGGCAGGTCTATTGAAATATCGCATTGAATAGCGATAGAGGTGGTTGATTTTTTTGTGGCAGCGGCATATGACAGATTAGGTGTTGGAAGCCTGTTAGAGACGAGTTTTCGAGCTTCCGCGTAGGATAGTTGTTGGGTGGCTCGGATAGTTTGAATTTCCTTTTCCTCCTTCCATTTAGGGCAACCTCTAAAGTTGGCAGAGTGGTCGCCATTGCAATTTATGCATTTAAACGGAAGTTCACAAGAGGAAAAGGAGTGGCCAATCGCGGAACATCTCGAACATGCTTCAGATGAACGGCAAGTTGTGGTTGAGTGCCCGAACTTCTGACAGTTGAAGCACCGCAGAGGATTCGGGATATAGGGTCGAACGGGACAATTAAGGTAGCCTGCAATAATGTGATCTGGTAACTTAGGGCTATTGAATGTAAGGATAAGGTGTTTGGTATTGATTATGTCTTCCCCTCGTTTTATTGTTATTCTTCGAACCTGTGTAATATTTTGTTCTTGTAGCTCTTCGAGGATTTCTTTCTCAGAAAGATTTATCAAATCAATTTCAGAAATAACTCCTCGACTAGAGTTAAGGCTATTATGAGGTGTAACTGTGATAGGGATATTATTTATAGTTTTACCGGCTAGAAAGGATTTAGATTGTAGAGGACTGTTTGTTTCTATTAATAAGTCACCGGAACGAAGTTTCTTTACAGATTTTGGATTGCCTCCAATGCCAAGAAGGCCCTTTTGAATTATGAAAGGAGACGTTTTTGATAGTTGGCCTGATGTTGAACTAATTACAAGAAATTTAGGGTACAAGCTGTTTGATTGATCAGAATTCTTGGTATTTGCGACACTGTTTGGGGTTGCCGGAAACAAAGCCTCCGGCAGGGCATGGGTTGGGGGATCCATATGAGGTTCAGGTGTTCATCCCGGTTCAGCCCCGCCCACCACCGAGCCCTACAAGGGGAGGCAGTGCCACACTGCCACGGGGGTAAAACCGGGGTATAGTGCTACAGTTTCGAAGTGTGGATCCACAAGGGCACTCCTAGCTGCAGTACTAGCCCTTAAATGCCAAATAACAGTGGTGTCCAGCACGCCAGGGGAGAAATTCACTTGGCGTACTGAACCACAGTGATATTAGGCGAGCCGGTTGACCAAAAGCGGGCTCACTCCTGGCCTCTCGTTTACGTCGAAGCATGGACCAAAGGGAACGCAACGACGTCTCTAGGAAACTAAACCCCGTCCTAAAACGAGACGTCGCAGGATCCCCAGGACTCCACTTTCCTACGATACGAGTTACCGCACACGGCAAACGTGCAGGTCAGATATCTGACAAAAATTAAATGCAATTTCGGAACCAATACAATAAGTGAAACAACATAACTGAACCCACGAAACAATACTTGAATATAAACAAGGGAAACCCAACAATCATAAACAGAGGAAAAAATTAACGCTAGAACAAAATATAACAACTAAAAATCGTGCACTTGGTAGGGCCTTCGCAAAAAAGGAAAGAACAGAAAAAGCTCAGGCCCAGCTAGGGTACCTCGGGGTTGCCAAGCCCGTACTCGCAAGATGCGAGCCCCCTGAGGGGATGTGAATATAAAGTGATGTTTACATTTAAGGAGAGTTGGAACCTTTCATACCGCCAATGTCAATTAGTATCGGTCGAGCAGGTGGCGACCGGTAATTTGTTTAATTAATAGTTAGTAACCGTTTAATTTGTTAATTGGTTTGGTTAGCTTTTAATGGCACAAGGGCCAGTTTTGGCCATGCTGCGCCAAACACACGATATATGGATTCTTAGTTTAATTTGCTAAAGTGTTACCCTAGTGCTTAAGCATTCTCTGCAGCACGCACAAGACGCTTCACGTACTTCACAGCGGCTGTATCACCGATACGGCCGTTTTAATTTTTTTTTTTGCCATTGGGTTTTCATCACTTTATATTAATTTCCTTCATATATATCTTTTGCAGGATATTTCATTTGAAATTCATTGTTTCTAAAACTGAATTTAAATAAAATTTTAGTTAATTAAATGCAATATTAGATATCGTATAGTATATAAATGAGCTTGGATTTAGCAAGAGCGGTGTTTTAACGAGGAATCTAAAGCAATGATTGGTCTTATAAAAGTACATAGGTGCTGCTGATACAATTGACTGTATTGAAATTATATATAAATGGTTTAGTTTGTACAATATTACTAGCTTCAATGACATTCCTCTGGCAGATTGTAGTTTGCAACCATTAATGTCTGCTCAAGATGGTAGATTAAAATGGCTGGAAGAGGACCATACGAGTCATACCAGAGTGTAGCGATTTGAATATACTTAATCTAATTTGTTGTTTATGTGTATTGATAACCTAGAACCGGAAATAGTTGGTTGGTGTTTAATGGCACAATGGCAACGCTGCGCCAAACGTTTACATAATCTTCAGAATTTTAAATACAATTTATCAAATAAGTGTCACCTCGGGGTTGTGAAGCCCGTGTTTACTTAAAAAAAGTAAACCCCTGAGGGGTTATCACAAACGTTATTTGAATAAACATTTGTTTACGAACCAGTTTGACTGGGTAAATTACAACACAAAGACGAAAATCATAAAAATTTGGTACCATGATAGATGTATCCGTAAGTTAGTAAAAGCAAAAGACCCAACGAGTTACTGAACGAAGAGTTAAAGTCAATAAGGCTATCAATCCACACACCTTAAAGAAACTTGTTTAGAAATACATGGCACTGAAATCGACGACAATTGAGATTTTTCAAGAATTATTAAGTGAAACAGATAAATATGTAGTTCTCATGGGGTTTATATCGAAGTGAACCAAACCTGGGATATGCTACGTTTTTATCAAAGTAGGACGATTTAAATTTTAATTTGTTAGAGATCGTTTTGTGCCGGACTGAGAAGTAGTCGTAGGGGAGGGCATTCGAGTGAGTTTCAGACCGCCACTGCCCCCTTCCCCTCCAACAAGGCAAGGTCGGACCTCCGAAAAGCCCCTGTGTCGCACGTCAAGCGAAAGAAAGATTTCGTGAGTGACTCTCAGACTCTGCTAGGGTGTACACAAGTTTTATTTTTGTAATTATTTATAACATGTAGTGCATTGTTAGACATGTCAACATATTGTTTCCAAAAACCTAAAACAAACTACTTTTTGAAGAAAAGGTTGCAGACGGATGCACTTGAAGAAAGATTTGAAAAGTACAGAATACTAGCTGGGTCGTAATACAATGTTTCGGTTTGTCAGAGTGTTTTTTATAAGAGTCGAAGCAGCGACTTCTCGATTACTTGCCGCTGACATTGAAATCTTCAGAAGAATTTGTATTGATCAGTTTGACGTTGAAATGACATCACAAGCCTCAGTCTCGGCATTCAATATTGACGCAATACATATATCTATCGCTAGTTTACTTTGGTCGACAATCACGAAACTGACTCAACTGCAATCATTCGAATGCAGGCTATACAAGAAATAGTAGAATAGGCCAAAGATAAAGTGGAAATGCCCATTGACCAAGTTTTCCATGCCGTTACAGAAGATAAAATACGAGGGTTTTCTTCAATTTATACCGATGAATACATTGTAGCTGCCTTGTCAACATTTGAAGCCGTCAGATCATCCATAGCTGCGGCTAGAAGGAAATGCTGCCCATGCAATCTCAAAGGCGGGCGGACATCAATGTGAGTGGAGAGTGGTGCAAGTTTGACGGTGACAATGATAATATTATTGGATTCGGCACGCCCAAAACTGTTCTGATGTGCAAAGCACACAGTGTGTTTATGGTTAGAACATTTTCATGTTGCCCCTTCATCGTTCGATCAACTCACTAGCTGTGGGCAAATCTTTCCGGTCGTTTATGTATTGTTACCCAGCAAATCGATCTAGACCTACGCAAGGGAGATGGCTACAACTTATAGCTTTGAATATGGGTATCATATTTTCTCAGTATATGTTCACCTTATAATTTGGTTGGTACTGTAAATGCTGTGAAACTCGTGTTTCACGATGCTGAAGTAAAATCTTGCTTTTTTTTTTTTATTCAGTGTATGTTGATGCATGTTCCATTCATAGGTAAAATATAGTTGTCATATCAATCCAATTTGATTTAGATGAAATCCTCTTTGGACATGATGCTGATACTATTTTAAAATTAAAACTGATTTACCCGCATGAAATCAATTTCAAGAGGAGCAATTGATAGATCCAAAAATTTCACATTTCGCGACAAAAGTAACAAATTCACGAAAAAACAAACGCCAAAGGAATAGAAGTATTTTGCAAATATGGAATTTTGTGGCATAAAGATATTTTAAAAGGGCAGGCAAGATAAAAGATCGAGTAATTCAGCTCGTTATTCCCGAAATATATAAAAAAAAAACACTTATTACCTTGGACATAAAAATTTGGGATCATTCACCAACATTATTGGAGTGGACTATTCCCTGACAGAGGAAAAGTCACTATTCTTTCCACTAGTAATCCCTTACAACAACCAATAAAATACATCAAAATCCATTGTCTCTGAATTGCAGTCTGAAATAACCTTAGATAAACCTTTAGCTGCCTTCCTGCCCCGCGGGATGAAATGTCTCTTAGCAAGCAAGGAATACTGGTTCTGGATGATGATGACAATAAACATGATGCAGGATTGCCCAATAAAGTTGGAAGCATCCCAGATGTTGCTTGTTTTGGAGACATGTACAATCATAGTCCTTGGCGGAAGTTATTTATACTGCTTGCAACTTCCAATAAATGCACTAAGCAAATCGTTGGTCTGGCTACTCAGTTATTCTGCGAGCGGAGAAAACGAAGATCGAGAACATTAGAAGTGCAGTTGTCACCGAATTAATACCTGAAGTAACGTCGGATTAACCATTATCTGCCTGCCCCGCGGGATGAAATGTCTCTTAGCAAGCAAGGAATACTGGCTCTGGATGATGATGACAATAAACATGATGCAGGGTTGACCAATAAAGTTGGAAGCATCCCAGATGTTGATTGTTTTGGAGACATGTACAATCATAGTCCTTGGCGGAAGTTATTTATACTGCTTGCAACTTCCAATAAATGCACTAAGCAAATCGTTGGTCTGGCTACTCAGTTATTCTGCGAGCGGAGAAAACGAAGATTGAGAACATTAGAAGTGCAGTTGTCACCGAATTAATACCTGAAGTAACGTCGGATTAACCATTATCTGCCTGCCCCGCGGGATGAAATGTCTCTTAGCAAGCAAGGAATACTGGCTCTGGATGATGATGACAATAAACATGATGCAGGGTTGACCAATAAAGTTGGAAGCATCCCAGATGTTGATTGTTTTGGAGACATGTACAATCATAGTCCTTGGCGGAAGTTATTTATACTGCTTGCAACTTCCAATAAATGCACTAAGCAAATCATTGGTCTGGCTACTCGGTTGTTCTGCGAGCGGAGAAAACGAAGATCGAGAACATTAGAAGTGCAGTTGTCACCGAATTAATACCTGAAGTAACGTCGGATTAACCATTATCTGCCTGCCCCGCGGGATGAAATGTCTCTAAGCAAGCAAGGAATACTGGTTCTGGATGATGATGACAATAAACTTGATGCAGGATTGCCCAATAAAGTTGGAAGCATCCCAGATGTTGATTGTTTTGGAGACATGTTTAATCATAGTCCTTGGCGCAAGTTATTTATACTGCTTGCAACTTCCAATAAATGCACTAAGCAAATCGTTGGTCTGGCTACTCAGTTGTTCTGCGAGCGGAGAAAACGAAGATTGAGAACAAGAGAAGTGCAGTTGTCACTGAATTAATACCTGAAGTAACGTTGGATTAACCATTATCTGCCTGCCCCGCGGGATGAAATGTCTCTTAGCAAGCAAGGAATACTGGCTCTGGATGATGATGACAATAAAACTTGATGCAGGATTGCCCAATAATGTTGGAAGCATCCCAGATGTTGATTGTTTTAGATTTGGAGAAAAAATTCTTCGTCAAAAGCAAGAACATACTGGCTTTGACAATCATCTTTGCAACTGAAAATACTAGAGTGCCGGCAGATGTCCTCACCCCCAAAGATATTTAAATGCCCCATTAGAACCATCATTGTGGCTAAAATGATGAAAGTTCAACGGTTCCCAGCTACTTCAAGTGCGATTGGATTTGATTTAATTGCCAAGAACCTCAGTCTGTTGAATACAATCAACAATGTATTTAACACCAAGCTCAAAGGCTAAAGGACAACATACATGTATTAATATGTTTTTTTTATAACAGTTACCTTTGAATAAAAACGTCCCTTTATTGTTGACAGACGACGACGGCAACGGCGATCGTTTAACGAGAAGGAGATAAGAACAATAAGCCGTCTAAGAATAGACGCGATAACAAAGAAAATATACGTGTTGTTAAAAAAAAAATATGATATATGAAGTCAAGTCTTTAAAGTATTAAGCTATGCATATAGTTGTGTTATATACCGATCATACGGGTTATTCTGTTATTAGATTATGTGAAGTTTTAAATTTACTAAGAACACTGGCATACGAAATGTTGGGTGTTTATTTCGATATATTTGCAGAATTTTTTGATGATGTCAATTAGTTGTTTGATATGAAATGATTAAAGTATTTAGCTTGTTCAGTAATAATAAAATTGTACTCATCATTTTATTTATAATAATTTTAGTTTATGATTTTATTAAGAGCCGGAATGGAAGCTGAACTGTACAGCTTTTTGCCACTGCAACTAAAAATTCCTGTGGTGAATGGTTTACATTAACGGCCATGATCTCTGCTCCGGTTTCACAGAAAAATATATATGGAGACTGAAAAATTCTATCCTTGCCCTGTTTTCTGGACAGGCGTACATAGCATCATGACAGATGTCTCAAATAAAAGGAAGACGTCGGAAATAACAGCAGACATAAGAACAAGATTCGAAAGTTCAAACTTCTACAGAGACTTTAAGAGAAAACAAATTGCAAGGTCCATTCCAATTAAAAAAAATCAACTTGCTTACGATACCTAGAAGCATCTGGCTCCTTGATGGCACATGATCTTGCGTTTCAGCTGTTGAGATATCTTTAATCGATTACGTCATGAAAACTGCTAATGAAAAGTTCGAACAGTCTGTTACTGAATCCTTTGCACCAACTACAGCTGGGACATAAACGAATAACCTAAAAGTGGCCAGGATTGCTATCAAGACTGCTGAAGGGTTGCTTAAAGAAGAATTTTTTTTTAAAAAAAAAGAGGCACATGGTTAAATCAGAAGATTTGTCTTTTGCATCTTCATCTCCCAAAATTGGGAAAATTGCATCTATAATTTATCCCGTCTTATCCATTGTTTTACCGAAATTTAAAAGTTTTTTTGCATTTAGTTATTTACGCATTTATTTAGTTCACTTCTATTGATACTTCTTAATTTGGATCTTATGCCACTTGTGTATATGCTTTAAAAAAATATTGAGACATGGCGAAACATTAGTGAAATGAACTGATATGTATTTATAACTTTCTTAATTTTTTTTTTTTTATTTTGTTGAATGTTTCGTTATATTTGTATACTCCTTAGGAAGTAAGATATAGCGCTACAGTTTCGGTGTGCGGATCCACAAAGGCATTCCTAGCTGCAGAACTAAACCTTTGCATACCAAATAACAGCGGTGTCCAGCCCGCCAGGGGATAAATTCACTGTCATACTGAACCAGTGATATTAGGTGAGTCGATTGACAAGAAGCTGGCTCCCTCATGGCCTTTCGTTTACGTTGAAGCATGGACCAAAGGGAATGCAACGTCCTCCAACCCTTTTCCTTACATACGGGTCACCGCACATGCCAACATGCAGGTCAGGTAAGCTTACCATTGCGGCTATTGCATAAATTTAGAAACCAGATCAAAATGTACCCAAAATAAACTATTGAAAGGAGATATTTAAAATAAACATGGTGGTGGAACTATCGAGAAAAAATAACAAGTTTGATACAATAAAAATAAAATATTGAAAGCTGTTCACTGGTCAGATAGGATCCCACGGGTTCGCCAAGCCCGTACTCGCATCGAGAATGATTTTGTTTCTCAACTAATACGATTTTAAATTTGAAAAGATACCGGGATAGTGAAAACCCTGTACCAGACCTGTCCAACAGGGATTTTCATCCCGTGAACTATATCCAAAAATTTCACATTTGGCAACAAGATTGGCAAATTCACGAAAAAAACTATCCCCAACGGAACAGAATTATTTTGCAAAAAATTTAATGTTGTGGCCTTAAGATACTTTTACGAGGGCAGGTGTGCGCAATGATCGTGTAATTCAGCTTGTTATTCCCGAAATATATAAAAACACTTTACACCTTGGACATAAAAAGTCATACCGAACATTTAAAACTTCCGAGACCATGCACCAACATGATTGGGTGAACTATACACTGATAAAAGAAGTCACCATCTTTCCAGTAGTAAACCCTTACAACAACCAATAAAATACTTCTAAAAATCCCCAGTCTCTGATTTTAACGTGAAGTAATCTTGCATTAACAATTAGCTGCCTTCCTGCAATGCGGGATGAAATGTCTCTTAGCAAGCAAGGAGAACTGGTTCTGTCCAATGACAATAAACTCGATGCAGTGTTGCCCAATAAGTCTGGAAGCGTACCAAATGTTGAAAGTTTTGGTGACAGTTTTAATTGTACTCCTTGGCACACGTTATTTGTGATACTTGCAACTTCCAAAAAGTGCGTTAAGCAAATCATCGGACTTGCTACTCAACTGCTGCTGCGAGCGGAGTAAACAAAGATTGAGAACAAGGGAAGTGCAGGTGTGTAATATATAGACCTAAGGTAGGGTTGCCCAATAAGATTGGAAGCATCCCAGATGTGGATACTTTTAGTGACATTTTTAATCACTCATTGGTGCAAGTTATTTCTGATACTTGCAACTTCCAAAAAGTGCGTTACACAAATTATTGGTCTGGCTGCTGCTGCGAGCGGAGAAAACGAAGATTGAGAACAAGGGAATTGCAGGTGTCTACTATACAGACATAAGTGAAGCGGCTAGAGTGCCGGCAGATGTCCTCACCCCAGAGAGATTTCAATGTACCATCAAAACCATCATTGTGCCCAAAATGATGGTAGTTCAACGTTCCCAGCTACTTCAAGTTTAAATATTATAACGGTGCATTTTACCCCATTTTTAGAGCAAATAACAAAGATACCTAAGTTGCGAAAACGAAAGAGCAGCAGCTCGCTCTCTAAAACGAATGGTAGCTGAACTGTACCATGAATAGGCCAAGCTGCTTGCCACTGAAACTGAAAATTCCTGCGGGAACGATGCCTCATATTTTAGAACTATGGTCAGATGACATCACGTCAATCTTGCATGCGTCAACTAAAGCTTGAAATACTTTAAATTAACTAAAAGTAGAAATAGAAGTAGAAAAGAAAACGATGCCTCATATTTTAGAACTATGGTCAGATGACATCACGTCAATCTTGCATGCGTCAACTAAAGCTTGAAATACTTTAAATTAACTAAAAGTAAAAAAGTATACCAACCAAAAATAGATTTAAAGTGTAGCCTGATATAAATATCATACCAAAACATTGCGTTAAAAAGTTAAAAGTAAATAAAACTGGTCTTTAATAACTATATGCCAATTATGCCATGCACAATCTCCAGATAGACGAGCAACATTCGTCTCTTGCCGAGTTGAAACTTGGCGAACATGCAGAAAGATTGGTTCCACCATTCTCCTGCAATGTTAAAGATTCCTGTTACTCAATCCATGACTGGGGCTCGAGGCATAGCTCAACTGTTAGTTACAAAGACCACATTGAATTTATTTACAAGGTTGTTTTTGTGAAGGTTCATAGTAGCAAGCCATTTTATCCGATTAATAACAAATAAAACAAACAAATAAAGAATTTCAAATTAAGGAATTCAATTGAAATAAAAATGGAAATAAATAACATTAAATATTTCAATAATTCTTGGAAAACCAGTGATAATGTCAAACATATCAACATTGCAATAGTCGTCAACTATAATGTCAAGCCGTTTGAATCAAGTTTAAAGCAAAATGCGACTTTTCTGCATTGGTTTCGAGAAGGCTATACATAATAACGTATAAGTCAGCTTTAAAATGGATTCTGCTTTTAACTATGATTATATTCAATGGATGTTGAACTAAAGTTATAACATTTCTCAGAAATATTCTCAATCTGTATTAAAATGCCTTCTTGCAAGTTATATATATTGTAAATTAGTGAATAAATCAGCTATACAAAAAAAACTTGCATAATGTAATGAAATATTCACTGTTCTGTCATTAGATATTAGTAGAGAAAAGGAAATAATGGTCACTCGAAGTACTATTAATGTAAATAATTGAAACAAAGTTCATGTTTGCAAAGTTAACGTAAGATATGAACTATTTTAACTTAGTTGATGATGTTCAATAGTTGAAACATAGTTAAAGCTTGCAAAGTTAACGCAAGATATGAACTATTTTAACTTAGTTGATTACGTTCAATAGTTGAAACAAAGTTCATGTTTGCAAAGTTAACGTAAGATATGAACTATTTTAAACTTAGTTGATGATGTTCAATAGTTGAAACAAAGTTCATGTTTGCCAAGTTAACGTAAGATATGAACTATTTTAACTTGGTTGATGATGTTCGATAGTTGAAACAAAGTTCATGTTTGCCAAGTTAACGTAAGATATGAACTATTTTAACTTGGTTGATGATGTTCGATAGTTGAAACAAAGTTCATGTTTGCAAAGTTAACGCAAGATATAAAATATTTTAACTTCGTTGATGCTGTTTAACTAAAGAATAAAGTTTGCAGAGTTAATGAAAGATATGAACTATTTTAACTTAGTTGATGCTTCTCGTAAAACCTCTGAATAACTGTCACTGTATAGATTATTTGATCACAAACACCAATCAAATAAAAGAAAGTTCATAATCATTTCAGTTTCAATTGGAAGATTTGTATACTGTGCACAGGTTTGAAAGTTCATCATTAGAATTCATGGAAGCGTATATACAGTCACTGAAGGATTGCAATTTATTTAAACAATCTGCTCATTAATAATAACTATTCATAATCCAAATTTGAAATTTTCCAATTGTTCTTTGAAAGTGTTTTTTAACATTGATATATTGCGCATAATTTTGAAAATTCACTGTTGGCAATCGCAAGAGCTGTTGATCTACAGACACTGAATATCACCATTTGTACAAGTTTTAATCACTGGTAGCAAAGTCAACAATGTGCAATCTAACTTGACTGCTGTTGAATTTATAACAGCAACAGTCAGAGAACGAAATTTCACAATTATTAGCAGTTGAAAAAGTCCTCGCTTAAAAAAAAGTACCTTTTAATACTTGTGGGCGATAAAATTTGGAAACAAGAACAACATTCCTTTTTTGATGCATTAGGAAAATCCATCTTCATTCAATACTCAAACAACTTAAATTCTCCACTGCATTCACTTGCAATGCCATCTATATTTCATAATAAATTCTTGACTCATCCATTCAGTGATGAAAAATTATTCATTTTACTCGCAAAAAATAAGAACTTTGGGTTGGAATGTATTCTACGGTACACTGATTAATTTCCAAATCTGGTAGCCCGACACCAAATGCCAATGCAGGGATAAAATAGAATTCTTTGATTGGCAACCAAACCGGTTTTTGTTAATCTGTCATATACGGTCGCACTTGGAGTCTTTTCTAAAAATACTATATTCGCAACGCTAAAACGTTGCTTGGTGACAAAAATCAGTTTGGTTGCCTATAAAGAACTACATTTTCTCCCTTAGGGTTGCTAGATTTGGCGAAAAATCAAAGCGACTGTAAAACACAAACTAACCCCAAAATATATTTAGTTATTGCAAAAACAGTAATTCAGTTTGCCAGGAGCAAATACAGTCACCATCAAAAAATCCTCCACAGTAAAAAGCATTCAGTTGTCCAAAATAGATGTCATAATTACAACTTATCTTCACTAGCATTGAAACATTGGTAAATTTTCAAATTCAACTCGACGAGTCCAATATGGTGATCGTAGGATGCAGCATTCTGAAGATCGGTTGATGTGGAAAACCAATGAGGATCTTATATCATGGGATACAATCACTCAATTGTCCTACTGATCACAGTAATAAAAACGGGTTAAATCAGTTCTTGGGCTATTTTTAGAAAATTTCGTTTTTTTTTTTTCACCTCAGCTCTTGGAGTCTGTAGCGTAGGGGGTGAACAGGAACAGAAAGGGCGATGAATCTTGACAAAATCAAAATACTTATATCTTCATTTTTTTAACCTGACAAGCAGTTCATTAATTAAATGACAAAAACATTTTGTTCGGGATGGTTTCCGTATCTATGCCCGCTTGGCGACACTTTGGCACAGTAAGCAGTAGTGCATGGCGATTCACTGCTCAAACTGGTTTCCCCGATGTTTCTTCTCAAGGATCGACTCGTTCTTTCGTCTGACCGATCTTTTTCTAGTTTCGACCTATTCTGATGTTAAAAGATCGATTCGTTTTACAAGCGCTAGAGATGGCATATATCTTAGTCGACGTTTTTCAATCACCGAGAAGAAATAGCTTAACGGATGAATGCTTTTCCGTGCATTAAAAAATAAAAGTGAATGGTTTTTTTTATTTATTTTTGAAGCCGTATTTCTTTTATTTTTATAGTCGAAAACGAATTTAATTGTTTAAAGAATGTTTTTAAGTAATTTAGTTAATTACGGGATAATTATTTAGATCATTTGAACCAGATATAAAGGTGTTTTTTTATAGCTAGACCAGTTTTGCACTAAATGGTGTAACTTTTTTGTTTTTAAAATTATTATTTAAAATATTTTTAGTTAAAAATCCGTAGCGAAGCAGTGTTAATTAAAAATAAAATTATTCATAAACAAAAAACGTAGGGGAACAGGTATAAACAAGGATTTCATTTCAACTGATTGTATTGATCGATAAGAGGATTGGTCGCTAACATAAAGAAGATAAACAAGCTGTTTCGTATGACGCCGCGGTCCCCCATCGTCGCCCCGCACGTGATTTGCTCCAAAAAATATTTTTAAAATATTATATTTATGAAATTGGTTCTTTTTCTTTAAGCTTTACATAAGGAGGTGCATCAATAAATTTATCTATGTTTTACTTTTTAATTAATAATATTTTTTCTTTATTGTACAGAGACAAGAAAACAATAAAGTATTGAAATGTTTGCTTCTGTTTGTAAATCATTGTATTTTTTTATGAATTATATTTTTATAAATAAACCAACCAAAACATTTTTTCTTCTTCTCTTTCATTGTGATTTTTGTATATATTACAAAAAAGAACTTTCCAATGCCTCTCTCTTAAACAATTTAAATGTTTAATATTTTGCATTGTGAGTATGGCTTTATGCGATTTTAATGGTAGTTCATATAAGAACACTTGCATGCAAAAGACATAAAAAAAATATCTTTGACTATTATGTAATATTCTTCTAAAACAAAATGACAATTCCTTATTCCATAATTTTTAATATCCTTTGTATATTATAAATAAATTTATAGTTTTGTTTTATTTATTTTCAATCAATGAGGACACTCTTTCATTATTAAAATTGATGCACTTTGATTTTTTTTATCTAAAAATGAACAGTATCTTTAAATAAAAATAAAAATAGTCTAGTGAAGAAATTTAAAAGAAAAATAGTTTTATGTTTCTTAATTCTTGACACTATGTAGCACAAAAAAGAGGAACTGGCCTTTTTCAAAAACAGTTAATTAAGAAAAGAAATAGCAAATATGCACTTACAGTTTCTCTTAGGACAAAAAAATACTTCAGCAATCTAAGCAAATTTAAGATCGTCATACATTTGTAATTGTTTCATTTCTCATAGGTATAAAAGTTTGATTTTGTACATAAAAATGTTTAATTTTCCATTATTACCTCAAAAATAATTTTATTTTTTGTTCATGAACATTTTAGCATAAATTCAATGTGTTTAACCATTTATTATTTAAATTTAATTGAAGGTCTATTATAGCAAATAGAATTTCTTTTAGCATTTTATATAAAAGTAACCCTAGCTTAAACAATGATCCATAAGAGTATAAGTTCTTTAAGGTAAGGAACAAGTTTCAAAAGAAATACTAGATGATTTATTTACAGATAATTTTTAACAAATTGGAATAAATATTTTTTAAATGATTGAAGAAGTGTAACAAGAATACTTCAATTTAGCAAAATTATATTTTTAACGAAAAATCCTAATTACATTTTTACTGCATACTTTAGGAAAAGTTTATTCATTTAATGAATAAATTCAATTTAAAAATCTCAAACTTAAATAAAATTGAAGATATTTGTTGCAAATGAGTGCAACAACATGCAATTTTGCAAAAAAAAATTCACTGTATTATCAGACAAAGATGTTAACTTAATTTCAATAACTTTTATTTCACTCATCTTATCTGATCTTTATTACAATTTTGACTTCATTTCCCTAAACACAGAATAAATAGTAACAAAAACCATTATAATGCATATTGAGAAATAGATTTTTGAAAATTTAAATGATAAAAAAATACAAAATAAGCTTGTCATTTAAATTTGTAATCCACTGAATAAAGTGAATAATTGTAAATTACTATTTTAATCTTATCTTATTTGTATTAAACTTCTTTCTGTACGTGCTTTTTTTGTTGTTGCTGGGGTGTTTCAAAAAGTGATCAGCTTTCTGCGGTGATTGAGGGGGGGGGGGGGGGGGGGTGTAACCGGTTGCAACCACGGAGGGTCGCAGCTAGCAACATTCCTTCCATTCATAGAAATCCGCTTCCAGGAAAAGAAGGGAGAGATAATGTCCCCACATGTGGAGAAGGCTGGCAACTTTGGCAAAGAATTGTTAATTTGGCAATATTTTTAAACTATCAACCTCTTATATCTACGATTTTTTTAAAACAGTATTTAAAAATATCAAGAGTATTTTTAAATATATTTATAAATAATTTACATATTTTTTAAAAATATACGTTATTACTTTTTCCGGAAATTGGCGACATTCGTTAATTGATTTGGCAATTTTTTGAAATTTCATTCTGGCAGACCTGGTCTTTACCATACACGACTCTCTTGTCTTTACCACTATTCACAGAGAAGGGGAATATCCTGTTTTAAAGTCGCCAATTCTGTACTGAGGGAGTGAGTGTTTAACAATGGACATTCATACTAGCTCCTTTCAAAAAGCTTTAAAGATATTCATTTCCATCTTGAACGAGCCAGAAGTCTAGAATTTTTATTTTATTTCCTTTGTTAATATGGGATAAAGTAAACATTGTTTCTAGATAAATTTGCTTTTTGGCATGAAACTTCTTTAAAATCACTATAGAGGGCATATCAGGCTAAAAACACCAAACACTTTTATTGTGATCTATTCCGACCCTTAACCCCGTTGAAAAAAAAAATAACAAGATTGACATGAATTGGGTCTCTTTCAATTGAGGCACCAATACGTGAACATTCTGGAATAAAGCAAAGCACGAACGAGGATGGATGGGGATCAAAGGAGTCAAACGGAATAGCTTCTTTATCTTCTCTCTGTAGGCGATCAATTCTTATTTATATAATATGCTTAAATGTTTTAGGTAAGACCCTTCTGGCCGTTCTCCGACACAGCCGCATCCGATTTTATAATTATTAAAACAAAGCTAACGATTTTCTAAATTTATTTGTAAACATTATTAAAGATTTTACTTTAAAAATCGCCGTCATCCGAGACAGCAACAACTGATTTTTTTTAATACTTAAAGTAGTCACCTGTGGCTGTGTTACGACCAGAAGGTGTTTTTTTGGGGGGGAAACTAGCAGATGATTATAAAAATATCAATTGGTTACCAATGTATGCCAACGTGCCAGAGTAAGAAGGGCGCCAAATTTTAGTGACACATGGGAAATAATTTGAGTTGGAATTTTGTTATGAACATTTGGCATTTTTCTAGGTTTATATTTTAAATGAAATTATATATTACATTTAAAGTGATTACTTTGAGATTCATTTATTATTTTTTTTTGCCTGTGTATTACTTAATAGAGATTATGTAGCTTGGATTTTATTATCTGAAAACTGACCATACAGTGCAGTAATTTCCCCAAAATTTTGCACCTTAGTGAAACCAATATAAGTTGGTTTACAAGTCAGTCAGAAAATTCAATTATTAAAAAAAATTATTACCCAAATTGGAAAATTGACTTAAAATTTATTTATAAATAAGGGCGACAAAATCGTGTTCGATTGTGTTACAATAATTCATTGATCCGTCCCTGTTGCCGCGAGCACCCCTGAATTACATAAAGATTATTATTTCGGAGCTAGCCCAAGACACTTGGAAATTAAAATCTGAGTTTTGACGCACGAAGCGGTATTTTTTAAGATTTAAATAATATATATTAAGTTCTGCTATGTGAGAATGCACCTGTGGAACACCCGTATGGGCGGCCCTGATTATTTCTGACTCCATGTCTCTTCATCCACGCCGCATATGGCTTTGCTTTATTTCAAAATTTTACACGAATCGGAAGTCCGTCGACAAGGTGTGATTTGTAAGAAGTTTGAATGGGAAACATTAAGTTATCAATAAAGTATTAATTAATAATTAAATTCCAAAATATTTTTTTATTTTTCTAATTTATAAAATCAGAAAAAATATTCAAGAGCAAAAAATAAACACATATTATTTTTTATCAAGACAATAATTTGTTTAGTTGATTAAACTATATTGTCAGAGCCCGATTTTCGAATAAGCTCGTAAATTTACTTTTCTTTTCCCCCTCAAGGTTCTTAAATCACCCATATACTATAAAAAAAAAAATTCTAAAATTAGTTTGCTACAGAATTACTACAGAGACTGAGTTTCAAGTTTACGGAAAAGAAAAACTCTATAAATACGAGATTAGAAAAAAAACTTTTAATATGTTATATAACACATTTCTTGAAATTGATTAGTTTTAATAACAAAAAATAGTACATATTTTAGTGCAGGTAAAAAAAATAGATTTAATATTCCCGAGTCCATATGATAACAATGGGATCCACGTTTGAAGACTGACTTGTCTTGCTTCGAGAGCTCAGGTGTTGTTCTCATCATCTGACTATACGGTTTAAAAATACGATCGAGTGTTCCTGGGTCATTACTTCGAGATAGACCCCGAACCGTCGCCAATAGCTCACTGTGCAGCTGTGTTGCGACTTTAATTCAACCATCAAACTCTCACTTCGATGTTCAATCGGGGCCTAAATATTGTTGTTCGTTATATTATTTTAAAAATTCCGTTTTCTTAAAGAGCTATCTTAAAAATTTCTGGTAGGACTGAGTTGGGTTAAAATGTGGACGTTGTCTAAAATTTTATACAGTGGTTCGCGGTCATTTGAATATTTGTTTGATGGAAATAACGTTGCATTAGATGGTATTGGCAATGGTTCGGACCAGGGCCTATTTTAACATAGAGTTGGTGGGGATTTTTCCCTACCAGTGTGTAGAAATGCCCCACCAGTCATAAAACAAACTCTATACACAAACCAGACGTGTCAGTATCATTCCTTAGGCCGATTTTTCATTTCAATTTTAAAAGATATTTTATCCTGCATTTAACAGCTACAAAAAGTAAGTAAATTACATTTATTTTTTATGTAGATTTCTTTTACGGTGTGTAGTTTAACTAAATTTTATTTGAATAGTTAAGAGATTTCTAATTTTTACTTTTACTGAAAATGTATTTCCCGATGTTAATAACATTTTGAAGGGATCATTATTTACAAATTTTAATACATATAAATAGAGGCCTAAATTTTTAAAAAATATTAGGGAGGGGTAGCTCTAATTTTTAATAAAATGTATAAATTATATGAACGTATAGCCAGTATTTCAAAAGATTATACAAGATTATGCTTATGAATATGTTTTTTTTTTTTTTTCAATTTTGATTGGTATCTTAATATGAACAAAATATATCATGGATGTATAATTCTAAGGTAACCAAAATTAGCATATATAAGTTATTTGTACTAAATGTCTAGAGTGAAACGACAGCAATAATAAGGTTAAAATAATTTATTTGAAAAATATATTTTTTTTCGTTACTTACGTACGATCGAAAAGAGATCAAATATTTTTTATGAAAATTGTTATGAAAATGTTTTATTTTTAGATATTCTCAATATATTGATACCAATATAAATTAATCAAAAAGTTTAAAAAAATGGATATATTACTTTTTAACAATGTAATATGCCATATTAATGGAACTATTAACAAAATCGCCAACTATCTTACATAAAAAGCCATTCGGTAACACATTCAAATTCTGGGAAGTAAGTCTTAGTCTCGCCACCAAATCTTTCATTGGATATTTATTTCGTAAGTTCAGAGGCGTGAAGTTTTCAATTTTTTTCTTTCATTTTTTTACGGAGAAAATGGGGGGGGGGGGGGGGGAAGCCCGTGAGCCCAATACAAGCTTACGTTTATGCGTAGGTTACATGAAATATATGAGTAACTTTAATAAATGGTTGGTAGAAATGAAAAAGTGTCTGAAATATGATTAAAAAAATAAATTACTTCAAAACAATGCAAAAAAATAAATAAAAAAAAAAACTCAAAACTTTTGTAAATGCCATTTAATACTAGTTTTTTTATTCAACTACTTATCTTAGATTTTTATTTTAGATGTGCATGCTTCGATGAAAACGGCAATGCTTCCCATACTTTTCTTTTTAATAATGCTATTATAAATCTCAAATAACTGATTCACACATGCGCGTAGGTATATATTTTTCATGGGGGTGGTTCAGTGACTGATTAACTTGATTCCCCGCACCCCCCCCCCCCCCCCCCCAAAAAAAAAAAAAAAAAAAAAAAACTACCGCCTCACTTCTTTAACTTATTCATTTTTATTCAAGTAGACATAAATATGTTGGAATATAAGGATTGAAACAACAACAGTTATAATTTATTTTTCATAAAATTGTTACCAATATGAGTCATTAACTATTTTTAAAAATTAGTAAATATCGCCACTAATTACGAAATAAATTTAGAGAACAAATACAAACTTTAAGGTTCCTTGTTTAAAATAATATATAGATCCCGTCTGACGACCTTTTCCTCTGTCGCCGTAATTCAAATGCTAGATAATGTAACACGATGATGTCATGTTAGAATTAGTTTAGTTTGAGATAAAAATGACTACTAAACAAGTTTTTGAAGCCTTTTGAAAACTAGGGTAAGGCCCTCGGGAAATAACAGGTTTTCCGTCATGCAACTCAACAAGGAGTACTATACTAGAAATTGAAATGTTTCTAGTTTTTTAAAGTATTTTTATAATTTTTACAGTAATTCGATTTTTTGAATTTTTTTCTTGACTTCCAATAGGAGGGATTTGAACCCCTTGCACCACCCCCTTACCTACGTGCATGGATTCACAATAAACTTCTATTTCCCCACCAGAATAATTTATTTGTCTTAATCTTGAAAAGGAATTTTTTAATATTTTCAAAAAATGTGGGCTTTAAGGGAAGTTGAGTTTGAAAGAGGAGTTCCATTCATGTAATTTTAACTCGTGGTCGCACCAGATTCCATGCAAGTGGAAAGAGTAATTTCCTGCTACAACATGTTGATGGCAGATCATAGGCAGTCATATAACCTCGAAGCAATTAATAAGAGACTCATTATAGTCTTAAATGGAAAAGGAACAGCATTTTTCAATCACTGCCCTTCAGTGCTAAAATTTCTGCAGCTGAAGGAACAGCGACAAAAGTTGTCGGAGCAGCAATTTACAAAAGCAGAGATTATATAAAAACATTATTTAGAAATGATAACGAGTTTTAAGAAAGTATTATGTTTTTTAAAAATTTAAATCTACTTACTTTTCTACATTTTTGTGCTATAAAATAAAATATTTTTCGAATACAAATAAATAGAATATTATTGTTCAACTTATAAAGTAAATGCTACTTATTAATGTAATGTTATTAATGCCCATTTTGTTTGTAATATGCTCGGGTACTAGTCTGAAATTTACTTAAGTATACGGATTTAGATGTATATATACTATAGATTTAAAACTTTACATTTGTGTGAAATAAAATGGCGGAAATATATTTTTTAAAATACAAAACATTAGATTTTTTTTTAAAAAATATTAATTTTTTTTTTTAATAAAATTTGCATTATGAAAACAAATGAAAAATACTTTTATGCATCGTTAGAAAATTTCATGAATTCGATAATTTCTTTTAAATAAATTTGTTAACTAACTTTTTACAGAACATATAATTTTAAACTAAATTAATTAAATTAGTTTAAAATTTGCTATTTTAAGTACAAAGTTTTCATTAACTTCTGGGATTCAGCTTTCTGCAGAATTCAATTTGCCCCACCAGTTAAAATTCCTTAAAATATGCTCTGGTTCGGACTGTAGCATCATCATCGACGGGTTATGATAAGTGCGTGTTTAAATTGAAGAGGACGATAAATTCTACGATTCCATTGGACTAGTTTAGTTGACAGTTTAAATCATTGTCCTGTTATGTAGAAAATGTGCGGAGTGGAAAGTGACGATTAGGCGAAGAATTCAAACATTTACTATGAAACGAACATATCACACTAAAGTTCAACTGCGGGAAAGGAAAATTAAACAAGTTGAAAGAACAGTTCTAAACGAACAAAATGATACCAATAAGTATAAACTTATAACAAGTACGGAGAGATCTTAAGCTTATCCAAAACGTAAGAAGGAGCAGGCCGAGCAGGCACGTGTGCAAAGTATCACGAGCCAAATCTTGCATTTCAGTAGGGACTGTGTCTACCCGATTTCCTTAAAAACACTAAACAAACATTTTATTTTTAAAAAAACCTCGAAGGACATCAAACATGTAGAAATTTTCACTACAACTAGATTTTGATTTTTTCTACTTTTAATATAGAATAATACAAAGTTAAATAACATAGCAATGAAATTTCTTTTTTTTTATTTATAAACTCAAACCCTTGACTTTTAAAAAATAATAAATTTACCAAAAGATTAGAGCATAATCTGAATTTTAAAACTTTATTTTGATAAATGAATTCTTATTTATTGTTTTTCGTGTTAATTAATCAAGTAGATTTTCTTAAACTAATGTAAAGTAATTAGTTTTTATATTGAATTTGTTTACATATCAACACATTTTACAGTACTATGCACAAAGACTGTATACATTTTTAAATTTTTGTGTCCAGTGATTGTACAAACACAGTCAGCTCGCTCCCAAAATGTATAACGATGATGCTAAAGTACCCCTATCAAAACTTTTGCAAATACACTGTTTAAATAAAAACTTTACTTCATTTAACTAAATTTAAGTTTACGCCTTTTATATTATTATTGCATACAGTAGAAGTTTAAGATCACAAAATATGTCTGGCTAAACCTTGAGTAGATCGAAAACTCGCATACGCGAGATTTCCGTAACCTAGGAAGGAATTTGACCTCTAAGTGTCAGGGGCTCCTAGAACAAGTGGCCGCAAGCTCCCCCGCAGCATGTCAGATACATTTCAGATTTATAGCGCAGGATGTGCTCCCCCCAAGAAAAACTTGGGGGAAGAAAACGGCGGGAAATTAGTTCCCCTCCCCCAACTCCCGTACCCTCAGGGGCGGCTTAAGGGCTGTGCAAACTGTATGTATATGTAGTGAAATTAAAATATGGTACACCGTTGGAAAAAAGTAAAAGGTTCTATCATCAAGTCTAATTAATAATTACTACTAATGAATAACGTATTCTTTAGATAGCGATAGACTTTACTTTAATACTATGGTAATATAAACTAAGCAAATAATTTTAATACAGTATATATTATAACACACATGCTCTTCTATTAATTCTGACTAGAGTAAATACAATTTCATCTTTAAAGTAAGAGCATTAAAATTTAATAACCTTACAAAAGAAAAGGAAAACCGATTTTAAGAAGAAAAAAATCGTTTACACATAATTTTTAATTTTACGAACATGTTGTAAATTTTTAAATATTTAATATTAGTTTTATAGCTATTACAACTTTTTGAATTCGGTGTCTAAATTTAGGTATGCTTTTTGTAAATTGGCACCAACTTTAGAAAGTTTTAATTAATATAAAATTAATATTAAAATTTGTCCATCTTGTTCGTAAAATTAAAAATTATTTTTTAGCGCATTTTTCTCCTTATAGTCAGTTTTCCCTTTTTTTTTTAAAAAAGATTTTCTTTTTAAGTTTTTAATTTAGCCGGAAGCTTCGCTCCATGCTGTTATTCACCAGGAAAACTCAAGTAGTTCCGGAGATTATCCGGTTCAATAAATGACGGTTAAATAAAAATTTTATTGTAGTTAAATTTAACAATGAATATCCAACCCTATCCACCAATAAAAATAACTGTCCGGTTAATTGAGATTTCCAGATAGTTAATTGCCGGATATTGGTTGCAAAAGATGACCAAGTAAGACATCTCTTATACAACAAAAGAAAAATGAATAAAATATCTTAAATAGATCAGATATCTTACACGAACATGCATTAAAAAAAACAGAACCGTCGAATTGATAACTTCCTTTGGCGCGCTTCAGTTTGTTAAATAAAAATATATTTTATTAGTATTTTTTAAAAATAAAATAGACATATGTGGTGAAAACAGTTTCTCTATTTGCAGTTAACCTGTTTTACACTAACATTTGGAGTCATTCTTAATCGGGCGCCCCAATATACCGGCAATTTGTTACTTCTTTTAAAACTTTTGCAGTAGTTTAGTTTGATTTGACAATGATTTAAAGTTTCTTTTAAAGTGGACAGAAATAGTGAATTTTCTAGGAATTTGTGGAAAGTAGATTACAAATAAAAAAGAAAAGTCGAAAGTTTCAAAACTAAATATAATTAACTGATTAAATAAACACTAGCAACATCCCCCGATGCTTTGCATTGAATAAGTATATTTTGTCAAAATTATAATAATATCAATTATAATTTCGCTAATTATATAGCTAATGCTAGATCAAGGTATGTGAAAACTCAGTGTATTGTTACTTAATTTTATTTACATTTAACTATAACAAATAAATGTTTAAATGACGCACTTAATTTAGGTGTTCGATAACCTATATACTTTTTTAAAAAATCTACATTGAACTAAAAAAATATTATCCAAATCGAATAATATTTTTTCAAAAAGTCCGGTTAATTTAAAAAATTCGAATAAATTATATGCCGAATTTAAATAAAAATACAAAACAAGGGACATTAAAAGCGTACTAGAAAAAAGTAGATCTGATATAATGTAGTGGTTTGCGAATACTTAAAAGTAATTTAGCCAAAAACTTTACAAAATTTCTTATTTCACAGTTTTGAATTATAAAAAAATATAACAGAACAATAATTAAGTCAGCGGTGTGAAGCAATCATTAAAACAGCGCTTTTCATGTTAGAAGAAGTGATCAATCCGCATAACTAACACGTTAGTTAGCATAGTTATTTAAATACATTTGTTGATATTAATTTATGCAAGTATTATTCCAAAACACAAACTAAGTAAAGTGAAACCAAAAAAGAAATATTTAACAAAAGAGCAGCATTTGTTTTCCAAAATTGCTTAATCAACTAAAACGACCGGCCGAGTGTTTGGAACTTGGGCAAGCATCCGAGTATGTGTGTAGAGATTTGTTAATCGGAGGATAGTCAAATTCCTTTCGCCAACAAAAATATCTACACCGTGTGAAAGGGACTGGTGCACGTTAAATCTGATCTTGGTATAATGTTCTGACGCATATTGAGGTTACGTAGGGTGCTAAAGCAGGCTATGTCCTCGCCATCTGACCTTGATTCAAAAATACGGGACATCGTTCCCGGGTCTTTCCTTCGTGACATATCACAGGCCTCCGTCGCCGAGTGGATACAGGCGTCAGCTGGGTATCTGAGGGTTCCTGGTTCGATCCTGTGCGACGGACTTAACAAAGAAAATAAAAAAGTAGTGATCTTGTGATCGGAGGGTTGCCAGCGTCGCTACCAAAATACTAGAAAAGTCGTCCAGAACATCCACAAAAAAATTAACGGCGTGTAAACGGGACTGGTGCACGATAAATCTGATCGGGGTTCATAGTCCCGACGTCTATTGAATGCGTTGAGTGCCCGTTCAGGTGTTGTCCTCGTCATCTGACCATGGTTCAAAAATACGAGGCATCGTTCCCGGGTCTTTCCCTCGAGATAGGCCCCGAACCGTCGCCAATAGCCCACTGTGCAGCTTTAGTGCGACATTAATTAACCAAACCAACCAATCGAGATAGACTCCGTACCGTCGCCAATAGCCCACTGTGCAGCTCTATCTAGTGCGACGTTAATTAACCAAAACCGAACTCGCATACCTCTTACTGCTAACCGAACAAGGATCCACCGGGCTACCGAGGCCCTAAAAAAGATTGAATCAAATCGTTACACTAACCACAATCTGTGTTTGGTCAGATAAAGAATAGCACACCTGTGCACCCCACTCTCCATACTTTTATAACTTGAGAACATGTTAAACACGATATATTTAACGTACCACAGCCACCAGGGGTGCCCCCCCCCCCAAACTCAATGGCGCAAATCCCCCCCCCCTTAAATTGAAAGCATATAACTTTATTAGAATCTAAAATTTTCAGCTGAATCCACCTAAAGCTCCACATTTTGTATTTTATAAATCAGTTAGAGATACAATCGAGATATAAATTTGTTAATCTTTAACTTATATACATTAACTTATATGTATGGAACTTGTATATTGCATTAAACTTCCTCTCCGCATCTCTTTATAACGTTTCATTGATACAAACAAATGGTTCTTAAAGTCAGGTTCGTCGGGAAAATATATGGTCGAAGGTTCGGATAACCTAATTTTGTCGAATAAAATTATAATTTCAGAAATTTATTAATTGTTAAAATTAAATTCATTAATATTCAGGCGTTAAAATTCATAATAAATTCCACAGAACTTGTTATTGTCTGTCCGCTAAGAATCGATTGATTTCGGTTCAAGAACCGCCGCTTTTTTATGGTCTAAAAATCTGGTGTTTTCTACAAAATGTCATCGATTTGTCTAAGGTGTTGATTTCAATTTCACCAGAAAATATAATTTACAAATGGACATTTAAAAAATTTTAAATCCCGATTAAGGAATTCAATTTTGTAAACACTTAAAAATAGTTACTGTATAAATGCTGACGGTAATCTCTGATTGTTCAATTTCAGAAAAACCGTTGCAATCGCTGCATTTTGACTAAAATAAGTACCTACAATATTTTATTTTATTACATTTGTCAGTGATATATGCGAAATCACTCTAATTAGCAGACACACATGATGTAAATAGGTTTTACCCTAAATGCTCAGAAACAATTGCCCTTTACATGTCAGCCAAACGCCACTGAAATTGCTTAAATACTTTATATATAAGGAAGAAAAGATTTCTGACTGAAATATAAAAAAAAGCTTTTTTTTAAAACGCATCACGACATCAAAGAAATAAAATTGATGTTATTTACGCGCGTTAGATACAGATGGCTTTACGAGTGTATATGGGAATCACATAGTTTGTATTCCCAAATTACAGGGCTAATAAAGCTAATGCGCTTTAATAATGTCCCCAGTCTACACGGACGTTATATGCGCACGTTAGCTTTTGCAGATAACTCTTCGATTGGTCCACCATGTGGTTTGAATGCACCAATCAGAGGCTTCTGCAAAATGCAACGCGTCGTAAATAGCGTCCGTGTAGAATGGGCCTTAGAATATCTGTTTTTTACTGGTTAAGTATACTTTCTCTTACCTAATGATATAAACAAACTGTTATATATAAAACACAGCTATATATATGGTCAAACAGAAATATTTATGAAAAAGTGGGAAAATCCATGTCTTAACGGTTAGAGATGTCAGCATGAACTAAAGTACAGATTATAAGTAATGAATAAACTTGTGAAAGTTTTATTTAAAAAAAATCTATTAAACCCCCAACAAAATAGACAGGTAAACACAAAGATAGAAAACAAAATTTCGACGAAATTCATGCAAAATACTGAACGTTATTGGTTTTGTTTAAAATCACTCGTGACCTTCTACTCCCACTAATCGCCACAGCTGATGCTTATTAGTGAACAAACGTATGAAAGTAATTAGTTTCTTGTGGAGTTGTATATAAAAATCGTAATTTACGTTATAAGTGTTATTGAGATGCGGAAACAGTTTATGCTTCCATCATTGCAGTTTTTTTTTAAAAAAACATATGCCACATATTTACAAACGAAAGAATTAATTTTATTAAAGTCACCGTTTTTTTTCTCCAGTTTTTGTTGCAGTCTGCAGTCCTGAGTTTATAGCAATCTTCAGATTTATTATTATTTTTACATTCTTTCTTCCTAACGAAAAAGTTATTGCCTAACAGCGTTTTTTAATTTAAATCTCAGCTCTGAAGTGTATAGTCTGAATGGCATTTAGTTTTAACAAAATAAAGACTTTTACTTTTCAGCTTTTGTGTTGAAGAGGCGTTTCTTGAAATCGCTGGAAATTCCAGTGACTGGAGACATATTATATATGCAAAATTATTTTTTGCCCAAAACATTTCCCCCATAAAAATTAAATAATAATAAAGCAATGAAAAAAAATCCCCCCAAAAAATTCTGATGGCGCAATTTACGTCATGATCCTCTACGGGCACCCCTGCCCCTGCCAGCCACCCTTTACACTTAATTAGCCTTACGAAAATCGTACGCCGCGAGAACCTCCAATAAAGAGTTTGATGGTTATGCCCAAATAAGGCAGTAGCATTCCCTTCCCCACCTCCCTTTCTTCTTGCTGAAACCGTTTCGTGGAGAAAAAATACAGGTAACAAGCGCACGAATTCCACGCTGTGATTGGTCGAAATGAACGTCATATACACAGGCAAACTGGAAACTTGCACGTGATGCCGTGTAAACCAATCACCGTCTGCAAACTTTTTAGTCGTTTGCCGTTGTTCAACTCTTGTTCCATATTTTAAAATAAAGCCCATATATGGTGAATTTTTTGTTTCAAAAAGGAGTTTGTTTTAAAAAAAATCTAACTTACTTTTTTTATAAAGTCAGAATTTTTCTGAAAAACTTATATTTAATTTATATTTATCACATACCTTTTGATTTCATGTCTTTAAATGCATTTACAAAAAAAACATTAAGTTTTACAAATGACGCCAAATGAACAAAAGACGCCAGACTTTGGCCTTATTTTTCTAGCTTGGCATCAATTGCAAGTTTGAGCGGCAACCCCATCGAGCGCGAAAAAACCCAAAACATACGGAGAAAGGCGCGCTTTTTTATGTAATGTGTTTCAACGTGATATAGATTTAATAACCATTCATCTATTTTAAACTACATATTATGGAATTTTAAAGCTATTGAATTGTTTCATATTGATAATGTCAACATCGAAGTTTTAATATTATATTAAATTTTTGACAGAACTTCCAAAGGATTTCGGCTTTGTTTATAAAGGTAATGATTATAAAAAAATCATCTTTAGCCTTTAACAATAAATTACTTTTATATGTAAGTTTATGTAAAATATTTTTTATCTTAGTATAGCTAAATATTTTTAATATATTAAATTTATTTATTTTTAATATGTTATAAACTAGTTCAGATGTACGTGAGAATGGATATTTATTAGTCTTATAGTTAACAATAAGAATGTTAATGTTTTTAATTATTATTTAAAAAATAAATATATTATTATTATGATTAATTTATTATTTGAGTTTTGTTTTTGTAAACATAAAATCATTTAAATTATACGCTTTGGAAACTTTTTTTTAGATTTTTATAAGTACATTTTATTTGTTATTTAAAATAAATTGAATTATTTTTAATAATTTATTACTTTTATAAACCCATTACACATTCTTATTGATATGAAGATACCTAAAAATGTTATTTTAAATTTGCCACAAAATTCTAAATAAAACCTTAAAAATAATTTCATTTTCGTGTTAGTAAATTTAATAATTATATTTTTCTTTTAAAAATCCAATTTTGAGATCCATCAAATATTCTTGAATTGTTTAATACTTTTAGAATGTATGGGAGGGATTTTAAAGAAAAAAAATTCTCAAAATATTCAGGTTAATTTCAATTTGAATGCAAAATTTAATTTCATATTAGTTTTACAAAATATATTTTAGTATTATAAAAACTACCAATATTTAATTTAAAGTTTTAGTACGTTTTTAAATAAGTTTTTAACCCTATTGAAAATATTAAACATTCGAAAAGTTTACCTGCTTAGTATTTTATATATAAAATATTTTTTTAAAGTATTAGTTATTCTTATTTTCGAATTTAGAAAACCTTAAAAATAATTTCATTTTCTGGGTAGTAAATTTAATAATTATATTTTTCTTTTAAAAATTCAATTTTTAGATCCATCAAATATTCTTGAATTGTTTAATACTTTTAGAATGTATGGGAGGAATTTTAAAGAAAATAATTCTCAAAATTTCAAGTTAATATCAATTTGAATGCAAAATTTCATTTCTTATTAGTATTACAAAATATATTTTAGTATTATGAAAACTACCAATATTTAATTTAAAGTTTTAGTACGTTTTCAAATAAATTTTTAACCCTAATGAAAATATTAAACATTCGAAAAGTTTACCTGCTTAGTATTTTATATCTAAAATATTTTTTAAAAGCATTAGTTATTCTTATTTTCGCAGTTAGAGTACAGTCTGTATAATGTTTATCTATTCCATTTTCTTCATAAATAACGTCAAAAATTACGCTCCATAAATAACGTATAACGTTTCAAATTAGCAGAAGATGGCGCTACGTGATGGATGGTAAGTAAGATTGCTAAAAAAATTTGCCGAGTTCCCAACTCCTTGAAGAGTCGATCTAAAAAATGTAAGAATCGCCTGCGAGTAAGTAGAATCGTAGAATCGATTCTTTTCGTTGTTTTAGTCTTAGTCTGCCATCTTGGCAACCCGCCATATCTCGCGCCTGCTTGGCGCGAGATTTGGCGGGGAAAATACCGCGGGCACACTTGCGGAAACATTCCCTTTTGTTCAAATATTCAGCAATTAATTTCATTACTTAAACGATCCGGAAGGTAAACTGTTCAAGGGCGTCAGAGGATTGTGTAAATAATAAACGTCGTCACGCAGCTCAAACTGGTAACCCCAAGGCAAACAACTCTTACCCAACGACGTTTAAAACTCGCCAAACTAAGAGAAAAAATTAATAATTCCACATCTAATTTAAAAGTTAATTTATCAATGCATATATCTGCTGTGTAATTGATTGAACATAAGTTTTAAAATACTATTCGGTCTAATTAAAAGTTATCTCTATAAAAAAAACTCAATAAAATATTTTAGAACTTGCCAATTTAGCGATTTAGAAAGAGACATAGCATCTGGAAATGCCCTACGTAGAACGGAAATATGAAACCCTAACTCCAGTCAGGCCCAAACAAAGTCATGCTTCCATCATATATTTAAAACACGTCATAAGAAGGAAAAGCAACTAGCAATATTGGAGATTAAGTTGGTTTGATTTGGTTTATTTAGAGCTGCACATTGAACTATTGGTGACGGTTTGGAGCCAATCTCAAGCGAAAAACCGAGGAGCAATGAATCGTTAAGAGTTCCGTATAGGATTAGCATGGAACCGCAGCTACTGTACTATAATTTTCAGCTTTTCTCATTAAATAATTACATGCAGGTTTCCAGTTTGCCTGTTTATATGATGTTGATTTCGACCAATTTAAACGTGCAGTTTCTGCGGTTGTTATCTGTATTTTTTCTCAACTTTTTTCTTATTGTTCCGCTCGCATCTCAAATATTCGCTATAAAATACTAGAAAAGTGATGCAGACGATCCGCAAAAATTAATGCCATTTACGGGACTGGTGCACGATAAATCTGATCGGGGTCCAAAGTCCCGACGTCTATTGAAGGCGTTGGTTGCCAGTTCAGGTGTTTCCTCGACATCTGACCTTTTTTCTAAAATAACCCGGGAACCCCCGACATGACCCGGGAACACAAATACATGTATGAATGTATTTGTGTTCCCGAGTCTTTCCTTCGAGATAGATCCCGAACCGTAACCAATAGCCCACTGTGCAGCTCTCGTGCGACGTTCCTTAACCAAACCAAAAACGCATCTCAAATATGGGGCCTGATTCTCATCTCTTTACGGGTTGGACAGCTTGGTTGGACTGGTTTTGGGCGGGTGCTACCCAGTTTTCGTCAGTATCGGTAGAGGTGATTCTCATCTCCCTATTTATCGTTAACGTTAGGAATGACAAGTTTTCGTAAAGGTTTTCAATCGGAAGTGACGTTTTTCTTAGCAGCGAGCATTACAATTTATTTGTATATAGTGACAACGGCACGGTCATGCGCAGTGACACACTATTATAAACATTTCCAAACAACAACAATGTGGAAAATAGTTTGTAATAGTCCAGAAATATGTTTTTTTGTTTGGAAATAGTTGAGTTTTAAATGAAAAAATATGACTTTTTTGAAAATAAAAGAAAATTACTAATCTAAGCAAAACGAATGCGCTGTAATCTTGTTTTAATCGAATTTTTTTTTAATATTTTTTTTACAGATAGTAAAATAGAAGGAAAGTATTCAAAATAGATAGCTGATATTTTTTAGCCAGGGTGATTAAACTAAAAAAAATAATAATTTTTGGGAAGATACAAGTTCTTGATTCATATATTATCAATCTTACTCTAAATGAAAATAAAAAGTTTTTTTTTTTGACAAATGCTTTTATAAATACAAAGGTTATCCTTATTGATTATTTTAGGTACCATAAATTAAAAAGTTAGAAGTAATTATATAATATTGTTCATTTATAATAAGTAACAAACTTTTAACTATAAATTTATTACATTAAAGGCCAGAATAGTATTTATAATTTGTTGATAATGTTTCTGATAAAAACTAACAAAGCAAAAATATATAATTGACTTTGAACCCATTAAAAAATATTTTCATGAATTGTTTTATATATTTTATTGTACAGAGCACACCCTAATTTTTAATTAAATTAGAAGTTTGTAATTGGAACCCATACCTATAAAATGATATAACTGCAACAAAATATTCCAGAGTAATGGAAGTAATTGTAACAATTATTTAAAATATGCTATAGAGAAATTTGTTTATGTACTTTTAAATGCGGTTTTCAGAAAATTAGATTTCTACTATAAATACAGGTGGTTTTTGCAATCTATTATATATCAGATTTTGATTTTTTTTTTAAACATATTTATGTTGTACAATTAAAAAAAAATCTTAAGAAGATAAATTTCATGTAAATTTTTTTACAGAATAAAAAATTGATTTTATTATTGTTTGGAATCAAATTTTATAAATTGACTACACATATTTTTAAAAAATCATATGCATACAAAAGTTATTTACACGGGCTAAAAATAAAATCATAAGTAAAAGTATATCTCCAAAGTTTTAAGATTCCATAAACTTTTTTTTTTCACATTCATTTTTACTTCGAAGGTTGTTGATTTCTAAATAAAAACTCAGTATGAAACATATCCTAAAGTTAAACTTAAATAAATATGTTCAAAATTTTTTTTCTTCATTTTCTACTTAAATATATTTGTGCATGTAACATATTTCATTCGTGAAGTAACAAGTAGCCACATTATAAATTTTTTACCCAAACACACAACATAAATTTTTAGGGGATTATAAAATTATGTTGTGTCTAAGAACAAATTATAACAATACATTGTGCTAGAATTTTTTATTTCAAAACATTTAATACATAAATGACACAAAACAAAACATGCACTGCCGCTGTTTATACTAATTATATATGGGTCGCTTGCATTGAAATTATGTTTTTAAACTTAATATTCTAACTAAGCTTTCAAGTAAACTGTTTAACTGATGTGAAGGTTCAAGAATGCCATTAATTTTTATATTTTAATGCTCTGTGGGGCCCTAAAATACTTTTTGCACTGAAGCATATGTTCGTCCCAACTAATTTATACATGGGAAATGTATAAAAAGACCATCTCGCTATAATTTTATATAGAACCAAGGGTGATCTCTCCTTAGAGAGGTTTCATGTCCAGAAAGTTTGTTTGTCTAGTATTCCTTGATTCAGCAAAATATCAACTAAAAAATCCTTGAAATTGTTATCCAAATGATCATACAAAAACAAGAATTTTTTAGGCATGTTCTCAGGAATTCAGCAGGGTAATAAAAGTTTTGTACGGCATTGACTATCTATATAAAATTTAATACAAGTATTTATAAAACATAGAATTTTTTTAATGTACGGTACGTAAAAAATATTGCACATATTTAACCCTAGAGTACTAACGTTATTTTTGTTTATAATGTTATTCTTAACGTAAACAAAATTGAGATGAGTAATATTTACGCATGATTAGTACTCTAAGGTTAAAAGGGAAACAATAAATTGTTATATAAATGCTCAATTTGTCAATACTTAATTTAACTGAGAACACTATTAAAAAAATAAAAGTTGAATAATCTACAAAACATACCCTTTTACCAACACGCTGAAATATTTTCAAAACAAATGTTCATAAAAACATTCAAAATATAATTCAATTTGTCACTATTAATGTCCAGTTATTACTACATTGAATAACATGCAACTGAAACAAATAGTTTAATTTAAATCTATTTCCAGAAAATAAATGTAAAAAAAGCACAGCATATATAACTGCATTTTAAACCTATGGCGAGTTTTAAAAAACCTTTTTGGCTTGAGAAAATTGGCAATTTTTACAAGTTGTGTTTTGTAGTTAAATTATTAAAGAGTAATAAAAAAACAATTTTCTATAAATAAAAATATTAAACCAGATCCAAGGTCGAAATTTAACCAAGTTAACCGAGTATTTCTTGGTTAAGAAATTTAGATAACTAGTTAAGTTTGTTCGACTTTTGAACGACCATTTAAAAAAGCCAGTTTACATTTTGAGCCGTCAGTTAACCTAACCAAAATAACTCATTATTTTAGTTCTACTTTTTAAACCCGCCCAGTGTGAAAACAGAATCTATGATCCTATGTTGACCTTAAATAAATATGTTCAATAATTTATATATTTTTTCATTTTCTACTAAATGTATTTGTACATGCAACATGTTTGATTCGTGAAGTAAAGTAGCCACATTATAAATTTTTTAACCAAACACAAATTTTTAGAGGCAGATAATAAAATTATGATGTGTCTAAGAACAAATTATAACAATACATGTGTTAGAACTTTTTATTTAAGAACATTTAATACATAAATAACACAAAACAAAAAGTATAATGCCCCTGTTTGTAATAATAATATTTTTTAAATCAAAAAATGGTTACTATATAGTAGCTATTCCATTCAATAATAAAGTGTATTAAACATAAAATTTCACAAGTGATTACTATGTCAAATGCTGGGTCGCCTGATGCGTTGAAATTTGTTTTCGAATTTAATATTCTAACTAGGTTACAAGTAAAATGTTTAACTAATATAAAGGTTCAAGAATAGCATTAATTTTTATATTTTAAAGCTTTGTAGGGCCCTAAAATATTTTTTGCAGGAGGGCCCAGGCCACACCGTTACTCCACTGATAGAGTACCTAATTCTTCAAAAGGAAGAAAATACACCTGAGAAACAGGATAATAAAATATTTAAACTGAAAAAATATATTATATATACAACTATAATTCTATACTTTTTTTTGTACAAGAAGTGTTATTTGTAAATTGTCATGTTTGTTAAAACAGACTTTTCATTAACATTTATATTGCAATTTTAAGGTTCATTTTGATTTTCCATAGGAGTTGCATTTATATTTTATGAACCAGATAGTAAAAATATATTTTAATTTACTTAAATATAGAAGTTATATACGATGATACGCCCGATTATAAAACACATAAACAAACGAAGAATGAAAGTGTAAATTCATTTTTAAATACCCAGTTATTCAAAAAGTATTAACACTGACAAAGTTTCTCTTTTTTATAATGAATTACTTATTGATGGGATGTTTAAAATATGTCTTAACTTACTATTGCCGATTTTATAAAAAAATTCCATTATTGTTTGTTTACGTTTCGGAACATCTCGTGAAATCCAGCCAGCTAAGCCGGCGAAATCATCCAATCAGCAATCGGATTGGATTTCTCAACGCTAACGTACACTGTTATCGTCTGCTTAGTAGCAGACGATAAACTTTCCGTAAAAAATTGGTCTATCGATAAATCCGTCAGGCGGATGCTCGAGATGAGAATCGCAAATTAGCGTTAGGATCGAGTCCAACGCTAATTTGCCTCTCCTGTCCAACCCGTAAGGAGATGAGAATCAGGCCCATGAAATTGTGCCATTTTATTGATTTGGTTTGGTTAAATAACGTCGCACTAGAACTGACAGTGGGCTATTAGCGACGGTTAGGGGTCTATCTCGAAGGAAAGACCCGGGAACGATGCCTCGTTATTTTAAAACCATGGTCAGATGACGAGGAAACACCTGAACTGACAACCAATGCCTTCAATAGACGTCGGGACTATGGACTCCGATCAGATTTATCGTGCACCAGTCCCGTATACACGCCGTTAATTTTTGCAGATGTTCTGGACGTCTTCTCTAGTATTTTGTAGCGAAGCTGGCAACCCTCCGATCACAAGATCACTACTTTTTACTTTTTTTTTGTCAAGTTCATCGCCTGGCATCGAACCACGAATCTTCGTATTCGCAGCTGACGCCTTTAACCGTTCGGCCACGGAGGCCTCCTTTGCCATTTTATTAAATACCCTAGCTTAATGGGAGCCCCAGTTGCGCAGTTGGTAAGGCGTTCAGCTACTAATCAGAGGATTGGTGGTTCGAATCCGGGAAATGGACTCGACATAGAAAAGTAAAAAAGTAGTGATCTTGCGATCGGAGGGTTGCCAGCTTCGCTATAAAAATAATAAATTTATTCATATATAGAACAAAAATATAATATTTGTTTTTTCCAAATAAGTAATATTTTTATTCCATATATGAAAAAAATTTAAGTACAGAAATATTTATATTATATTTGTATATAATTAAAATTACAACAAAATACGGAAAAATACTTTTATTTTAACACAAAAATACTTGATAAACGATGACTACAATCTATATCAGTGTATGTAGTAAATATTTCTATATTGAGGTATTATTTAAAGACTAAAAGTTAAAACTATTGTACAGGAGCTAAAGCTCCATGCTAACCCTACGGAACTTTTTCGGAACTTTCTCCATGTTCCGTTGGAACAGCGGTCTTCTTCTTCTCGGCGTGAAACTCCCCCATTAAGTACACAGCTGCCAGATTAATGATTTTTATCGCTTGCAATATGAGGAAAGTGCCTATATAAAAAGATTTTTTTTCAGTAAATTGTTTTTTGCGCACCAGTGTGAGTTTCGAATTCAAATACTAATAAAAGAAGATATTTCCGAAATGTAGGAGGATTTTTTAGAAGCAATGTGGATTCCCAAAATTTATCATTATTGCTTTTTAAAATAATGGAAATTAAGAAGTACGTAAAAATGTTCTTTTCCCGAAATTGTTTGTTGCACACTTTGTATGTATGTTTTTCTCCAGTGTGAAATTTCGAATTCAAATACTAAAATAAGATATTTCCGAAATTTAGTAGGATTGCTTTTTTAAAACAATGGGGGTAAAAGGAAGTGTTTAAAAAAAGGTTCTTTTTCTTAAATTGTTTGTTGCGCACTTTTTGCATGTATGAGGTTTTTTTCCAGTGTGAGTTTCGAATTCAAACACTAATAAAACAAGATATTTCCGGAATGTATAGGGATTTTCTTAAAAGCAATGTGGATTCGCGAAATTTAGCAGGATTGCTTTTTAAAAACAATGGAAATAAGGTAAGTGCGTAAAAAGGTTCTTTTCCGTAAATTGTTTGTTGCACACTTTGTATGTATACTGGTATGTATGATGTTTTTCTCCAGTGTGAAATTTCGAATTCAAATACTAAAACAAAATATTTCCAAAATTTAGTGGGATTGCTTTTTAAAAACAATGGGGGTGAAAGGAAGTGCTTAAAAAAGGTTATTTTTCTTAAATTGTTTGTTGCGCACTTTTTTGCGTGTACAGCCGATATGGCATTCGGTCCAGCGCGTAAAGAACATTGTGGAACGGAACAACAACTTCGCCTCCCTTTCTTGATGAGTACAATTTATGCATTATGCTAGAAACTGATTATGCGAGATTGTTTAGCGTTGGGTAATGATAACAAACACTCTAACCGGAAGTATACGAGGCAGCGTTACCGAACTTCCGATTAGCAGCGCCATCTATTCAACACTTTTCAGTTCAACCCATGAATACGGAACTGGTGCACGAAAAATCTGATCGGTGAACAAAGTCCCAACGTCTTTTGCAGGCGTTGTGTGCCAGCTCAGGTGTTGCCCTCGTCATCTGACCATGGTTCAAATATACGAAGCTTTCCTTCGAGATAGACCCCGAACCGTCGCCAATAGCCCAATTTGCGACGTTTATCAATTCGTCTGTTATGTATTTTTTGTAATGTATGTACGCGCGGGATTTCGGTTCTACTTCAGATATTTGGACAATTTTTTTTGTTGGATAGGGGATGTTTCACTTGGGAGCAATTTGAAAAAATATTCGGTTATCCGGCATTTACTATCAGGAATTCTCAATTAACCGGACCATTTGAAAAAAAATATTGTCCGATTTTGAAAATTCTTTTTTTGTTTGATAGAGAAAAATCCACTTAAACAAAAGCTGTAAAAAAAAAATGTCGATTAACCGGAGTTTTTTTAAACCATTGATCCGTTTCAAAATGTTTTCATTGTTTAACAGAAATTGTACAACAATAACATTTCGTTTAACCAGCATTTATTGCCATGGATAGGGATTTTTTTTACGATATATATTGAGACAAAATGTAAGCACAAGTTGTTACTTGAATTTTTCGGTGAATAATAGCAGAAGGGCGAAGCCCCCCGCTAAATTAAAAACTAATAAGGGAAAAATAAAATAATTTTTCTAAAAAAAAGAAAACCGACTTTAAAGAAAATGCGCTAAAAAGTAAAAAATAATTTTTAATTTTATGAACAAGTTGGAAAAAATTGAATTATTAAATATCAATTTTATACTTATTAGAACTTTTTAAAGTTGGTTCAAATTTACAAAAATCATACCTAAATTTTGGCGCCGGTTTAAAAAAGTTCTAATAAGTATAAAATTGATATTTAATAATTCAATTTTTTCCAACTTGTTCGTAAAATTAAAAATAATTTTTTTACTTTTTAGCGCATTTTCCTTAAAGTCGGATTTTCTTTTTTTTAGAAAGATTATTTTATTTTATTAGTTTATGTATGCAAATATTGTATCTTGATATAATATTTCATTTAAGAAGTTTTAATCGAGTACATTTCAGTAACATATAAAAAAGACGTATTTTAATATTTAGTAGAATATCGTCTGCCATAAGCAAACTGAAACATTCTGTATTTATGTTCTTTAAACGAAACATATAATCAGCACTAGTGTTTATGTTCTTTAAAGATTCCTTTTGAAGTAAATAAAATCGTTATTGCGTTAAATGTAATACAATTATGATCATTTAAGAATTTAATATCTAAATTCTAAAAATAATATTCTGTTTCGAAAATCAATTAAATGTATTACCACAATCCATACAAAATTGTCAAATCGTCGATTATTTTCCAAAGCTGTTATTAGCGCAGTAGCGAGAGAACCGATATTTTGTCTGATAGTTGCAACTGAGTGAGACTTAACCATTTTTATTTTTTATGATTCCACGGACCATCTTTTGTAGTCTTACCAAATTTCAAGTCCCGACGTCTATTGAAGGCGTTGGGTATCAGTTCAGGTGTTTTCCACTGAACTCTAACTGTAACTGCTGGAAGGCTCAAACTTTGTTTCCTCTACGGCCGCGTTGAAACCAATAGGGAAAGCGCATGTTGGTAAACAAACCGGAATTTCGGCTACCCGAAAAAAAACTAAAGGCAATAGGAGACGACGTTTGCAGTCAGGGTTTAGCATGATCGCGATCGATCAATGCAATAGTAATCCATTTGAGGATTACTTGTAATCTACACTGACTAAATATGTAATTTATAAATGAAGTTTTATGTGTTTTATTATAGATTATATTTATTAAAGAAATGTTAGTAATTGTTTTAAGCTTACGAAAACTGTGCGTATACCGGTTGTCGTATAGTTTTGATTTTTATTAAGCAAAATTACTTATTTTTAATTTTATATTTATACAACTAAAAATATAAATATATATTTTTTATTCGGCGTCAAATTAAATTCCAATAACATTCACCAAACCATAAGACTTCAAAGCAAGGAAAAAGCCCGCTTTCAAATGGAAGCTTTTTTTATTTTTATATTGCTCTCCTGCAAACAGAACATAGCAAATAGACATTTAGCATGCAGTAAAAATTTATTACTATAAAATAAAAATTGTTGAGTATTCCTACTAATCTTTTGTATACATTTAATTTTCTCTTTCATTTACAAACAAATTAAACAATAAATAAGTTTATAATTTTTTTCTCACTAAGTTATGTTTATGAAAGGTTTTCTTCAAAAATATTTATAGGAAAAAAATTACTAATTAGAGATATAAAGTATTTTCCTGGTTAAGTTATTTGAAGGCGTATATAAACCCCTATAATAGAATCTAGTGTGTAAGCCGGGGCTTCACGGGCTTTGTATGAAATATGAACACCATTTAAATATAAATCAACAAAAATCTTTTTTATTGTTTTATTTTCTGTAACAATGATTAAAATATCGTAATATTAAATTCACGCATAACTAAAAGATCGATCATGTTATGTAAATATGAACTACTTTTACAACAAAAAATATTTTAACAGTGCAGATTCAAGTGCATCAGTTGATTTTTAATATTTTTTTTCTCGTTTATTAATCTGAAATGAATATAAATCTCCAAAACATACTTTACTTTCTATTTAATATTAAACAATTTCACACAATTAAAATTATTTCCAAAATGACCTGTAAGACTTTGAATAATATCAAAGTGTTTTGTAAAAGACCTGTATAATATTGTTTATGCTTAAAGTTTTCATGCATATTTCTTTGATTAGTAAACAATCAATTCACTTTTAGTAAAACAAAGTTCTTGGTGGTTTTCGAAAAATCATTTAAAGCTTAATTATAGTTGTATCTTATGGTTAGGTTCGATTATTCGTGTTTCGGGAACATAATGAGACTCATAAACAAAACGGCATAAAAAGTTACCAGGCATAATGTATGATTTTTTTTATTTTATTTGAATACGAAAAAGTTAAATTATTTGGAAACCTATGTTTTAATAATTCAAATATAACTAAAATTATAATGATACTTGTATTTGTGCTTAATCGTGTGTTTTTATTTTGTGTTTTAAACGAAATCCCGCCATTTAACAAGCGATGCAAACATAGCGAAAGGCAACGTTGTTGCCTTTAGATTTTCCTCGTTGCTCTGCGCGGCAGCCTGTGACGTTGCAGTGCCCATCACCTATTGAAAGCTGCCAAACTGTGTCCCAACATTTTTTTAAAAATGATTTAGTGGTGTTTTTTATTACCAAAGCATTGTAGAAGTATTAAATGTATATAAATATTATATTTTCTTCTTATAGAATTAATTTTTATATTGCCAAACAGACAGTTGCTTTTTAACTACTTCTACTTTGACTTGCAAATGACTTTCTATTTTAATAGCAGATTACATTTAAAATGGGTTTAAAAAGAAAATTAAAAAAACTTACCCAAAAATAATATATGTCGGCGTATTATAACATGAAAAATATACGAAATATTGCGGTATCAAGAGAAGTGTGTCCCATCATGGCCGCCTCCATATCGGCTTCAAGTCAACAAAATGTCTTGCCCTATCCAGAAGTTACAGTTAGAGATCAGTGGTGTTTCCTAGTCATCTGACCATGGTTCTAAAATAACGAGGTCCATGTATGAATGTATGTGTGAATATGTTCCCGGGTCTTTCCTTCGAGATTGACCCCGAACCGTCGCCAATAGCCCACTGTGCAGCTCTAGTGCGACGTTAATTAACAAACCAAACCAACTAAACCAACTTACCAAATTTCAGTGGGGTCCGCAGGCTCGAAGTATCGTCGTCGGTTAACAACAAGAGGGTTACGAGTTCGAATGCGGCTGAAAAAGATATTTGACAAAAATGTTAAAGTGCAGTGAACATGTGATCGGACCGGAGGGTTGCCAATTTCGTTGCAAAGTATACGATGTACGAACTTATCCTCCAATTCCTACGACGTGTATACGAAACTGATGCACGTTGAATTAGATCGGAGTTTAATATCCTGACGCCTATTGAGGTTGCGTCAGGTGTCAGCTTAAGGAGGAATGTCTTCGTCATCTGACCAGTTAAAAAATTCAAAGCATAGTTCCCGGGTTTTTCCTTCAATATAGGCTCCGAACCGCCATCAATAAGTATTGAGACATTAATTAACCAAATCAAACCAACAGATTTTACTTCCCGAAATCGGTTGGTCTCGTATTTTTGAACCATGGTCAAATGACGAGGACAACACCTGAGCTGGCGTCCGACCCCGACGCAACCTCAATAGGCGTCAGGACATTGGACTTCGGTCAGATTTATGGTGCACTAGTCCCGTATACACATCAGTATAATTTGTTGGATGTTCTGGACGAGTATTTTTGTAGCGAAGCTGGTAATATTCCAATCGCAAGATTACTCATTTTTTAAACTTTTCTTTGTCAAGTCCATCGCACAATACATAGCACTCCACTGGTTTGGTTAATTAACGTCGCACTAGAGCTGCACAGTGGGCTATTGGCGACGGTTCGGGGTCTATCTCGAAGGAAAGTCCCGGGAACACATTCACACACACATTCATACCTGCACCTCGTTATTTTAGAACCATGGTCAGATGACGAGAAAACACCTGAACTGCCACCCAACGCCTTCAATAGACGTCAGGACTTTGGACCCCGGTCAGATTTATCGTGTACCAGTCCCATATACACGCCGTTAATTTTTGTGGATGTTCTGGACGACTTTTCTAGTATTTTGTAGCGAATCTGGCAACCCTCCGCTCACAAGATCACTACTTTTAACTTTTCTTTGTCAAGTCCATCGCCTGGCATCGAACCACGAATCTTCGGATTCCCAGCTGACGCCTTTAACCGCTCGGCCACGGAGGCCTCTAGCACTACTAGCTGAACGCCTTTATCCACTGGGCAACTGGAGACCCTCTTCGTTTGACGTCACATAACCTTTCCTGATACCTCAAAGGGGCCTCAGTGGCCGAGTGGATTAGGCGTCAGCTGGGAATCCAAGGGTCTCCAGTTCAAAAGTTTGCGATGGACTAGACTAAAGAAAAGTAGTGATATTGCGATCGGAGGGTTGCCAACTTCGCTACCAAAATACTAGAATGTCGTCCAGAACATCCACACAAAAAAAAACGGCGTGTATACGGGACAGGTGCACGATACACCTGATCGGGATCCAAAGTCCCGGCGTCTATTGAAGGCGTTGGGTGCCAGCTCAGGTGTTTCCTTCTCATCTGACCATGGTTCTAAAAATAACTAGGTGCATGTATGAATGTGTATGCGTTCCCGGGTCTTTCCTTCGAGATTGACCCCGAACCGTCGCCAATAGCCCACTGTGCAGCTCTAGTGCGACCTTAGTTAATAAAATTAACCAAACCAAACCAAGCACTGATTATTATCTGAACGCCTTTATCCACTGGGCAACTGGAGGCCTTCTTCGTTTGACGTACGTATCCTTTCCTGATACCTCAAAGCTAGTTTGAATTTTTGAATATGGCAACAGTACAGTAGTTGCATAGATACCATTTTTTTTTTGGCTTGGGTGGCATTTTAGCTCTGCCAGTGTTTTTGTTATTATTTCTATTTATTTTCTTTTGTATTTATTTTCTTTGCCGCGTATTCAGAGACTACTGATTTCTAATGAGTAATGCAATCGGAGCTTCTGGTGAGAAGTTCAGGGCTTGGGTAAAAATTGCCTTCGATGTGTTTTATTAAAACGATAATAACATGGGATTTTCCTATTCTTACTTAGTTTCTCAGTTATTTGTATTCGTATGTAATTATCACATTTTATCAGAAACTTTTCTTATTATATGAATTTTATTTTTGTGAGAATTTGTTATTGCAATGCCGCTTGTTGGTCCATTCTATTTTCTAATGTAATTTGATTGGCATTTCATGTTGGAAAATTTACTATATTTAAGAGCTTTTTGTGTTACTTTTTAAATACCCCTCTGAAAAGCAATCTGGTTCTATCTGTTATGTTTAATGTGTTAAATCTGAATCTGTAGGTTTTGATTTCTGGTTGAGCCACATTGTTATTTAAAGTAGCGAAAACGCTTTTCTATTATCCGAATTCCATGGTATATAATTTGTGTCCTATCTTGGAAATTCTATAAGCTCAACATTCAGATAATTGCCATGTTCATTTATGCAAGCAAGATTGAAGTTTATTTACATGGTACCTTTTATTCTAGAATCATAAATCTATTGCTGGCGAAATTAAACGGCTTTAGCTTGTTCTAATTGATATTATGCACTCTTGTGTGCATGCCGGATACTGTATATCCGAAAATAACGCTGTGGTTCACTGTAAAGTAAACGAATTTGCAATATGTCGGGCAAAGTTTCCGATTTGTGATCTTTCACGGCAACCATGGAGCACCTGTTGGTGATGCCACCAAAAATCCACTAGCCTTCCACATGCTCACCTTTGTTATATTTCCGTTTACAAAATTTGGACTGGTCAATCTCCACTCTGACATGCTCCCCGTCTGTTTTGCCAGGCGCAATTGTTGCAGAATATATCAGTAGTTCGATCCATTAACACTCCACAGTGAATTACAATGCTGTTGAGATATCGAGCCTGCTAGTTTCAAACCATGACCCCTTCCTTGTGGACATTGCAATGGTGATCTGAATCTCTGTCGCCCTTGTCTCCGGCACACCCAGCTAAAGTTGCGGTGGAACAATATAAAACATGGGGAAAAAAAGTATGATTGTTATATTTTCGCTAAAGTCAAAGTGTAAAAGGACAATCGGTCATGAATCATCTATCAGGTTTAAAAAAAAAGACTACGATGCTTCACAAAAAGTTGTGGCAATTTTGTCTTAGCTTTTACAAGTGTTGCAGAAAATTGTCGACTGACTATTTTGCTCTAGTCCCATGACTGACCCATTGAAAGAATTTTATTTCTTCCAGTAAATTGTTTTCAGTGTAATTTAACAAAACTATTTGGGCTTCCATACATTTGAGTGAAACAATTTTCCAAGGTATCACAAATAATTATTTTTATCAAATCAGTTGTATAATTTGGGAGCAAATTCATTACTTCCAACGCCAATCTGACATTTCGTGATATATGCATAGATATTTGGAGCGTTTTATAAAGTAAGCAAACACATAGCCGCATCTCGCGAGAATTTGTTTATTTTCATTTGTACTTTTTCTCAATTGACATATCATTTCACGTTATACATGTTTAACTTCCTCATCATTAGTCAAATTCCAACAATTATTGTATCGCAGTCCTATCTTCTTAATCATTAGTAACAATATCAAGCTTTTCCTAAGTCGCCAAATTGAGCATCTATATGTTTTTATTGAATAATAGTCGTAAATCGTTCTTTCTTACAATTATTGCTGTTAGTGGAATAATAAATTTATAGAAGCCAATTTAATTCACAAATATTTCTATGTCCAGACTAAACACACCAAGTAACATTTGTGGTTCTCTTTGCTTTGCACGACACGCCTCTTCATCGGCCACACTAGACCGACGCACGTACATCTTCTGCTTGCGGAAGATGTGCCGTTATGTGTGATGTGTAAAAACTTTACACTTAGTAAAATATGTTTTACTAAGTGTAAAACATATTTTAATTGAATGTCCAGCTTTTACCATTTATAGACTTTTACACTTTGGAATTTTGAACCCAACAATTATATTTTATCTATTCCAACCCATCCAAATGTATTTCCTTTTCTGAAAAGTATTGGATTTTACCACCTTATTTAGAAACTTTCACTTAATGTTTATACTTTATCATATTTTTAACTTTTATTATTTTAAAAGATAGACCTTGTGCCTGGCGCAGAATAGCCACAGTCGCCTTTGTGCCGTAAAAAAAAAACTAACTATTGCTTTGCACGACATCCATGGCATGGATTTGATCAGTTTCCTCTAAAGTGTGCTGACCTTGTTTCATATCCTGAATAGTGAAAATGTCCTCTAGATTCATTTTGCTAACCATAGTACGAGTAGTATTGTAAGACATTAATAACCTTCTTACTGTTCTTGTTATGTGCCATTAATTTATCAGATAGGTGCTTATTTAATTCTGCCCTGGTCTTAATGTGAAATAGAAAGTTCTTCACATCAATATATTTGTTCTGTCTGTTATATGGTAGTGAATTGCAGATTTACCCAGTCTTTTTTTGTGTCTTGTTCTTGTCATTAATCCTTCCATAGTAAAACAGAATTTGCACAAAACCAGTATCCATGGTATTAATCTTCTTAATAAATTTGTTTGCCTACTGAAGTTCAAAGTTTATATGTGGAGCAGCTAGGGCATATTTGGCCCTTGGCCCTTTAAACCTCACACAACCAACCCAAGTTTGTCATTAGATGATTAATGCACATGTCTTCAATGTTTATGACAAGTTAATTAGTATTTCTGAAATGCCATGCTCCACCAATTTTTTTAAAACCATGTCAAATCTTTTACATGAATATCAAATAAAAATTTAAATATTCTAATTGAAACAATACAGTCAATTCTTGTTATTCCAAACTCTAAGGGATCTTCAGAATTAGAGTATTTTGACCATATAATTAAAAAAAAAAATTGGAAATTTCAAGTTATACTAAATTTAAAAAAAATATATATTACAATAATAAAAATATTCATATTACAATAATAAAAAAAATTAACAGTAATTAATATTAAGCATGTTAAGCGACGAGTACAGACTGTTTTAAAAATAATTATGTAGTTACAGAAGTCGATTAATCTTTAAACGTGTCGTATTTGCTTGCTGTCACTTGATGCAGAATTTGACTCCAAGTCATCAGAGCTAGTCAAGCCAGTGTCTTTCTCCCATTCATGTAAAAACTGGTCCTGCACTCGCTGACAAAAATTGTGCAAAATGCAGCCACTTGGTATTGTAAGTTGTGAAGGGCTGCATTGTTTTCTTTCAATGGACACCTCCATATGCCTTTCAGCATCCCAAAGGCATGCTCACCATGAACTCTATTTTCGCTCAACTTTTTGTTATAAGCATCTTCTGCTGGAGATAAAGTCCCAGAAACAGGCTTAATCAGCCGTTTTTTAAGTGGATACGCTGAATTGGCCATTAAATAATATTGATCCAGTGATCTGTTCCCGATAGCTTGCATTTCTTGTCTAACAGTTCTCTGTTTTCACATAGTTCATACAATTCAGAATTATAAATAACTCTTGCGCCATGTACTGACCCTTGCCAACCAAAATTTATATTTATGAAAATTTTATTGTGGTAATCCACACCTTGCAGGACAACGCTGTAGAAATCTTTTCTGTTGAAAGTCTGGACCTCCAAGCCCCAATAATGAATTGGCTGCTTATAGGAGATCAGCACTTCTGGGAATTTTATCTCGCCTGAAAATGATCCCTCTATCTGCTTGCAAGTTTGGTTGAGCATAACACAGACAGTGGTGTGTGCCACGCTAAAGATGTGGGCAATGTTTCGTAACTCGCCGGAAGAGCCCTATTTTGCCAATGTGATTGCGAGACGTTTTCCAGCAGTTGGAGGATCTTTGCAGATCTTTTTTCGCCTCATAACTGTAGAATCAAGCCAATTGATAATATCAAACGTTGTCCTGCAAATAAGGGGAAAAAATACATTTGCTTGTCAACCTTAATTATATAATTTATGTATTCAAAAATTGATCGATTTGTCATCGACTTAAATTTTATGGTGCCGGGGGCACCAAGTATTTCATTACCGGTTAGTCACATGTAAACAAGGGGTTTAAGCGGGTATTACTGGACCACACACTAACTGTTATCTCTAATTTTTAAGACTTCAGTATAATATTTCTTAAAAATTATCTCAATGCCCCAGCAATAAACACGACCAATATGTTTGCAATGCACCAATATATGCCCAGGTCCTACTACACTTATTTGCATAATCCCGCAAGCCTAGCCCGGTACATGGGCAACTCCAATAGCCCATATACATGAAATCGAATGTTCTTTTTCTAAGTACAGCGCACTACTTTCTCGCCATCCTGTCATTTTTTGGGGAACTTAAAAACGACACAAACCAATATACTTTTGATACATTAAAATAAAATTGGGTAATCTGTTGGGGTGTTGTGCTCACTTTTATAAAGAATCTCCCTTATTGTATATGATGCTAAAATATTGCATTATAGATAGTACTTTGAGAACATTTATTACCTTGTTATTTAAAAGTCCATGTGGTTACAGATTTTTGGTTTTCCAAACAGCTTCTTATTTCCTTACTTTTCCTCCTGCAAAAAGTGTGATGATGTGATACGCACGTTCCGATATTTTCTCCACACTTGACATGGTGATTACTCAATCGTTTGTTCTTCTATCAACTTTGCTTGCTTATTTGAAATTTAGCAATTTAAAGCAACATTGGACAAACGTCTTTGTATAAGGATTTGGCAAGCAAAGCATCTAAGGTATTTTCAAATGTTTCATCTGACGACTCTGCACCGTCTCTTAACTGTCGGATATGTCATGGTTACTTTTAAGGGGTTATTTAGACACTAACAAAACCAAAAAGAAGAACGATAACATTAATCGTTGTTTAATTTAAGAATTTACCTGGCGTGATCGTATAGTTTTAAACAAAAGTAAACACACAAGACTAACATTTGGTGACCAAATGAAAAGAAATTTATTTAAAAATCAAAATAAAGGTAACGGAAAACTTAAAAACCTTACAAATGCAATACTAGTTAAAACAAAAATAATTTAAAAAGGGAGGGTAACTAAAAATAAAAAAAACCCTACTAACTTCAGTAATTTAGTCGAGAGAGATACGACAGGAGGTTGAGGCGATACATTAAGAGCACAAACAAACAGAAACATGGCCAATCCGCTATTGCCATTAATAAAGGTGTCCAAGACTGGGAGGTGGACGAAAAGGAGGTACTTAGCACATCCTTCGACGGAGGGTCAACTCCGATGTCAGCGACAGAGGTGGTCTGTCACAAGGCGGCGGCCGGGGGTCCAGCAAAAGGATAGAGTTCAGAGGTGGTTGGTGGATGGGATCTTCTTTGAGCGAGGATCACCGGCCTGACGGGTGAAGAAGGAGATATCCAGGGCTGATATCTGAGCCAACGGCAGAGGACTGGGTCATCCCTCTGGGTGCTACGTCGATAGGTGGCGGGGGTTATTGTATTTAACCCGGCAACATCTATTTGGATGGGTGGCTCTCGTGCACCGGTGGGTGGCGGCGACTGTTAAATTGGCTCAAAACCAGTGGAAAATGACTCCAGGCAGAGGTTATCACCCTATTTGCAATTGAAAAACTCTTAGGGGGTTATGAGAAATGGGGGAAATCTAAGTTTGGACTTAATGGAATTAAAAGTGAAGGTTCCCAAGTACAAGGTTTGACAATTAAATAGGGTAAAAGCGTAACACAATGCAATGTGCGAAATCCAGCATCTAGTATATTTGGAAAAGGCTTGAACACCTTTTTTTAACAGCCATCATCACTTCTAGATCACTCGATGGATTTTTCGAAACTATCTGTATCGTTTTTCTTGTTGTCCATATTCCAATTTAACCTTAAGAGTCGCGACTATATATTTAATAATTTAATTGGATTGTCTCTAAAGACAGCTAATTCAAGAAATCGCTGCAATGTGCGCAAAATTGAGTTCGATGGGTGTTGCAGAACAGTTAATTCTCAACGAAATTGATATGTTTTTCTAATATATATATATATAATGCATACACGGCTATATGTACTGATAGGATGTTGTTAAAATATATATATATATATAAACACTTGGTAATTCAAGTTGCTTCAATCTTCATACTTAGAAAAGGATAAAGTTTATCAATTATATCCGTTGATGTCATAGCAACTGAAGGTAAAGTGTTCGGTTTCCCTGGCTACCCATCCCCTCAGGGGGTTTACTTTCTTTAAGTAAACACGGGCTTCACAACCCCGAGGTACCCTAGTGATCTTTCTCTTTTTTTTTTGTTTCCTTGGGAGCTCATGTCTTGTGGGTACGGGTGTGGCGAATCAGTCTTGTCCTAGCTGGGTATCTCACTTTTCTTTCCTTTCCTTTTTCTGAGTACCCTACCTTGTGAACTGCATTTAATTTCTTTTTTCTTTACAAGTTTGAATTTTGTTGCTTTTATTTGTCACATTTTTTCTTCAATTTGAGTTGTGTTGAATTTTGTTTTTGAAATGTCGTATTTTTGACCTGCACGTTTGCCGTGTGCTGCGACCCGTAGGGGGGAAAATGGGATCCTGGGGTCCCTTGGCGTTCCCTTTGGCCCACGCTTCACCTTAAACGGGAGGCAGAGTTAGGCCCGGCTCTGTCAATCGGCTGGTGGTAACAGGATACGTCTGTGTTGCTGACTGCTCATGGGCAAGGACCGTGATCTTGTATCGTGGAACGGTCTCGTCGTATCACTCCCTAGTTAGTGCCGTGCCTGGGTTTTTTTTCTTTTGGTTTGTTTTATTTACTTTTTTTCATCCCAGTTGTCCGGTGGCTGGCTACCCTTGTTGGGCCCGGTGGTGGGTGGGACATACGGCGAGAAATATCTCCATTTTTCATGTTTTTTTTTCCCTCGTGCCCCGATGGTGGCCTACATCCATCAAACCACAGTAATTTTTCTACTCTTACCAATAAAGCAACATTAAATGAAAAAATTGATATCGTACCTAAATTTCTAGTTCTTACCTCCGTAAACCAAAACCTAAACCAAGTGTCTCCATTTATCATTCAAAAAGGTCTGCAAAGTATTGGCGGTAATCCAAAGACGGTTAAGAAACTGAATTCTGGTGACCTGCTTATCGAATGTGCCAATGACAAACAATCTACATGCTTCCTTAATGCCAAACACTTAGCTAATTTTGAAATTAACGTCACTCCTCATAATAGTCTTAACTCCTCTAAAGGAGTCATTAGCGAAATTGATCTACAGAACATTGACGAAACAGACATTCTAACCGAGCTCTCTCCACAAGGTGTCACAGCTGTGCGCCGAATCACCATAAAAAAAGGTTCAGAAACTTCAAAAACTAAACATTTAATTCTAACATTCAATTCTCCCAAACTCCCAAATAGTATCAAAGCAGGATATCTCAACTGTCCCATACGCCCTTACATTCCAAATCCACTAATATGCTTCAAGTGCCAGCAATTTGGGCACTCTAAAAACACTTGCCGCAGCAAGGAGAGATGTGCAAATGGTTCGGATCTTGAGCATACTTCTGAAAATTGTAAAAATCCCCCCAAGTGTACCAACTGTTCAGAATCTCACCCAGCCTATTCTAAATCTTGTTCAAAGTGGACTTTTGAAAAGAAAGTTCAAGAAGTAAAAACCTTACAATCTGTTTCTTATCCCGAAGCCCGTAATATTGTAAACTCGAACCAAACTAACGCTAAAACCTACTCACAAGCAGCCCAGGCTAAAATAGTACCAACCCCAACAGAATCCAAACCTAAAACTCGTTCAATAGAAACCCAAACTACCGCCTCTCATGTAAGATTCCGCATTGGCATGGAGTTTGATCCCGATGTACCTTTTGAATTTAAACAAGAATCTGCTTCTTCATCTGGAATATCACAAGAAACTATGACTGAGATTTCCAAAAGTATATCTCAATCTACAACTAAAATCTCCACCCTAAACAAAGGAAAACCAAAAAAACTAAAAACTATGATTGTACAGAAGTTCAAATACCTGTAAAACAGAGGATCAATAGAAAATCTGCTGGTCGGACTATTGACTCCTCTGATTGCATCGTATATGATGCATCGGAGATGGACGTGGAGGACGAGCTCCGTTCAGTTTTCCTTCATAAAAATAAAAAAGAACATAGGAAGAACAATTCTTAAATTATGGATTTTAAAACCTACTCGTATCGAAATTTTATATTTTAAAATGTATTGACTATATTTTAAAATGTGTTTAATATTCATTTTTCATCTTTTTAAATCTTGAAATCATTAAAAACACGAAATTCATCATCCTTCATTGTCATAAGCATCCTCATTATTTAAATTTCTTAACTTTTACTATTTTATCTAATAAAACATGTTATCAGTATTCGTTCAAATTTTTCTTTTAACTTTTTACCAAAACCGTCAACTTTTACAGTTGTACTAGATATATTTTTACCCTTTACAACGTTTTTACTTTTAAAATGGTCAAATTAGAAGCATCGCAACAAAGAACTAATAAGTCATGTGTTTGGCGCAGCATGGCCAAAACTGGCCCTTGCGCCACTAAAACCTAACCAACCAACCTGGCTACCCATTTTCTCTACGGTAAAAAGTGATGGAGTTTTGGCTTAGAAGGACCATTGGTTGGTTGGTGTTTTATGGCGCAAGAACCAGTTATGGCTAAGCTGCGCCAAACTATAGTTAAATTACGAAACTGTACAGATTAAATATGGTTTATTAAACCGACGTCTCGTAGAAACAAAAACAAATTAGGGTGAGGCTCATCGCTCAGCAAGTCTGTTAATAAAGATTTATGAGTACCAAAAATGGCTTAGTCTTTTGTAGTTAAAATAGGACATACACACAAAAAAAATGGAACGATTCATTGGATACGTTCATTTTGCTTTAATCCATAGACAACAGTGTCGTACGTACTCTAAAGGAGTTATTTATCAAAACTTTAAATTCCTTCACCCTGTGAATATAAATGTTTGGCGCAGCTTAGCCAGTTTGTCTCTTGTGCCACCAACCAACCGTCACCCTGTGTGTTACTCATTAAGATAATTATATCACTATTAAATAGACTAATAATTTCTTTGAATTTGACTAGTTATTAAATTAAACATTTCTTACCTAGCATATCCAACACCACTTAGACAACAAGGCCTGAAAACTGACTCTAAACATTTGTATACAAAAGTGTGAAAAACAAAACGGAACTTAACCGCGTAGTGGCGTGGGAACACAACAGCCAAATAGTAAACCTTGACCATGTCCTTTCGGTGTTCTGCTCACTTCTCGTCGGTCTAAGTGTGACGACTCCTAGTTGTTTTCGGCAGAAGAACGCTGGCCTTGTTATCTAGATGGTATTGGTATACCTCATTGTTTTAAATCATGGCTTTAAATTCACTCCCTACACATCAAACACTAATTCTATGTTTATTGCAAGCAAGAATGTAGGGTAAAAAAATACAATTTTATTGATTTCTACTGAAGATATAAATAAATATTTCTTCATTTTTCTGGTTTCTGTCGACCATTCCAATAAGTTGATAATGCCTATGTCCTCCCCAACTTTTCATCTATATTCATCAGCAGTAAGATTTGGAAATCTCCTCAGCTGAAATCAAATACATTTCGGAATTAAACAAAACCATATTCAAGAAAAAAATTGTACATTAGCAAAACTTCTAAGTTTTAAATAAAATTATTCTTTATGAAATAAATAATTCGTATTTGAAAGCTAACGCTCATCCACATCCAGGGGCCTTACAGCGCGAGAACACCTCAAGAAACGTGGTCTCTGCTCATTTTGAAAATAAAGGGTCTTTCACATTTCCTTCCAAAACGTTAATATGCTATAGTATGTAAACTTTATATAAGACAATTTGATAACTTAAGATGCAATTGCTTTTTAGAGTTTCTATGCATATAAAATATCGGCAAATTATTAGCAAAAATATATAAAGTTACCTTGTTAGTAGATGAATTGTTCCATAAGCAAGTTGTAAAATTTAGCCTGACCAAACATCGATTTAGTGCATTTCACACCCATGGAAGTTGACTTTCTCGCCTATCTTTGAGGTGATATGTTCCAGCAGGTTCTCCTTTATCCTTCCAGGTTGATAAACCAGTCGCGGAATTGTACTATCTTCCGCGCTGGTTTGGAGGGGGCGAGCTGATTGTCCTGTCTGCTAGGGCCGGTGAAAATTGTAAAAAATCTGATGAACCATCACAGAGTTTATCAATTTTTTCCTTAATGGATTTCCCTTTTTGTTTATTTCCATTTTAAAGTTAATTTTTTTGGCAGTAGTTAAGGAGAATATTTGTGGACGACCAAATAATTTTACCAACATTTTTTCTAAAACATGGCCATCATTACAAATTTGATCTTCAAACAATTTATTGTTAAAGATTAGGTTGTATGTTATAGAACAGGCAACATTTTTTTGGTTCATGTAAAAATGTGTCCTTAAATTTTGTGCATAGCGCATCTATAACTAAATAGTTTATGTAAACTGCATCAATAACGCTATCCTGGGAATAGCAAAGACTACCCCTATCTAAAGCTTTAATATAATTATATTCCTCATCCAAATATACTTTCATCCTTGCCTACTAAAATTTTTTGACAATGTTGACATTTGTAACATTTCAGAAGACTGCGAAACACTATCCTGCCGCATATGGGATTATAGAATACAAATCAATGTGCTTCATGTAATCTGTTTCAGAAATGCTAATATGAAAAGTGCTACAATCCACAACGTCAAAATCAGGATTAAAATGAAAGCTTGTAACATTGACATTTTTTTTTATCTGCCGACAATTTCAACGCAGAATGTACCCTTAATTTATATTCCGCTTCGTACAGTTGTCTAGCACTTGTAATATATTGACTGCCACACAGTTGCTTGTGCAAACCAAACCTTGTCTCTAGATCATATGTTTGGAATTTACTAGGCAAAATAAATTTCTAACTAAATTCCTTTGCACAGATAGCAGTTACTTCCAGTAGACAATGTGTAGTAGCACAAAGCTTTGCGAGGTTCTTTACTAAAAGAACCTACGTCACAATTCATAGTTTCCCAGTCATCCAACCAGTTTCAGAATTTCTTAGTGGAGAATGAAAAACAAATCTGGAGTGTATTCCATGTAATGTAGACTTTACATTTACTATGTTCCACCAAGTTGGAATGATTTCAATGATATCAGAAGTATCTTTATAATGTCGTAGTTGTTTTCTCCTCCAAAGCTCTTTAACGATATACTCATTAAATATATTCAGAGCCAATTTTACATTTCTAAATTGAAGGCTGAAGGGATTTATCGTTTAAATTAAAACCATATTTTGCCAATGGTTGGGATTCCAAAAGACGGTGATAATCGCACCTTAAAGTCTAACTGCCACCGGAATAACCTGATAAAAACTTACAATAAAAATTGAAATCGCTTCGACGTGTGTTCTAAACAGCACGCGAGTCAACTAAAATGGTAGAAACGATTCCAAATCACTTCCTCAGTGATAAATCACACCAACTTCAAAAGTGAAAGCAAATAACTCACTGCAGTATTTAATAATTTAAATCCAGTATCATATATCGCTCAGTAAAAGCCTACGGAAATTTTCCCGAAGAAAAAACCGCATTCCAGCTAATACTGACAAAATATAAATGATACTGCAAGAAAACACGTGCAAAATTTCAGCAGAGAAATTTTTAAGCCTAAGCCGAGACTATATTGCTTTTATATTGCCGAGACTATATTGATATTATATTGCTTTCAAAAATTGCAAAAACAGACTTAATTTAAAAGTAAATGTTTACATTATGTGTGTTGCCATTTTCTTTCTAAGAAAAGGAGTTGGCAATCTAAGTAGTTTAAATAACGTTATCATATAATTCCATATATTCCCTCTTGTTTATTTTAAAATTATCCCATACTTTCTGTGCATGTTGAAAGTCTACGTATGTAATATGGGACTCGTTGCGCTTATTGTAAAAAGCCTGCTTAGGGGGAAGGGAATCTACTGTCAGTTTTTCTAAAGAATCCATAAAATCGTAAGGATACACCCCCTTTCTATGTAGAAAGTTCATTTCTTCGTCGGAGAAAACGGTCTATGAAATGTTGTTTTTCTAAATTATTTGACAGGTTTTCAATGCTACTTGCCATCAACCGAAATGAATCGGGAATAGAACGCTGAAATGTGTCGATATTTTAAAAAAAGGAAATTTAATTTTCCGTGTTTTCATGGATGACATCGATGTTGAAATAATCTTTTCCTAATACTTTAATGAATAAATGAGTTGAATCGCGATAACTTGTGTATTCGAGATTCTAAATTACATGTTACTTGAGCCTGGCCTCTGGTCTTTCACTTAGTAGTTGGATTCCGTGAACGACATTTGATTCATATTTTCAAACATTGAAATATCTTTTAGAGCCATTGGAAATTCTAGTCTCGTAAAATTCAAGTAATCCGAGATTGTTCGTAATGAGAAATTATGTTGGTAGGCGCGGGATGCAATACAAGATAAAAATCGCCCATTTAAAGCAACAATTGTTGTTATTCCCAACGTTGGCTACGGCATGTTTTGTTTGAAGACTTGTGGCAGTTCCAAGTACGAACGGGCGGTGACTATGTGTTTCTGCGTACTTCCAATGCAATGATTTCATCTAATGCCCTTCCGATTACTTTTCCTCAAAGCCTTCGGCTAAAATGTTGCTCATTGTCCATCATACAAGGGATCTAATTCTGTTCCCAGTAGAACTTCGTTTTAAAACATTTCGCATCAGAAATACAATTTCTAGTCGTTATTTTTACGTATTGACAAATTAAACGTCAGTTCACTCTTAATTCGGGTCATGAAAGACTCGATTTTCCTGAGATGTTAATTTCTTTTGGAAGGAATTTTTTTTTTAAATCTAAATGTTCTTCGTTGTTTAAAAGAGACTCGGCCTACAAACGGTTTTGGAATGCTGAATTTACACGAGACGTTCCGCTTTCAAAAGAAGTTGTTGAGGTGTGCGGTTCCGTTTTGAATAAGCAGAGACGGGATGTTTAAAATCTATCGCTACTTGTTGAATTCTAAATAAATGTTCAATATTTTTTTTTTTCATTTCATACTTAAATTTATCTGTACATGTAGCATACTTGATTCGTGAAGTAAAGTAGCCATATTATAAATTGTTTGCCCAAACACAATTTTTTTTTGGGGGGGGGGGGGGGGGGGTTATAAAATTATGTTGTCTAAGAACATACATAAGTGCTAGAATTTTTTATTTAAAAACAAAATTCAAACAATTTTCAATCAGTTTAAGAATGTGGCATTAATTTTTATAATTAAATGTTTAAATTGAAAAAATATATTTGATATATAATTCTATGCTGTTTTGTTTTTAACATTTATCTTGACATTTTGGTTTTCTATAGGAGTTGCATCTCTATTTTATAAATCATAGTAAAAATACACTTTAAATTTTTTTATACTGAAGTGGTACACTCCCCTCATTACAAAAATAGCAAGCATACTCATTTCGAACAGAAATAGCTACATTCTTCGCGTTGTTGGTCCCTTGATGTGATACAGACTTCATCCGTTCTTGTTCCTCGCGCCAAAGGCCCTCTCGCACACTGTCGTCGTTCTGTGGAGTATCCGCGTAGTTGCTTGGGCAATAGGTTTTGGATGCAGCTCCGAATTCTTCCTTGATGAGAAAATTATGGAGGCAACAACGTGACCATCGTGGCCTTTTCAGGGCCCAAAGACATGGTCGTTAGCAGTACTCTCCACCGTAAAGCTAAAATGCTGAAAGCATTTTCAATGCACTTCCTTGCCCTTGAAAGACGATTTCTTGGGTCAAGTGTTTGCTTGAAAATGGCTTCATCAAATTGAGCTTCAAGGGGAAAGCCTCATCTGCCACAAAAACATAGGACAGTGTCGCATCGGATTCAGGAAGTGTATTAGGTATTGGCAAAAAGGAAGGTTCCTGGTCAAGGCTTTGACCCAATGTACAATTCCGAAATACCCCCGTCACTAATACCTACACCAAGGAAGGTAAACGCGTAGCTGGCATCACATGCAGCCATTAACACAATGCTGTGAAACTTTTTGTAGTTAAAATACTGTGATCCTGAAGATGGTGGAGCTTTCAAGGCTACATGCTTACCTGCAACAGACAATAATATTCAAGGTTTAAAGATAACTAAAACAGTTTTAATAACATTCTAAAATTTTAAAACAAGAGCATAATAATTTTAAATTTAATTTAGGAAATTACACATATAACAGTAAAACTTTCGATATTAAGGATATTAAGGAAGGCCAAAAATTAACATAATAACAATTTATTGCATATAAACACCTAGATGTATATTAAATAAAAGGGAGACATGAAAGGAAATTCGTAAGATTACAGCTAAATCTTTAAGATCCAAAATTTATGCCAGCCGCAGATAAACTTTATCGATATAATTTTGCGCATTTATATATTCCATCGTCAAATTCATAAAATATGTGGATTTACCATCTATTGCTCCAACACAATTTGGAAAGTTCCACTTGTATTAAAAACCTATGGGCAAGGCTCCCAATCTTCCGGAGTCGTCGGAGCAGTCAACACCATTGGCCCCAGTACCACCCAAATAGCCTCGCAAGTTTCTTGGACAATTCCACAGACTGTTGATTTTCCAATCCGGTATGCAAATGACAATTCTGTGTAATTTGCTCCAGTAGCTAGAAACCTAGAAGATCATTGCAATTAATATTTAGCCAATATTCATGCTTTATCTCTAAGAATTTGTCAATTAGGAAAGACTTGTTTAAAAAAAATATAAAATCTAATAATTTAACACATATTCTCCCTTACTTTTTGTTGTATGCCATTACCAGTCGATTATGACATGTGCCAAAAATGATGAGAACTTTATAATAGAATAAATGCATGTACTTGGAACGGCAGCTTGCAATTAACTACTATAGCAGTATGCTACTTTGAAATAATCATAGAATAGTTGAGTTGTACCGATACACTAAAGTAAATATATCCAAATGTCGAGGATATTGTGGATTACATTACACCACTAGAAGTCCTCCTAACTTTTGAGTAATGGAATCTATAGAACCAATACCAAATCTGTCAAACTGTTCTACAAAATTTCACGTCAAAACTAAAGTTTGAAGTGCAGAACAATAGACCTTCAGTCGCAGTGCTTGCTCCAACATGGGCCCCCATCCACACAAGTCAAAGTCAATGTTTCAATTAAAAAATTATATGGGGAAGGGGGCCAACTAATTCTATTCTCAGAATATTTAGTAAAACAAACACTATTGAGTGGTTATACATATTAGTCATTAATTGGCAATTAGTTGTTAGTTAATAATTGTTCATTATCAATAAGTTGTTAATTACAGAGGAATTTAATACATTTCTTAAAATTTCCCCCTTTCCTTTGCGAGTTGTATATAATCAAGGAATGGTAATAGTATTATAATACGAAAATAAAAAATTATTGGCAAATATTAATAATTGGGTAAATTAGTATCGTAAGCAAATAAGTGAGGGTTTTTACCTCAAACAAACAGCCAATCTATCTGCTGCAGGAATCGCCTTCCTCGGCCTTGTATCTTGCTTTGTCAGCCTGCTGCCGACCAAATTCAACAAATGATCCAATTGCTGGTCCTGAAAAAACATGATAATTTAATTTCAATCATAGCTTATATCTTTTGGTTTATAAAACACAATAATTTAAAATGTTTAAGTAAAATTCTAATAAATTATTAAAAGTTATTTTTGGTTCCACTGACCTGTAAGGTAATATATGAAATTTTTAATTATTCAGTAAACAATTATTATTGAAGAGCACAGTCCAAGATGTCTTTTAGGTGGGCTGGCAAAATTTTCATCAAGTTGATTTCTTTTTGATAATTTCATTAGTAACTTATTTTTTACAATATTAATGAAGCAAAACTTACTTAAATTACAGTGTCATTTATACATAATATGCCAAATACCTTGCAAAAGCAAGTGTTTTGAAACCAAAATATTATTATTAAAATTTTGAATTAAAGAATAAAAACACTTACCGACATCCTGGTGTAATTGAAGAAAAGTTCAGGATATTTATTCTTTTCGGAGTGTCGGTAACAGTGCAACTTGAAAACCGTATTTTTTTCCTTCTGTAGAAAAAATGCTGCGGCACTGCTCCCTTGGATGAAATATGCGGCGGTTTAATAAATAGGAACAAATAATTTTATTCCGCCGGATGATATATTTTTTTTGATCGTGCGAATTCATTTTGCTCGTTGCGTTGTAAACAGAGGTTTGCAGACTTTACACGTCAACACGAGATGGACATGCGCATGCGCGTATTTCTGCTCAGCGATTGGTCAGAGCATCGCGATTCGCGCGGCTCAGTCTGAACGCAAGGTCTGAATAGGCCTTTACAGTAGTGGTTTCCGTTTATTTATTGTCCTTCCCCCCCATTCGAATTTGTGTGTTTTCTTGAGCTGTGGCAAGCTAGTCGGTTCTTGAGAAAGTTTTGACAAATAGCACACGAATTTTTAATACTATCGTGCTTGACTTTTTGATGATATGTTAGGTTTTTACTACCAGTGAAATTAGCATTGCATTGATCGCAAGTGAAGGATTTCTCGGCAATATTTGTAATATCCTATTAAAAAAAAGTTAGTGTAAATAATTGTGTATTAGTGGGGTGAATAAAATTTAAAATGTTTGAGTTTTTACCCCGTTAGCCTGAAGGCCTGGGATACATTTCGAAGGTATCCCTTCCCGAAGGTATTTCTTCATTATTCAGATTTAACTTTCACAATGTATTTTATATTGTCGTTTTATATTAATTTTTTTTTTTAATAAATGTATTTAGATTTTAATATTGGTCCGAAATATGACAAATGTTTGGCGCAGCATAGCCCAAGTGTTGCTCTTGCGCCACTAAACTCCAACCAACCAGCATTATAACCACGACCAATTAGTCTCGATCTAAAGACATGTATTAATGCTGTTGTTTTTTCACTTGTAGAGAAACCTTTCACAAAAGAACATCCTTTGCAGTGCAGGCAGACAAGTTAGCTTCATTTAGGGGGCGTTGCGATCGTTCGAACGCAGAGTATGTCAACAACGGTGTGTTTGGTTGGCGTTTTATGGCGCAAGAGTCGGAAATGGCTAAGCTGCGCCAAACACATGACTTCTGGGTTCTTATTTGTGTTGCATGGTAATTTTAAAAAGTAAAAACTTTGTAAAGGATAAAAATATAAATTTATTGCAACTGTGAAAATTGAAATTTTTTCGATAAAAAGCTAAAAGATCAGGATAAGTACAAAAATGGACAAGACAGGACGATAAAAACTAAAATCGTATAACTTTGGATTAGTTGTCCGGGTTTTGTTCCACAAGGGCCAAACACTAGATTTATAAACAAACATTAAAATTCTTAAATATATAAATAAACAAGACTTAAATTCAAAGATGAAAAAATCCTGCGTAGTTTAAAAATATAAATAGTGAGGCATGAGGTGGACGATTTAATAAATATGATAAAGTGGGATGTGAGGTATTAAAAAAGCGATTGTATAAAAATCTAAGACTAGGACAAAAAGTTAAAATATGATGAATGGTGAGAGGTTGTTGGCAATATGAACAAAATGGAGATAATTCATTCAATAAAAGATGGTTATGAGTGATTCTAGAATGACCAACGCGAAAGCCAACAACGGTGTGAAATATCACGTTGAGTGCGAGGGAAAGTAAACACTTCTGACAATTTTTTTTTTCGTCAAACTTTTTTTTTTATAAACGTGCGAACAAGAGTTTAAAATATATAATTCTATTATTTTCGATTAGGTTAACAAGCCATTCGACATTGCCAAAGATGGTGATTAAAATCGGTAGCAGCAATTAAATTTTGAATTTAATCATGGGCAAGGTTACTTGAAACGAATGTTTTGTCACCAACTGCCCAGTCAATAATATGCCCTTTAGTGCGTTCCTCCAAACTGGCGAGAACACATTCATGGTTATATTCATTGATATGTTCTATGCGGGCAACTATAACTATCACCTGCGAAAACTTCTGTAATCGCTACAGTCAAAAAGTTAGTTACACAAACACACTGTCCTGTACTTCGTTCAACCTAGTTGGCAACTCGCAGTCCTCGTGGAAAAGTTTATTCTTTTCAGTGGCACGCACTTTCAGTAATGGACTAAGGCAAGAATTCCTAAATGCCCTTAAAAATTGAAGTTTTCTTGCCTGCTCAGTCGAGTGAGACCATTTCCGTGACGAAATGGTACGTTTGATCCTGGTTCTGGAACATTATTTGAAGGCGAAGATGAATGAAGTTGTCCACATCGGCTTTGGACATCGTGAGATCTTTCAAAATGACTTCCATCGCGTATCGAGTACAAGTTTTTTGGTGAAGGCTGCCCAAACAGGTGGTGTCAAGGAGATTCCCTCTTTGGTGAGTTGTAGGTATTTTTGCTCATCCAACGAGTAATTGTACCCTGTTGTTGCCCATGTATTGTCGGACGATTGCGAACACCAGTTTGTTCAGATGGAGCATATTGTCAGGAAGATAGTTCAATTGCATTCTCCCTTCGCTGGCTAGAAGATTATTGTAATTGGAGTTGCTCGTTGCTGAAGGCATGTCACTGTGATGCAGGTGTTGCTATTGATTGAAAAAAGATAGAGATTGAGGTGCCCAGTAACTCTGGGCGGGAAGAACTCACCGAAGGTGGGTTTTTTGGAAGGTAAGGAGGAGAAAATAAGGAAAGTAGGGTACAGTGTGAAACACGAAAATCCTAGGATTTTTTTAGGATGTTTATGGATAGGGAATTTTTATTTTATTTTCCAACTTTTCTTTTTCTTCCAACTTGAACCTTATCATAAGACAGCCGAGAGCCGTTCTTCCGCTGAAACCTAACCCTGAGTTACCTACAACTGTGTGTGTTTACAAGAAATTCATTATATATACTGATTCGCGAAGTTGTATCGAAGCATTGCAAAATATCTCTTACAATAGTCATCCTCTAGCTTTACAAATAGTTAAAGAGTGTAACGATCTTTCAGAGCAGTCTTTTGATATTATTTTTTGCTGGATTCCGGCACATGTGGGAATTCAAGGCAATGAGAGAGCTGACACAGCAGCAAAACATACTCTCATTTGCTCAGACAACTTCGTACCTCTGAATGATGCCAAACTAGCAGTTAAACAAGCACAAAATAAAGTATTAGAACTAAATTGGAATAATCAAATTAACAATAAACTATTTTCGATAAAACCAACAATGCAACCATTTAAAGCAATTACATTAAATAGATGGATGGACGTAAATTTAACAAGACTGCGCATAGGTCACACACGTCTCACTCATGCTTATCTTCTACTTAACGAACCAGCACCGGTTTGTACCCGGTGCAATTGTCTTTTATCAGTTAAACATATTTTGTGTGTATGTCCAAATTTTAATATTCCAAGACTAAGCCATTTTGGTAGTACTGTTTTAACATTAAAATATTTACTTACCGATGACCCTCATCAAAATTTATTTATTTTTTTGCAGAACATTGGTTTTAGTGGCAAGATTTAATTTAGATAGTTTCATAAACTAACAAATGTTTGGCGCAGCTTAGCCGAGTTTGGCTCTTGCGCCATAAAACTCCATCCAACCAACCTTCAACTGTGTGTAAGCTCAAACCCCAGGGGGCTCGCATCTTGCGAGTAAGGACTTGGCAACCGCGAGGTATCCTAGCTGGGCCTTAGCTTTTTCTGTTCTTTCCTTTTTTCCGAGGGCCCTACCATGTGCACGATTTTTGTTATATTTTGTTCTAAAGTTCATTATTTCCCTCTGTTTATGATTCTTGGATTTTTCTTGTTTATATTCAATTATTGTTTCGTGGGTTCAGTTATGTTGTTTCACTTATTGTATTGTCGGTTAGTTTATTTTGTCCCTTTGAGTTTCTTATTGTCAGCTGTCGCAAGCGGGTGCCTTATCGCTTTGTAACGTGATCGACACATTCATGCTTTTCGATTGGTTTTGGGTAGGGATTAAATTTTTTCACCTCAATGTAACGAGTGTACATAAGGTCGTGATTTGAAATGGAGCGTGAAATATTTTTAAATATTTAACCCATATAGACTCATCGGGTGTAATGGAAGTTAGTGAACTTCCATTGCACCCGATGAGTCTAAATGGGTTATTTGGCATACGTCAGAATCACTACACTTTGTTGGTTTATTTGCACACAAACTGCAATATTTGTTTTCAATTTCAGCGTGTAACACCTTTCCAGTTTACAAAGAAATTACTGTCGCCACACCATGCAGCGATGCGTAGCCACGCTTCAGCCATGTTCCATCGACTGTGACCGATGTCTCTACTGGGTCATTTGTACCATCACTTTCTTTGTGAGCTTCCCCGTCAATTTCTTCTGAATATTTCTTTAGCAGCCGCATCAATTTTATCTAAATTCATAACTTTTGCTGCTTTTCTTGAGATTTTGCAACACCTTTCGTAGCTTCTACAATCTTTTCGTTATACGTAGTAAACTTTGTTGGTGGCGGTGGCAAGTCCATCATTGCACAAAGAATAACACCGGATTCCCTGGCCTTGCTTATTGGCCGAAGACCATAAATAAACATAAAATTCACATCAAATGTGTTCTTTGAAATCATTTGGGAGGTGCTCTCATTACAGAATTGGCAAGTTAATCTTAGCGTCGAAGCAAGGCCTCGAAAAGAATGCTCTTCTAGTTTTAAACTATCTTGCTTACAAATATTGCAGACAGAACAAGATACTATCAATTTCTTTAGTAATTTAATTGATGTGTCCTGGCTATGCTGATTCCCCAAAAAATTTCTTTTCTTCTTAGAAGACAACTGTCGTGGCATTTTGCTTCAAAACAAAATTAAAAACGATTGTAAATTTACAATCACACCTACAAATTCTCATATAACAATTAGATGTTTGCTAATAAAAAACGGATGGAAGAAAACACTGAAATCTCATAAACAATAACAAACGCCTAATGTTACTAGGTTAAGGTCACAGTTGAATAAGTTAAAATACAAAGCAAATAATTGTATGTATGGCTCAAATAGTAGTTAATTAATAAACAGAAACGACCAGGGAAAACAAATCTAACCGATACTCAAAGCGAGAGATGTTTCCGCAAAGCTGCTCTGTCAAAATTGCGACATATACAAAGTTTAAAAACAAGATTTAAAGCAGTTTCGATAATTTTGTAAATACACATGGATATATCAGTGTGTTCAAATATTCGATTGCATCAGCAACACTGGAACTAAATAACTGTGCTGCCAATTTTACTTTCATTTTTTGTTTAGAAAATCTGACATGTCCTGCTCTTAATTTATTTCCCAAGTGAAGACCTTAAATATCCTGCAGTTTGTGTAATGCTTCCACAAACTTCCAGTCTATTATTTCTGAAGAGAAAATACTTTTCTTTTCTCCAAAAGTATTTCGCACAAGTTTTAACGTATGCGGTGGATCTGGGAAAATTGCAATTTCTCTATTGCAATCCTCAGGATAAGGAAAGCAAGTTTTCAAAGTAATGTCATCATCGAAATTGCATCCAAGTTGCTTGGCCATTGTGAAATTGCTTGAAAGACCAAAAGTTAACGACACTACGTTTAATATTATATTGATACAGAAGGGATAAGCAATTCTTAATGAGTGTTTGATTTTTCGTGGAATTTAATCCATCGGATAAAAAATAGCCGATAGGTATTTTAAAGTGGCTATTAATGCAAACCAAAACCTTTGTTGGAATGGGCTGGTTCCAAGACACTTCGGGTAGACGGCTTCCTTTGTTTAATCACCTAAAAAATTATATGTGTAAGTTTATGGGAAACAAATCTATATTAAAAAGTAATAACTCATTTCATATAAATTTATATATTAATTATGCATTTTACAGCCAGTTCTTGCTAACTGCTAAACAGTGCCGTCACACAAAAATACTGTTTTTTTTAAATAATATAATGCTTGTATTGTTTAATCATGGCATGAGCTAATTTAAACAAATAAACAATTGTGTAAATGAAAGAAAAATATCAATAAAATTTGCATACATTTCAGTGCTTTCTTGCATGCTATTGAATGTTTACCTAAAATTAAACTTATTAAATTAATTTAAAACAAAAAAACTAATACCTTTTGTAGATGAGATGGGAAATCGAAGATTGTGGGTAAAGCATTCTCTCGTAATCTGACACAGGAAAGTGATGATACCATCTTATCAAACGAGCTCGGGCCATTCTCCTAGCTTTAAATTTTATTTCGCAACAAGATAGTTAACTCTGGATAGTTTACACAGATTCCAATAGTTGCATTGAAGTCTTACAAAATCCGTTATCTCAAAGTCATTCCCTCGTCATTCATATTTTAAAAATTCATGCAAAACTTTTAAAAAGAAATTTTAGAGTATTTTTTTGTTGGATCCCAAGTCATGTTGGGATCAGTGGGAACGACAGAGCTGATCTTATCGCTCGTTCAGTTCGTGGTCATAAGAGTAATTTTCTTTTCCTTTGCGATGTAAAAAAAAATGTCTAGAAACGTTTTATCTCTACATTGGCAGTCTATGTGGGATTTGAATCAACATACCGACAATAAACTATTTTGTATAAAGCCTAGTATTAAACTTTTTAAAACCACCTCTTACGATAGACGTACCAGTGCAATTTATACTGAGCTTATAAAATTATACATTACCATTAAATTTTACTTGTTTTTTTAACTGCAATTTTTCCTATGGGAAATTGATGCTCAATTTTTTTTCAATTATTGCAAATAACAATATATTTATCAACATTACTGGCTCCAATCTAAAACCTTACACACACATATATATATTAATTTAAGTAGGAAGAATCATGGTTGAGGATTTTTAAAGTTGCAGTCGAGAAAATACACAGTTCAGAAATTGGGCCGATAGTTCACATAACACAACATTTATTCACATCTCTTCAGAGTCGCTCAATGACGAACTGTTCATATGAGCGTACAGAGCAGAAAGTGTCTCCCGGAGGGGAGTTCGCACTTATAAACTTAGGGATATTTGACAGACACAGCGATTTTAGGGAATTTGTAAAGCTGAAGACACCAGCACCAGCAAACTTCCAATAGGGAATTTAAGTTGACATAGTAGAAATTATCCTTCTCGTGGGAATGGAATGTGAAATCACGAGATGTTAACAAGGATGTGGATTCCACTCGAAGAAGTTGGGTTATAAATTATGACACTTAGCAAGAACGGCTGCTATATGGGAAATAAGAGTGAAACCACATGTAAAAGAGGGGGTCTGGGAAATGTGAGTTTCTCGATAGGGGCGATATACCAATTAAAGTTCTATATTTAACGTTATGGTAGAAAGGGGTCGAACTTAATATAGAACTAGCAGGGGTGATTTAAAAAGGTGTTGGGAGTTGGAAAACTATCCTTTCATATATATATAACTTAAACATGTTAATTTTTTAATCTAGCAATGAAAATAAGTGTACAATTTTTTTAAAACAATAAATAGAAGCAAAATATATACTCAAATGATATTTTTATTAAACACAATTATGAATTTTTTAGTGCAGAATATTTCAACCTAGTTTAGACACAATAATTCAACTTCTCTGTTTTGGATAGCCACTTCTTATCTGTATTTGCATCAGCAATGATTTATTCTGACCAATAGAAACTAAAAAGGAACAACAATGTGACATAAAATAATATATTTTAAATTAATAAAAGTTTGAATGTGCAAAAATATCATTTATAAAATAGTTAACTAAACTGTTTATTTACATAAAGTCATTTTTGTTATATTCTTTAGTTTGAAGGTCTAATGTTATTTTTTGAAGTTAAATTCTTAAAAACAAATACTGCAAAATAAACAAAATCATTAATTATATCATATTTTACAAATTTAATTTTTATCAAACCCCATTAATTTTTTAATAAGAAACAAATATTTAAAACTTCACAAAAATTTTAAGTTACTATTTTCAACCCAAATCAGTAAATACATTTTTGGTAAATGATATTTTTTTTGTTTTTATACTGTAGTAGTGTTATATGTAATATAATAATTTAATATACAACTTATAAAAAATATTTTAGTTCTCAAACAATGGAGATATTTTCTAGTGGATATTTAAAGAATTTTTTTGTCATGCCTAACATGTAATAGATTAAAGATTTATAAGTAATATTAAAATTATATTTCATTAAAAAATCTATTAACAATGTATAAGCTTTATTTACAATTAGTTTTTAATATGCTTTTATAACTTTTCTGCAAATCATTCACAATTTATACCTCTCAACATTTAAAAATTCAAACCTAAACAATATTTTTTCAGTCCAAATTTATTATACTTTAATTTACTCTGTATAACATTAAAGAAGTTTTTGAATTATATTGTGTTAAATAAAAAAAAAATAACTAAGCCTTTTCCAAGAAAATTTTGATGAAATACAAATTTTATTTCTATTGTTTTGTAGTTGGGTGGTTAAATAGCAATTTTTTTTGCAAAATAAAATGTTTCCGATATTTAAAACTGATCACAGAAAACTTGCAAGAACTATGAAAGTGAACTATTATAGCAATTGTTCCCCTTTAGATGGCTATGGACCATCAAATTAAAAATTGGACAAAGCATGAACCATCACTTCCTAAAAGTACTAAAAAGAATTCTAGTGTCAAATATTATAGTGGCACAATTCAATACATCTGAAAATAGAAATTACGAGTTTCTAAGGACTTTAAAAGCAATTTATAAGGACATTAATGCAAACTTGTATACATTTTTAATAATCTTAATCTTTTAACGCTTCCGTAAATCTTATCAAGCCACCTAACCGCAATATTTTGTTGAACTCCTGTGTTTGTATCTGAATTTGTGGATTTAGAGCGTAAATTATAAGAATGATTCCCATATCTTAATTTTGTTTTATCGGATGGTATTTTATGAGGAATTTTGCTCTTCCCAACCTGTATTTTCGAGGTACTGGCGGGTGGAGAATACATCTCAGTATTTTCTGATTCGTAATCAAATTCAGTAGAATCGTCTTTATTTTGATTTTGTGGAGACTGATTGCTCTGATTGGAATTTTCAATTAGGACCTTTGGACTTGTTTGTGTTTCTCTTCGCCTTGCGAAAAATTCTAACGGTAAGTCATCATCGCTCGAATTACTGTCACTGAATTCTGCGTGTGGTTGATTTTTCGGCCAGGAATTATCAATTTGAATTTTTTTCTCGGTTTCGGGAAATTCAAACTCTGGCTTTCTTTCATTATATTTAATCATTCTGTCTATGTGTATCTTATATGGTTTACTAATTTTATTTATTGTGTCAATAATAATAGATGTGTAATTAACGTCGCTATATTTTCTTATCACGCGATTGTGGCCTTTGAATGGTTGTTTTTTTGGTAACCTTTCATTTCTGTCTGATTCTGGAGAATAAATGTATACTAGTAGTATGGCAGTGACCTACTGTAATTCACTTTCTGGATTGACCTACTCTGCTTCACTTGTGGGGTTGACCTACTCTAATTCAGTTGATTGAGGTAGTGTCATATGTTTGAGGGATGTGTATATTTCGTGAAAAGTTGATTTTGCGTAAATCGGTAGTGAAAAGATGATTTTGTTTTTTTAAAAAATTATTCGATGAGATGTTTTACGTATCGAAAAAAAAAAAATAGTATATGAATTTATTGGACAAATGATCAAGTCAGTGAAAAAAACGATGAATTGCGTGCAGATGTTCAAATGTTCTTTTATGTAATGGACGTGGTTCCGCTCTGACGCATTTTTGGGGGGAGTAAAAGTGAAGAGCTGTTTTTTATTGATTACATTATTTCGTTCGTTTTTGGCTTGAGTTCATGTTTGAACTGAAAAGTGTTTTTTTAATGAGTCAACGATGCAACTGGGTTTTTATCTGAGATGTGAGGGTGTAATTTTTCGGTGGCACGGCGTGCAAGTGACTTTTCGATATCGATTAATTGTAGTTGTCGCAATAGAGAGTATTTAAGCTTTTTTGCGTGCCATGCGAGATTCATTTTGCAGTAGATGAATGATGGATGAGGTATTTGAATTTTGCGGGGATCGCTTAGAGCGATTATCTAAATTGTACCCAGTGGATGAGTATTTATTTCTAAGTGTTGCAAGTGTTTTATTTGATCAAGAAATGTCATTGATAAAAATAGGAGTATTTTTGGGATTTTGTATGAAACTGATAAAGAACCACCCTTTGAAAAAAGAATTTATTTATCGTAAGACCTTTGAAGTGCTATCGCAAAAGTTCAAATTCGATTGATGGACATGAATGTTTATGTTGGGTGGAAGTATTGCCTGAGAATGAAATGTGAAAATGTGCGAGGAGTTATTGCTTTATGTGTGATTCTTTCGCTATTTGCATTTATTCTCTCGATGACTTTCGTGTTTTGGAAATGCAGTACTGACACTGTGGACGTGTCGAATACCACATGCATCTATTCCGAAAATATCGGAAGACGCATCTTTTTTCACGTCTGTTTCAAAGAGAACTCTAAAATATATGACATTCGTTATTTTTTTAAAGGCGAATTAAAAACCTTGACACCTCAGATTATCGGTGTACAATTGAACGCAATAGAGTTTTCGAAAATTTGTAAACAATGCTACATTTAAAGTCGCCTTCCAGTGCTATCATAGTGGGGAGCAGTCAGAGTGGTAAGAGAATTCTGGTGCGTAAAATGATTCAGAGCAAACTGTATGGAACGAAATTGAAAAAGATCAAATGGTGTTATTCGTATTCTCAACCATGGTTTTGGGAGGAACCCGACATTGAATTTATACAGGGATTACCTGAAAACTACGATGACGCGGAGTTGATTGTCTTGGACGATTTGCAAAATAAGTTGAACGAGAAAGTGGCAGAACTGTTCACGGTCATTTCGCATCACCGGAATGTCAACGTTATACTGCTGTTACAAAATCTGTATCCGAGATGTAAAGTGATGCGCGATATCTCTTTAAATGCTCACTATATTATTCTTTTTAAAAATTCGAGAGACATGAGTCAGATTAGTTGTTTCTCGCGACAACTGTATCCACAGAATTCACGTTTTTTAATCGATGCATATATAAAAGCCACTGCGGCACCCTATGGATATTTAGTTGTAGATATTCATCCGAGGACAGAAGAGGATTTCAGACTTCGGGATAGTTTGTTTCCTGATAGCACCGGTGTGTACTGGTTTTACCGTCCGAAATGAAAGTGAAAAAGAATTTTAATTTTATACAGACTCTGACTGCGGCTTCTCCGAAGCAAAAGAAGCTGTTATTGAAAAACACCAGTGCATCACAAATCAAGACATTATGCGAAGTGTGTTTAAATCTGTTGGCGGGTAATATCCCCGTTAATGTGAAAAAACTGCGAAAATATAAAACATGGATTCGGAAGCTGGCATTTCGTTCCACGAACATGAAAAACAAGAAGCGGATTTTGGTCAACCAAAGCGGAGGGTTTCTCCCTCTCATATTGCCTGCAGTGATTTCAGCATTAGCTGGAATGGCGGGTCGTGCTATCGGGATTCGAATTTGAAAAAACTCTGACAACCACTTTTTGACTTATATAAACGACAGATTTTCTGAATCTCGACATTTGTTGTGGAAGAGGAGTAGAAGAAAACATAGTGCCGGTGGAAAGATGGCTAAAAGAATTATGCTAATCCCCCCTGAACTCTATAACGGATATGCACAGCAACAACAACAATAACAAGCCCCAGAAATACGACTGCAAGACGACATCGTGAGTTTGTTGGATCGTGAACAATTACCGGACGACGTCAAAGCCAAGCTTCTGGGTCATCTGATAACACGTTTTCAGAAAGTGGTTCACGAACCTTCTGAACCTATTCGTGTGAGCGTGGTCAACGGGGGAGAAGAGGACACCGCGGAAAGGAGTCTCGAGAACGAGTCTCATGAAGGGGATCCCATCGTGCGGGACATCCTGCAATCGGTACCACGAACCCACACGAGGTTTATTCCATTGATCCTAGAAAAACTGAAAACACGACTCTATTCATGGAATGAACACGGTGAATTCGTGGAAAACAGTGTTCCTGTGCAGAAATCAAATATCGTGGATTTCTTTTCATACATGATGCGAACGTCTAAAAAATTGGAGCACCCACCGCATTTTCAAAAGTTTTTATATGCCATTAAAGAAATCAACATACCAAACAGTTGGATTGCTAATCCAAAGGTGGTCAGACTAATGCATAACAAAGATTTCGGTAAACCAATAAATAGCGACACCGAAGAATTCCCCCCCAATCGCCGCGTACTGCATAAAACGAAGCGGAGGTCGTCGGGAGAATCGATATCCCCCCACGAGGTTCCTCGACCATGGCCCCTCAGGGGGCTCACATCTTGTGAGTACGGGCTTGGCAACCCCGAGGTACCCTAGCTGGGCCTAGCATATTTCGTTCTTTCCTTTTTGCGACGGCCCTAATTATATATAATTTTGTTAGTTTTTTGTTGATGGTACGATTCGCAATTCCTCATTTCGTTTTATGGATTTTTTAATTTACTTTTGGTTTCTTTTTGCGTTGGTATATTTTTGGTATTCTCTTATTTGCAATAGACGTGTTTAATTTGGACTCTTCTTTAGTTTGTTTTATTATTTACAGTGTCGCATTTTATGACCCGCATGTTTGCCGTGTGCGGCGACTCGTATCGAGGGAAAGTGGAGTCCTGGGGTTCCTGCAGCGCCCCATATCAGGACGGGGTTAAATTCCTGGGGGCGCTGTTGCGTGCCCTTTGGTCCATGCTTCTCCGTAGACGAGCGGCCGGAGTGAGCCCGCTTCCGGTCAATCGGCTCGCCTAATGACACTGCAGTCCGGTACCACAATATTCTTTTGTGGTGCCGGGCTTCACTGGAATTTGGCATTTAAGGGTTAGTGCTGCAGTTAGGAGTGCCCTGGGTGAACTGGCGGATCACGCTCCGAAGCTGTAGCACTATACCACGGTGGTACCTTAAGGTGTGTGCCGAGGCTGGGTTTATTTTTGTTTTAGTGCTTTTTGTTTATTTTTCCAGAGCCGGTAACTGCCTTCCCGTGTGGGGCTCCATGGTGGGTGTGGGGCCACCGTGATGAACACCTTTTCCTTTTATGGATTCCAACACGAGTGCCCTGGTGATGGCCTTAAACCCACCAACCCCCAACACTGAAACTAACACAAATGAATTGTACTTACCTTTATTTATAGTAATGAAAAGGGAAGAAAACCTATTTATTAAAATGTCCCCTTTTTTGATTGAAAAATATATAAGAAATGTGGCTGGAATTGTTAAAAACATCAGAAAACAAAGAAATGGCGATCTGTTAATTGAAGCAGCAAATGAAAAACAATCAAAAAGTCTCTTGGCAGTTAAAAATTTCGGTGATGTTCAAGTTCAGGCATTTGGCCACAAGACCCTTAATTACACCAAAGGTGTCATTTCCAATCCTGAACTTGTAATGGTATCAGACGAAGAATTTAAAGAAGAACTTAAAAACCAAAAAGTATGCGACGCAAAAAGAATAACAATAAACAGAAACGGAACACCTACACCCACTAACCATGTAATATTAACTTTCAATACCCCAAATATGCCTAAAGAAATAATAGCTGGATATCTTCGATGTAATGTAAGACCGTTTATACCAAATCCTCTGCGCTGTTTTCGCTGCCAGAGATTTGGGCATTCTAAATTCGCTTGTAAGGCAAAAGCTCCAGTTTGCGCTCGCTGCTCTGAAGTCTGCCAAGATGATACTAACCACGATAGTACTAACTGTACCAACCCGGAATGCTGTGCTAATTGCAAAGGAGACCATCCCTCGTATTCAAGACGTTGTCCGAAATTTATCTCAGAAAAAGAAGTCCAAACTGTAAAAATGAACCAAAATATATCCTTTCCCGAAGCCAGAAAAATAGTTGAAAGCCGTTCCCCACGCCCAAATACTTCCTATGCAGAGGCTGTAAAAGCCGTTAAATCCTTTTCAACAATTACCACCCAAACTGATAGCGTCGAAGTAATGACTCAAACTGGTACAGAAGGTGCAATGAAGGTGATTATTCCTACAAAATTCAAAAATACAAACAGTCAGCCAATCCAAAGTAAGATTCCAGCCATGTTTCAATCAAACCCAAATGTAAACTTTAAAGTTGCCAATACTGCATCCAACAAAGTAGTATACTCTAAAGAAAACTTTAAAAAAACTAACCAACCTAGCACTAGTACAGCCAAAGCACCTGCAGCATCTAAAGCTAGAAAACCGGGACCGAAATCGAGAACTAATCGTTCCGAAGACGTCTCGGTAAAAAAACAAAAAATTGTATTAGAAAAAGAAAAAGTAATAACTAAAAAAGTGCATGTTAGCAGTGATGAAAGTAGTGAAGAGGTATCTGATGATGGAGAGATGGAGGTCGAGAAAGGTATGGAGACTCCTCCAAACCTTGTACAACCGTCCAAATTCTTTACAAAGCCTCCGAACTGCCCCAAAATAAAATGGCCATAAATCTTATATCGTGGAACTGCCATGGGTATAGAAGCCACATCGATGATGTAAAAAACTTAATAAACACATATCAGCCTGTCTGTTTAGGATTACAAGAAACAATCCTAACACCAACAATAGACACTAGAATTAAACAGTATAATTTTACCAGGAAGGACAACGTTCAAAACACACGTGCTGTAGGTGGAGTTGCGTTAATGCACTCTTGTTCTTTTCCTTTTAGACACATAACATTAAATACAGCACTACAAGCAGTGGCCGTTCAAATACAAATTAAAACAATATTGACAATATGCTCCATTTACCTACCTCCAAGTACTACTGTTAGACAAATGGAACTCGATGGGCTTGTTAACCAACTCCCGGCTCCATTCATTCTTTTTGGAGATATGAATGGCCATAATGTGATTTGGGGCAGTCGAGATAATAATACGAGGGGTCTTCAAATTGAAAAAATAATCTCTGATCACAATTTATGTATTTTAAATGACACAAGTTTTACGTATTTTCATCAGCCGACAAGATCTTTTCAGAACCTAGATCTCGTTTTATGTTCACCTTCACTTGCTACAGTATGGAACTTTAATGTCGACAAAGATCTGCACAATAGCGATCACTTTCCTATCATTTTAACATACTCCGCTAACGATGTTGCATCCCTATCACGACCCATTAACTTTATATTTGACAAAGCTGATTGGCCACTTTTCGAGTCCTGTTCCAAATTGACCTTGGATATGGCAGAGATGGCAGATATTGATGTTGCTGTCGACACAATATCGAACGCCATCATTATAGCAGCTGAAACATCAATACCAAAAACATCTGGAAAACTCCCAAAATTATGGAAGCCGTGGTGGAACGAAAGCTGCGCTGCTGCTTACAAAGCCCAGAAAAAAGCTTGGAGTAAATTCCGTAAATACCCAACTCAGGCAAACCTAACATCATTTAAAAAATCGAAATCTGTGGCTCGTCGTATCAGAAGGCAATCCCAAAGACAATCGTGGATAAAATTTGTAAGCAGTATTGAGGGTCACGTGTCTTCTAAGACTGTTTGGAACAGGGTTCGTAAAGCTACCGGCAACTATATTCATAGATCATTTTCATTTTTTAATTATAATGGACAAATCATCTCTGATGCGAAGGGTATAGCAGACACGCTTGGTGCAGCTTTTTCCGAAGTATCATCTGAAGCGTCATACCCTCGCGATTTTATCCCTTATAAACAAAAAGAAGAGCGAAAGACGTTAAATTTCGGGACTTCTACACCCGAAATTTATAACTGTGATTTTAAAATACATGAACTAAAATATGCACTTAAAAAATCTCATCCTACCTCACCTGGTCCCGATGGAATTCATAATCGAATGTTAACTCATCTGGATGACGATTCACTTCTCACTCTCCTAATTTTGTTCAATAGAATATGGCATGACAATGTATTTCCATCTGCTTGGACGAAGGCTGTGATTGTTCCTATTCCGAAACCGGGAAAGGACCCTCAGCAACCAACCAACTACCGGCCCATTGCCCTTACAAGCTGCTTATGCAAACTTATGGAAAGAATGGTCAATAGAAGATTACTGCATATTTTAGAAGAACAAAAATGGTTTTCCTCATTTCAAAGCGGCTTTAGACGTGGGAGATGCACCCTAGACAATTTATTGAAACTGGAATCTTCAATTCGAGAGGCATTTGTGTCCAAAAAACATATAATATCGATATTTTTTGACATGGAGAAAGCGTACGACCGAACTTGGAGATATGGCATTATGCGTGACATTCACCAGATCGGTCTGCGCGGTAATCTCCCTATATTTTTAGAAAACTTTTTAAGGACAAGAACTTTTCAAGTTCGAATTGATAATGTTTTATCAGAATATTTTAACCAAGACGAAGGCGTACCGCAAGGTAGTGTCCTGAGTGTTATTTTATTTATCATAAAAATTAACGGCATTATACATCAGCTTCCCCCATATGTTCATGGCTCACTTTTTGTAGACGATTTTCAGATTCATTGTGCGGGAGAGGACATGGGATTCATTAAAAGACAATTAAATACTGCCATCACTAACATAACTAACTGGACAAAACTCAATGGGTTTGTAATTTCTGCCGAAAAGACTGTTGGTGTCCATTTTTGCAGGAGACGTGGACTGCATCCCGATCCTGATATTTTTCTAAATAGACGACTCATTCCAATGATGACAGAATTTAAATTTTTAGGTGTAATTTTTGATGCAAAGCTTAATTTTAAATCTCACATCAATAACTTAAAAAGAAAATGTAACTTATCTCTTAATATTCTAAAGGTCTTGTCACATGCGTCATGGGGGGCAGATCAAGTGTCAATGCTTAAAATTCATAAAGCATTGATACGATCTAAACTCGATTACGGCTGTGAGATTTATGGCTCTACTGCCAAGTCATACTTGAAACCACTTGATGCGATTCACCATCAAGGCATCCGTATTTCCACTGGAGCGTTCCGAACATCACCAATAGAAAGTTTATATGTAATAACAAACGAACCGTCTCTAGAAAATAGGCGGCAGAGACTGTCTGTCAATTATTTTTTTAAAATCAAAAGCGTCGAAAATCATCCCATGCTCAACAAAGTCATGTTTCCCATTTATAGCGCCTTGTTTGCATTTCGGCCATCTTTCACACCAACATTTGGTTTTAGAATTAGACAAATTTTAACATTTTATAACATTGACGACTTTCCAGTCCTTTGCAGAGGGAACGAACCTCCACCTTGGAGTGATACTAACCTATCATTTATTAATGATTTTACTAAATTTCACAAGCCCTCTACGCCTCATATTGTTTTTAACCAGATGTTTTATTTACACAGACAACAGTATGGAGAATACCACACAATCTTTACGGATGGATCTAAATCTAATGACCACGTCGGATCGGCTGCTGTTTTCAACAGGCTAACAATTTCTAATAGAATGCATCCATTTTGTTCCGTTTTTACATCGGAAATATATGTAGCTTTAACGAAATTGTCTCGCTTTTCGTACAAAAAATTTATTTTGTACACCGATTCAAGGAGCAGCATTGAAGCTTTGCAAAACATATCATGTAAAAGCCACCCTTTGGTCTTGCAAATAGCTGAAACGTATAATAGCCTCAAAGATCAATCTTTTGATGTCATTCTTTGTTGGATACCTAGCCATGTCGGTATTCATGGAAATGACAAAGCGGATACTGCAGCAAAACATGCGCATATTAATTCATATAACTTTGTACCTCTCGAAGATTCAAAACTGGCAGTTAAACAAGCACATGATTCAGTATGGCAAGTTCATTGGGGTACCCAAACAAGTAATAAATTGCATTCTTTAAAACCAACACTAAAAGCTAGTAAAAATACAACTTGTAATAGGAAAAATGATGTTGTCCTGACAAGGCTTCGAATAGGCCACACCCGATTGACCCACAAGCACCTTTTAGTTTCTGAACCGACACCGACATGTCTCCGGTGTAACTGTGTTCTGTCTGTTAAACATTTTATGTGTATTTGTCCCAACTTTAAGAATGAGAGAATAAAATATTTCGGAACTGCAAATCCCATCTTAAAAGACTTAATAAATGATGATCCGCACCCAAACTTGTTCGAATTTCTATACGACACTGGTTTAGTAAAGTATATTTAAATGTCTAAAGATTCGTAACTATATCAATGTTTGGCGCAGCTTAGCCAGTTTGGCTCTTGTGCCAGTAAACACCATCCAACCAACCAACCTCGACCATGGATAAATTATTGAAAAACATTTATTACGATATTCAAAACCCCGCTTCCTACGGTGGAATTGCAAAACTTTCCAAGGCGAGTGGTATACCTCGGAAGAAGGTGAAAGAATGGTTGATGACGCAGGACACTTATTCACTTCATAAACCTATCCGTTTAAATTTTCCACGACGCAAGGTGATATCGTACGGCATTGGAGAGTTGGTGCAATGTGATTTAGTGGATGTATCCAAGTTTGCGAAGCAGAATAAAAATTATCGGTATTTACTAACCGCGATTGATGTGTTCAGTAAAAAGGCATACGCGATACCACTCAAAAAAAAGAATGCCGACACCGTTGCGGAAGGATTTAAAAAGTTGTTTAAACAAATGAAAACCATTGTTCATGTACAAACTGATGAAGGTGGTGAATTTTATTCTCAAAAAATGAAATCTCTGTTCAAACAAAAGGGAATCCGACACTACAGTTCACACAGTGAGTTTAAAGCAAGTGTGGTGGAACGTTTCAATCGCACCCTTCGCAATAAATTACATCGCATCTATACACATAGAGGTTCTCATAAGTACATTGATGTTTTGGATAAAGTGTTAGATAGCTACAATAATAGTGTCCATCGTAGCACGGGTTACGCACCCAATCGTGTCACTCCTGAATTAGAGTCTCTGATTTTTAAAAAACTGTACCCTTTTCACCCCGTGACGCGCATTACATGGAACGTGGGTGATCAATTGAGAATTGTGAAATCGAAAACAACGTTTCGTCGAGGCTATTTACCAAATTGGAGCGAAGAAAATTTCACATTATATAAGCGTTATCCAACCAGTCCGCCCACATTCATTCTCAAAGATTTATCGGGTGAAATTATAAAAGGTCGATTTTACGGTTACGAGTTACAGAAAGTCATAAAAGACCGCGATAGTTACTGGCGCGTGGAACGCGTGTTGAAAACGAAAGGGAGTGGTGCGAATAAAGAACATTTTGTCAAGTGGAAAGGCTTTGCTTCCAAGTTCAACTCGTGGGTGAAGGCGTCATGGATGACACACTTTCCGACTTCTACGTAACACTGCCGAGCAATGCCTCCATGGGTGTTTTTCCGAATAATACACAGTCCTCTTATCGCACCAAGTTAAACACACCGCTTTTTTTAAGTGCCGATTATGAAGTGGCTCTTTGTGAAATTTGCTTACCGCGTAATTGGTATAACATTGACGTGCATAACAATATGTATTCCATTACAAATGAAAAAGAAGAAGAAGTCGTACACTATCAAAACCGTCATGAGATCAAGGTCGTATATCGCGGAGGTGGAGGAACGCGCACTGAAGAATTTTGGAATTCTGTCAATGAGGAATTTGAAAATTTCACGGGGATCGGTCGCGGAGTTCGTTTTAGGTGGGAGGAGGGGAGTTCTAAAGTCGTCATGCTATTCGACGAAGGTTTCCAAATTCTTATTCCCAAGGCGAGCAAGTTGTTATACATATTGCATTTGCCGAATGAAGAACTAGTGCAGAAAGTGAATACATCTTTTCGATTCCGCCCTTCCATAATAGCAGAGCCAATACCATTAGTGCTGTATTTATTAGATGAGAACCCTAATAGTGTTTTGGAACATCACGTTTCGCTGATGCCCTATTTAGGTGGCTCTGAAAAGGTCCCATCGAGCCCTAAGGATTTTTTCGACTCTATGAATTATAATATTCTTTTACTGGATTTACGAGACTTTATTCAGTTTTCTTACGATGAAGTGAAAAATACGGTTGATATCCTTATCGCGAAACATGTGGAACTCCATTTAACGCACGACATCTGCCCCAGTTTTTTGACTATTCTAAAATTAAACGCGGATACAGTGATAAAAGAATCGCGTACATTTAGAGTGCGGTTTACGGGTAATATTCAAAAAGAAGAGACATTTAAAATAGTTATTAATGAATATAACACAACTGTAGAAATCAAAAAGTCGACCGAGCATTTGTTTGTACAAGTGGGAATGTACAAATTCCTGGTGATTTATTCCGCGCTTTTAAACACGTTCAACTAATGCACCAGCAAAATATGCATGTTATTTTAAATGTACCACGTCATTTCGAGTTCACTTGGTGTCAAAGTTTGGCAGACATGATGGGTTTTAAGGAAACTACGTTTAAAAGCGGTTCTTATGTCGGCGACTATCCTTTACAGTTGCACGCGGGTATCACGGAAATTTTCGTCTATTCGGACGTGATTCAGTCTGTTCACGTGGGGGATTCCTCCAGTCCGCTGTTGAGGATTATACCACGCATGAATGAAACAAAACAACAGATAGTTAAATATTACGACAGACCTTTGTATGTACCCTTGCGAAAAAAATTCATTGAATGCATTGAAATTGAACTTGTGACTAGTGTTGGAAACCAAATTACTTTTACGGGGGGGTAAAACATACGTGGTGCTTTCGTTCAGACGGAGGGTTATAAAATAGAATGTCTTTTCTGACTTGAAATCATTTCAGTGCCAACCAGCAAGCGCTAACATGTTTTTAAACGCAAAAGATTGCGAAAATTATTATTTTTCTCAGATTGGCGGGGGGCCTTATTTTCAAGGTCAAACAGCGTATCAAAGGGGGTATGGTTTTTTTGGTGATATAAGACGATATATCACACCTCTGGCAATGAGAGCGGGAAAATATTTAGGAAGAGATCTCTTGCGAACGGGTAAAGGCGTTTTGACAGATGTCGTGGGTGGACATTCTTTGAAAGAGTCGGCACGCTCTCACATGAAAGAGGCTTCTAAAAGAATACAAAGTGACGTTTTACAACGTCTACAGCACGGAAAAGGTATAAAAAGAAAAACCGCTCGGAAGCCTCCCCACTCGAAACGGAAGCGTCGTAAAATAACGACGGAGGATATTTTTTCACAATGACGAACACCAGAGCTCCTATTTGCTTAAAGAGCGAACTCGATTTATTTACCCAAACCCCCGTTCAATTGGGGGTGGATGCCTCTAATTTTATCGAAATTTTTCCCGTCAGCTCTTTAAATGACGAGCCCTATTGAATTTTTTATCGCCGGAAATGGTGAGCATTATTTGGATCTCAGTCATACAATTTTGCATTTGCAAATCAAAATCTTGAAAAGCAATGGCACTGCTATTACCGACACCGATTCTGTCGCACCTGTGAACTACATTCTCAATACCATGTTCTCCGAATTAAGTGTGTTTTTGAACGACAAACAAGTCACGTCCCAGAATAACTATGCATATAGAGCACTGATAGAAAGCCTACTTTTTTCGTCAAACTCTACACAACAGAGTATGTTAACATCTGTTTTGTTCTACAAGGATACAGCTGGCCAACATGAAATCGTGGTAGCAGCCTCGACGAACAGTGGTTTTGTACAGAGAAGAGATATGTTCAAACTCAGTAAGCTGGTAGATTTAGCGGGTCCTCTTCACTTCAATTTACTACAGCAAGGCAAGCTAGTGATTAATGGTATAAGCGTTAGAATTAAACTAGAGCGCAATAAAAATTCATTTTGTCTCATGGCAGCAAATGACCACTTTAAAATAAATATCAAATCCGCTAGTTTATTTATTCGGAAAGTAAACGTGGCACCTTCCATTCTTCTGGCACATGAAAAAGCATTAGAACGCAGTGTCATAAAATTACCCATTCGACGAATAGAGGTTAAATCCTTCGCACTATCCAGCGGTCTACAATCGTCCACCATTGCGAACGCTTTCATCGGACAGCTCCCCACCCGAATTATATTGGGGTTTGTGTCCAATGAGGCCTTCAACGGGAGTATTGCTAAAAACGCTTTCAAGTTCCACCACTATGACATAAACTACTTATGTATTTTGGATGGTGCTCGCATGATTCCGTCTAAACCATTCCAACCTGATTTTACGAATGATTTATACGCAAGACCCTATCTCAACTTGTTTACCGACTTAAATCGTTATTTCGATTCACAGAATATTAATGTATCATATACCGAGTTTAAATCAGGGTACACTCTGTTCGCCGTCGATATGACACCAGACATGGCTAGCTCGGCCTCGCATATCAGTGTTGCTCGCAACGGCAATCTGGCAATTGATATGAAATTCGCGACGGCTTTACCGGAAACGGTTTCATTAATTGTGTATGCGGAATATAGAAATACTATTGAAGTAGATAAAGCACGTTCGATTTATACAGATTATTAGAGATGGATTCTATAACATTGTGTCGTTTGGCTTGCAGCGACATGCAAATCAAAAAAGGATTCGGTGGAGTGTACGCGTCAGATTGTTTACCGAGACATAAAGGAGTCTTCAGATCCTTTATCGTGAACTTGGACCCGAAAACATTACCCGGTAGTCACTGGGTAGCCGATGTCTTCAAAAACAAGACTGCGTTTTATTTCGACAGCTACGGGTACGTACCGGATAACCCACAAATCCTCACATTTCTAATGCAAAACGCAATCGATATTCAGCATAATTTTTATAGATTCCAAGACTTCAATAGTGTCACGTGTGGACATTTTTGTCTTTATTTCTTACATCGTGCGTGTCGAAATTTAGAAGTGCGTGAACTGGACCCCGCGAACCAAAAAAAGAACGAAGTATTCATCAGAGCGTTTGTCAACAATAAACTAACATTAAGTGAATGTTGCGCGGCGTTTCACCAAAACCGACGTCAAAGCTGTCACGCTCTTTTAAATATCACGCACACATGGTAACGACCTTCAGACACGTGCGCGTCATGGAGCGTTACGGATTCTTGCGAAAGACCTCCGGTGGAGATGAAATCCTACACGTTCATGAAAGCTTATTCCCCGACATTCGATCTTGTGTTCGCACGGGTGTATCGCAGGAACAGAACCTAGAAAACACGATTTACTATTTTAAAATTTTAAACAACAAAGAAATCATGGAGTTTATGCATCTTTCCTCGAAAGAAGATGAAGACCCTCTGTATTCATATTTTCACTTGCACAAAACAAACCCTTCCAAGTCTCTCGTCATGTGCGCAGCGGGGGACCAACTTTACTCACAATTGTTAGATTGTGTTTTGTCAACAAAGTGCAAGCCTGCAGAAACAACTCACGCAATTGGATATAAATTAAAAGTGGCCTACTACAAACTTTTGACGGATGACGAATTGCTGAAAGAGCTCCACCGACGATGAACATTCTTTACTCCGCGTCATTGTGAACCTTCCTCGATGTCTCATGTGTTTTGTAATTCTACAAAATTAGATACATACCTCTGTCTGCACTGATTCTATTGTCATTATTTAAAAGTCACAACGTAAAAAATTCTTGTGCTCAAGAATGTAGTAATTAAAAAATATGTATTCGCACCATGAAATGTAGTACTTTATGTTAGATAAATAAAATCAATCTTTTAAACAAATAAAAATGTGATGTTTTTTTAAATTTAATGTAGTCTGTGAAAATATTAATTTTTAGTGCACTTACCTTTTTTTTCTATATATTCCATAGACTGTGTTTTTAAAAAAAATTACCTAATACTTTAAGATTTGCATTTTTTGTTGAATTGACATGGTGCCTTAAAATCAATGTCTACCATAGCTGATTCTCAAATAACAGCTACCAGAGACATCAATTTCGGGGACACGCCGTGCCCTTTATTATGCAATCACATCAAGTTGGGACAGTTACTAGTGCATACACAATTTTTTTTTCCTCTAAAACTACGCACGCATGCAATGTGTTCACACTGTGAATTATGATTATATAACAAAACACAGAAAAAATACAAAATACATACCACAAATACATAGCAAACACGGTGAAAATCTACACATGACAAGTCTACAATATCTAAATACATTTTTCTAAAGCATTCTATCTAAACACACGTGATAATCCTTAAATTTTATAAAGTACTTTTTTCACATTCTAACACTAATGTATATAGAATTCTGTGCTCAATATATTTTGTAAAACCAAACATGATATTCAGTCTTAAAGTGCATAATTTTCATATAGCAGTGCTTACAGAATCATATAGCTCTCAAATATAAAACAATCATATTACGGAGATAACTCTGGTTTATAAAATAGTACTTTGTAAAATTCAGTGTTTTAGTGCACTTAAATTAAAAATGTTACTTTCAATTCTATATTTTATGTACATTGTTAATTCACAAATTTTCCGTTGTCTCATTAATTTAGTCTGGGGATCAATTCTTCTATGTACCACTTCGTAAATAAGTATTCTACTTAATTCCCCGAGTTTCACTATTAATTCATGTATTGTCATGTCTATTAACTTTAAAGTTTCTTCAACCTCCGCATAATCTAAATAAGATAAAGAGAAAAAATAAAAATATAAAAAAAGAGAAAATAAAAATCATAATAAAGGGAGAAAGGGGGAAGAACTTAATGTAACACGTATCCTATGAGAATAAATCAAGATTAAAAAGAATGTTGTCTGCTGTAGATTTAAGTTTTAATATTTTTTCCTTGATGATGGCCCATCGATCCGTCTCGTTATACGGATCAAAGATCATGTGTCGACATTCATACAACACGATGAAATCACGTAAAACTCGTATGTTACTTTCTATTCTTGATACGCTGATTTCAATTTCGTTCATGGCATTCTCACAATCTAAAATAAATAAAGGAGAGGGAGGAGGAGAAAAAAAGAAAAACTAAAATGAGAACATAAGAAAAATAATAAACATAAGAAAAAATAACTAAAACATAGTGAAAAGTCCTTATAAAATTATTCACTCTGTTCATCCTCGCTTTCCAAATCGAGATATCTTAGAAAATGACCATGACTATATGAATTTATAGCATCATCTAAAACATACTTTTTATCGTAGTAACAGGAGAGTGATGTTTTGTTCGATGTGTTTGTGGTAATGACCCGATTTTTAGCGCTAATGCTTGTTTGTAAATGTCGCAGGGATGTTTCGTTAAACAATACATTTTTGTACATTTCATGAGTAAAAGTATTTACAACATTTTTTTTCACTCCTTTCGCGGTGCGCTTACTCGTGTTTCCATATGAAAAGGAATACATCTTACATCGTAAACCTACAAACTCACATATCGGTAAACAAGTTTCAGATTTTAAAAGTCCTAGTTTACCTTTATTTTCATCGTTAAAAAGGGGATGACTTTTATCATAGTTACTTAAATCTAATACATGTGAAAAATGTGTCTTAAAATCATGGTTCACAGAATTTGTTTTTAACTCCATGTAGAGAGAATCCGTGTCCATGTAGAGTAATTGGCAAAAATCTCCATAATACGCTTTGAAGTGTTCATAATACAGTTTATAAACGATTAGCTTACTTAATTTCAGTATACAGAATCCAATTATTATTGGTTTATCTAGTACAATATTAGCTTTTCTCATTTTGAAGAGAACTAAATTTTCGTTTACGGGTTCAAAAAAATCCAACAATGGACTGGATAAATATTTTTTACATTTTTCGGGGGTCAATGCACCCTTAACGTTCACCTGTCTGCGTACATTGATAACACTGGTCAACAGTGGTTTTGGTGCCAAAGATTTTGGAGATGATTTCATATGAATTTGATGCCCTGAATTCAAATATGCCATTAGTTTTTGCCTATCAGCTCGAATTTTTAAAATATCAACATTTTAGTGAATTATACATTACACTATTTTTAAAGAAAAACCATAGTTTAAACAAACAAATTAAACAGGAATTTTTTATTATATTACACAGATATTTATTATATACAGAAGAAAACAGAAAAAGTAATCATTTAAACCAATTACTCACTGAACATTTCGGAAACTTCTTTTGCGTGACATTCTTGAATGCATTTTAGAACAATCCCGTTTTAAAGTCCAGCAGTAATCTGCCATCATGTGAGTATCCCATCTTCCTTGATAACGATCCTCCATACATTTTATATCTTGGTGAAATCTTTCACCTTGCTCCTCACTAATATCGCCTAAATTATCAGGAAAACGGTCTAAGTGGCTATGTAAATAGTGCACCTTAATGCTCATGTTACACCCAAGGGATCTGAAATTATTCAGCATCTCGTTGACTAATTCAACATAGTTTTCTGCTTTATGTTTACCCAGAAAATTTTGCACAACTGAAACAAATGAATTCCAGGCTTTTTGTTCAATCTCATTCATTGAATTTATGAAGTCAGGGTCTTTAATCAGCTGCCTTATTTGTGGGCCATCAAATATTCCTGCTTTAATTTTTTCATTACTCAGCTGTGGCATTTTTTTCCCTATATATGCAAAGCATGATCCATTCTTATCAAGAGCCTTTACAAACTGCTTCATTAGACCCAGCTTGATATGCAATGGTGGAAAGATTATTTTCTCTCGTGGAACTAAAGGATCATTGATGATATTCTTTTCCCCAACATCCATGTTTTCTCTCCTAGGCCACTCTTTTCTAACCCAGTGTTGCGTTTTATCTCTGCTATCCCAGAGGCACAGGAAACAAGGATATTTGGTGTGGCCACTTTGCTGTCCAAGGAGAAAGTTTACCATTTTCAAGTCTACACAAATCACCCATTGGTGTTCATGATACTTTATTTTTTCCAAAACCAAAGCTATGATGTCATATTGCTCTTTCATTTTCGTTGAGTGAGCAATTGGTATTGAGCCATATTTGTTCCCATTATGAAGAAGAACACATTTCAAACTTCGCTTTGAGCTGTCAATAAATAAGCGCCAATCATCCGGAAAGTATTCAGGAAGACCCATTTTTACCAGGAGTTCTCTAATAGCATGACAAAATACAAGATTTTGTTCTTCAGAGAAAAAAGGGAGCAGATCTTTTTCTCTTGTACGATAAAATGTAATTTTTGTTCCTGGTTCAAGTAAATTTTTTTCCTTCAACCTGGAAGCCAGTAATTCAGAAGCTTCTTTAGACAGATTGAGATCTCTAGTGAGGTCATTTAACTCATCTTGGTTGAAACATTGAGGAACTGATGCTATCGTTTCAAAATCACTGTCATTTTCAGTAGTATCACAATTCTGATCAGAGAGACAATATTCGTCCTCACTGAGTTCTGGTAGTTGGTGAAATGTTAGAATTGGCACTTCTTCTGAGTGAGGGATAGGGCGTCTTGCAGAGACTAAATCTGGATAAGTCCACTTGTTACGGTTCTTTCGATTGATTCCAGTAATATTTACTAGGCAGAAGTAACAGTCATCGAAGTGATTTTTTGGTTCTCTCCAAACCATTGGTACTCCGAATTTCAGACTTTTCCTTTTCCCGGTGGTCCACTGTCGTAAATGCTCTGTACAAGTTTTACAGACAATATGTGGTGCCCAGGTTTTATCCTGATCACCAAGCTTAACACCAAAATATGCATGATAAGCCCTCTTTACAAAGTCACTAATAGTTTTTCTGTTTTCCAGTAACGTGTATTCTCCGCATATATAGCAAAAAATATCAGGATGATGTACACAGCTTCTTCTACTTGAACTCATTTTATTTCTGTTCAAGAACACAAATACAACAATTCACATTAACAATCTACGTTTTAGATTTACTTCTTAACAATTCGTTACTAAAGAGAAATTTCATACAAAGCTAACTTTTATCTGTCTCCACCGCGGGAATTCATAAACTAATCTCAACTCTCAACTGCGGTAGAAGCTTTGAAGGTCACTTCAGGTACTGGACAGACATCTCCATCTATCGGATTTCTATGGAACTAACTGGACGGCACTATTAAGTAGGATTAAATCCCACTTATTAACAGTTTGTCAACCAATCAGTTATACATCTCATATGTCATATTGTTAATGTTCTTTTTATAATAAATGAATTAAAATAATAATTATTTTTAAAAATAACTAATTTATTATTATTTTACACTCAATTGGTTACAAAAGATGACTGACAATAGGGCAAAAATACAAGAATCAATCGCTGTATAAATTTTACAACACTCATACTTGAAGCTACTAAATAGAAAAAAGCATTCATAGATAAATGAATTTATCTAAAAATCTAGAGCTGATAGAGAAAAACTGCTTTCATATTTAGATTCAGCAATAAATATATAGTTAAAATCTGCTCTAAAATCCTAGGCACCAAAAAAAAAAATTTTTTTTGTTGGCCTGTGTAATGCTTCTGCCAAAAAAGCTATTAACCATCTTTTTGAAGAAAGTTTTTTGAAATTCACTTTCACTACTTTTTCTCATATCATTATTAAATTCAATATATTTTTTTAACCAAGGTTTCTGTGAAAAAGATAATATTCTATGTATTTTTACCAATATCAAACCTTGACTCAAATAAAATATTAAATTTCTAAAATGCACAATGTAATTTGTTTTAGGGTAAAAATTGGGTGTAAGCTTTTTACATGGTAAGGTGTGCTTCAAATTGAATTGGTCACAATTTTTTTTTGAATAATTCGAAAGCATATTGTAGGTGATATTTAAATGTTTCGGAGCCATCGGTAAACAATTGTGCGCCTCATGTAAAGAATCCGGATACGAAATGTCCACCTCTAAAATATATGCACACTCTGAATTCTCATCAATTTTAAAAATATCAAATTGTTCAATCTCACTGGGGGACAGCCAGTAAAAATGTCCAACCGGTAATGGTTCACACATTGCTTTCCCATATAAATTATTAACATCTAACGCCACGATGTAACTGGTTTCCTTAGTAGGGTCATATGTTGCTTTAATGTCAGGATTGTTTGCCCGACAATACCGTTTCCCTAGAATACACACTCCACCACGTACAGCTGTTTCGATCCAATTATATTCACTAGTATTTTTGAACAGCTGCAATTCAACTTTTGTCATTTTTAATCCGGCATCCCATGTGAGTTGTGCACTTGTTATGTAATGAGCGGGGTCAAGTCCATAATACAATAGCGACATATTGCGGAAAGATGTGTAAATTTCGGCGAGGAGTAGAACGTCAGTCATTTGGTACAATCTTAAATAGTCACCTAAATGTTTGCATTTAAATGTCCTATACACGTTTAATGCATGTGTATAGTCATCCGATTCGATGTTCGAGTTTGTTAGGACGTTGAAAAAGTTTTCTCTGGAGGGAAACGATTTCTCGCACAATTTGCTCCTAGAATCTAGATAGCTATAGGGGAATACACCCTTTCGCAGTAACATATTTCTATTTCTCGCATTTTTAAAAAAAGCGTTAAAGATAGGGAAAGTGTGATCGGAATTTTTAAGATTTTCAACGAGTTTATCAAGGGAAGCATCCAAAAATTGAAAGCTATCGATAAATTTTAACTCGTCCAGTGAAAACATAGTAAATTTCTGCATGTTAATTGGAATAATTTCAATATTTTTTGCAAAGTTAGAAGGTATGTTTTTAAGAATCAAATTGTTATCGTAACGAGAACTATTATGAATGAAGCATGGCAAAAAATATCTTACACTGGCATTTAAATTACATGGAATGCATGAATTCCCGTATATATAGCCCGTGTAATGATCGTGATGCAACGCTCTAATCTGACCAGGTGAAAACTTTTTATCACAAATGCAGCACACGGTTTTATCATAATGACCATTTTCTCGCATCGGGTTGTTAACACGCATTTTATCTATTACTTTTTCCGCAACACGCTTCAGCGATGTCAAAAACTTTACGATCACATTTTCCCCCGCATAATATTCGTGGTATAAAATCTTATCAAATGCATCAATGACGACGAACCCGTAGCTAACTGCTTCGTGTCTTTCGACTATAGCAGTGAAACTATTGGAACATGACGGTAATACGGTTGCGGATTTAACGGTAAGCGCCTCAAAGTCTGCGTACGCATAGACGCTGTGTTTTATGGTTTTTGCTGCGTTATTAAATTTCAAAATAGTTTGTTGAGGTATGGTAACGGATTGGGGTTTCAGAGTGTCACATATTTTCCGATGCAGTAGAAGACTAGACTTTCGTTGGAATCCACTTAGACAATTTTTACAATAATGGTGCACCCATTTATTTTTTTCTCTCATGAGACGATTAAAATTCTTAATTAGAAAAAAATGTTTTTTGTAAAACATTAAATCAATTTCTTTTACTCTAGAACTCACTTTACTAATATATATCGGGAAGATAAGAGATTTTTGAATACTGAAAATATTAATTTTAAGAGAGTTTTGCTTTTCAAATTTTGTTATTTGTCGAATTTCAAATGGGAATTTAATACCTCTCACATTAAAAGTATTAAGTACGTGTTTATATTTACTACATCGATGCGCATTTTTGGGAGGTGGATAAAGTTTAGCAGCTATTGCATATAGGAAGCATTTTCCGTCGAGACATTTAACATTAAGTAAAACTTGTTTATTTTGAATTATCTTCGGAAGGGTAACATTAGCACACCCCCCAACTAAATTTCTGAATCGTCCTATGTGTAGGTCTATGTGCTGAATTCTTTTTAAGGACCATCCACTCCCATTCTGGATAAAATTTTCTATGCTTAGAAAAATTTTATTAAAGGCCCTATCTATTGCTCTGTATATTTGATACCTACTGAGTATTCGTTCTGCAAACGAACAAAAATAAAATAGTTGTTCTACCACCTGATCTTCGGCTCCCCTTTTTGAAAACAAAATCTGTAGACATAATATAATTCTTATTCTTAGGGCCGCTTCAGTATTTAGTACATTATATATAACACTACGCTCATTCTGATATAAAACGTGCGGGTCTCTGTAATTCACGGGTGCACGCAGCGAGCGAGCATATCCGTCAAAACTCGAACGATGGGGTGAAAACCGAATCATTGTTAAATAACAGTATTAGGATGTAGAATACAATGAATTATTATAGAAAAACATAAAACTTTTTTCTACAAATAAAATTAAAAAAGTTTGACAATACGTGAGAAAAAAGTCAAATGTACACACAATATAGTAAAACACTAAAAAAACTGTACGTAAATTCCATTAAAAGACATAACAAAACTTTGTAGATTACATACTACAGAAATATTATAGAGTAATATCAAAAAGACACATCAATATGAGAAAAGGTGCTTTTTAGTGTGAAAGGACAAAAAAAATCGTGAAAGTGTCATTTCTCAAAAGTTTAATTAAGCCTTGTGCACATGTGTAATCAGAGCCTCGATGCCTTTCTTAAACAATGGTAACGCACTCACTTTAAAATTAATGCGAGTTGGATACCCTCCGTCGCGTGCCTTTGCAATGCAGACGTAATTCTCACCCTTGTACGGTTTTATTTCGAGACTTAAACCGCCCCCCAAATTCACTGAAAAATGTCCGATGTCTTTTTTACATGGTTCTTTGGACGATAAATCCAAATCATAATTTGGAATAAGTGATGTACGTCGCACGGTTTTCACAACCTTTGGTGTTGGTGGGGGCTCTTTGAAGAGCGGACTTGAGCAGGGAGTGCTACTGAAAAGTTGACCCGATTCGGGGAAATCAAAATCATCTTCATCCTCTAATGTCTCGGCAAATTTCACTCGTTTATTAGCTGCAAGAAAACTATATTTTTTTATAATCGCAGAAAATTAAAACGGAATATATTCGATCTACTTTTATAATGAAAATCATATATCACGGCTAAAGAAATAAAAAGTAAAACACTTACCGTTTTTGCTGGTAGAGGCCATGTTCAATGTGCTCAAAAATCGGGGAAAGTCGAAACGGTAAACAGAGTTGCAAGCTGAAGCACGGTCACTGTCGAATTATGGAAGAGGAGCGCACAGATTCCAAATTCGATAGTCTCACAATCGAAGGGAGTTAAATTCTTCGTCGAAGAGTGATACACACAAACTGCAAGGAGAGGGAGCGCCGATAGGACTCAGTAGGACCAGCAAGAGTAAAACAGGGAATTCTGAATGATAAAACAAATTCCCGAGTTCGATTTATAGCGGATTATCTCGACCGGTGAATCAATATGAAGATGTAAACACACTCGATGTGCTCAAAATCGGCGAAGTCGAAACACTGAGCGGACTCACAATCTGAAGCACGGTCACTGAAGACTTACGGAAGAGGAGTGCACAATTGGAGGGTGAAATACTTCGTCGAAGAGTGATACACACAAACTGCGGGAGAGGGAGCGTAGATAGGACTCAGTAGGTCCAGCAAGAGCAAAACAGTGAATTCTGAATGATAAAACAAAGTCGCGAGCTCGATTTATAGTGGATTCAAATGCGTGCACTTAACTGTCATATAACACCTCACATACGGTAAACAGTATACTGAGCCGTTGCAATCGTAGCAGATTGTGAAATACAGACTTCTATCACATATCCAATTAATGTTACGCACGATACCAGACGAACACTTATGTTTTAAATCGATCACACAATCACCCACTCATTTGCATGACACTCATAAACGTGACATATGCGCGGACTATCTTTTTCATGAAAAACCCTACACCTTCTGTCACGAAATAAATACGCTCAACAATACAATAGCTCTTTTCCGTTGTCGACTTGCGTGCTACTTACTTTGTCCGTTGAACTGCATCGCATGGTTCTTTTCTCACCTGTTGCTCGCGTGTAACTTTTTCCATTCGTTAAACGCCATACCTCACGTATCCCTCCATTTTTTATTCTCAACCGTCAACTTTCATATAACTTATTCTGTGCGTTGGATTGCTCCATCTGGTTTCCTTTTTTCCCCACAGGTGTCAGATCGCATGTCGCTTTCCACGTCCGTTAGATTTCTATCGCATTAAATGCAATCAATCTATGAAATAAAACTTCGCGGTTCAAAGATATTACAGCTGTTGAAATCTTTATATAAAAAGTTATCCGTTACACGCACACCCTCGACTGAAGCAATTGCACAATAAATTCACAGATGGTGAACTCAAACCAGCAACAAATTAATCAAACACGCACAACTCGTTTTTCACGAATACACGACGATTAAACTTAATGATGTCATTTCATTGTAACAGACCTCTCATAAAAAAATATAAAAGTTATCCGTTACACACACACCCTCGAGTGGACCATTTGTCCAATAAATTCATATACTATTTTTTTTTTTTCGATACGTAAAACATCTCATCGAATAATTTTTAAAAAAAACAAAATCATCTTTTCACTACCGATTTACGCAAAATCAACTTTTCACGAAATATACACATCCCTCAAACATATGACACTACCTCAATCAACTGAATTAGAGTAGGTCAACCCCACAAGTGAAGCAGAGTAGGTCAATTCAGAAAGTGAATTACAGTAGGTCACTGCCATACTACTTATACTAACACCCCAATATGGAATTTTTGCATTTTTCAATCTATATTGTTCTTGATTTTCGCTTGATTGAACAATATTTTCTTTCACATCTGCGTACGCGTTTTGTAACTGGATCATTTTTGATTCAACAAAATCAGGGTATGATTCATAGGATTTCTTTTTAATTAAATCTGGAACCACATGAGGCATATTTACTTCAGTTCCAAAAATTAGAAAGCTAGGTTTCTGAAGTACAGTAGAATGAATTGTATTGTTATAATACAGCGCGTAAGCACTAAGATAATTATCCCATTCCTTGTCTTTCTTGGACGCAATAGAAATTGATTTTTTTAATTGTGAATGAATTCGTTCCAAGCGGCCATTTGTCTGGGGGTGGATAGCGGTAGTGTGTAATTGTTTTATCCCAAGTTTCTTTGCGACTTCCCGAAACAGTTGAGATTTAAAATTTGTTCCCAAATCTGATAGGAGACTCTCTGGAATTCTAAAAGTGGTAATATGCTCGAAAAGTTTCTCAGACGTTTCCAATGCCGTTTGAGACTTCATGGGATAAACTGACAGATACTTATCAGAAATTGTTAGTGCGTATTTATTTCCCCTTTTCGTTTCCGGTAATACACCAATCAAATCACATGATATAAGTTCAAAAGGTCTTGATGGTATAAAATTTCGGTGTAAGGGTGGTTATACAATTCTTTCCGGAGATTTATATGACATGCAATCTTTGTAAAGTTTTAAGTGCCCTGTATGATTTATATGTCCCAGGTGTAATAGGTGTTTCTTGTTTATTAATTTCACCTGCCCTCTTAAAGGTATCTTCTATGAAACAAACTCCATTTTCTACGAAATAATATTTTTCCGAAAGTGTTAATTTTTTTGTTGGTTTTTTTAATTTTGTTACTAAATGCGAAATTTTGGGATTTATTAATTTTTCTTCCTTGATTTGATTTAAGGTGGGCAGATCAATTTGTATATTATTTATAGGGTAAAAATCCCTACTTAATAGATCCGCCACAAAATTTTCACTTCCTGGAATTTTTTCAAATTTAAAGTCATAGTATTCAGTGTTCGGATATTCAAATAGTATAGTATTCAAATTAAAGTGGATTTTTCTCTATCCAAGAAAAAAAAATTCGAAATCGGACAATATTTTTTTTCAAACGGTCCAGTTAATTGAGAATTCTGGATAGTTAAATGCCGGATAACCTGATATTTTTTTCAAATTGCTCCCCTTTGAAACACCCCCTATCAAACAACAAAAAAAAATTGTGAAAATATATGAAGTAGAACTAAAGTTCTGCGCGAAAATTACATAATGGTCGAATATATAACCTCTCGACTTGGCGGTTTTAATTTAAAATTTCGGGCGGTTTTATTTCGGAGTTTTGGTTGGTACGCTTTTCAGTCGATTAAAAAATAAAAAACCTAAACAAAAACGGAGCCTTTTCACACCATTTCCGATAGAAATACATGGCCGGAAGATAACACCGGAAGACTGGTAGGAGGGCTAGTTTATTTATAAACAAAGTCGGTTAACCATCCATTTGCGCCAATGCTATTGTGCCCTTGTATTATTAACGGTAATTGTAATTCAGATCGTAAACAAAGTTTCATTATCAAAAGAAATACCGTAAAATCTAAAACATAAAAATTGCCCTTATAATGGATCGTTGATTAGAATATTGGTCGTTAAAGAAAACTGACTTTGTTAGTAATGCAGAAATCGCGGAATCTACAGATACAGGCATTCTGGAACCCACAATGTCATTAACTTCCAGTTCCGTACAGCTACAGCCTCATCTTCCAATTTTAGGCAGGTAGTATCAACGAAAAGACGTAAATATGATACTAGTTACCTGTCGTTTGGATTTACTAGTACTGGTGACGAGGAGGCTCCAGATGCGTTTTTTTTGTGTTAAACCATGGTTCCGTTTTCAGGATAGAAAACCTAAACATTTTTTTCATGCAAATCATCCTGTCTGTTTTGGCCGACGCGGTGTGACGTCACTCACGTTTGCGTGACGCGGCACCGGCAACCTCCCCTTACAGCTAGATTAACCTCTTACCCGTCCCAATCGGAAGACGTAGCGGAATAGGCCCCGCCCCTTCGAATGGAAAATCGTGAATGATGCCGTGTTCTTCGTTTATCTTATGTGTGCAACTTTCAACTCAAGTAACTATTATCATTGGAACTTTATCTTCATGTTTTCAATGACATACCGGAGTAATGTCTTAAATTAGACGCACTTCGTTTAAACTGAACAAACGAGACTCTTACCCGTCCCTTTTACTTCGTGTGTTTTTAATATGCTTAAATGATTTAATAAAATTTAATATTTTATTTACGGGTCATGGTTCTTTCTCTAACTGCAAATACATTAATTCAAATATGGTTATGGGCTGCCAGCCACGTATGTTGAATTGACCATGAACCCACGTACTAAGTACAGTCTTTTTTTCTGCTTTTCAACTAATCAACTTCAGTAAAGCTTTCAGTAATGTACGATAAAACTTATTTTACACATTATTTAAGTAAAATGATTTTTCTATTTAATGTGTTATACAATTGTCTTTAAACTTATGCATTTTTATGTGAAATATAAATTGGGAATTAAATTACTTGAAGTTTATTAAAAAATACCTTATTTTACCTTCCTTAATACCTTATTTCAATGTTAAATCAATTTACTCGGTGAAAATGTAAATATAATATACAACTTTATTTTGTCATTTATTTTATAATGCAAACTATATAGTACAATACAATCAAGATCCAGCAGCATAATATATTTAAATAGTTTGCAACAAAGTGATGCACGCTAATTATTCATTAGATAACATATGAAGTCTCTTTTAGCGGAGCCTACCATGCTCGCTGTGCTAGTAGGTGTAGCATCATTAGATATATCGATATGGTCATCAACCTGTAATGGCTCATCAAACACATCACCACTTGTTATGCAGTACGCAAGCCGACAAAACATACAAAGGTATTGATTCTGTTTTGTCAAACTCGAAGTACTTTAGTCGACGAAACCTCTGCTTCAGTAATCCAAATGCTTTTTCGACAACAATGCGCGTTGCGATCATTTAAAATTGAAGTGACGCCTAGCTGCTGACAAATGTCCATTGTTTTTATAAGGCACAATTAAATGTTTATATAGGCGATATGCAGTATCCCCTGAAAGATGGCATTGATCTGGCAGAATACCAGCTGAAATCATTGTATGCATATTTGAATTGCTGAAAACTCTGGAATCATGAACAGAACCAGGGTATCCACACATGCAATCAATAAATAGCATATTATTGTCACACACAGCTAGATAGATAGAATGAAATTTTTTTCGGTTGAAATACTTCTCCGGGTAGTTATGTGGTGCTTTAATGGGATACAAATAATACGTCTGCTATAGAAACATCGCTCTTCGAAAAACAGCTCGAGTAGTTCACTTCAGTTTGATGTAGCTCGGCGAGTTACTGAAGAAAGGCCTGCGGTGAACAGGCAGTGAAGTTCTGATGTGGCTTGCGGGTGAACAGGCGATGGTGGTCGCCACAGTACCATCAATAGCTCCAATAACGCCCGGAAAGCTCGTCCGAACATTAAATTGTTCTGCAATGTGTGGTAGTTGATCCTCGGGCATTTTTATAACCTGCCGAGACAAGACATTCAAAATTGTGCAGACATTCTGCAAGGCATGAAGAACTCCTGATTTCGGCAAATCAAATCTATCGCCAATGGATCTGTAAAAATAAAACATAAACAATGATATTTTTAAGTAAATGGCTTTAAAGGATGTGCATTTTATGCATGTGTACTCTGCAAGTTATTTAGCATGACTCGGCATGTACGAGGTGTGGCTAGAAAAAAACCGAACTGATGCTATAAAAAAATTTTATTTTCCATTATTTACAATTTGATGTTATCTCCTTCAATGTACTCTCCTCCTCGGTCTACACACCGCTCCATACGAATTTTCCACTGTTCATAGCAATGCTGCAGATCATTTTCGGCAAGTCCATACATTACTTCCGTCGCTTTTTCTTTTACTGCTTCAACACTCTCAAATCTAGTTCCTTTCAAAGCTGACTTGACTTTAGGGAAAAGAAAAAAATCACAGGGGGCCAAATCAGGTGAGTAGGGTGGATGGTCTAAGATGGGAATGTTGTGATTGGCTAAAAACGTCTTCACTAACAACGCATTGTGAGCTGGGGCATTGTCTTGGTGCAGGATCCATGTCTTTTTTTTCCACAAATCGTTCCGTTTTCTCCGTACTCGCTCACGTAGGGTAGTCAGGACGCTAATGTAGTAATGCTGATTCACTGTTTGTCCCTCTGGTACCCAATCAATGTGTACAATCCCTTTGACATAAAAAAAAACAATCATCATTGCCTTGAATTTCGATTTTGACATTCGTGCTTTTTTTTGTCGTGGAGAATCAGGAGATTTCCAATGCATCGATTGGCGTTTGGTTTCGGGATCGTAAGTAAAAAACCACGATTCATCACAAGTAATAACATTTTGTAAAAAGATGGGATCACGTTCAATGTTTCCTAGGATGTCAGAACAAATCATTCTTCGGCGTTCCTTCTGTTCAATTGTGAGACACTTTGGAACCATTTTTGCACACACTTTGTGCATGTTGAAACTTTCATGAAGAATCTGCCTAACACTTTCCTTGTCAATTCCTGTCAACTCAGACATTGCTCTGATTGTTAAATGGCGATCTTCTCGAACAAGTTTACCGATTTTTTCAATGTTTGCATCAGTTTTTGCTGACAATGGTCTGCCAGTGCGAGCGTCATCACTTGTGTCTTCGCGGCCATCTTTAAATCGTTTAAACCACTCAAACACTTGTGTTCGCGATAAACAATCATCGCCGTACACTTGTTGCAACATTACAAACGTTTCACTTGCAGATTTTCCAAGTTTGAAAAGAAATTTGATGTTAACACGCTGTTCTTTCTGTACACTCAACATTTTTCCGACGCACAGACAAAACGTCAACTACTTAGAACAGACGCCACGGGCAGACTGAGTGCAGGAGGCAGATAAAACTCGAGCAGTAGGCGGAGCAAGAGTCACGTGACAGGCCAGGCGACTTTCAGCCTTATTGCATTCGTTTTATTGTTTCACCTGTGCTAGTTCGGTTTTTTTTTAGCCACACCTCGTATCTAGACCAGGGGTCGGCAACCTGAGGCTCGCGAGCCGCATGCGGCTCTATTGATGTAAAGTTGCGGCTCTCAAGTTCCATACGAAAAAATTAATAATTTATTAACAAAACCCTTAACACACAAGAAAAAATATTTTTAAGTAACTAATTTCTCAATAGCTCCTATTTTCATAATCGTTAATTACAAATCGCTACGCAATTATAATGACCGTAATGAGATAAAATTAAACTATTGTTTTGTTCTTAAGAGACGAGACTCCGTGATCATGTTTATCTTGCAGCCAATTGCATTCCATTTCCGTCTCATTCAAACATCCACCGTGTAGACTCTAGACGTATGTATAAGCGAAGCGTGCGGAGTACCTAGGGGCGTAGCCCTCCTATACAGACTTATTTAGAAAAGCATGGCGATAGAATAGATGTTGACTGGCTCGTGCTTGGCGACTGAAGACGATGCAGGACGGACAAAGTTTAAGTGAAGATGCGTTCATGCCTGATTGGCTGCTGCCATCACGTGGTGAAATCCGCTAAGGTGATTGGTCGGAGCCACCGCTGCCGGGCTGCTCGTTCATTTGAGCTTAACTTCGCGAGGAAGTAGCAGAAGAGGACTTGCAGCTTATCTGCTGCAGTAATTTTATCCTTGAACTGGTGGATCAGGTCTTGCATCCATTCACTGTTGGAGAATATCGGAGAAAGTTCGTTAACTAACTCAGTGATGAGCGGGAACATGGCTCGATGTCACTGAGGCAGGTGCTTGGGTCGGAACACTGTTTTCCGGGCAGCAGGAACTTTCCTAGTAGCTCGGGGTTGAGTGGGACATCTTCGAAATTTAGGAAAAAGCCGGCAACCCTTAATTGCTCGCATAAAAACTGTATTTTAGTTGAATTTGAAGATTCTAACAATTTAATACATCCCTCAACATGATCTTTAACACATTCTTGGACATTCAGAGACAACTGTTTTTTTTAAAAAAATATTAAATCATCAAATACATTAAATGAATTTAAGTTAAGCTTCTTGGGTAGCTTATCTTTTTTAAACAATTTGTTATTTAAGTGCACTTCCAAATCAAGGTTAACATCAACAGCAAGGGAAATGTTTATACAGAGCTTAGAACATCAATAAAACAGAAAACTACTTTAAAATCATTACTTACCACAGTCCATTGACTATTAAACTTGTGGTTTTTTCAGACACAAGGTATTTTAATAATTCCTTGCAGGAAGTAAGTTTTTGTTTGTCTAAATATGCTTGGTTATCCAAAAGACTTTGAATTACAGCCTTTTCCAAGTTCTCTTCTTCTACGTCTGCAAGTCTCTTAGATGTGCTTGCTATAGTTGTCAAATAATGTGGTACATTTGGGAAAATACAAGGTATTGTGCCTTCTTTTAAAGCAGGAATTTTTCTTTGGAACACTTTCCATTCACCTTTAATACTCATTTTATCCTCACGAATAATGCTTGATTCTGGAAAATGCTTTATACAAATAATTGGATTTTTAATTCCTGTAAAATCAGTAGGAATTTTTGCAAGCCACTGACTTCTGAGTGGCTCCGTCTTTGGTAGCTGAAATGTTGAGACATTTTCAGATTGGCTCCTGTAGTTTGATTTGCAGTCAAACACACTACACGTTCTCGGCATGATGTCTTAAAAGAAACCAAAAATAATTAAAGACTTAAATTTATGATAACTTCAAATACAACTAATTTTAATAGACATTGTGCATGAGTGTGAACATGCTCATAATAAACAAACAAAATAGTTTTGTTAAATTAAATTGTATCTAAATAATTACTGCCATTCAATCCTGTTTGAGGTGCGCTGCAAATTTAACTTGTGTACATAAATATAATTGTTTTAGTTAGTTTGCTTGTTAATATATTGTTTGAGCATAAAACGTAAATTCCTAATGACATTACAGGTTTTTAGATATTAAAATGTGAACAGTATCAAATATAATAATCCGGAATTATCTAAAGTGCGGGATAATATAATGCTGCAAAGTTTGTGTTGTGACTAAATTTAACTGACTGAAATATGTGTTACGACTAAATTTGAAACGAATTAATCTCTTTTAGTTGCAAATTTGCAATTATTTACCAAGTCTAAATTTTAAAAATCAATAAGATAAAAAAATATATTATTCAAGACAAACATATCAAATCCATAAGAGAAGAATTGTTTACACACGATTCGAACTATTTTGAATTGCAATAGCCAAGAGATTCCCAAGCCTAACGCAATGTGATTTTTTTCGTATTTTAAACATTTATACATTAAACCAGCCTCGATAAAACTGAAATAAACACAAAATTCAAACTTACCTGAAAGCCTTTCTTCTTTGATGTAAATAAACATGTAGCCAGGGTCGTTTCTACAGACGATTCCGTTTCCAAAGGTAAATAAACACGAGCTTGCGGCATTCCCGATCCAACACTACGATCACCGCACTAAGTCGATCACGTTGTCTATCAGCGCCAGAGCCTGTCTTTTCGTCAGCCTCGATGTACAGCAGACGAAACAATCCGTAACCAGTTTCTAACTAGCCGTTCAAAATCTGTAACCCTAACTGAATTAACCAACTTAACTGAAGCTGGTTATCTACTTTAACCAGTTAACTTCGTTCGACTTATTGAACCCGCCCTTTGGGTTGGTTGGTTAGGTTTTAGTGGCGCAAGGGCCAGCTTTGGCCATGCTGCGCCAAACACACGACTTATTAGTTCTTTGTGCGATGCTTCTAATTTGATCATTTTAAAAAGTAAAAACGTTGTAAAGGGTAAAAATATATTTAGTACAACTGTAAAAGTTGACGATTTTGGTAAAAAGTTAAAAGAAAATTTTTAACGAATACAGATAACATGTTTTATTAGATAACATAGTAAAAGTTAAAGAATAAGAAACCTAAAAAAAGAGGGATGCTTATGACAATGGAGGATGATGAAATTCGTGTTTTTAATGATTTAGTTGAGTAATAAACTCTAACTAGTACTTTAAAAAAACTAACCAACCTAGCACTAGTACTGCCAAAGCACCTGCTGCATCTAAAGCTAGAAAACCGGGACCGAAATCGATAACGTCTCGTTCCGATGACGTCTCAACGAAACACTGGGTTGTTAAATTATATTTGAAATTTAGATGATTCGTAACAATTTAAATGTTTGGCGCAGCTTAGCCAGTTTGGCTCTTGTGCCACTAAACAACATCCAACCAACCCCTGAAGGACCCGCCCTTTGGGGCTTGGTGGGATAAAAATTGTCCCACTTTTGAACTTTGAGCACATTAGTCGGGCACATACGGGGAGGAGTTTAACCCCACCCATTGAAAGTTAAGTGAGAAAAAAAATTAACCGAAAAGATCATAAAAAATACCAATTCAATACCATTTTGAAACTAATTCAAAAATTTGTTATCACTCATGCATGTATTTAAGCAATTTTAGGCATGTTATTTCTTTTAGAATAAAGTACGAGGAATACATTAGAAACGCATAGTATACAGCATAAGAAACTGGTCACTAGATTTCCCCATTTTAGTTATTTTTAACTTTTTCATCTAGTATTTTTCTTTTTCATTTAGTATGTGTTATTCCTATTTTAGTTTAGCTGAATTTACACTAGAGCTGCTCAATGATAACTTGAAGAGGCTGTATTGATTAAGGGCCCCGAGTTCTGTTCCGACTGAAAACCAAAAATCTGATTCATGAATATAGAACGATGCTTGAAACATATTTCAAGACATATAATCTGTAAGTCTTGTAACCTGAAGCTACCAAGTCGACAAACACCGGAACTGGCACCTCACTCTTCCAAATTTCCACACAAAGACAAGTGCGAGGACATTTGGGCAATGCTGGATTTATCTCCAGCCTCTTTCTCCACTCTGCCTTGTGACGACTCAAGACAAGGAACAAATTGGCAACTCTATGACGTTTATGGTTATTTTATGTGCAGACCTATTGCGAGAGGCGTGTGAAAGCAGATTCGCTATAATTTCTATTTTAAGAAAAAAAATTAAATTGATATTTAAGCATGATGTTCTTTACTAAAGTGAAAAGTGTTAAAATAAAAGTTGTGCACCACTCAAGAGACACTACCACCAACGATGAAGGAAATAGTACGAATCGTTAACCAATTATGCGATTGAGTCACTAGGTAAAAAGGTTTGCTTAGAGTGGAATAATTGGAAGTGGTTTTCAGTGTATTAATATGTTATTAAAAAGTCTAATTTTTTTTTTAATATAATTAAAGTTTTTTTTTTCCTTCCGAAATTGAAAATAAAGTATAATTTTTCTTGCTTTTACTTCGACTGACGTCAAACACAATGCATATTTTTAGAAATTTATTTTGCTAAAAATAAGTAAATAACTTATAAAAATATTTTTGCATATTTAATTGTTGTTAATACATTTCATGTTTATGGTTGGTTGCATGGGTTTTAATGGCGCAAGGGCCAAATATGGCCAAGCTGCGCCCATTTCATGTTTATGACATATATTTCGTGCATTTAAATGCGGTACTACAATCATAGTAGCGTTTTAGATGTATTATTTAAAATTTATTTTTTTACAATAGAAGGGAGACATGATAGTTAATGAAATTAAATCTATCGGTAAATGTGATAATTTGTTATCGACCTCAGATGAAAATACAAACATCGGCATTTAATCGTCAATCGGTCATCAATAGTAATCGATAAATATACGATAGGTCATGTGATCGCACATATTTGCAATTTTAAAGTTGGCAATACCGCATAAGAGTATAGCCGCGAACTTGCTTCAATTTATTTCTATCTTGGAGACGCTCGTTCTTAGACGGTAGAAAATTGGGAAGAGGTGAGTAATTTACTTTTTTTTTTATTTACGTCCGAATTTTTTTTTATTATTATTATTACTTATCTGGAGGGAATACTAAATTTGTATTGTATTTATATTACTTATAGTGTGTTTTAATTTTGTCTGTTATTGTAATCTTCAGAAATCTAAAAAAATCGTAACTTATTTCTGCTGGCTAGCAAAAGGGTATCTTTATAAATTATATAAACATTGTTAAATTTTAACTAAAAAAGGGCAAGAGTGACTGACTATAAATTTATAAACCACGAGATAAATTCGGAGCTAAAGAATGTAGTTAGGCCTATTGCGGATGACGCAATATTACATCATCCGCAAACTATTCATGATAAATATTTCAGAATGGGATTTTTTTTTAATAAGATATGTAAATTGTTCTTAAGAAACTACATAAAATATTTAAAAAACAAAGTAAAGCTTTAATTTTTAAAAAATCAATAATTAAAAAGCAACAAGAAAATTCTCACAAGTATCCGTTAACTTTAAAAAAAAATCTACATATGTAACCAGCGTTATCCATTTATGTATTATCTTATATGTTTGTCCTATTATCATGTCCCCGTCACCTGTATATATTTCATGTCCCCGTTACGTGTCTATATATTGTTCCCGTTATTACGATTGTAACGCCCTCTACATATTTTATGTCGCCCCCGCTGTGCCGGGCAGCATCAGTCATGTAACTGCCCTCTTACGGTGAATGCGTAATTTAGGTTCGTCCCACCCCGAGTTATTGTAACGTTAGGCTTATGCGATTAAAAAATGTTTATGTTCAATCCTTGAGCAGTTATTTAGTCTATACGCCTTGATAAATGGCTCCTCAACGTGGCGCAACACCGTAAGAACAGCATGGCTCGCTTTTAGGTTGTCGTTCCGACCGATGAAAATGGCGAGAGGCGCCATTTTGAAGATCGTGTTTAAAACGAAGGATAATTCAGTTCTGGCAAGAATGAATGTCATCGAATGTTTAAGATAAGTGTTATTTTGTTTTCTGTTCAGTGTTACAATTTTTTTAAATTTGTAGGCTAGGTTAAAGTTTTGAAACGCAAAGTTTCGGTTTCAGTATACATCCTGTTTACTGTGCGGAGACAATTTTGCATAACACGTATGCTGTGTCTCGTTTGGAGTGTTATCTCTATTGATTTAAGTTTAACTAGTCTTTTAAAATTAAACAGCAATGGTTTGCTGTGTTTTGGCACTGAATTTGAAATTAAGAACCACCTTGGATTTGTAAACACTGATTCTACGAATCGTATTTGGTAGGTAGCATTGCGAATTCAAAATTCGTACGCTCGTAGGTAAAAAAGAAAAGCAAGTTTTCCCCCTCCTCTCCACATAACTGATAGTGTTTTATTTCTGTTCTCTTTTATTTGAAATTATTGCTGGCCTTGAAAATTCTGATTGTGGGTTTTATTTATTTTTATTTTGTTCTCTTTCGAGAAAAATAAATTAATGTGGTTTTACATGCAAACATAAGAAATAAATGTTTTCTTGAGTGTGATTCAGAATAGTAGATATTTTATTGGCAGGAAGTTTTATTTTGTGACAGTGCTTATTTGATTTAATTAGTGGCAATAACTGATATTCGTTATTTTGATCAGTTAGACAATTGATTATATTATAGAATTTAATGTTGATTTTTAAAATTTATTTTGAAATAACATTTGAATTGATTTTTTATGAAATGGAAGTTGTTAATGCTATTGTTTGATTTTATGTTTAAGTACTTCATTAATTTCTAAATCAGTTAAACAAAAGTGATTTTCTTATAAATAGATTTGTTCAATCATGTTAAAATTGATTTTGGTAATCTAATATTGAAATGGTACCATAAAAATAGAGCATTTTAACTATAGATCGGGTGTTGTACAGTGTCATCTACACTTGAATAGACTTCATACTGCATAGTGTCATTTGCTTGAATAAATGATAATTCTTCAATAATTAGACCTGTTGCATCCTTACCGAGCAGGAGAGAGGAGGTCGTGCTGGCACGCCTCCTCATTGGTCATACTAGAAGAACTCACGTGCATCTTCTGCTGGCAGAAGAAGAACCCATCTGTTACATGTGCGATGTTCCATTAAGTGTCAAACATATTTTAGTAGACTGCCCAGCATTTACACTGAGTAGACTTTTTAATTTCAACAATTTAAATCCTACTATTCAGCAAGTTTTGTCCTGTCCTAGTCGTGAATTATTTACTTTTTTAACCGAAATTGGTTACTATTCTCAAATTTAATCATTTTTTTATGTAATCATTTTATGACCAAATCATTTTATACTTAATAGCCCTGTGTACTGCGGAACCGAGTGTTTGGCGCAGCATAGCCTTAGTTGCTCTTGGGCCACTAAACCCAACCAACCTAACCTTGAATAAATGAATAGTTTAAATGATTTTATACTAGTTTAATAAGGTTACAATAGTTTAAATGATTGAATATTATTTAACTGATATTAATTGGTTTTCTGAAAAATAATTATAAAATATTTGAGTGCTAATATTTCATGGTAGGGTAATAGTAGTGGTTGGTTGGTTTGTTAGGTTTTAGTGGCGCAAGGGCCAGTTTTGGCCATGCTGCGCCAAACACACGACTTATTAGTTATTTGTTGCGAATCTTCTAATTTGACCATTTTAAAAAGTAAAAACGTTGTAAAGGGTAAAAATATATCTAGTACAACTGTAAAAGTTGACGGTTTTGGTAAAAAGTTAAAAGAAAAATTTGAACGTATACAGATAACATGTTTTATTAGATAACATAGTAAAAGTCAAGAAACTTAAATAATGAGGATGCTTATGACAATGAAGGATGATGAAATTCGTGTTTTTAATGATTTCAAGATTTAAAAAGATGAAAAATGAATATTAAACACATTTTAAAATATAGTCAATACATTTTAAAATATAAAAATCCGATACGAGTAAGTTTTAAAATCCATAATTTAAGAATTGTTTTTTCTATGTTCTTTTTTATTTTTGTGAAGGAAAACTGAACGGAGCTCCTCCTCCACGTCCATCTCCGATGCATCATATACGATACAATCAGAGGAGTCAATAGTCCGACCAGCAGATTTTCTATAGCCCCTCTGTTTTTCAGGTATTTGAACTTCTGTCAAATCATAGTTTTTAGTTTTGAGTTTTTTTGGTTTTCCTTTGTTTAGGGTAGAGATTTTAGTTGTAGATTGAGATATACTTTTGGAAATCTCAGTCATAGTTTCTTTTGATATTCCAGATGAAGAAGCTGATTCTTGTTTAAATTCAAATGGTACGTCGGGGTCAAACTCCATGCCAATGCGGAATCTTACATGAGAGACGGTAGTTTGGGTTTCTATTGAACGAGTTTTTGGTTTGGATTCTGTTGGGGTTGGTACTATTTTAGCCTGGGCTGCTTGTGAGTAGGTTTTAGAGTTAGAATGGTTTGAGTTTACAATATTACGGGCTTCGGGATAAGAGACAGATTGTAAGGTTTTAACTTCTTGAACTTTCTTTTCAAAAGTCCACTTTGAACAAGATTTAGAATAGGCTGGGTGAGATTCTGAACAGTTGGTACATTTAGGGGGATTTTTACAATTTTCGGAAGTATGCTCAAGGTCCGAACAATTTGCACATCTCTCATTGCTGCGGCAAGTGTTTTTAGAGTGCCCAAATTGCTGGCACTTGAAGCATCTTAATGGATTTGGAATGTAAGGACGTATTGGACAGTTAAGATAACCGGCTTTGATACTAATTGGAAGTTTGGGAGAATTGAAAGTTAGAATTAAATGTTTGGTTTTTGAAGTTTCTGATCCTTTTTTTATGGTGATTCGGCGCACAGCTGTGACACCTTGTGGAGAGAGTTCGGTTAGAATGTCTGTTTCGTCAATGTTCTGTAGATCTATTTCGCTAATGACTCCTTTAGAGGAGTTCAGACTATTATGAGGAGTGACGTTAATTTCAAAATTAGCTAAGTGTTTGGCATTAAGGAAGCATGCAGATTGTTTGTCATTGGTACATTCGATAAGCAGGTCACCAGAATTCAGTTTTTTAACCGTTTTTGGATTACCGCCAATACTTTGCAGACCTTTTTGAATGATAAATGGAGACACTTGGTTTAGGTTTTGGTTTACGGAGGTAAGAACTAAAAATTTAGGTACGATATCACTTTTTACATTTAATGTTGCGTTGTTGGTAAGAGTAGAAAAATTACTGTGGTTTGATGGATGTAGGCCACCATCGGGGCACGAGGGAAAAAAAGCCATGAAAAATGGAGATATTTCTCGCCGTATGTCCCACCCACCACCGGGCCCAACAAGGGTAGCCAGCCACCGGACAACTGGGATGAAAAAAAGTAAATAAAACAAACCAAAAGAAAAAAAACCAGGCACGGCACTAACTAGGGAGTGATACGACGAGACCGTTCCACGATACAAGATCACGGTCCTTGCCCATGAGCAGTCAGCAACACAGACGTATCCTGTTACCACCAGCCGATTGACAGAGCCGGGCCTAACTCTGCCTCCCGTTTAAGGTGAAGCGTGGGCCAAAGGGAACGCCAAGGGACCCCAGGATCCCATTTTCCCCCCTACGGGTCGCAGCACACGGCAAACGTGCAGGTCAAAAATACGACATTTCAAAAACAAAATTCAAAACAACTCAAATAGAAGAAAAAAATTGACAAATAAAAGCAACTAAATTCAAACTTTTAAAGAAAAAAGAAATTAAATGCAGTTCACAAGGTAGGGTACTCAAAAAGAGGAAAGAAAAGAAAACTGAGATACCCAGCTAGGACAAGACGGATTCGCCACACCCGTACCCACAAGACATGAGCTCCCAAAGAAACAAAAGAAGGGAAAGATCACTAGGGTACCTCGGGGTTGTGAAGCCCGTGTTTACTTAAAGAAAGTAAACCCCCTGAGGGGAGGTAATAGTAGTGAGTTTAAATGCTTTGAACTGTGAAATAGCTCTAGGACTGTGAGGTAATTGTTATTTTCTGCCATATTCTGAACTAACAAAAGAACTGTACTGAAATCCCACGATGGCTTTTCTCGCACGAGGAAAGAAGATTGAGCTGGTCCGGCTGGCAACAGAACTGGACTTGGATGGTATTGATAATTTCAAAGTTATTGAACTGAAGACGAGAATACAAGAGAGTGAAGCATATAAGGACGATTTAGAGTTTGTCCAAGCAAGGTTTGAAGAGTTAATCGCTGAAAGAATAAAAGTGGAAGACCTTGAAATTAAAGATAAGAAAAGGAAGGAAGACCTTGAAATTGAAGATAAGGAAAGGAAACAAGACTTTGAAGCTGAAGAAAGAAAAAGAAGATTGGAACTGGAGTATAAAGAGCGGAAAAGAAAAGACGATTACGAATTCCAACTTCAGAAGCTGAAACTCCAGAATGAGGCAACTCGAGCCCAAGTTCCTCTTACACAGAACGTTGGTTTTCGAGCAGCCAAACCAAGATTGGACTTGCAGACGCGTGCATTTGAAGATATGATTCAGCAAATGGATTTACTTCTCTCAATAAAACATCTAATTTATCCAAAATGCTGCGGAAACATCCACTATTTTTATTCATACGTCGATTAGTTGTTTCAGTCCTTTTCTGTTCAGTTGCATATAAGGGAGAAACCATGTGATAAATCTGTCCATGAATATGGAAACAATATGGTCCTATTCCAGGTGGAGATTTAATTTCAGCACCCATTGACGCAAAAGCAAAGGCAGCATTAGATTCCTTAATATGTTTGCGATAGTTTTTTCCTTCGCCTGTATTGTCAGATAACAAATCCTTTAATAAATGTGGCAGGCGAACTTTCCCGAAGAAGGCCCCACAAAATTCGCAAACTTCCGTCATGCACCCGAAATTATCAACTTCTACAAATAGCAATCATCTACGCTTTCGCTGGATCTTCGAAGAAACTTTCTTGCTCAACTCATTAAAATATCGAGACATCAAAATGGCTAGGCAATCCTAAAATTCATTTTCAAATAGCGCGGCGATTCAATGGCGACCACGATTGTTGATTTTGTAAACAAAAGTTCGTCTGACTTAGCTTTCGCTAGATCATCGAAGACGCTTTCTTATACACTGCAGCAGCACAGCTTCAACTCATTCTTCGAAAAACATTAAAATATCGAGACATCAAAATGGCTAGGCAATCCTAAAATTCATTTTTAAATAGCGCGGCCATTCAATGGCGACCGCGTTGTTGATGTAAACAAAAGTTTCGTGTTGCCATTCCACATATAGAAATAATGCGTTTTTCGATCACCGCGTAAGAGAAATATATATAAGATTGCGATAAAATAGTACTTTATTAGGATATTATGTAACATCCACAACAGCTTTTAAATGTCTGGGAATAGATTTCATTAGTTTTGTTTTTGTAATTTCTGCATCAATTTCCTCCATTCTTCGATCGTTTGTTTTTTAGTTCGCTTTTTGTTTTAATGCCAAACGCTGATGCAGGGGGTGAAATGGAGTTCTACAATTTGCAACCAACCCGTTTTTTGTCCCCAAGCAACGTTTTAGGGTTGTAAATACAAGATTTTCAGAATTCAGGAGATGTTTATTAGCACGTTACCATTAAATTTCTTACAGAATATCTAAATTTTTTATCTTTTATTTTATAAAATGTTTAACTTTGGATTTTTATGTTCTCTTCTTGTAATTCCTACATTTTTATTTATTTTAGATTAGAAAGAATATACAACATGAAAAGGTTTTAAATATATTTTCCTAATTTATATTTTACAATGTTTCTTTCGGATAGGCATAAAAGAAGGAAACTGAAAGTGACTTGATGAACAAATGCAGGATTTAACACAAGCCTATACAGTATATTGATTGTAATACTTGTGCATATTAAAATAATTTTTATTTTAAAATAATGCTATTTTCATTTGGGCAACTTGACTTATTAAAAATGCCTGATATTTTTATAAAGTTAAAACATTTAATTTTAATAAAAAGTCTTTGAAATCAAGGCAGGTATATAAAAGGACTAGCAATATAATAAATGGTTCATTTGTAGTATATAGTGTTACCAAGTCAAATGGTGGACAATAATGGTATATTAGAGCTGCACAATAAGCTATTTAGGTTCAAGGTAGATTATTTCAAAATGACCAACTGAAATATGGTGGTGGCACCGTGTTAAGAATTGATCTATTAATCTTAAACATTTTGTTTTATTTTCCCCCTCTTTGAGACTATTTGACTTTGATTTCCTGAAACAGATATTATGTTATTACGAAATTTAACTTATTTATGCTGTAAATTAATAATTATAAAAATTGGTATATAATTGTTTATATATTTTTAAGGTATAGAAACACCTTTCATATGCACATTTCGGTGAAAAAAATTATTTTTCAAAATTGGTTTAGAATTAAAGCCTTATTCTTAAGCTTCACAAAACAACTTTAATTTAGACTCTAGTGCAATTAGAACGGCAGTTATTAAAGTTTTAATTGTCGTAGAATGCTTATTCCGAAACCGGACTTCCGTTGTCCGGAAGATCATATTTAAATCTTATTATTCATTAATAATTATGATTTTTTCCCACTTTTTTTTTCAGAATTAGAATTTATAAATATTTTACTTTAATATAGTTTTTGAAATCTGGCAATTATGTTTGTTTTTAGCAATTTGGCAACAACTTTCATGTTCCATCTTTGTTTACAATTTGACTTTAATCTTCGCTCTCACATTTTAACTCATTAAACATTCTATATTCAATTTTTTAATATCTTAAATATTAAATAAATTTTTAATTTCCTTTGCTATTTTGGCTGTTATTATGGGAAAATCGGTTGCTGCATAGAGGAAAAGGCGATTCCATGGAAATCGTTTCACAACGCAACGTGTTCAAGATATCAATACTGCTAGTACTTCAAAACTAAATGTAGAGCAAACTAAAGATGAAAACAGTGAAACACCGATTTCAGGAAATAGGATATTTGACCTGAAGATCATTCAAAATGTTTTTGCAGACTTGTGCTGTCCAAATTGTCTAAATTTGGGGATGAACTTGCACGAAAAAACTAAATATGGATTAACTTCTCACTTTTCTTTGAAGTGCAATAACTGTGACTTTGGTAAACAATTTATCTCTTCAGAAAAATGTGGACTATCGTCAGTCATCAACACAAGGTTGGTATATGCCATGCGCCAACTTGGCAAAGGATATTCTGGTGCATATAAATTTTGTGCGACAATGAACTTGCCATCACCACCATGCAAAAGTGCATACGCATCTCAAGAAAACAAGTTGCGGCTTGCTGTGTCAGAAGTTAGACAAGATTCCATGCGGAAAGCTGCGTTGGAAGTCAAGAAGTCCGAAAAAACTGATAATGGAACAGTCGAATGCGGTGTATCGGTTGACGGAACTTGGCAACGTCGTGGATACACATCACTGAACGGTTGTGTAGCAGCCATATCTGTCGACACTGGAAAAGTCCTCGATGTAGAAATAATGTCAGCTTATTGTCCTAAATGCAAACAAATAAAAAGCATGAAGACAGGAAATGAGTGTGAATCCGCAAAGGCTGATCACATCTGTCGTAACCATGAAGGATCATCGAAAGCTATATAGACAGTTGGTGCATCTCGTATCTTCAAAAGGTCAGAGACTCTAAGAGGATTGCAGTATACTACATATTATGGGGATGGAGATTCCAGTGGATTCGAAGAAGTAAAGAATACTTATAGAGCAAATAGTGTTACAAAATTGGAGTGTATTGGTCACATTCAAAAACGAGTAGGAACTCGCCTAAGAAAATTAAAAAAAAAACTAAAAAAGGTCTTTCCGGCAAAGGCAAGTTGACAGACATTTTCATAGATAGACTTCAAAACTACTATGGAATAACGTTGGAGACTTACAAAAGATGCAGCAAAATGTAATTGCTGTGTTGTTTCATTGCGCATCATCCAACGCAAGTCCCATGCATGGACAGTGTCCGAGAGGGAAAGATAGTTGGTGTTTTTATCAACGGAACGACACCAAAACACAAATATCCAGGGCTTCCAGCAAAAGTTCTTAAAGATGTTAAACCAGTATATATGGAAGTGTTTCCGAGAACTACTAAGTAAGTGTTTACATGGAAAGACTCAAAATGCGAATGAAAGTTTCAACGGCAACATTTGGCAACGAGTTCCCAAAACTGTATTTGAAGACATTGCGCTTTGGGGTCTATGATGCTGTGATGGATTTAAAGCAATGGATTTAACAATGGATTCAACAATGGATTTAAAGGTTGTTTAGATGTTTTTGAGAAATTAGGAATAGCGATCTGTGGCAGTTTTACCAAAGAACGGTATCTACGCCTGGATCGACTGCTAGTCTGAGAATTGGTGCGCCATTCGATACCTTTTGCAAAGAAGCAGAGAAAAGTATTGAAGGCGGTCAGAAAGAAGAAAAGTACCTTAATTGAAACTAAGGAAGGTACTTCTTATGCACCAGGTTGGTTGGTTGGTTGTGTAGGGTTTAATGGCACAAGGGCCAATTATGGCCAAGCTGCGCCAAACACTAGGTGATTTTAATAAACATTTTCTTTAACCAACTTCTTTAAAAATAAATAAAAAGACAAGTATAAAATACATGGTAAAATTTTAAAATGACTAATGATGGATGTTTAAAATATACTGACAATGATGAAATGTGTTATTAGTGTTTTCACGATTTGAAAACAGATAGGTATGAGAATAAAAAACATGTGGTTTTAAGTATTTTAGCATTAAAATATAGGCAACACAATTTTCATACAATTTTAAAAAGTTATATAAAAAAGTACGAATAAAGAATCTTTAAGATTTGGAACTTTCATTTGGAGAGGATGGTTTCTCAACATCCATCTCCAAAGAATCGTTGGCGTCGTACAGTAAAATGTCATCGTCTTCTTTTGTTTCGATTCGTTGACAAGCATTTTTCATATTATTAATAAATTCGACACCCATGTCCTGCCAAAACTTCCGATGGCGCATGGCAGAATCGGTTTCCATTTCTGGCAAGGGTCCTAATATTTCTGTACAATTTACCGGTGGTTTTTCACATTGTACGATCACATCTACATTAGGTGGGTCTTCGGCATCTCTACGAATATTAATTCGGGCTTTTGATTTTAAGGTAGGTTTCCACTTTGGTTTAGGAGAGTGGACTGTTTTGGGCACAATACAAGCGTTAATTTTAACAGTTTTCGGTTGGAAATCGGGTTTTGGCGTTGAAAATTTTTTCGTGAAGCTTGCAATTTTTTTCACACTTGTCTTTAAATTTTGTGGATTAGTTTTAGGTGTTGGTTTAAATGATCTCAACACTTCTTTTACATCTATTGTTTGGGTAGATGTGGAAACTAGTTTAGGTGGAACTTTAGGGGATTCATTAGATATTGTCTGAATTGCGATAGATTTTGTAACTGGTTTGACTGCTGATGCGTAAGAAAGGTTTAACTTTGGCAAAGAAATGGATACAAGGTTTTTTGCTTCAAAGTAAGTTATATTTTTTGTAGTTTTAAGTTCCTGGATGTTTTTCTCAAGTGTCCATTGAGGGCAGGATCTTGAGAAAGATGTGTGCGAGCCTGAACAATTAGAACATTTTGGTGGAGATTTACAATTTAGGAAGTCATGATGAGGATCAGTGGATGAACAGTAAGAACAAGTCTCATCTCGTTGACAAGTAGCAGTTGTATGCCCAAACCTCTGGCACTTAAAGCACCTCAGAGGCTTGGGAATATAGAGTCGGACTGGACATCTGAGATATCCAGCTAGTACATGTGTAGGTATGCTAGGTCTATTAAAAGTGAGTATGATGTGTTTTGTGTTAACTATGTCTTTTCCTTTTTTTATTGTTATTTTTCTTACATGGGTAACACCTTGGTCAGAGAGCCCAGTAAGTATTTCTGATTCGTCTACATATTGCAGATCCGATTCAGAAATAACTCCCTTACTGGTGTTTAGGCTTCGATGAGGTGAAACACAAATTGAAACAGAGCCAAGGGTTCTTGCTGAGAGAAATGCTTGGGATTGTGGATCGCTGTTAGTCTCAATTAAGAAATCTCCAGACTTGAGCTTCTTTATGTTTTTGGGTTCGCCACCTATTGCTTGAATTCCTTTGTGGATCAAGAAAGGCGACATTTTCCCAAGAACTTGTTCGGCTGATGTAATGATCAAGTATCTGGGGGACTTTAGTTCATAGGGTGTCGTTTCATTTTCAACAGTTTCAGATGCATGCAAACGTTTCATATTCCTTTTTGAAAGAAATTTGTTATTTTTTCCTTGTTTGGTACGGGACGTAGATGGTTGTGAATTTTGGCCTTCACTGGGGCACAAGTTTAAATCCATATGAAAGAGAATAAAAATGCCACCGTATTCCCCACCCACCATGGAGTCCATTGAAGGTAGCAGCCACCGGACAACTGAGGAAACAGAAAACTAAACCATAAAAGAAAATATAACCCAGGCACGGCGCTTACTAGAGGTTAATACGATGACAGCGTTCCATGAAAAATCACAGTTCTTGCCCTGGCAGTCAGCAACACAATTGTGTCCTGGTACCACCAGCCGATTGACAGAGGTGGGCCAGTCTCCGCCTCCCGTTTTGGACGAAGCGAGGGCCAAAGAGCACGCTGAGGAACTCCAGGATCCCCTTTTCCGCCCGCACAGGTCGCAGCACACGGCAAACGTGCAGGTTAGAAAATACTAACAATTTAAATCATAGAAACTAAATGTGAAAATACGAAAAAATACAATTTATATAAAAAACCAAATATCGAGAAGACTACCAAACGCAACGAAAACAAATAATACGCAGTGCTCATGGTAAGGCCGTCGCAAAAGGAAAAGAAGAATGCTAGGCCCGGCTAGGGTAAATCGGGCTCGCCACACCCATGCTCTCAAAGGAGAGCCCCCATAAAGGAGGAAAAATAAGAAAAATAGATCACTAGGGTACCTCGGGGTTGTGAAGCCCGTGTTTACTTAAAGAAAGTAAACCCCCTGAGGGGCTTATGCACCAGGAGAGTTTTAAGTTTAAAATTATATTTAGTGTAAGTTTATTGCTTTTAAAAGTTAAATTTAGTGTTTTCTCATAATCATATTTTTTACAATTTTGTTTTACCGCAAAATGATATAACCCATAAAGTTTTAATTCAAATTGCTTCAAATTATGTTCTTAAGATATGTATACAGTGATTGAACTAAAATTATAGCCAAAATTCTATTAGGAAAAATTTTATGTTGTTATAAACATGATTTTTTTAAAAATGTTTTTATGAATTTTGATAATTTTTTTCGAAAGTTTGTAAAAACTTTAAATATCAATATATTTATTAACTTTTAGTTCACGGCCAAGAATGTTTATTCCTGTTCAGTATTCAACTTGCAAAATAAAAAACAATTGATTTTTTTAATAATTTGAAAATGCGTAACGGTCACTTTTATTGATTTTTTTTAAGCAATTTATTTTAAATACAGGAAAAATAAAAATATTTTTTTCTTATATTTTATGTTTAACCAACATTTTTATGTACAACCAATGGTATTATGCACTAAAATCTGAAATTTTATTAAAATTTGAAAAAAATGCCTCCGAAGGTGTACGTATACCTTAATGAATTTTTTAACATTCCAAAAGGAAAGTTTTGTCTCTACTTGAGAATATACACTACGACTTGAAAGAGCTAAAACAAGCCCCGCGGATACCAAATGGTATAACTGCGAAGTTACCTCCTAACTGTCCATCATTACCATTAAAAGAAACAGAAGACTTGGCTGAATTTGAAAATTTGGTCCCAAATTCGGACATTTTCAACCAAGTTGTAAGTTTATGTTCGTTTATTATATTTCTAAACTGTTTTAAGGTTAGCTGTGCACAAGCTTTAATTGTACTGCAACTTTTAATCAAATGAGTGACTAAAATATCACTATGCAACTGCTAAGAGTGAAAGGATATTTTGTCCAATTGTTGCATGTCCGACAGTTGCTGAGTGAGTGGATACAATATTGTTTTAGTATTTAACTCTCCAAATTATTAGACAAATAGCTAGTTCGTAATAGCTACATTTTCAAATAAAGATATTTTATCTTATTTGGCATTTGATTTTTAAAAATTAACAAGAGTCCCTCTCATTATTTTGTTAAATATTAAAATCTGATTTTTTATGAGTGATGGTTGATATTGTTTCAGTACTAGTATTTGAGCTGCCTAAAATCTAAAGGTTTATAGTCTAACATAAAAAGCACATTTCTGCTACTTTGTAAACATAAGTTGTGTGAATCTTTCATGTATCCCTGTTTGGTCACTTAAAATATATATTAATGGCTAAAAGCTCAATTATATTGAAGCCATTTTAAAATCTGTTTTTTGCGTTTTCTGAAAGTGGATATGCAATGATCGTGTTGCTAGACATTGAGAAATATTGAATAATATAATTCTGTTATATTTCAGTGTATATCTTGGCACAACAGGCGGCTACAGTGTAAAGGACTGTACGAAAAGAATCCTTCAGCGGTCGATTTCCAATCCTTTATCTACAAAGTATAATTGGAAAGGTAGCAGAGGAGTGAAATTGCCATTTTCCCAGTTGACAGCAACAAATAAATTGGTTGCTGGTAATATATTTTGGTAACTTTTTTCAAATATTTATGTAACTAATTTAAATATTAAGTAATTTCTGCAAGTATTATTAAATATTCTGTTTTATTTAGGAGGGGAAGTTAAAAATATTGTTGTGTAGTTTTATTTTCTTAAATAAATTCCTATAAAATTTTATGTTGCTAATGCAGAGAAACAATCTTGAATCTTTTATTTATTTTGTATGTCTGATTAAAATTTGTTTGAATTAATTTGTGCGATTCTTGCTTTTATTTTGCACACTTTGTTGTGTAAGATGCAAATAGTATTTGGTTTGTTCTAATCAGTTATTATTTCCTATTCCCAAGATCATGCACATATTTTTGGCTATTTAGTTTTTCCATGAATATTTCATCTGGTTTGTAAAAGTATTTGACACCAAGTAATATACAATTTAGCATATTTGCCAGCTATTTGTCTGTATTTTGTGTTTAGGGAAATGAGAGATGTCGTTTCTATATTTTATAGTGTTGTAGGGTGTTTTTTTGTGTGTTTTTCAAGCACATCAAATTATCATTTGAAATTGAAGGAACCTGTTATTTATATAATATTTTCATGCATGTGATAACTAAGTAATAGAATTATCAGTGACCACTAAAATAAATTTCAACTAATTTATTGCTTGATTAATTTATATATTTGGATTTTGTAACATTTTACTTCTTGAATCAAGACGTAAAGATAAATAATTTAAGATATTTAGTTTGTTAAGGTTATATTTCTTTTTTTATATATTGTTATTCCTTTTCCAGGCATTATGTAAAAAAAATGAAAACTAATACAACATAAATTGTAAAACTATACAAGCTAATTTCTCCTCATAATTGTGAAACAAATTATCACCAGGCCAAGACAATCCTTGAATGCCATATTTTGAACTAAATATGGGCCCTTTCACTCTAATCCGTGTCGGCCAGCCAATTGGAAAGATCTGAACTATAATAAAAAAAAAATATGTATTTATAAGAAGTTAAAAAAGTAAAAGGGTGAAATAGATTGGACACAATGCTAACTAGTACTACAAAATAAAAGTTAACTAGTTTTTCATGTCCAATACCAATTAAGCTAGTTTTAATGTTGGTTTGGATCATCTAGAGTTTGGCGCGGCTTGGCCATCTTTGGCCCTTGCGCCATTAAAACCCAAACAACCAACCAATTAAGCTAGCTACAAAGTATTATACTATAAAGAAAAGTCAATGCAAATTTTGAATCGAGCCGTATTTATATTGTAACGTTTGCATGTATAACTTATTTTATTTTAAACGGCTACATTTTTTTTACAAAAACGAACATTGAACTAAGGGTTTATAATTTGTTTTTTACTTGCAGATGTTGTCCGGTTATAAAATGGCATGGAACCGATGCAGAAATCTTCAGTGTAGTGAAAAAGTGGTTAATGCACGCGGGTGACAGGGATGGTGGGCGGGCTGACAGGAAAATAACTTTGTAAAATTTTCTGTAAATAAATGTGCATTTTTTGGACAACTTGTGTTGATTTTCCTTTATTTGGTAATATTTGTATATTACACAATTCATTGAGTAATAAGGTAAATAATGACTGTATAAATTTCATGTCTGATCATAATATAATTAAAAAGAAGAGCCCTCTAAAAACCATCTTTAACATGTTCTTTCAACGTCATTTAAATAACATGTATATATAAAATTTATAATTGCAATTTTCAATGGTCTTCAATGCAAACTAAATTTAGAGGAAAGTAATTTTCAAATTGAAGATTGCATTTATAAATTGATAGATTTAATATTTTCCAGGCAACTAATTTATAAGAAGGTAATTTTACTACTACCCATTCTCATCTGAAACGATCTATTTTTTTCATCGTACCGTTTTCGTAAATTGATCGAAATCACCCCGGTGAACTATATCTAGATCAGTTACCGATCAATACTCGTCTATTTTCATCCGATACTTATCGGCAAAAGAAATCCTAATTTATCGTATTCTCGTCGAATTTCAACGCAACTCATCGAATGCAGGTGATCGGCCCGACCATCGGCCGAGTGGACATTTTGCATCAATCGCCGAAGAAAAGAACCGTATGGGATGAAAAAACGATGATCGGCATCTCGCAGCCGTAATCGATAAAAAGCCAGTCATTGGCGAATGATGAATTGCTACTAAAGTATATCTCCATCTTAAGATATCAAACTAGACAATTAAAAATTCTGAAACTAGTTAATCAGTTTATACCATCATCATTAACCTTGACAAAAAGTTTCTTGCTATTTTCAAAATTAATTTACTTTGGTGTAAATAACTTTTACACTAGCTTGGCGATTCCTAGTCGTCATTTATTTACTTTTTTAACCGAAATTAGTTACTATTCTTAAATTTAATAATTTCTTATGTAATTTTATACTTAATAGCCCTGTGTACTGCGGCACCTAGTGTTTGGCGCAGCATAGCCTTAGCTGCTATTGTGGCACTAAACCCAACCTAACCTAGCTTGACGATAAAATTATCTTTCTCATTTTTGAGCTTTCTCATCTTTATGTTTTAAACAAATTAAGTCTAAACGTTTGCAATTTATGAGATGAAGAAATATAATGATATTCTTCATCTCATAAATTGCTTCTTCATGTTGGGAGAAACAATACAAATCAAGATAGTGTGCAAACCATCGTTAAAAAGTTTGATAATCTTTTTCAGGTAATATTGTCCTGTATCCCCTGATGCGAAAGTTGTAGTTTCCGGCATTCTACCGCGCAACCTGAATAGCTTTGAGATTGGTTTTTGTCAAAAGGGCATTGTTTGTAGAGCTCCTTCCATTTTAAATGCTAAGATTGATGAGATTAATTGTAATCTAAAATTCATCTGTTCAAATCGTGATGGGCTTTTCTTTTACAGATCACCACACTCACTTTTGGGATATGATGGTCTTCATCTTGGGAAACTTGGACATACTCAACTAGCCAGGGAATTTGTTGATGTTTTTGAGCTTGTTGATTCATAGACAACGCATCATAAGTATTGCTCCTTGTAACTTTTCACTCGAGAATTTTTCCTCCTTTGGTTTCTACATCCAATGCTGTGCCACCTGTGGTATCTTCCCGTTTCTCCCAGCCTGTGTTGTCGCCTTCCTTTGTCCTCCCTGTGGCGTCTTCTTCCTGTGTCCAACCTGTGGCATTTCCTCCCCGTGGCGTATCCTTCCTGTGTTCAACCTGTGGAGTCTCCTTCCTGTGTCCAACCTGTGGCATCTCCTTCCTGTGTCCAACCTGTGGCATCTCCTTCCTGTGTCCAACCTGTGGCGTCTCCTTCCTGTGTCCAACCTGTGGCATCTCCTTCCTGTGGCATCTCCTCCCTGTGGTGTCTCCTCCTTGTGTCCAACCTGTGGCGTCGCCCCCTTTCTCACAACCTGTGGCTTCGCCTCCCTTCATTAAACCTGTGAGGCCAACCCCCACTGTTCGACTTGCAAGGCTATCCTCCCTTCATCAAACCTATGAATCTACCCCCTTCCATCCGACCTTTGAAGCCATTTTCCTCCATCCGACCAGTGAATCCACTTCCTGCTGTTCAATATGCGAGGCCTTCTCAACCTGCGAGGCCACATTCCGTCGTCAAACTTGTTGATCGTCCCCTTTTGTTCAACCTGTGACGTCATTTCCTACCATCCGAGCTTTGGATGTACCCTTGTCTGTTGGACGAATGGAGCCCTCCGCTGCTGTTCATTCTCTATCTGGTCTATTTAATAATTGTATTTATAATGTTAAACTAAATAACCGCTTTTCTGTTTTGGATGACATTAAGTTGTCAGTAGTGAAAAATATTGATATTACCTCCATTTCTCAAGTTACTGGTGGTGGCAAAAGTGAAGTTTATCCCAGGCAATGCCTACTTTGCAAAGATTTTTTTAAAACTAAACACGCTTTTTATAATCACAGGAAAAATTCCAATTGTAAAAAAAGAGTCTATATCTAAAGGTCTATACCACAAGACATGCCCATTTTGTTTAAATTCCTATTCAAATAAATCCTTATTCTCCAAACATAAAAAAAATTGTTGTGTTAATAAATCATGTATTTTATCTACAATTGGCATTAAGAGTGAAAAGTGTCCAGATAGTCCACCTGCAGTCTCTGTAGCTAAAGATATTCCCGAAAATTTTGGCAGCATGATCTCATTAATTCGAAGATCATGACTTGGGATGCATAAAAGTATTAACATTTAAATCAATGAATGATTTCTATATATATGGCTAGAGTCAGAGAACTTTTACCTGCAGCTCTTTTAAAAACATAACTGAAAATAAAGTAAAAGAATTAAAAACATTTTATTATATTCTTGTCAATTATATAAACCCAAAGCACAAATACCCGATACAACCCCACCTCCCTAACAAGCAAACCCAATGAAGATCTAAGCTAGAAACCCCAACTCCGAAGCAAAAATGTGACTCGTAAAAACAAGGGTACTATATTGCATACAAATTGTCCTGCTAGGTTTTGTGTATGGGAAGAAAAAGTTTCTGGTGTGGTTACAGCACATTATTTTTCAAAACACAATCATGTTTTTGAATTTAATTCTGATCTCCACCAACCTTTAAAGCAAGCTTTAGACAAACTCTCAATCTATTTATACAATTAAAAGTTCCAGCCCGGGAAATACAACGTTTGGTAAGGGGAGATTTAACATGTCGTAATAATCGTGATATTAATATGCGTATTCCAAAAGAAATAATGGTAGGCGAATATACGCTGCTATGGATCCCAAAAGCGATCACGTTTCTGTTGCGTTAATCGTTGATCAATTATCTAGAGAGTCGCATGATGCTGTTTTGATATTTAAACTTGAAAACACAATAACTACTCACAGGCCTTCTGACCTAAACATCTGGAAAATTCTGCGGAAATATTTGCATTAGGCTTTCAAACTAAGTCAATGAGAGAAATTTTAGTTCGTAATTCTCATAAACCACTTTGCATTGATGCGACATATGACACTAATAACTACAATTATTTTCTAATTACTCTTATTATTTCGGATGAATATGAACATGGTTATCCAATTGCACATTTCATTACAAGTCATTTAGATAAAAGTACCATGGTTTTCTTGTTCATTAGTTTAAAGCAGAAAATGCCAGATTTAGAAATACGAACTTTAATAAGTTTACATATGAAGCATTCAATGATGTTTTTGGTACAAATCTTAAGCATTTATTGTGTCAATGGCATGTTTTACGAGCTTGGAGGCGTCAAATTTCTAACAAAGTTTCGTCAACATAACTTGCAGTAGAGATTTATGCAAAATTAGTCAAATTAATGTATGCTAAAGATCTTACAAAATTTGAAGATCTTATGGCACTGTTTATATCTCTAAATGTAAAGCATTTCAAAAATACTTTAAGAAATACTATTTTAATAGGAAAGAAACATGGACAGGGTATTATCATTGCCATATTTGTCCATCACTACTAATAACTTTTGTGAAGCTTTTCATAGCTTGCTAATAACCACTTATTTTAAAGTTAAAAATAATAACCGGTTAGATACATTAATAAGAATATTGTTGGATTATGAGAGAGACCGATACATTAATCGTTCCGATAATGTAAAACGTAACGTCCCCTGGGCTTTAGATCATAACAAGATTTCAAAAGTAGCTCACACTCGTGGACGGAAAATACCAGATGAAGATGTTGCTAATCAAAGGGATTTCTGGTTAGTTAAATTGCAAACCGCTAAAAACAAACTATATGTAATTAAACAAGTTAATACAAAGTGTCCCATAATTGAACATTGTTCTGTTAAATGCCTTGAAGTGACTTGCATGTCGTTATGCAGACATATGTACACACATTCATAAAGTTCATTCAATGTTAGTTGGAGAACAACCTGTAATACCAGCAAGTAATTTCTACAGCATGGATTCATCACATGTGCTGGATCAAAATAATTCCCATTGTGGTCATAATAAACACATTAATATAATTTGCTACCCACATACCGATGAATGGCAAATTCTTGATTTTGTATACATTGCCAAGATGTTATTTACAAACACTTCAATGTTTACAGGCTTCATACATTAAAAAAATACCTAGTGGTCGAATCGATAACCTCGCACCTTGGCGGTTTTATTTTAGAGTTTTGGTAGGCGCGCTTTCAGTCGGTAAAAAGTTTAAATTATGTTTGCCATATTGATTAACCAGACTTGATTGTTATGATTTAATTTTATATGCGTCTTTAAATATTTAATTCTTTACAGGTCAGTTTATCTTTGGCGCAGCTTGGTCATAATAGGCCTTTGTGCTAATCAATTTTACAGGTCCGCGAACTTCATTTTGGACTAGAGGATATCGAAAGACAAGACTCGTGTGTACGTTCAAGAAACTGGGGAGAGAATTTCAGCTCCTTTGAAATTCCCACGACTTCGTAAAGATGCAATGCCATCAAGACTTCCTGGTTTCTTATTTATCGCCAAATGTCGAAAGTAAAAGGATGAGGATAGAAAACACCAATTTACAACAAGCAATATCAGAGAGCTTAGTTTCGATGAAAAATGAGGACTCCAGTGTATATTTCTGTAATCTGCAGAAATGGAAGGCTTTTTTAAGCAAAAGAAATTGCCCAATTATTTTACTATTGTTTCACATACGGATACTATAACAATAGGAAGTTCGCGATAAGTCCTATTCCATCCTTTAAATATTCTATAAATAGTGTTATGTACTGCGAGAGCCGGAGGCAGGGGACGTTGGGGATTGGCATCTTTTCTCCCACTCCTTGGCGCTCTTTCTCCTCAAGACATTTCGGCAAACCCTGCATTCGGAAAACAGCGATCCTCTCGTTTGGACGTAATGCTTGGGTCTCTGAAGACCATTCCCTACCGTTTCTCCGTCTCTGGCGGGTTCGCAATGACCCGTTGCGTGAATAATCTCTCTTGAATAACCTCTCTATAATAAATTGTTTTGTTAAAGAAAAACCATACAGTCCATTATTATTTAGAACCAGCGCCGGTACTCTAGCAGTAGTATTTAACAAATAGTGACCTGCAGACACGAGCATATCATCGCTGTGTAGTGTTACAAACAATAAATCATCTTAAATTGTCAATGTGTATTATTAACATCTATGAAATTGAAAACGCGCTACACAAATTAAATGAACTGAAAAAGCCGCTGAAGAAAACGCGAAGACTCTTATAAGGCCGCTTTTACATTTAACGACACAACACAGATAAATCGTATACGATATCAGTGGCACGATATCTGGGTATACAAAATACACATACAAGCCGGGATGCTTTTTCACTAGCCGATACGATAGGTGTCGTTGCTAATCGGACGGTACAATTTATCGGAACGTTTTATCGTGGGCACGCGCCTTCCCTACTTCATCGTGACGACATTTTGAGTTCGTTTCCGAAAAACTTGTTGCCGTCTGCTGTAGTCAGTCTACTGTGTTTTTTTTATTATTAATATTGATTATATGGCTTTTAAGTTCGATATTGTGAACGTGTGTTGAATTAGAGGAAGTAAAGAAATGTATTTGGGATAAGGATACAAGAACAAGATTGTTCGAGAATAGGCATGGGAGGCAATATTTAGATTCTTTGATGAATTTGAAGATGAAACGGGTTAATACTAAATTTAGATTTGTATAAATGTCACTTTTTTTGCATTTAAATTTCATAATTAAAATGTTTTGCACGTGTCGATGTTTCGATATTTGTTTATGTGGTGCTAAAATATTTAAAAGCAATTTAGATATGCCAAATTTTATATTCTTGATGATTTCCGTTTAATCGACAACTGATGGGGAAATATTAAAAGGGCTGAAATCAAAACTCCTTAAAACACTACAGAAAAATTTGGACTACATTGGTTTTAAAATTTATAATAACGTTCATTAAACAATTCTGAATGAAAAATAACCATAATGCATGGTCTCAAGGGACGTCATTTTGGGACATTGGAGAATATTTAAACATCCGTAACCGACCAACTGAAGGCTCTCCGCGTTCCAGGACTGCTATAAGGAATGGAAGAATCGTCTCCAGCGCTGTGTGACTTCCCAAGGCAGTTACTTTGAAAGAGACAATGTGATTTAACTTTATTTCAATAAAAGAAATTAGAAAAAATCAGTCTCATTACTTAATTTACACATATCGTGTGTTCGAAACGCTAAAACGTTGCTTGGCAACAAAAACCAGTGCTCAAATAACTTCTCTGTTTGGCCTCGGGTTGCAGATTTGGTAAGAAATCAGGTGACCGTTAAAGGCATATTAACCCATATACTTTATTTGTCCTTAAAAAGTCTCGATTGATTTTAATATTAGGTGACAAAATTATCTCCAAGTGGATCAACATCCGAGATGCGTTTATTAGAAGTCTGCAAGGCAAAAGTGGTCAAGCAGCCAAAAAAACTACATATATCACGAACATCTGCAGTTCCTGTTGGCCTTCCAGGAGCATAGTGAAACTCAATCTAGTTCACTGGCTGAAGCGGGAGAAGACGAAATGATAGACAGTCCCCCTGAGGTGACCCCTTCGACACCTAATGCCATTACATCATCAACATGGCATTTTGGGACACCCTTTCTTTACATTAATGGCTGTACAATGGTAAAAAACCAAATTATCTACAATGTGGAGGATCTACAAAAATTGCTAATTGATGAGACTAATAATACATTGTGTAAAAGAGTAGTATTCCAGTAAGAATTTTCTGGATTGGAATTCATCCAAGTGATTTTCACATTCAGGATAATCTCTCAAGACATAAATTATGCGAAGGTTTGTGGGTGGCCCTTCTTTCAGTAAATGTTTGTCATGTAAATGTGCCCGAAAACAATTGCTTGACAAACGTTCCAAATGTAAAAAAAAAAACTTCTAAAAGATTGAAAGTCTTAGCAAAATACAACTCCAGTCGTAAAACTAAAAATGCGCAGAAACTAAAAGTAACAAACCTGAAAGGATGAATTTCAAAATTTAAACTTCAAATGAAACAAATTGCTGAGCATAGTATAGAAGAAAAAGTTAAATCATTGCCTCATAAACAAGCACTGGCTATATCAGAATGCATGAAAGTATCAAAACGAAAAAACACTCGTGGCATCATTTACAGTCGAGAATGGGTTTTAGAATGTCTAATCATGAAAATATTAGCCCAAGGTTATACGAGCACACCAGGTAGAATAAAATCATTGCACTACCAGGAAAAACATGCGTGCGAAACTCATTAAGACATTTTAAAGCAGGATTTGTCTTTAATATGAAAATGTTTTCTGTTTTGAAAGAAAAGACATCGCTATTAGAAAATTCAGAGAAACATGTAAACTTGTTGTTTGATGAGCTTAAATTTTCTGAAAATTTGCAGATGGATCATGGTGGCAATATTCAGGGATATGCAGACTATGGGCCCAACAATACACCTGAAAATGATAAAAACCCTTACTTGTAACCATGGCTTGGTATACCTATTTCAGCCATTTAAAGGCGACTTGGTATAGATTATTGGAGTGTGCGGAACACACCAAAATGTGATGTACTAGCCAAGCTCTTAATCGAAGCCATTTTACATGCGGAAAATGCAGGACTGTTTGTTAATGCTGTTACAGGTGATGGTGCATCGTGAAATAGAGCCATGTGGAAACAATTTGGTATAGGAGAATCAAAAATCTTAAGTATAAAGTCCCTCATCCCTGTGACAAAACAAGGTTTCTACATTTCAATTTAATAGTATTGCTGGTTAGGCTAACAATACTTTTGAATAGTCAGGATAAATTCCTCAAGTTATTGCCTTAAATTTAGGCAACTTTCTAATGGTTAAGAAAAATGTGACCTTCTGTCTGCTTCGTTGCGAGGTCAACAAACAGCTCCTCATTATTTAGTTGGTTGCCAGGGTCATTCACTTTTCCAAAGTCACGGTCGTTGAAACTGTAAGGCAATCTTAATGTAAGGGTTTCTTAAATGGAAAGTGATGTGCTCATGCGGAGACAAGGATAAGAATTCCTTTTAACAAAACTTTAATAATTAATGCAACGAAACAATAAGTCAGAACAGCAAAATGATACGAGGTCGACCGTAACAGACTTTCACAATAAATAGTTGTATTTTGTTCACGTTTATAGCTAGTTTATGTCACAATTTGCTTAGGTTGTTACACTCCACTCCGCCACACACTCTCCCGCGCGGTACAAAGGTCAGGGAGAGGCTGGTTTAATAATAGGACTTGTAGACGTGGCATACTTTTCGCTACACGATGGCAAATCGTTTATATCCATTGGTTGTTTATCCTTGCGGTTATGGGACTCTGAAATATCAACATTTCATGTCGCTCAAGTTTATGCCCATGTACTCGTACCGATTTTAAAGATGTTATAACGCTAAAACCCATTGACCGTAAGAATCCACCTGAGCATAAAAACTTAAATTATAACGGTCCTGAATTTTCTAGCTGACCTAAATGAATCTTTTTTTACAATCTCTGTAATATATTTATGATTCAACATCATACTTCATCTCCATTTATGAATAATATCGATGAATTGTCAATACTAAAACACCTCTTAAAGGTAAAAGTTTGAAATGTCCTTCGCATGATCAGGATGGAATAAAAATGTGCAATACTTGGGTTACTTTTTACATTTTAGATAAGTGGAATAATGCAATCTATGATACAGGTTGCCTATCTAAAGAAACTCACAATGTCCTCAGATATAATACATATACTCTATTGGAATTGGGTAAATATTGTATTAAGGAATTAAATAAGTTATTTTCTACCTGTCAAAATCCAAACCATAGGTCAAAGTGGGAGATGATGTCCTGTTCGACAATATGATTATAACAGATCAAATAAATGTCGCGGAACATTGGGCGAAACAAAGTTTTGATAGGAAACAAGAACTTGCGGACAGAAAGAGACAATAAATCCTGCATAATATTTGTGAAAAGTGCACCATAAACACAGTGATAAACAAGATACGTTTGATACTGTTCGAACAAATGTTAAAAAAACCTATAATGATGCTGGAACATAAATTTTTTTATCAGATATTGCTGTAAGTTTTGACGGATCATGGCTTACACGTGGTCATAACTCAAATTATACTGTTGAATATGTGCTAAAAATGTTGACGGGATATATTGTGGATTATATAGTTATTTCAAAGTTTTGCTATGCGTGTGCCAACTGGAAACCTGATTAAGGTAAAACTTTTCCCGAATTTTCAATATTTATGGAGGGACATAAAGCAAGACTGTGACATTAATACTGTGGTTCTTCTAATGCAATAGAAATGCAAGCTGCATTAAAACTTTTGGAACGTTCAAAAGATAATGGATTTCGATATACGACAATTTTGTCGAATGGAGATTGAAAACATCTGACTACAAAGATACTCTTTAAAAGCACAAAGAATTGTGTGGTGCCCACGATCCGGTCGCAGTTAAACTACCCGAAGATAATCGGTTGCATTTTAAGAGATTCAGAAAATGTTTTAGGGTATCTTTAGCAATTTACGCAGATTTCGAGTGTTCAACTTTGCCGATGAAATTATGTCAACTTAGCACAACCAGTCCTTACACATAAAGTTATCAAAAGGATCAGCCTGTTGGATTTTCATATTACATCGTCCATGATGGGTAGTATTACAAATCCCCTGAGGTATACACAGGATTAGATGCTCCTCAGATGTTGTTTTTAAAGAAAATTATATTAGAGACAATGGAAATTCTAAACATCTACAAAAAATTTATCCTCTTATGGCATTGGTACAGCAAGACTACGATTCTGCAGTGAACAGCTATACGCGGAATGAACCGTTTATGGAGTTCAACTACAAAGTGAAAAATTATGCACATAACCGACCTGGGACAAATTACCGAGGCCCGGCTCATACAACATGTAATGTAGAAGCTAGAATACCTAATTTTCTCCCAGTGATTATTCACAATTTATCGGGATATGAACCATTTATTCATTAAAAAATTAGTAAATTTTGTTTTCAACATCGATGTTATCCCTGAAAACACGGAGATGTATATTTCATTTAAAAACAAAACATTTTTGTATTCGATTCCAGATTCATTTTAGTTTATGGCAAGTAGCATTGAGAAAACCTGTCAAATAATTTAGGAAAAGAAAATTTCAAACATAAAAAGTCAGTTTTCTCCGACGAAGAAACGGACCATCTACTTAAAAAAAAAGGGTGTGTATCACTTAGAAAAACTTACACTAGATTCCCTTCCCCCTAAGCAGGTTTTTTACAATAAACTCAACGAGTCCCATATTACACACATAGACTTTCAACATGCACAGAAAGTATGGGATAATTTTAAAATAAACAACATGAGAGAATATACGGAATTATATGTAAAGTCGGATGTTTTATTGCTTGCCGATATATTAGAAAATTTCATGGACTTATGTCTCGACACATACAAATTAGATCCAGCTTGGTACTTTATAGCTCCCGGGCTGTCTTGAGATGCCATGATGAAAGCCAAAATAGTTGGAAATTGATTACGACATGTATTTATTTATTGTAAATATTAAACATATGGAAAACAGACTCGCACTTGGAATCCAAGTATATTTTATATTTAGACTCAAATAAAATTGTACAGATGGAGCCGGAATGAACCAATCGCTCTTGAAGAGTATATGGGCAGACACAAATATAGATGTAACTACAGTGCCCGACGATAGCACTTTTGGCTACATATCAGAATGCGACTTGGAATATCCAGAAGAACTACATGATTATCTCTCAGACTCCCTCCCCATTAGCTCCCGACAAGTCTATTCCGCCAGGTTGCAAAGATAAAAGTTCAATGACAACGTCATAAAACAAACAAATTACATTGTTCATTAGAGAAACTTAAAACTGTACTTATCAGAAGGAATTAATTTTAGTAAAGTCCATAGGGTTTTACAGTTTAAACAAACGAGATGGATTGAACATTACATTGCAATGAATACATGTTATAGAACTGCTGCCAAAAACGAATTTGAGAAAAAGTTTTATAAACTATAGCATATTTTGCAAAACAACGCAAAATATTTGAGGGCAAGTAAACATTAAAATATGTAACAATGATAAAATAACTGAGAAACTTGTCTCAAGGTCTAATATTGTCGATAGAATAGTTTTCTCCGAAAACCTAGCTGCATTTCACTTAGAAAAAGACTACCAATTTTCAACAAACTTCTCGCGGCTGAACTGTGTATTTTGGATCTGTCAAAAATTGTAATGTATAATTTTCATTACAAAATATTAACGCCGGAATATGAAGAAAACCTCAAACTAATGTATATGGGTACACACAGCTTCATCTACGAAATAAATACTGAATATGTGTACAGTGACATAAAAGGCAACATTACCCATTTTGATACTTCCAATTAGCCAGTTGACAACATCTCCGAAATGCTGCTAGTTAATAAAAAGGCTTTGGGGAAAATGAAAGACGAGGCAATGGGAAAAATCATCACAGAATTCGCATGACTTTGTTCCAAAGTTTATCCTTTACGACAATGACAAATACCCATTGTATTACAAAAAGTATACTCCGTGAAAAAATGAACTTCCAAAATAAAATTTCCAATTTAACCCTGAAATAATGTGCATACAACTCTACAAAAAGAAAATGTACATGTTAACAGACCACAAGGATTGCCCTCCACTTTTCAGAAGATCCCTTTCTTAAAGCAGAAGAATGTGTCGCGTGAAATAAACCTGAAGAGGTTGAACAACAGAATATTAGAGACGATTCCCCTAAGCTGGCAGGTTGATTAGTTAGATTTGGCCATGCTACGCCAAACACATGACCCATGATTTATTTGTTGAGATGTTGGCAATTTTAAAAAGTGAATTTGTGAACCACGGATGAAAATTTCAGGATCTAGATGAGGGTTCCGCTTTTTGCAAAAATGAACACAACAAGTTTTGGTCTGTGATAATGTGTGATTCTCGTCACACTATTTGATCAAGTTATTGACTGCAAATTGAAGCTGCCTTTCAATGAATCGCATATCAGATCCCTGGAATGAGATCTGCAAGTCATCGACATATAATGAATGTATGATTGTAGTGAGTGAATGATATTACTAAAATGAATGGTAAAAAGAGCGACACTTAATATGCTACCCTGAGGAACTCCCTCAGCTTGAATAAAAGATTGTGACAAAATGTCACCTATACGAACGAAAAGATAAATAGTTTTGTATAAAAAAAGGTAAATTTCCCTTAAAACCAAAATTGAACGAAGTTCGGAGAATACCATAGCGCCACATACGCTCTTTCAGCATAAAAAAAAATGAGACCAGATGATTCCGCCTTACAAATTTGAGTTTCCTGCTGCACGATGTTATCACATGTGGATCTTCCTCCTAAGCTGGCAGGAACAAACTCGAGTGGAAAATCTACTTCCGGGAAAAAAAAGAGTATTCCCCCGTAATCGGTAACGTAACTTCACTGTTGTCTAATTTTGGTTTGGGGGCCGGCATTGAGAATAATCTAAACGAATAAGCAAAAGTCATTAGAAACTCTTATATGAATGCTTAATGTATCTTTTTAGCATTAATAGAATGCGATATAATATTAATAAAAATTTCTTTTAATTTAATTGTGATATATTCGTATATACAAGGATATACTTTAATCGCCAATACAATGGCAACCACAGGGTTCGTAAAAAAAATATGGACTATTTTTTGTTACTGCAAAGATAATTTTCTTTTTTATTAACGCGAACTGTAAGAGAAAGTAACAAATGGACATAATCAAGTTTGGATACAGACTCTGAAAAAGAAGACTTATAGCAATAAATATCTTACAATTCAATTTTAATTACAGGGATACAAAAGAGGCTCGGTAATTCTCGTGTCCTTATACGAGACTCCATGTTTCGGGTAAATGTTACTGGTAAAACCGAATTTAAATTAACCTTTTAATGCAGGAATTAGGTTATTTGTATTGTATTTACAATGTCTTGGCTAATAATACTTGGTGAACTTTGACTCTAAGCATTTTAAAAATTTGCTATGCACTTTTTTGCAGATACCAATTATTTTCGGTTGTCTCCCCCAAAAATTGAACGAAGAGACACCAGCTTCTGCATGAAAATTTTGGCTTTATTGTGACATCATTGAAGAAAGAAAATGTGATCTTAGAATCCTCAGTTGATGAACACATTGGAAGCTTATGCTTCAAGCCAACAAAAAACTTGAGTTACTGGAAAAAATTTCATTTATATAAGGAAAGAATGATTTTATGTAAGAAAATAAACTGAGAGTACACGACTGAGTATTCATAGCAGAAGCTAGAATCAGTGCCAAAACAAGAAATCAAGGTAAAATTAATTAAAAAAGAACCTGTCCAAGTGAAGTCCTTATATTTTTACACGAATTAAACTAGATGCATAATAATTCAGGAATAATGACCAAAAAAGTGTCGCCTTCAAATATCGGAGCACACACTAGTTGGAAAATCTACTGACCAAGTAATCCCCGATGCTAGCAACAAAGTCAAGTTTCTATCAACACCAGTCAACAATCCTTACACTGTTACGCCCCAAAAGCAAGTCGTTGCCAAATCATAGTTTGAAACTTCCAATTGCCGCAGAATTTCAAGCGAGACGCAAGGATGCCACATTCCAGTTTCCATAAACTGCCAAAGTCAGCAACTGCATAAAAGTATAATCTGGCCCTCCCCAATGAGATCAGACTTCGGGACACACCAGACAAAAGGCTCCTAATGTTTCGGCTATTCTAATCTAATGACAAATTAGTTAATATTTTCAAAGTGTAAATAATGTGTACATATATATTGTAAATTATACCTTCTATTAAAGTCCATCAAATATTTGCAGTGATTTTTAAATTTTACTATGTCAAAGTTAAATTTTATTAAGTCTATCTAGTGCACTGAACCATCATCAGACAGTACTAGACATGTTTCTTTTTTTGAGATTATTTAATTAATCTCATTTACGGTACACCAATTTGTATAATGAAATACAAATTTAACATATCATATACAGGAAATGTCTTTTCACAAAATACATTTTGTATAAAACTAAAAAAAATTTCCTGAAAAGCAATCGGATAAGAAAAAACAACAATCGCCATTTCAAAACAGATCAGAAATCAAAAACAGGACAAAGAATTTAAAAACACCAGAAATCAAAAATGGAACAAAGAATTTAAAAACACAACAGATCTCAGGAAAAGAATAAATCAATACAGAAAATAAAACAAGTCATAAAAATTCAATCTTAGAAAGAAGGAACTCAATTTTTTTCTTGAATGAAAAATCGTTAGGCTTGCAGAGCTGGAATGCAACCGCCATATTCTAATTGTAAAGAACACAACACAGACAATACTATAAAACTGTGTAGTTTTCGAATTACAATGAATTGAAATAAATATGTTGAAAAGAACAGTTCTTTAAAACAATAAAGAATAGTTTCACTTTCATGAAAAAGAACGATCGTACGGAAGACAAAAGAACGTTGTTTGGAATTTTAAAATTATTGATTAAAGGTTACGGGTACAAAAACTATGTTTAAGCGTGACATTTTAAAATAGTATAATAGCATAGCCACCTACAAGAAGATGCCCTCCGATTTGGACCCAATAGTAGGCAACACCAAGCATCGCTACTGGTTACTAGATGGCGCTGCTGTCCATCCTCCGTTCTGTCGAATGATTGCGTCATCCGTTCCTTCCGCTCATAAATAGTTAATGGCGGGTATTGAAAAACCGCGTGGTTTCGGCAGCGTGTTTAACGGCTTTGCTAAAAAATTAGCACTATAAATTTAAAATAGTGCAGTGTGCCGTACCCATTCTAAAAATCGGATACAAAGGATAAATCGAATAGTATTTACAAAATTCCGGGTGATGAAAAGAGACATTAAAATGTGAACATATTTACGCAAGGTATGTACTTTCGATTTCTAATATTGGCGTTTTGTTTGATGTTTGTTATTAGTGATATTTTCACGAAAGGAAAGTTAATGTATGAAGATTTAAAATCTTAGTTTTGATTACAGGCACGAGATTTAGCGGAAATCCGCGAATTTCATTTCATTAAATGATACTGACATTTTTTTAACTGCATATCAATCACTAAATAATTAAAATCTCAACTATTTGTTTTATCAATCACATGTCCGTAATTATTCTTTTTTTTTGTATGCTTTTATAGTGCATTTTATTTTTAATATCTAGTTATGTTGATAAACTTTGTGTTTTACACACAAAGAAAAGTAAAGTTTAATGAAAACTTATGTGTGAAAAACAATTTCGGCAACAGTTACGGAATTGATTTTTAATTTGAACACATTTATCTAGTAATTAGATTTTCCGTTCTATACCCTTAAAATATAAAATACATGATTACTTTGTATATGGAAATTACGATTCCTGTTTAATAAATTGGCCATTTCACACAGAATGAAGATTTTATTTTCTAGTATATGCTTGTGTTTATTTGTAAAATATTTTTTCTTTATATTTGTAAAATATCATTAAATTATTATATAATAAATCATTTTAATTCAGTCGGTTGATTCCGTGAACATCCATAGTTTGCAGATGTAAACAAAGAGTATCGTTTATCTTCTGTGGATTAAATATAAACAAAACATTTATATTTGTGTAAAATATTATTAAATTTTTTTTTTAATAAACCTTATTTAAAATATTTTTTAATAAACCTTATTTAAAAAAAGATCTATGTCTGAATTCAGTCAGTTGACTCTCGGTAGATTCGGTAAGTAACCATATAACTGGGCATGTCAAATAAGTATTCAGTGTGCGCATAAATGTAAACAAACCCAACAAACGAGGATGGACACTAGTGCCACCTAGTGGACTTTTCAAGCAACACCCTGTTGCCGTTTCTCCAATGGGATTTTCGCCAAATCGGAGGGCATCTTCTTGTAGGTGGCTATGATAATAGCTATGTCCACACTTGTGCTTTTTACCCTGGTTTGAAGCATAGACATTAAGAACTAGCTAGACTGTTCATCTGAGAACTTTCGTTGAAGCAAATTGAAATGAGGAATATCCACCAATACACCCTACTTGTTAAGTTTCTTCTTCTGTAATGCACGGGACGGAGCTATTCACGTATTAATCGAAATCTTTGTCATTATTAAAGGATTTTATTTGGCTTTAAATTATTGTTAAGATACTTTAAAGGGAAAAAAAGTTTACTTTAAATAAAAAAATTCTTTTAAAGATCACTACTTTACGAAATTAACATAGTATGCTTAAACATTCCGAAAGTAAATGTTTTTATTTATTTAAATTAGTAAACGTTATTTTATAGTTAGCACTGATAAATTAATAAAATACACAAAATAAATTTATATTAATTTTTGACGTAAATACGTTTTTAATGATGATACGGGTACATAGTTTCACGGAGTTTAGTCGCACTGTGAAAAATTACATTTTTAAAATCCTTTTAGTTCCATTTGAAATCAGCTTATAAATGAGTATCCCAAATGCAAAAGCAGTTATATCCTAATATTCGGAAAATGAGATTTTGGTGTAGGTTCTTAACTTTGGATTCAAAACATTAAAAATACAATAAAGCAACAAAAACAATTCATTTCTAGCAAAGAATATCTAAAAATAAGTCCCATCAGAAACCAAAGTACGCTAATCAGTTTATTCAGATGCAAAAGCAGTTGTATCCAGCAAATGTGAGCGTGTGCGTCAGTGAACGCGTTATCTTAATCGTTTGGGAAATGTGGCTTATTTTGTTTTTGAAATAAAACTAAATGGCAGAGCATACATTTGCATACCAATTAAATCCTTATTCCAGTTGCGAAATAAGTTATGTGAAAATTAAAATTATAAAATATTCAATAATCGGAGAACTTACATATTTTAATGAAAAATAGTATTTTTCTTAATTCTTACAGTAAATAATATATTATTGTGTTAACACTAATTAAATTTTGACAGTTTTACGCGATTTACAACAAAAAGCTTTTCGTGAATATATCTACTTCTGCAATTGGACTACTCAAATGACATACCATCGTGTAGAGCAAAGCCAGACGTTTCGAACAGGCCGATTAACACATTTCTTTCTCTGACATTTGTACCGCGTGGAGAGGAACGTCGCCCTTGGCTGCATGTACTTCCTCCCCCATAACTCCTCGGAGATAAATGACATGAAGTTTGCCGCGTTGACCAGGTTGGCCATTTATCCACTTCCTCCTGTGACCAATATACCGCATGGGGCCAAAAGGATTCCCGAACTAAACTTTAAGGTACCGTGCAATCTGCACCTACCCGATTTATTCTTAAAAGATTTAAATGTATCAATATCTTTGTTAGAAAAATAATGTATATTTTGTTTCAAAGCGAAATTTAATATTAATAGTAAGTTATTAATATTGTTTCATATTTATCGTCTACTGAGGTTGCGTCGGGGTCATCTCAGGGGTTGTCCTCGTCATCTGAACATTGTTAAAAAATACGAGACATTGTTACCGGAGTTTTCCTTGATTGGTTTGGTTTTGTTAATTAACGTCTCACTAGAGCTGCACAGTGGGCTTTTGGCGACGGTTTGGGGCATATCTCGAAGGAAAGACCCGGGAACGATGCCTCGTATTTTTGAACCATGGTCAGATGACGAGGACAACACCTGAGCTCGCACCCAACGCCTTCAATAGACGTCGGGACTTTGGACCCCGATCAGATTTATCGTGCACCAGTCCCGTATACACGCCGTTAATTTTTGCGGATGTTCTGTACGACTTTTCTAGTATTTTGTAGCGAAGCTGGCAACCCTCCGATCAAAAGATCCACTACTTTTTTTACTTTTCTTTGTCAAGTCCATCGCCTAGGCCCGAACCAGGAATCCTCGGATTCCCAGCTGACGCCTTTAACCGCTCGGCCACAGAGGCCTTGTCAAACCAAAAGAAAATCCATTATTCTACAAATGATATGTAATCTTCAATAAAATTTAGAGTTAAAATGTGAACGGAAAACATATTTGTATAACAATAAATAAAAGTAGAAGGCTTTGTCATCCCAAAAATCAACATTTGCTGGATCTACGAGATTTGCAGCATGCTTTGGGGTTGGTTGAATTAACGTCAAGCTAGAATCCAGAAATATTGCCTCGTAATTTGGAACCATGGTCGGCGAAGACAACACAAGCGTTGGCACCTCACGAAACCTGAATAGAGATTAATACTAGATCGTCCGAGATTTTACGTAGGTCAGTGCCAGTTCCTTATTCCCGGCGAGTCCTTTTATGGATCTTATTTTGACAAAGAGGAACGAAACTGGCAACGCTTCGATCACGAGCTCGTTAGTTATAGTCAAAGTTCACGTCGATATTCGAACTAAAAAATCACAGATTACAAACTGAATATTTTACCACATGACCATTATACACCCGCAGCAATCTTTGCTGTTTTCGAACCTTTTGATAATTGATAACAGTATTTAATTATTATTAGTTTATAACGAATTAATTTTTGTAATTGTTAATTTGATAATTAATAATAGCAAATTAATTATCAATTATTAATGATAAATTATCAATGATCAATAATTAATTATCAATTACTGTATTCATTATTAATGATAAATTATCAATGATCAATAATTAATTATCAATTATTGTATTCATTATTAATGATAAAGTATTGATGATAAAGTATTAATTATAGTATTAGTTATTAATGATAAATTATCAATTATTGTATTAATTATTAATGATAAATGATCAATTATTGTATTAATTATTAATGATAAATTATCAATAATTAATTATCAGTTATTTATTAAATTATCATTTATCAATTATTTTCTAATTAAATCTAAATTAAATATTAGAAACAAATTAAATAAAAACAAGCAACTATCAAAATAATAAACACCTATTAATAATGAATCGGTAACCACTTTAATATAATTTGTCTAAAAATAGATCAAGCACGAAAAATCGCACAGAAATCCACAGCAGTTGGATCCATGGGATTTGCAGCATGCTTTGCTGTTTTCGAATCTTTACGACACATTTTGTGCATGCGATATTGTATGCTTACTTTTATAACATAAGCGGAAAGCTTAATCGCAAAGAGCATGCTGAATCGCACGCGTGTTGACATAACTATTTGCGCATAACTTCTGGGAATTGTAATTGTGGATTTTGGGAAATGCGAAAATGCATACTCTAGTTACTTTTTAACGTCCATGCTGCGAAGCGCGATTAAAAGCACAAGTGTGGACATAGCTATTGGGTTATTATTCGTAATCTTCCGACCAGAGAAAAATTCAGGAAATTCTGCTTTGTTGCAGGTAATACAACTTCTTAAATTGATACGAAGGTCAAATAAATAGAATAATATTCGATCTGGCACTCCACTCTTGGATCTCTGATACAGATTATACACAACGTACACAACGAAAATTAAGAGGAAGTGAACTGAAGATAGTTTTTATTTTTGAAAGAAGTTAGGTTTTCTAATTTTATTCCAAATTATATGCTTCCTGAACATAGATTTTTTAAAAAAAAATTCGTTTATTTTTAGAATGGCTTATTTCATAAATAAAAAAGATTCTTTAGCGTTACTGGATAATGAATTAGATCCAGAATCATTGGGAGCAGAAACAGAATCCGAAAGACAAATGAAGCTGATCCTGAAAAAACAATTGAATACAAAATTATCCATGAAAGAGTAAGTATGACTGGTTAATGTTTTGGAAGTTACTGTTTGTGACAGTGACGGATCTAGGATTTGTTTTAAATTGAGGCTAGTTTTTACAAAAAATTGTTTTTAATGTTCTATTTACACTTTTAGATTTAAGGCCTATTCCATGGTCATGTATGTGACCATCACTCTATAAGACATGTATAAATATCTGACAAATGTTTGTACAAATGTAGCGAAAACACAAAAATCCATTTTGTTAACAGTTTAAAAAGGATTCATAGTAAATAGTAATGAAAACCATATTTAAATTTTGATAGTATTTTTACGTTCTTTTTAGCTAGTCATGTATGTGACAAAAAACAGAAGTGTGATTTGACAACACTAAATTATATGCATGAAAATTGACAGATAATAACACATAATAAAATTGACACATAATTATGTGAAAAATGACATATTTATATGCATGAATACGTTTAAAAAAAATTGACATTAAGAAAAGGGTACAGATGTAGTATAGGACGTTTGGCTCGCAAGGTTTTTTGTAGTGTTTTATAGGGGCGATAAATTTATAGCATGGCAACCCCACCTGACATAGTTGGTATATTCCGAGCCTTGTAGCGACTTTCAATCTGGCAACCCTATGACGTCATAATGCTGTTTAACAGCAATTTTTCGGCGCAAAAAAAAAATCGCGCCAAATGTCCTATACTACATCTGTTCCAGGAAAATTACTGACAAAGCCAAATTAATAATTATTTAAAATATTTTTCAATTTCTAACAAATTAAAATATTGCAGGTCATGTACGTGACTTGTAGTCATGTATGTGACATCGTTATACTAATAAAGTTGGGGGGGGGTAATGAACCCCCTTCCCATACACATTTTCTGCGTATGCAACTGGTACATGGTTCGCACAGTCCTTAAAAGTCCTTAAGAACTACTTAATTTAGGTAGGTCCTTAATTAAGGGCCCTTAAAGTCCTTAATTTCCAACTAAGGTCCTTAATTTTTGTCAAACATGAATTTTTTTTACTAATTCACATGGTATTTTTTCATGTCTAACCCGAAATTCCAAGTTTTTTAAATTTTCGGAACCCAGAATTCCGGGTGTATTAAAATTATCAGAATTCCGGATTTTACTTTAATCGTGTACACACTTTTGACCATTATATGCAAGTGTAAATCGGCTAGGCAAGAAGATAGATGGAATTAGTGACAGAAAAAAAGTGCACTTTTGATCTCTTTTGTCCGATTTTTTCGTCAATGGTATTTCATTATCATACACGACACTTCATCGTTAGAAAATCTCAGCTCGTTTGTTGTTTTGTGAAGAATCGATACTCACTCTAGAAAATCGAGGAAATTAACAATGTAGAATCTTCAACAGTTCTGCGCCAGTGTTTGCCGGAAGTGGTATCCTGCGCCAACTTGCTATGAAACTGCTTTTACATGCGATTCACAATAAAAAAATTACAACTCTCCAACGGTGCCAAAAAATATAAGAGGTCCTTAAAAATTATTGAGAGGTCCTTAAAAAGTCCTTAAGAACTGCTTAATTTTTACTTTTGAAAATCTGTATGAACCATGTGGTATGATACATCTATACCCTGATCTCTTTACTCCTCAGACAGTTTTCTCAGCATCGGACGTTTGTCACCCCCAGCACTTACAAGTCCCTCACTGAGTTAGTGCAGGGAACCTGTTCCACAGACCAGTTCAGAGAATTGGAAAATGACGAAGAAGTGCACCAAGAGCTGCAAAGGTGTGGGCTCTCTCAAGATGAAATCTCAGACTATCTAGTCTTCAAGTCAGGAAAGGTTCTTTTCTATTGCTTCATTTATTTATTGCGTCTTTAATCCTCTAACGCCTATATTCACAATAGGGATGAGCTTAGTAGTTATTATTAAATAACGACAGTTATTACGATATTTTAATGAAATAACTAGTATATTTAACTGTTACTTGATATCTTGAGCGATATTAAACGACGCAACCTCAAAATTAGGCGGTGCAAAATATCAAATGCTAAATTTTCATGAAGTTTTTTTTATCAGCTGATCAAAATGTTGTTTTTAGTTAATATTGCGGAATATACCAGATCGTGATAAATAAGAAAATTAATATTATTTAAAATCTATGATATTTACCTTTTACAATGCGACAAGGAGTACCAAAGAATCACTTTCAGTTAAAAATCCTTCACATAAATGCGAAACGCAAACAAAGTATCTATAATGTAAAGCAGATTCACACATTCATTCATCCCAACCATCAAAAAACACCATCTTCTCTCCCTCCCCCCCCCACACACATTAAATGAATTGAACTATCCTATCACGACCCTTCCCACAAAACAATAAACTTTCGCCGACTAGAACGCACAAAAATATATAAAAAATATCCCGATTCAATAATCGTACGATAAACACAATATCGAAATATATATTTTGAACCAAAGAGTTCTGATATAACATATATATTTTTTAATCGTAATCGTAAATATCAACAGTATTTCTGAAATTATTTAGATCGTATTTTGGAAAAGTGCCAATAACGAAGTGAATATTCTAATAATAAAATATATTTTGTTATAAAAATACCAAACAGTATTTCTGAAATTATTTATTGGACACGTGCTAATAACGAAGTGAGTATTCTAATCATAAAATATATTTTGTTATAAAAATACCAACTTAGCCTGAAATATTTTGAATCTCAACTTGGAAATATTCCAATAACTAAATCTCAATTCAGCAATCCTTCTGCGGTCAATTATATCATGATATTGTATCATAGAATAAGTTTCGTTTCGACTTTCGACCAAGGCCTTTGCATGGACACTTATTTTTCTCAAGGCCGTATGTTTTTTTGTTTTTTTTAACTTGCTCTTGTTTGACGGCGGAGGTGTTTCTGGTTAAAATTAAACAGCGTTTTTATTAATTGTTCGAAGTACGAATTTTTTAATTTTTTTTTTTAATTTTGAGTTTGAAATACTGCTTTTTTTTAGCAAGTAAATAACTGTTATTTCTTATAAATAATATTTTTAATTATCAGAAATTGAAATAATGATATTTTATACCTGTTATTAAAATATCTCTCATCACTAATTCACAATCACAAGTAATTTGCATTTTGTCTGTGAATCAGGAGGTAAATGTAGGGAACAGATGTAGTATAGGACATTCGGCGCCTTTTTGTTTTCGGCGACGAAAAATTGCCGTTAAACAACGCTATGACGTCATACGGCTGCCAGATTGAAAGTCGCCACAAGAATCGGAAAATACCAACAAAGTCAGGTAAGGTTGCCATACTATAAATTTATCGCATCTATAAATCACGCCAAAAACAAACTCGCGCGCCAAATGTCCTATACTACATCTGTACCAAATGTAGGACAGAGTGGCAACATAACCTGGAAAATCAGGGAATTATCAAGGACATTTAAAATTCTGGAAAAGTCAGGGAAATTTAAAATTTAAAAAAAAATCATAGAATTTTTCAAATTTGGATCATAAAACGACAACTATCGTCGGTTATGCTCTCCATTCGGTATAATTTAGCTATCTATATTTCCTTTTAGTTCTGAAAATTAATTTAAAAAAAAGAAGCATGGTTATTGCAATTTTCAGTTTTATTTTTCTAAAATGTGAACCACTGCTGGAGGGAGAAGCAAAAGCAAAGTTCGTTGGATTTTGAATTGTAACAACATGTGAGGGGCTAATGGATATGTGATTTATTGATTTATTATTTTGGAATAGGAAATATGAAGCATATAGAACATTTAAAATTATCTATGTGAACTTGCTTATTTTGCATTACCTGCTTCCAGAGAACATATTTAATTGTTATTATGCCTTTCACAATTGCATAATTTGTGTTGTATCCATAAACTATTATTTTAACTGTCAATAAGTATTGCTTATAATTTTTCCTTTAAAATGCAATATATTTATTGGATCATTGTAGTGTGGATACTTTGTTTCTGTACAAAGCATGTATTTCAACATTTCTTAATGTAATTGTAAAATCATGAAAATTTTTGTGACACCATCATAGAAATCAAGAGAATTTTTTTTCTATGATGTTGTTGCCACCCTGTACGATTATTGATAAAACCTTATTCATAAGACCGGTTTTTGCGAAATCAGGGGAATATCTCTTCAAAATCTATTCCCTGATATGCTGCGAGTGAAGCATGTATAAGTGTCAGTTTTAGAATCTGAACAATATGGCTGCGTATACAATTGCTGTGTTTAAAATATTTTGCTATAAATTTATTTAAAAAAAAGAAAAGGTATATTTAAAATAGTAAACCTGCCATTTAATAAGCTGGAGCTAAAGTAAATAATAAGGGAAAAAATCTTAAAATTCACAAAATTATTAAAAGTCTATTTTTTTTTTTTAAGAATTGGAAAATAGTTTAATTTGAAAACATGTAAAATACTATGTAGTGCTAAAAATTGTGTAGACAACGTTCGTCTTCTTATTCTTAATTTGTGTAAATCGGTAGCATTTCTATCACACTAAAAAAAACTAGATGATAGGGCAGGGTTCCCATGCACCTGGAAAACATGGAATTGTTAGAGAAAATAGCCTAAAAAGTCAAGGAAAATGAACGATTTTTTTAATTTCCTGGAAAAGTCGGGTAAATTAAAAAAAATTATTAGCTATAAGTGCCAATTATATTCTTTTATTGTCATTGTTGGAAAAAAATAAAAATGAGAAATTTTCGATTTTGCATACTTTACTAGGTTATTATTTATGAGCACTTTATTTTTCCTAGCTTCAAGATTAATAGGTAAAAAACAATTTAATTCTTGGTCTGGAATTTTGTTTAAAAACTTCTGGAAAAGTCAGGTAATTTTAATTAGGGATGAAACGGATATCCGGCTGCCTTTTAACTCTCCGATATCCGGAAGTAAAGTGCCGGATATCCGATTTTCCATGCCGGATATCCGGATGAATAAAACATCAAAGATTTTTTTTTGTGGCGATGAATTTTCTTTGTTTTTGCTTAAAGTATTTTCCTGAAAATTCTACACAGTGTGCAGTTCTCCCTTTAACCAATAGAGACTTTTAAAAACCCACTTTTTTTCAAATTTTTAACTTGGTGGAGTGTCATCACATCTCACAACTAATATAAAGTTGAATTAAAAAATAAATTTCACAAAAGTTTAAGCAAACTTGAGTTTTCATGTTTGGAATGAAAGGGCATATGGTAAAATTACAATTATTCAGAAATTAAGTGTAAAATGTACAAAACATACGACCATTGATAGCAGCACCACAGAATAACCCTTTGTAAATAAAAATGTTTTTTGAATGTTTATTGAATTTTGGTATCACTTTAAAGATAAGGAATTGGGAAATATTACAGAATATTTTTTTTTTTCAATTTTTGACCGATTTCCGTTTTTTCTAGCGCATGCGAGAAGTTATTTTCATAAAAAATAAACTGCCGGATATCCGGCAAAATCCAGTTCGGTTATCCGATATCTGGTTTGTATGGTTATCTGGTTGCCGGATATTCGGTAGCCGGCAAAAACACCATCCGGTTCATCCCTAATTTTAATCTAAATATTGAGTAGGAACCTTATTATGGAATTTCAAATTGTTTTTCCTTATGGACACCCTATTTTGTCTTTCAGTGAATTAAAAAAATAAATTAGCTCAGCTATGTTCCTTCCCCAGCTTTGACATTTAGAGCAAATTTTAATTAAAATTTTAAATTAAAAAAAATTGAACTATAAATGATATTGTTTGTTTTCCTTTCAGTTTCCTTATATATTTAAGCTGCCCTGCCTAAATGTAACTCTGTACTCATGTTATTTAATTTCATTTAACACATTTTCTCATTGCTCCAGAACTTGGGAAATCGTCTGATTAACCCTTCCATACTGCAAGAGAGAATCACACAAATCGAGGACAAGATCAAAGCCCACAACAATGAGCTGCAAAAGCCACAGGAGTTCCAGAACAGGCGGAAACTCACAAGGCACCAAATGGACATCGAGAAGACACTGTACGCAGGGTGTGCAGGTAAAAGTAAACTGGCTGCTTTGGTGTCCACAGAGGAAATCACAGTAAGTGATCTTATCTTTTATCAGTGCAGTATTTTGGCAATTTTAGTTTCATCATATTTTTATCATGCTGAATTATTTCTAATTTAAGCTATTTCATCAAACCCTGGATTGTTGTCTTGTGAATGTATTTGTGTTCTTTTTGGGTTAGTTATTTAATTGTTTATTGCAGGATTTTTTTTACCTGGGTTGCACATAAAAGACTTCATGTCACCCTTTAATTTGCTTATTATTATTTTAAATTTACTTCATAATTTTTTTGTAATCTAAAAAGTTTAAAGTAAACTAAATTTTATTTTAAAATTTAATTTTCCCTATTGTAGTCGGGCCTTTAGGTGCCCAGTGGATTAAGGTTTCAGTGGGTAATTCGAGGATTGCTAGTTCGAGCTCTTGCGGTGGACTTGACAAAGAAAAGTAAAAAAGTAGTGATCTTGCGTTCGGAGGGTTACCAGCTTCACTACAAAAATACTAGAAAGTTGTCCAGAACATCAAGAAAATTATACTGGCATGATGCACGATAAATCTGATTGGGATCAAATGTTCTGATGCCTATTGAAGGCATGGGTGCCAGCTCGGGTGTTGTCCTCGTCATTTGACCATGGTTAAAAATATGAGGCATCGTTTCCGGGTCTTTCCTTCGAGATTGGCCCTGAACCATCGCCAATAGCCCAGTGTCTAGCGCGACATTAATTAAACAAACCCTATTGGAGTCAGTTTTTTTCAATTTTGGGAGAATTCTTTTCATGAACATTTTATCAACATTTTATTTCTTCTTCATTAAAAGCGTCTAAACATGAATTAAAATTAAATTAGAGTTCATTTTTTCAAACTTTTATATAACTTTTTTTTATTACAAGTATAATGTCAGTACAATATGCTAATTTCCACTTCGTATTTGTCATTCAGAAGCAATCTACTCTAAATGCAGTTAACTAACTTATTAAAATGTACTTGGCATTGGCATAATGCATTAATATTTTATGTGTGACTAAAGGAAGGTCGTATCGATCATTTGTAAAAAAAATTTCAGTTTACTTTTTTTGTGTGTATTAACTGGCATTCTGCTTTGCAAATTTTTTTAATTATATAATTTAGAAATTGGATAAATTTTTGAATAAAGCTGTATATTATTAAAATCAGTGTTCCCTCTAGGCGTTTTTTGAAGGGCGGTCCGCCCTGCCCGCCCTTTTTTCCTCTTGATAGCGCCCTCGCCTTTTCAGTCAAGCACAAGCGTCCTTGCTTCCCTAACTGTCTTTAAAAAAGGCTTTGATTATTTTTTTTTTGTGTAAACTGGAATTAAGTGAATTATGACAGTAGAAAAACAACCTCCTTTTTAACTGCGCATGTTGTGCAATCAGGATGATTCCGCTTTAATTTTGAGCATGGGGCATTCCACGAATCCTATTGATTGATTGTCTGTGCTCGTATATGAAATGCTAAGTTTTTTCTGTGTTTCATAAAAGTGAAGATGGTTTAAGACAAGGTTACAAGATTAGACATTTTATTATAAAATTTTGGATTTAAGTAGCCTTTTCATCAGTTTCGTAAGAAGAGTCTGATAAGGGCAACTTACAGATTTGGTTTTTAAAGAAAAAAATTAATTTAAAAATGTTAAATTTTTTTTATTTTAAGTAGTATATTCATAAACAGACATCAATTTTTTATGGGTCTTTCCATCGGAGATAGACCCCGAACCGTCAACAATAGCCCAATATGCAGCTCTAGCGCAGTGTCAACCAACATTGGAACTTTTTTTTTATTTGGTCAGTGTACAATGTGTCAACAGGTGGACACGCCCACCCGAAACTTTTTTTTAAAGTGCCCTTTAAAAAACAAGACGTGCCTTTTTAAAAACGGGGTGCCCTTTTATTGCCAACAGCGCCCTGCCCCTTTTTATTTCTATAGTGAGCACTGTTAAAATATAAATGCAACATCAAAACTATGCAGTAAAAATACATAACATCTTGACATGTTTCCGGAGATAAAACTCCCAGCAGAAATGAGGAAGGGAGTGCACAACAAAATGAAAATAAACCCAGTATTGAAAGTGTTGCTAAAGAATAAAAATAATCTCAACCAGTTGGAGTTAACTGTAGTGTACCAACAAGTGGGAAAACCAGAACAGCAAAGGTTTCATTACAGACAAACCAATATTCCTAAAAACGTGAAACGCCTCCAGGAAGTCAAGTTTCACTGGAAATTAAATTCCCGCTTGTTGGCATACAATAGTTAATTCCAACCAATTTAGATTGCTTTTGTTCTTTGGATACACTTTCAATTCTGGATTTATTTTTGTTTTGTTGTGCACTCAAGACTTTTTCATTTCTGCTGATGAAGGGAGATCTATCTCTTGAAACATAGATTTTATGTATTTTTATTGCAAAATTTTAACGTGGTATTTGTATTTTAATATTCTTATCGTATTGTTCTATAAGACAAGTTTTTATCTTAAAACTGTATATTAGTTTTCATTGTTTTGAACAGAATTTGAGTTTGGGAAACCCCTTAATTAGCAATACCTTGTTGGCATGTTTTTCACTAGGGCAATTCTGTTTTTAGCATTTCTGCATTGCATATTTAATAGTTTACTAATTAGAATTATTTTGATTTGATACCATCATCTTATGGTGATCTGTATAAAAAAGAAATTTGCTTGCTTAATTTATATATTTAGTTGATATTCTATAAATGTAAACAAAGGATTTTTATCAGGGCTCGAGTAAAATATATAAATCTAGTTTTCAAAACTAAATTATTTAAAAAATAATGTTTGTACAATTAATTGAATTAAAATGTATTTTTAATTTTATTTGGTTAAACAATGGTTGGTTGGTTGGGGTTTATTGGCACAAGGGCCAAATATGGCCAAGCTGCGCCAAACACTAGATTTTTAAACCAACATTAAAATTCTAAAAAATACACATAAACTAAATAAATTTCAAATTAAAGGCAAAAATCCCGTATAGTTTAAAAAGATAAATAGTGATGGATGATGTGGATGATTCAATAAATAGGACAATGTGGGAGATGAAGTGTTAAAAAAGCGATTATATACAAGTCTAAGACGAGGACAAGAAGTTAAAATATGAATTATGGAGAGAGGTTGTTGGCAATGATGACATGGCGGGGCAGTTTCACCGAGCAATAAATATCTATGCGTTGCTCGCGAATGACCTATACGGAGACGGGTCAATAAAACATCACACCGTCGAGATGACAAGGACGGTAGGAGCGGGCTGCTGGGAAATACAGAGGCTAATTTATTAGCCGTCTGTAACTTCCAGCCATCGCTCCAGTCCTTCCGTACAAGGTCCCGCAAAACATTACGCAGGTCGTCATATGGGATTCTGATATTCAGCTGGGATGTGGCATTTTTGGCAGCATGATCTGCCAACTCATTGCCAGTTATGCCAACATGCCCAGGAATCCAGCACAATATGACGCCGTAACCCCGTCGGAGAAGTTTGTCATAAATAGTCTGCACCTCAAAAGCTAACGGATGTTTATAAGAATCCGATGACAGTGATTCTAATGTGCTTTTGGAATCGGTGTAAACTATGAAATTGCCAACAGTCTGGTGAGAAATGTGTTTTAATGCTTTATACAAGGCTAAAAATTCAGATGTAAAAACAGATATTAAAAGTGGTAATGAGAAACTAAAATTTTCGGAGCCACATACAAATGCGCAGCCAACATGATCAATATACTTGGATCCATCTGTATATATGGCTGTATTAGAATTAAAATTATTACGATGATCATTAAAAAGTTGATTAAAAATAACTGGATCAGTGCTACATTTCTCATATCCAGGGAACAAGTTTAAAATTGAAATAGTCGAAGTCCTCCAAGGTACATTATAAAACAGAGGACGTTCCGCCACTTCTATTGATTGGAGAGGAGTGCCACTCAGAGTATCTCTTATTCGCAGTCCAAAGGATGGTATGCAGGACGGGCGATTCCTGAAAAGTACATCCTTAGATCTGTCCAAGAGTAAATTTTGTAAAGGATGATCTGGATGCGACAAAATGCGATAATACAGTCGCAGAGATAACAAACTGCGTGTGGAGGCCAATGGTAATTCATTGCATACAACATAAAGGCTTTCGACGGGTGATGTGCGAAAAGCTCCAGAGCAGATTCTTAGTGCCGAATGATGAATCGTATCGAGCTTACGCAGCACAGATGGACGGGCTGAACCATAAACAGCACAGCCATAGTCCAATCTCGAGCGAATTACAGCTCGATAGACATTCAGCATAGTGAATCGCTCTGCTCCCCAAAAAGTATTGGATAGAACTTTCAACAAATTGAGCTTTTTCATGCATGACACCCGCAAGTCCTTAATGTGCGGCAGAAATGTAAGCTTCTTGTCAAAAATAACACCTAGAAATCTCGCTTCGTCTACTACTGCAATCCTATTCCCACCCAGAAAAATGTCTGGGTCAGGATGCAGGTTTCGTAGACGGCAGAAATGTACACAGGATGTTTTTTGAATAGAGAAGTTGAAACCATTTTCTGCGCTCCACTTTGTCAACCGTGTAACAGTTGTTTGCAGTTGTCTCTCTACGAATCGCATGTCCTTTCCTTGGCAAAAAATGCTCAAGTCATCCACATATAAATTGCCTTGGACAGAAGGAGGTAGCTGTTTCAGGATATCGTTTATTTTTAAGGCGAAAAGAGTCACGCTGAGGACGCTACCCTGAGGAACGCCCTCTTCCTGGATAAAAGTATCCGAAAATGCAGAGCTAATGCGAACGCTGAATTCTCGCAATGCCAAAAAGTTCTTAATAAGTATCGGTAGATGTCCTCGAAACCCAAGGGAATACAGATCTTTAAGAATACCATATCGCCATGTCCGATCGTACGCCTTCTCCATATCGAAGAATATAGCTACGAGATGGTTTCGGCGCAGAAAGGCATGGCGTATTTGGGTTTCGAGGTACAAGATATTGTCTACCGTAGAGCGACCGACCCTAAAACCGCTTTGGAAGGGTGTCAGAGCGTTGATCGTCTCTAACATGTGAACAAGGCGAGAATTCACCATTTTTTCTAAGAGTTTGCACATGCAGCTGGTAAGTGCAATTGGCCGATAGTTATTTGGATCTTTAGGATCTTTTCCAGGTTTTGGAAAGGGAATAACTATGGCCCGTCGCCAAGACAAAGGAAAAGCATGTTCTTGCCATATGCGATTATAAAGGCGCAATAAATTCCTCAGAGAGTGACTAGAAAGATGTTTTAGCATACTGTAAGTGATGCCATCAGGACCCGGTGCTGTCATCCTGGTCTTCTGAAGGCATCGCGTCAACTCTTTTTCCGTAAAACGGCAATTATAAGCAAGTTCGGTATCTCTATCAGGAGAAAAATTAATAGCATGGGATTCTGCGCGTTGTTTTATGCGCTGAAAATTGCCAGGATATGTGTTAGAACTTGACACGGCAGAAAAAGATCTTGCAATAGAATTTGCGATCTCTACCGTGTCAGAAATCAACTGGCTGGTTAAACAATGCATGTTAAAAGCATAGCACCATTTATTGTACTGTGTAGTGTAAACTTATTGTAGGAATATTTACTACCACAAAATTAGAGTGCATTAATCAGTAATTACAAAATACAATAACTTAAGGCATTTGGCATTTTCAGTATTCACAGTCTTCTGGTACCATAAAAATAACCTTACTATATCACATTGTTCATAGTTCACAAAATTAGAGTGTATTAATCAGTAATTACAAAATACAATAACTTCAGGCATTTGGTATTTTCAGTATTCAGTCTTCTGGTACCATAAAAATAACATTACTATATCTCATTGTTCATAGTTCACAAAATTAGAGTGTATTAATCAGTAATTACAAAATACAATAACTTCAGGCATTTGGTATTTTCAGTATTCAGTCTTCTGGTACCATAAAAATAACATTACTATATCTCATTGTTCATAGTTCACAAAATTAGAGTGTATTAATCAGTAATTACAAAATACAATAACTTCAGGCATTTGGTATTTTCAGTATTCAGTCTTCTGGTACCATAAAAATAACATTACTATATCTCATTGTTCATAGTTCACAAAATTAGAGTGTATTAATCAGTAATTACAAAATACAATAACTTCAGGCATTTGGTATTTTCAGTATTCAGTCTTCTGGTACCATAAAAATAACATTACTATATCTCATTGTTCATAGTTCACAAAATTAGAGTGTATTAATCAGTAATTACAAAATACAATAACTTCAGGCATTTGGTATTTTCAGTATTCAGTCTTCTGGTACCATAAAAATAACATTACTATATCTCATTGTTCATAGTTCACAAAATTAGAGTGTATTAATCTAATTACAAAATACAATAACTTCAGGCATTTGGTATTTTCAGTATTCACAGTCTTCTGGTACCATAAAAATAACCTTACTATATCTCATTGTTCATAGTTCACAAAATTAGAGTGTATTAATCAGTAATTACAAAATACAATAACTTCAGGCATTTGGTATTTTCAGTATTCACAGTCTTCTGGTACCATAAAAATAATATTGCTATATCTCATTGTTCATAGTTAGGGAATTTCAAATGTTTTTTTTTGTTTGCTTTTTAGAGTATTTTTTTGTGTTTTTTAAAAACAATTATAGCTTTATTTGGCGTTTTTTAGCTGATTTTTGTTAAACATTATTTATTAATGAACTTTGATGATCCTGTTTGAGTTTCATCCTTTATTATTCGTCATTTTTTAAAATATATTATTTTAAAATATGATTATTTTTTAATAACCCTGTATCTTTTTAACTATTTATTAATAGCACGGAAATTCATCTATGGAAGATGCATACAGCTACATCAAAGACCTCTCCAACAAGATCCTGACGAAGTGCTCAAACAATCGTAAGAAACGCAAGAAGCAAGACGCCGTTCTTTCAGAAGCTTCCTCACACGAAGAGACCGGTGGGCTTTCTTACGATTCCAATATCCATCATGTCGTCGTACCATTGGATGAGGAAGAAGTGTCCTCAAAGCGTTTGAGCATTGAGGAAATTAAAAGGCTGCCTAAATTTGAAAACTATGAAATGGGTGTTCCAAATAAGGTAAGCTATTATATCTTTGGTAAGTAGTATTAGATTTATGGAATGTTTACTTTTATGCATTTTGTTTGACATAAATTCGAATTTTTGAATTTTTCAACTTAAACTCAAATTTAACATAAAATAACTTCTAATATAAGTGTTCCATTACAATAAACTTGTTATCATATTCTCTAAATAGTTTTAAACAAACTCAGTAAATTTCATAATTTTCTGATAGTTACTTTTTGAGTAGCGACCTAAAATATGGGCGAAAGAGGGTTACTCTTCGCCAATAGTGGCAGTAACAGGGTGGTAACATAACCGGGAAATCAGGGAATTATCATGGAATCTTTTTATTCTGAAAATATCATGCAAATTTTCAAGTTTGGATCATTAAAACGTCAATTATCATCTATTATGCCCTCTATTCTGGGTAATTTAGTTGTCAATATTTCCCTTTTACATGGTTCGCACAGTCCTTAAAAGTTCTTAAGAACTACTTAATTTAAGTAGGTCCTTAATTAAGGGCCCTTAAAGTCCTTAATTTTCGACTAAGGTCCTTAATTTTTATCAAACATGTTTTTTTTACTAATTCACATGGGTGTTATTTTTCCGTGTCTAACCCGAAATGTTGAGTTTTTTTTAATTTTCGAACTCAGAATTCCGGGTGCATTAAAATTATTGAAATGTAGAATTCCGGATTTTACGTTGATCGTGTCCACACTTTTGACCGTTTTGCATAAGTAAACGGCAAGGAGAGAAAGGCATGAATGGACGTATTTAGTGTCAGAAAAAGTTAACTTTTGATCTCTTTTGTTCTATTTTTTAGTCAGTGGTATTTCATTATAGTACACTACACTTCCTCATTGGAAAATCTTAGTTCGTTTGTTGTTTTGTGAAGAATCGATACTCATTCTAGAAAAAAGAGGAAATTCAGAAGAATGTAGCATCTTTAAGGGATGGGAATTCTGAGTTTTCCAGAAGTGATATCCTATGCCAACTTGCTACAAAACCCCAGTGACATGTGATCATGTGCCAATTTTGCACCAAACAATGTGCGATTCTCCGCTAACGGCGCCAAAAAATTTAAGAGGTCCTTAAAAATTATCAAGAGGTCCTTAAAAAGTCCTTAAGAACTACTTAATTTTTACTTTTGAAAATCTGTATGAACCATGTTTTAGTTCTGAAATTTTTTTTTTTAAAAGTATTCAGTTTCATATTTTCAGTTTTATTTTTGTAAAAACATGAACCACTGCTGGATGGAGCAGCAAAGCAAAGTGCATTGGCCCTTGAATTATAAGCAACATGTGAGGGGCTAATGAATATGTGATTTATTGAAGTTTGGGATAGGAAATATGAAGCATATAAAACATTTAAAATTATCTACAAAAGAAATAATTTGAAAAAACTTGCTTTTTTTGCATTATCTGCTTCCAGAGAACATGTTTAATTACTATTATTCCTCTTGCAATTGCGTAATTTGTGTTGATATCCATAAATTATTCTTTTAACTGTCAATAAGCATTACTTATAATTTTTCATTTATAATGCCATATATTTATTGGAACGTTGTAGCGTGGATACTTTGTTTCTATACAAAGCATGTATTGCAACATTTCTTAATGTAATTGTAAAATCAGGGAAATTTTTTTGACACCATTAGGGAAGTATCAAGGAACTTTTTTTTCCGGAATGTTGTTGCCACCCTGAGTAACTTTTTTTTAAATAACCTGAAAACTAATAAGTATACTTAAAAAAGAAAACATCATGTATTAGATCAGATATTTGGCTAAGGGTTAACTTCTAGCATATGTGTTCTATTGCAACAAAAATACTTTCACCTTATTCCTCAAACATTTATAAACAAACTTAATCCGATAGTAACTTTTTGAGAAGTGACCGAAAATATGGAAAAGTTAAGAGGGTTACCAATTGTTAGCGGCAGCTACTTTTTTTTACACTAGAGATATTTGCTAAATTTGAAATTGTCAGAAAAAAATGTGAGCTGGGATAAGACTTGAGCTCTCTCGGAATGTGATTTGCTGTCGCAATGGCAGTCATTGTAGTTAGGGGTGAACCGGATAGTGGTTTTGCTGGATATCGGATACCAGGCGCACATTACAAACCGGATATCTGAACTGGTTTCGGATATCAGATAAACTGGAATCAGATATCCGGCAGGTTTTTTTTACGAAAAGAACTTCTGTTAATAGTTTTTTAATAAAATATTTATATTCATGCTGATTTTAAATGGCCAGAGCTGTACTGTACCATGCATTTGAAAACGTAATTTTGCAATATTTCCAAATTGTTGATCTAAATTATCTCTCTATTTAAAAAAAAAGTAAGCCCTAGGGGGAATTTTCAGTTCTTTCAATGTTATTTAGATCGTATCTCAAAATGTTAAAGTCCTAAAATTACGAAATTAAGTGATTTTGTTAAGAAATGTTTGATAAATAAGAAGAATATATTTTTGTTTCAATACTGTTATTAGTTTATAAGTTATTTAATATTAAAGTCGTCGTTGATAAAATTTCGCTTACAAGTAATTTTGTCCGTCGAGTTTCTTAAACACTATTAAGAGGAGAGATCCAATTTTTTTAGGGAGTGTACAAATAGGTTTGAACTGGAAATCCAAGTAAGCATTTTTTAAAATTCGAATTAGTTTTGGATTTATAAATTTTTTAAACCTTTGAACACGCTCCACTTTTTGAAGTTTTTTCGCCCTCATTTTTGAAACGTGATTTCTAAATTGCTATAAGTCATTTCAAATTACATATTTTCTTATTAAAAAAAATATATTAATGTTCGTTAAAACTTCATCTTTCCGATGTTATAAAGATTATAGTTCTATCTTTACAATTAAATTAGATGTGGTCAATTAAGATAGGTATAAAAAATAGTGAAGAAAGGAAAAATGTCGGATATTTCGAGAAAATTTTAATTTGCGAATTTTTGTCTCATTGTTCCGCTTGCATCTCAAAAAGTAAATGTCCTAAAATTATGAAATTATGCCAGTTTATTAAGAAATGTTTGGGTAATAAGATGAATATTTTTGTTTTTCAATACGATCAGTATATTAGACGTTATTTTATGTTAAATTCATGATTTTAGAACATTTTGAAAATAATTCATACATTTTTGTATACTTGTCTTCCAATTTTCAACAAAAAAATAAATAAAAAATTAGGGGTATAGATTAAACTATTGGCTACAAATGATCCAGAGCGTTTGTCAAATTTCGATTTAGTTTTGTAGTTAAAAAATTTTAAATAATTGACGAAATGTCTGAAATAATCGTCAATTTTACGCGTAAAATTTTAAGGGATAAATTAAAACTGCTCTAAGTAGTTCAAAAATATACTTTTTTCCCGTTAAAAAAATATAGTTATATTCGTAAAATCTTCCTTTCTTGAATGGTATCAATACTGAAATTCTATCTTAAAAAATAAATTAGATGTAACTATTTATGTGAAGTACTATAATTATTATTAAAAGATATTTCGGAGCAAAATGCCAACATGTATGTAAATCTAAATCCTGTAGCTTATTATATATTTTAACGGGAAATTATTATTAACGCCAATTCTCAATAATCTTACTTTATATAAATAAAAGTTGGCGAATTAGACTTATTTAAGATTGGCGCGTTTATGCTACTGTTTGTTTACACATGTTTCGCTTTTCAATGAGTAGAAACAATTGCGTTGAAGCAGTTCTGCAGTTGAGCTTTTCCAGTTATCAGACCCACCACAACGGCGGCAACGTTTACAGAGCATGCCCCCCCCCCCCCCTTCTGTAAAATTTAAACCTTAAAAGTTGGGAATTTCGAGTTTTAAAAATCCCTGAGTTGGGAAAATTTATGTCTCAGGAAAGTTAATATTATTAGCAAATGAAAGCGATGGAAGACTAGAAATTGCCCAGCTTGTATTAAGATGAAACTTAAATTAGACCTCAAAACAGAACACTGCATTGGAACATGCGTGCAATAAATCAATACTTTCGAGATAACTGTTTAATATTACCTATAAAAAAGCTGACAAATGTCTATAAGTTGGAACTGGGAATTTTTTAGCACTGTTGCGTTTTGAATTTCGAATCGTTAAGTGTGGTCTGGTTAAATAACGTCGCACTAGAGCTGCACATTGAACTACTGGCGTTGGTTCGAACAAAGCGTCCTTGATTGGTTATTGGTACGTATTTACTTACTACATCAAGGACGCTTTGGTTCGAGGCCTTTCTTGAAGAATAGACCCGGGAACGATGTCTCATATTTTTAACAATGGTCAGATAACGAGGACAACACTAGAGTTGGTACCTGACGTCCTTAAGTTGGGAATTTTGAATCGTTCACTTTCGGAATTTCGGATCGTTAAGTTGGGAAATTTCTTGTCTCAACATCCCAAAAATAAATTTGTGTGACGGCACTGCCAGTAATAATTTATATAACTAAAAAAAGTATTGTTGTTAGGACACATTGTCATTGTCTACAGCGTATGAAGCCGGTATTGTTTGCGAAGCAAACTAAAGAGGATTGCGTAGCAATCCTCCGGGGGTTGGCGAAGCGTTAGCGGAGCAGGGGGCGGAGCCCCCTAGTGCTATATGTAAATGTTAAAACTAGCTCTTACTAGACTGTAGAATAAAACAATTTCTAGTATATGACCAACAGAGATGTAGCTATGCATCCTACATACAAACATGCGCATGGATTGTTCAAACTCAAAGATACTCTAAAATAGCTAGTGCATGGTTCCAAATGTCTGCAGTATATCTTCCTTGATAACAAGTTAAGTTTAAGTTAATAAAATCCGTAACCTACTGATAATTAAAAAGCGTTTTAGCAGAGCGAACTTAAATAGTATTTCGTAATTAATATTAAGAGTCGTAAGCAATTGAAAACTATAATAATTCCAGTCTTTTATAAAAGCTATAAAAAACATTTATTTCCGAAAACACACACATGCTCCCAAGAGCGAAAGAACAGAACATAAGAATAGCATCTCACCAGAATACCAGAATAATCTCCAGGCGAATGCCTGCATCATATATACAGCAAAAGATTTGCATATACATAGAAAGATACAGCAAAATCAATTATATGAGAATTTGCATATTGTACTAAAAACACACATAAAAAATAACGCCGGAAAAATTAAGCGTTGGACTAATAATAAAGTTATATCTAAGAAAGTTATTTAAAGAGGCCGAAAAGTATTTAATACAAAGATTGATTTAAATTACTAAAGATTCATTCCAAATCAGTTCGAAATACTGAAAGTAAAAATGAAACGAACTGATCGGAGGCGAGTAATGTTTACGTTTTTAAACCAGGCTATCTCACGATCGAAAGAGGGAAATTTAAATACTGGAAATGCTGTAAGTATTAATTTTAAACAAGACATTTCCTAACATTCCTAGTACTATCTATTCTGTGACCCACCGTGTCCGAAACGTACACAAGTCGGGTTTCAAAGAGAAAGTTATCACTTCACTACTTACTAGGGATGAAACGGATATCCGGTAACTATCCGGTATCCGGCTGCTTTTTAACTATCCGGTAACTATCCGATATCCGGAAGTAAAGTGCCGGATATCCGGATGAATAAAACATCGAAGATTTTTTTTTGTGGCAATCAATTTTCTTTGTTCTTGCTTTAAGTATTTTCCTGAAAATTCTACCAATGTATTCACATTGTGCAGATTCTCCCTTTAACCAATAGAAACTTTAAAAAACCCACTTTTTTTCAAATTTTTAACTTTAAAATTATATTTTTAACGAATTGTTATGGTGGAGGGTCATCACATCTCCCAACTAATATAAAGTTGAATTAAAAAATAAATTTCTCAAAAGTTTAGGCAAATTTGAGATTTTGAAAGAAAAGGCATATTGAGAAAGAAAAGGCATATGGTAAAATTACAATTATTCAGAAATTAAGTGTAAAATGTACAAAACATACGACCATTTTTAGCAGTACCCTAGAATAACCCTTTGTAAATAAAAAAGTTTTTTGAATGTTTATTCAATTTTGGTATCACTTTAAAGATAACGAATTGGGAAATATTACAGAATAAAAAAATATTTTTCAATTTTTGACCGATTTCCGTTTTTTCTAGTGTGTATGAGAAGTTATTTTCATAAAAAAAAAACTGCCGGATATCCGGCAAAATCCAATTCGGATATCTTTTATCCGGCAAAAACACTATCCTGTTCATCCCTACTACTTACTCACTTGAATAGCCTGATAAAAATTCAAAGGAGAATCTGCAAATTACATTGGTAGTATTTTAAGGAAAATATTTAAAGTGAAAACAAAAAATAATAGATCACCATAAAAAAAAATCTGTGGCGTTTTATTCATCCGGATATCCGGCACTTTGCTTCGATATCGGTTAATTACAGGATAGTGAAAAATAAGCTGGATATCCGTTTTATCCCTAATTCAGGGTGGCAACATAACCTGGAAATCAGGGAATTATCATTCTGGAAAAGTCAGGGAAATTTTAAAAATTTCACAAAACATCAGGGATTTTTTCAAATTTGGATCCCCCTCAGGGGGCTCACATCTTGTGAGTACGGGCTTGGCAACCCCGAGGTACCCTAACTGGGCCTTAGCTTTTTTCGTTCTTTCCTTTTTAGCGAAGGCCCTACCAAGTGCACGATTTTTAGTTTTTATATTTTGTTCAAGCGTTCATTTTCTCCTCTGTTTATGATTGTTGGGTTTCCTTATTTACATTTAAGTATTGTTTCTTGGATTCAATTTAGTTGTTTCATTTATTGTATTAATTCCCATTAAATTTGGTTTTTGTCAGATTATCTGACCTGCACGTTTGCCGTGTGCGGTAACTCGTATCGTAGGAAAGTGGAGTCCTGGGGATCCTGCGACGTCTCGTTTTAGGACGGGGTTTTGTTTCCTAGAGACGTCGTTGCGTTCCCTTTGGTCCATGCTTCGACGTAAACGAGAGGCCAGGAGTGAGCCCGCTTTTGGTCAACCGGCTCGCCTAATATCACTGTGGTTCAGTACGCCAGGAGAATATCTCCCCTGCCGTGCTGGACACCACTGTTATTTGGCATTTAAGGGCTAGTACTGCAGCTAGGAGTGCCCTCGTGGATCCACACCCCGAAACTGTAGCACTATACCCCGGTTTTACCCCCGTGGCAGTGTGGCACTGCCTCCCCTTGTAGGGCTCGGTGGTGGGCGGGGCTGAACCGGGATGAACACCTGAACCCTATATGGATCCCCCAAACCATGCCCTGCCGGAGGCTTTGTATCCGGCGACCCCAACCAGTGCAACGAATTCTCAATTGAAACTAAATCAACCAACAAATGACAGTCAATCTTCAAATATAACAAATGCTAAATTTTTAATGATTACTTCACCAGATAAAATTCTCGGTACCATGTCTCCGTTTTTTATACAAAAAGGCTTACAAGGACTCTGTGGAAATCCCAAATCAGTAAAACAACTTAAATCAGGCGATTATTTGATTGAAACTACTTCGACTGCTCAATCAAAAAACTTACTTTCTGCAACCAAAATGGGAAACATAACAATCTCAGTATCACCCCACAATAGTTTAAATTCCTCTAGAGGTGTCATCTCCGAATCGGACCTCTTAGCCGTTCTTGAGAGCGAGATCGAATCCGAGCTCGCATCTCAAGGAGTGACTAAAGTCCATAGAATAACCATGAAAAGAGATGACACAATTATTCAAACCAAACACCTTACATTTAATACTCCCGATTTACCTATAAACATTAAAGCTGGGTATCTTAACTGCCCAGTCCGACCCTACATTCCGAATCCTTTGCGCTGCTTTAAGTGCCAAAGGTTCAGCCATTCTGTAAGCACATGTAGAGACGTAGAGACTTGTTCGAGATGCTCTGCCATTGGCCATTCATACGAGAACTACACCCTCCCGCTTAAATGCTTAAACTGTGAGGGTGTGCATTCTGCAAATTCTCGTGTTTGCCCTAAATGGAAAGAGGAGAAAGAAATTCAAGTTGTGAGAACAACACAGAAACTTTCGTACCTCGATGCCAAAAAGCAAGTCTCGATCTCCCTACCTAAACCCAACATATCCTATGCAGCCGCAACAAAAAAATCAACAGCCTCTATCGCAATCCAATGCGAAATAACAATAGATCAGCCTTCTAAAAACAATAGTCAGCCACCTACTAAAGTTTCTTCTACTCCCCTTTTTTCAAAAGGAATATCCACAAAAACAAAAAATAATGCAGTCGAAGTAATCTCTCCTCTGACAGCTTTAAACAAATCTCTCAAAAATAAAAAAGAACTAAACGAAAATGCCAATAGCAAAAAGCCAAAAAAAGTCAGAACCCCTATACCCCACAATATCCCCTCAGACTCCTCCGAGGGTACTGAGATGGATGTTGAACCTGGCATGGAGACGCCAGGAAATCTCCAACCCAAATTAAAACCTACGAAGCAGCCTTCCACCCCAATTACCTTCCCATAATGGCCTGTGTCTCTTCGTGGAATATCCGCGGTTTTCACCACAACTCGGTAGACATTAAACATCTAATTGACAAATACCATCCAATCTGCTTTTGTCTACAAGAGACTTTGCTTAAACCAACTCAAAGCTCTCTTGTGAAAGGGTACACTCCCCTTAGAAAAGATTATATTAGCGGAGATAGAGCCAGTGGTGGAGTTGCTATATTTATATCTAATAGCTCTCCTTTCACCCCACTGGATCTCTCAACAAACCTGCAAGCTATCGCAGTTAGGGTCACTGTAAAAACTCTCATTACAGTGTGCTCTATTTATCTACCGCCTAATAATATAATTCGACAAGCGGATCTAGACAGGTTATGCGATCAGCTACCAGCTCCCTATGTCTTATGTGGCGATTTTAATGGGCACAATCCTCTTTGGGGAAGCCCAGACATAAATCGTCGTGGAAGTCAAATTGAGAAATTGATACACGATCAAAATCTTTGTGTACTCAATAATGGGCAACCAACATACTTCCACGCCCCATCGAGGACCTTCCATTCCATTGATCTTGTTCTTTGTTCACCATCTCTGTTTTCCCCCCTGACGTTTCATGTGGGAAATGATCCGTTTCACAGCGATCATTTCCCCTTGTTTGTTACATTTCCAGGGGATGCTACAGCCCCTGTGTCCCGCCTACCCCGATTTAAATTCGAGGCGGCGAATTGGGATATGTTTGCATCTGCTGCATATTTGCCAGACGACATGGTGAACCAGGACGACATTAATCAATGTGTAGAATCTGTCACTACAGCCATAATGGATGCTGCTCACATTTCTATTCCTGTCTCGTCAAAAGTACCTAAACAACCGAAACCGTGGTGGAACCAAGCGTGCAAGATTGCCCACAAAAAGAGAAAAAAGTCCTGGGATATGTTTCGTAGGTATCCCACTGCCGAAAATTTGACTAAGTTCAAATTCGCAAAAGCCAATGCGCGACGAATACGTCGTCAAAGCCAAAGAGAATCATGGGAAAAGTATGTTTCTGGCATAACATCTGCCATTTCCTCAAAACAATTATGGATCAAAGTTCGGAAAGCCATGGGATTGTATTCCACACATTCCATCTCGGTTGTGGAAGAAAATGGCCAGTTGGTAACTGACACGGTAGAAATCGCAAATTCTATTGCGAGAAAATTTTCTGCCGTGTCCAGTTCTACCACATATCCTGGCAATTTTCAGCGCATCAAACACCGCGCGGAATCCCATGGCATTAATTTTACTCCTGAGAGAGATTCCGAACTTGCCTATAATTGCAGATTTACTGAAAGGGAGTTGACACGATGTCTTCAGAAAACCCGGATGACAGCACCGGGTCCTGATGGCATCACATATACTATGTTGAAACATCTATCTAGTCACTCTCTGAGGAATCTATTGCGACTTTACAATCGCATTTGGGTTGAACATGCTTTTCCTTTGGCTTGGCGACGTGCCATAGTTATTCCTTTTCCTAAACCCGGAAAAGATCCTAAGGATCCGAATAACTATCGGCCAATTGCACTTACCAGCTGCCTGTGCAAGCTTTTAGAAAAGATGGTGAATTCTCGCCTTGTTTACATGTTGGAGACTACCAACGCTCTAACACCATTTCAAAGCGGATTTAGGGTCGGCCGCTCTACGGTAGACAATATCCTGTACCTCGAAACTCAAATACGCCATGCCTTTCTGCGCCGAAACCATCTCGTGGCTATTTTCTTCGATATGAAGAAGGCGTACGATCGGACATGGCGATATGGTATACTCCGAGATCTGTATTCCCTTGGGTTTCGAGGACATCTACCGTTATTTATTAAGAACTTTTTAACATTGCGAGAATTCAGCGTTCGCATTGGCTCTGCATTTTCAGATACTTTTTTCCAAGAAGAGGGCGTTCCTCAGGGTAGCGTACTCAGCGTGACTCTTTTCGCTATTAAGATCAACGATATCCTGAAACAGCTACCTCCTGCTGTCCAAGGCAATTTATATGTGGATGACTTGAGCATTTTTTGCCAAGGAAAGGACATGCGATTTGTAGAGAGGCAACTGCAAACAACTGTTACACGGTTGACAAAGTGGAGCGCAGAAAATGGTTTCAACTTCTCTGTCCAAAAATCATCCTGTGTACATTTCTGCCGTCTACGAAACCTGCATCCTGACCCAGACATTTTTCTGGGTGGGAATAGGATTGCAGTAGTAGACGAAGCGAGATTTCTAGGTGTTATTTTTGACAAGAAGCTTACATTTTTGCCACACATTAAGGACTTGCGGGTATCGTGCATGAAAAAGCTCAATTTGTTAAAAGTACTTTCTAATACATTTTGGGGAGCAGAGCGATTCACTATGCTGAATGTCTATCGAGCTGTAATTCGCTCCAGATTGGACTATGGCTGCGCTGTTTATGGTTCAGCTCGTCCATCTGTGCTGCGTAAGCTCGATACGATACATCATTCAGCACTAAGAATCTGCTCTGGAGCTTTTCGCACATCACCCGTCGATAGCCTCTATGTTGTGTGCAATGAATTACCATTAGCCTCCACACGCAATTTGTTGTCTCTGCGACTTTATTATCGCATTTTGTCACATCCTGACCATCCTTTGCAGAATTGCCTTCTGGACAGATCTCGGGAGGTCCTCTTCAGGAATCGCCCATCTTGTATTCCACCTTTTGGGATGCGAATGAGAGATATCCTGAGTGGCACTGCCCTTCACTCAGTAGAAGTTGCGGAACGTCCTCTTTTTGATAATATTCCTTGGAGTTCTTCTAATTATTCATTTTTAAACTTGTTTTCTGGACATGATAAATCAACCACGAGTCCAATCATATATATTCAAATTTTTAAACATCACCATCAAAATTTTAATTCTCATACAGCCGTATACACGGATGGCTCGAAATCCGGTAATCACGTCGGCTGTGCATTTGTATGTGGATCTGACACTTTTAGCTATTCGTTACCACATTTCATCTCTGTTTTTACGTCTGAATTTTTAGCCTTGTACAAAGCATTATAATATATATATCTCACCAGATTGTTGGCAATTTCATAGTTTACACCGATTCGAAAAGCGTAATAGAATCTCTATCATCAGATTCTTTAAATCATCCATTAGCTTTTGAGGTGTTAACTATCCATAATAAACTTATCCGACGGGGCTATGGCGTCATATTGTGCTGGATTCCTGGGCATGTTGGCATAACTGGCAATGAAGTGGCAGATCAAGCTGCCAAAAATGCCACATCCCAGCTTAATATCCGAATCCCGTATGACGACCTACGAAATGTTTTGCAGGACCTTGTGCGGAAGGACTGGAGCGATGACTGGAGGTTACAGGTGGCTAATAAATTAGCCTCCGTATTTCCCAGCATCCCGTTCCTACCTTCCTTGTCATCTCGACGGTGTGATGTTTTATTGACCCGTCTCCGCATAGGTCATTCAAGAGCAACGCATAAGCACTTATTGCTCAACGAAACTGCCCCGCTGTGTCATCATTGCCAACAACCTCTCTCCATAATTCATATTTTAACTTCTTGTCCTCGTCTTAGAATTTTATATAATCGCTTTTTTAATACTTCATCTCCCCATTTGTTGTATTTATTGAATCACCCACCACATTCATCATTATTTATCTTTTTAAACTACTCGGGATTTTTACCTTTGATTTGAAATTTATTTTGTTCATGTGTAAATTTTTAGAATTTGAATGTTTTTTTGAAACATCTAGAGTTTGGCGCAGCTTGGCCACATTTGGCCCTTGCGCCATTAAACCCCATACAACCAACCAACCATCAAATTTGGATCATTAAAACTGCAATTATCGTCTATTATGACCTCTATTCTGGGTAATTTAGTTGTCAATATTTCTTTTTAGTTCTGAAGGTTATTTGTATTTTTAATATTTTCAGTTATATTTTTTTTAATCATGAACCACTGCTGGAGAGAAAAGCAAGAGCATTGAACCTTGAATTGTAAGCAACACGTGAGGGACTAATGAATATGTGATTTATTAAATACAAATATTGACGACGAACAACAGGTTGAAGGCCCAACGAGGTTGGTCCAGCTAGTACCTCCAAACTATCCCTCAATGCATATCTGACTTCTTCTTAAAATCCGTTATTAGATTGGAATAGGAAATATTAAGCATATAAAACATTTAAAATTGTCTATAAAAGAAATAATTTGAAAAAACTTGCCTTTTTTTTGCATTATTTGCTTCCCGAAAACATGTTTAATTACTATTATGCCTGTCGCAATTACACAATTTGTGTTGTATCCGTTAATTATTCTTTTAACTGTCAATAAATATTGCTTATAATTTTTCATTTGTAATGCAATATATTTATTGGATCATTGTAGCGTGGATACTTTGTTTTTTTATACAAAGCAGGTATTGCAACATTTCTAATGTAATTGTAAAATCAAGGAAATTTTTGTGACACCATCAGGGAAATATCAGGGAACTTTTTTTCCAGAATGTTATTGCCACCCTGTAATTGTAATATTAAAAAAAATTGTTTATACCATATCATGGTGTGTCGGGTGCAGTAATAAATATTTTATCTATATGGGTGATTCTACAAATACGGAAATTCTTTTGTTCCGTACTGATATTTTTTTTTGTTTTGGAAATTAAAAAAAACTTTTTAATGTATATATTTACACTCCCTTAGCACTATTATTCTGACTTTTATCTATGAAAAAACTTCATATTTTATCCCATTAAGAAAACTTATTTTAATTAAATGTCATCCACATGCCCTGTCCCATACCTATAATTTGTGTTTTCCAAGTAATTTATCTAAAAAACCAAAAGTGATTTCCTGTTCATTTTTCTTTTTATTAATGAATATATATGTATGAATAATATTAAGCTAACAAAAGTCAAATAAAATAAAATTATTGCATTAAAAAAAATAATTAAAAGTTTGTCACAAGGAATATCAGTCATCCACATGGCTGAAACAAATGGAATTTTTTTCTCAAGGAAATTGAAACTTTTAAAGTGGCAAAAGTGCCTGAAAATAAACATGGCAGTTTGTGGCTTATGACTAAAAGTTGCATTTTGCTGTTCTTCAAAGATTTTTGTGATTTGCTCTAAGTCGTATTTCATTTTCAGGTACGGGTTTTTAATCCTTGTCATTAACATGACTTGTAATAAGCAGGTAAAATGTAAATATAAATAAATTCTGGTTATGTATGGGGATAAACCTTGCAGTTGTAAGTACTTAACAGAAGTTAAGCCTACAAAGCTTCATATATGGCTTACTGAGAACATGGAAATTCTGGTTTTGTCATCCCCATGCCCATTTTCTTATACCCAATAGGTGGTAAAACAAAAATATAACAATTAAGCTCTGCTGATGTTTTATTCTAATTATGTACCCATTGAACTACTTTAGTAATTTTTTTCAGATTTTTAAAATTAATTTAATTTTTGGAAATTTATGTACTGTAAATATTTCCGTATTTGTAGAATCACCCATATATACTTTTACAGACTTTGTATTTGAAGAATCTTCATATCAAATCAACTGCCAATGAACTTCGCTCCATCTTTGCACGCTTTGAAAAAGTGTGTGGACCTCCCATTGAATACCGAATGTGCACTGGAAGAATGAAGGGACAGGCTTTTATTAAATTCCAAGGTGAGACGCTACTGAATGTTACATGGTTTGTACAGTCCTTAAGAACTACTTAATTTAGGTAGGTCCTTAATTAGGGGCCTTAAAGTCCTAATTTTCATCTAAGGTTCTTTAAATTATGTCAAACATGAGTTTTTTTTTTTGCGAATTCACATGGGTAGTAGTTTTCTGTGCATAACCCGAAATTCCTAGTTTTTAAAATTTTGGCTAACTAAAATTCCGGGTTCATTAAAAATATCAGAATGTAGATTTCCGGATTTTACTTTGATCGGGTCCACGCTTTTTACCGTTAATGCAAATGTAAATCGGCAATTTTAGTGTAAGGGAAAAAAAAAGTGAACTTTTGATCCGTTTTGTCCGATTTTTAGCCAATGGTATTTCATTATCATACACAACACTTCATTGTTAGAAAATCTCAGTTCGTTTGTTGTGTTGTGAAGAATCGATACTCATTCTAGAAAATCAGCGAAATTCACAAGAATATAGCATTTTTAACATTTATAAGGATGGGAATTCTGCCAGGAGTGGTATCCTGCATCAACGCTACAAAACGACATTTACGTGCGATTCTTCGCCAATTTTGCCACAAAAAATGTATGATTTTCCGCCAAGGACGCCAAAAATATAAGATGACCTTAAAAATTATCGGGAGGTCCTTAAAACGATAAGCGAAACAACATAATTGAAACCACGAAACAATTATTAAATATAAATGAGGAAAACCCAACAATCATAAACAAAGGAAAAAATGAATGTTATAACAAAATACAACAACCAAAAATCATGCACATGGTAGGGCCTTAACTACAAAGGAAAGAACGAAAAAAGCTAAGGCCTAGATAGGGTACCTCGGGGTTGCCAAGCCCGTACTCGCAAGATGGGAGCCCCCTGAGGGGACAGAACAAAAAGAGTCAAGGTTGTAAATGTATGTTGCATTTTGTATAATCACTCCAGATCCGACATATCCTGCACTTTTAGATCCGTCCGTAAAAATTGGCAAGAATGTTTCAAACTGAGAACGGTGGACATAGGCGTAAACTTGTATTGGGCCCATGGGCCCGAGCCCCCCCAATAATTTGAAAACCCGGCTAAGCCCCCCCAATAATTCAAAAGTTCTAACTTATATTTTGCAAAAAAAAAATCCCTTTCTTTTTTTTAATCTTCAACATGTACCATCAACCTTTCCTAGCAACTACAGAATTCTCTTATCTCTGTTTTCAACAGAAGCATAGGCTAGAACCAGTGTCTACGTGGAAGAATGGGAAGAATAGGCAGTGTATTAGGGGGGGGGGGGGAGGGTAGTATGCCCTCTAGTGAATACTGGCCACACTCCTTTTTTTTAGTAACAGTGGCCAACTTTGGGGGCCAGTTGGTGGCCAGGGGTCGACATTTATGCAACTATCTGAAACAGACTTTAGGGATACTCTTCAGGAAGGCCTGCTGGGCTTCTTCAGTAGACGTGAGTGTCGGCTAATAGTGGATTCCCGTCTAGGACTTTTCCTATTGTACTTGTTGTACTGCAGTGTAAATGTCAAAATCTTCATTTGGATGCTTGTTGAAATTACTGGTTCGTTTAAATGCTTTGCCGCAATGCAACTATAGCAAGTTTATTAACAGGTAACTTGCATTTCATTAATTACTCTTAAAAACTTAAGCTTTTTGTGTTAATTGAAATGCAATACCCTGAGCCCCTTCAAAATAATTCCTGGGGGTGCTCGATCCCCCCCCCCCCCAGGAATTATTTTAAAGGGGCCCAGCCCCCCCTCAGTGGCGGCCCGTGGTCAAAAATGTTAGTGCAGCCGAAAACATGTAACTCCCCCCCCCCCCCCCCCCCCTCGCCTTTTTTACAATCATACACGAACGGACATTCTTTAAAATTTATTACTCAAACCAAAGTTTCCTTTCAACTTTTATTAAAGATAACATGTAAAAATAATGGAAAACACTTACTTATTTTTTGAAAATTAAATCAATACTCCTATCAAACTTGCGAATCGGTCAATTTTAATATTAATTTAAGTAAAGAAACAACAACACACGTGCAAACTTATCGAAAAAAATATTTCCGTTTGGAGAGATTCTTCGAAATTATCGTTTTCCTCCACCCCGCCTCGCCGATTCAGCAACCAACCAATCATTTAATCGAAATCCCTTGTACAGCTAATTTGAAAAAATCCTTTTGCGCTATGTTTGTGTCGTCACATCCTCCATTTTAGCGTGTAGGGGAAGTCATACTACGTAAAGTTGCCATGGCAACGATGCAGCCGATTTCGAACTTCGCGTTTTGGCTGCAATTTTGATTGAATGGGATTTTTCCTCTCCTGAATTTGTGCATTACGGAAACACATTTGCTATTTATTCGGAGATTTTTTTTTTACTTAGATTTGAAATTTCGTCTTCCTTTCCAATTCTAATCTTCCTATAAAATTAGTAAAATATATAATTTTAGTTTTAAAATACGCTAATAAAATTAGGTGCAGCCCGGCTGTACTTGCTGTACTGCACGAGCCGCCACTGTCCCCCTCCCCCTAATATTATGCTATTCTTTTTAAAAAAAATTACTTAAAAAACCGTTGTAGAATAGAGAATTCCTACAAAGAGGCATTCGAAAGGAAGCACCCCTTATTCATTCTAAACGTGTTTTAAAGTGGGGGGAATTTGCTTTGAAAGGTACAGGAGGACAATGAGTTCCTTTCTCAACTGTTTCCAATCGAAGACGACATCATTAGTCATATGTCAATGTCACCTTTTGTGAGAAACACCAGAAAATTACCTGTCAACAGCTGTACTTCGTTTGTAAAATGCTTACCGCCATCTGGTTACTCGACCAGCCATGTCGGGTAGTACCAGGGGGTAGTACGCTCATCTTCAAAGCATGTGAGTGGCCACCAAAGCTGCGAATTGTATAGTTCGTCCCCATTTGTTTGTAATTTACTAGCCCTCGCCCTTACAGTCGATTTTATTGATGATCCCCCCCCCCCCCCCAAAATCCATTGTGAATGACCCATGTATGCTTGTGTAGACAGTTTTTGTATGTACGCTTTTCTGAAACTTGCCTATAGGGGCCGAAGTCATGGGAGGGCTACAGCAACAAATAAGAAATCCCTGGTGAGATCTAACAACCGCATTACAGTTTTTTTTTTAGTGTAAAGACAGCAATCTTAGGAAGCATTTCTTTTTGCAAACGAATGGTAGTAGATTTCTTCTGTCAGCATATTCCTCTGTTTTGTCAGTTAAGTAATTATTTCTGTATTCTAAAAGTCAATTAAAAGTTATACCATCTTTTCTAACGATAAATGTTTTGTAATTATGCTTATCAATTGGCAGTAACTCTAGTTTTGTTATACACTATTAAGTGAATAACACTAAGCATATGCTTATGTTTAAAAACAAGTTGAAGTTCATTTTAATCTTGAATTACATATAATAAATGAAATGTCATTGTAGAATTAGTGTAAGGAAAATGTGTTTTTACAAAAAGTCTAAATTGCTAATTATTTTATACTTGTTATAGTTTATTTCATTTCAGTAATATTTAAAATGACAAATTTATAGGTTTTCACAATATAATATCTAATTTTATTTTTGTACTCAGTACTCTGGCTCACGTACATTTTCTTTATATTACGTCTTTTTTAAATGTCTGAAAAGTATAAATATAATAGTTTAGTTTGAAAACTAAACCTATAAATACCTATAAATTTATTAATTTAAGCAGCTAAAATAAACGTAATTTCAAGTATTTATATAAATGTCTACAACGCTAAAGCTTTAAAGAGTAATTTTAAGAATAATGTAAAAAATACGTTTTTAAATAATTAAAATATTATTTATGGACATTTCATAAATTATAATCGTATTTCCCATAAAAGTTCCCCTTTGTTAAAGAAAGTTAAATAGAAACAATTTCCTCAAATCTGAAAAAATTCACATTTTAGCGTACAATACGGACATTTGAAATTAATATAAAACTTTTCCTGGTTAATATATGTTCTAAAGCTGTCAAAACAAAAACGGATACAAGTTAAAACATTTCACAAGTAAAAATTTAAACCATTGATTGTTTTTTAATTGTTTAATAGCTCACAACTCCTTACTATTTTATATTGTATAACAATATATATATTGAAAAAAAAAAATTCAGCTCCCCTGAAAAAAAAAAGTTCCTACGCCACTGAATTTGGCCATAAATCTAATTGAATGGACAAACTAGAAAATCATGACAAAGGGAAAATTACAGTACCATAAATTTTCGGATTTCAATTATATTTACCCCCCCCCCCCCCCGCAATTTTCTTCAGTTAAAAGTTAAATTTTGGGCCCCCCCAAAAATTTTGACAACTTTACGCCTATGACGGTGGAGCTCAAATAATTGCTGGTAAATAACTGCAGCAGTGTCCGGTTTAGGGTAACCTTTGAAAGGGTTCATATACGTGTAAGATGGAATATCCCATGGTGGAAAACGCAATATTTCCCTCTGCTGGACCTCGATATCACCAAGGTTCAAGTCATTTAGTAAAACTTTTGTTCGTTCACAGAAGGGACGAATGCAAGATGAACGGGCGTCGTAAAGCCGATTTAAACCTGGAGAAATAGTCATGCTCTTTAAAGGATGAGATGGTATTGATAAAATTTTTATATAAAAATATACAGACAACATTCTTCTTCTAAAATCAAGTGGAAGATGGTTACTCGCTACGTAGAGACTGTTAACAGGCGATGTCCTGAATGCGCCTGCCCCTCAGTGGGCTCACATCTTGTGAGTACGGGCTTGGCAACCCCGAGGTACCCTAGCTGGGCCTTAGCTTTTTTGTTCTTTCCTTTTTCTTTTTTTTTGCGAAGGCCCTACCATATGTACAGCCCCTCAGGGGGTTTACTTTCTTTAAGTAAACACAGGCTTTAGAACCCCGAGGTACCCTAGTGATCTATTCTACTTTCTGTTTCTTCTCCTCTTTCTCGTGCTTTTTCCTTCCTCCCTCGTTGTGACTACCTCTCGTAGGTGAGGGCTCCCCATCAGAAGCTGTTGCCGCCCTGTTGCATATAACTTCTGTTGGCGATTAAGTCGCCCACGCGTTTGCCGTACGTGGATACCTGTAATCTTGGTTGGTTGTGTGGGGTTTTATGGCACAAGGGCCCGCCAAACACAAGGTAATTCAGACCAACATTAAAATTCTAAAATACACATAAACAAAATTAAATTTCAAAGAAGAGGTAAAAATCCTGAGTAATTTAAAAAGGTAAATAGTGATGGATGATTCAATAAATAGGGTAATGTGGGAGATGATGTATTAAAAAATCGATTGTATAAAAGCCTAAGACGAGGACAAGAAGTTAAAATATGATGAATGGTGAGAGGTTGTTGGCAATGATGACACGGCGGGGCGGTTTCGTTTAGTAATAAATGTCTGTGGGTAGCTCGTGAATGCCCAATGCGGAGACGAGTTAGTAAAACATCGGGCCGCCTGGATGATATGGATGGTAAGAGTGTGACGTTTGGAAATACAGAGGCTAATTTGTTATTAGTTTGTAATTTCCAGTCATTACTCCACTCGTTCCGCACAAGTTCCCGAAAAACACTACGAAGGTCGTCATATGGGATTCGGATATTAATCTGGGATGTGGCATTTTTGGCAGCATGATCTGCCAACTCATTGCCAGTTATGCCAACATGCCCAGGAATCCAGCACAGTATGACGCCATAGCCAAGTCGGATAAGTTTGTTATATACTTTTAATACATCAGTAGCTAGTGGGTGATTAAAAATGTCTGATGATAAAGATTTTAAAATGCTTGCAGAATCAGTATAAACTATAAAATTGCCAACAGTTTGATGGGAAATGAATTTCAGGGCTTTGTACAGGGCTAAAAATTCTGAGGTAAAAACGGAAATGAGATGTGGTAATGAATAACTAAAAATCTCGGATCCGCATACAAATGCGCAATCAACGTGGTTAAGGGATTTTGATCCGTCAGTATAAACAGCTGTATAAGAATTAAAATTATGACGATGATGATTAAAAATTTGATTATATACAATTGAATTAGTGTTAGGTTTTTCAAGCCCAGCGAATAATTGTAAAATTGAGACGTTGGAAGTCTGCCAGGGTATGTTATTAAATAGCGGGCGCTCAGCGACTTCAATTGAATGAAGAGGAGTGCCACTCAGGGTGCTTATCATACGAAGCCCAAAAGATGGTATACAAGATGGGCGATTCCTGAAAAGGACATCCCGAGATCTGTCCAAAAGGGAATTTTGCAATGGATGGACTGGATGCGACAAAATGCGAAAATAAAGTCGCAAAGACAACATACTGCGAGTGGAGGCCAATGGTAATTCATTGCACAAAGGCTTTCAACGGGTGATATGCGAAAAGCTCCAGAGCAGATTCTTAGTGCTGAATAATGTATCGTATCGAGCTTACGCAGCACAGATGGACGGGCTGAACCATAAACAGCACAGCCATAGTCCAATCTGGAACGAATTACAGCTCGATAGATATTCAGCATAGTGAATCGCTCTGCTCCCCAATATGTATTAGATAGTACTTTTAATAGATTGAGCTTTTTCCCGCACGACACACGCAAGTCCTTAATGTGAGGCAAAAATGTCAGCTTCTTGTCAAAAATGACTCCTAGAAACCTTGGTTCGTCTACTACTGCAATCCTATTGCCACCCAGAAAAATGTCTGGGTCAGGATGCAGATTTCGTAGACGGCAAAAGTGTACTCAGGATGTTTTTTGGACTGAGAAGTTGAAACCATTTTCTGCGCTCCACTTTGCCAACCGTGAAACGGTTGTTTGCAGTTGTCGCTCGACAAATCGCATGTCCTTCCCCTGGCAAAAAATGCTCAGATCATCCACATATAAATTGCCCTGGACGAAAGGAGGAAGCTGGTTCAGGATACCATTGATCTTAACAGCGAAAATCGTAACACTTTGCGTATGCGCCGAGCGCACCTTTGTTTTTGTTTCTTTATTCATTTTGTTTATTTTGGTTGCATGCCGGCGTGCATTATCCCTTAATTTATGAGGACTCCATGGTGGGTGGGACTCTAGGATCCGAACTTTCTTTCTCCTTTTATGGAAACTAACGACCCATCTCCTTCAGTGGAGCAACCATCGATGTACTTTTGTCCAACTACTACTAGATATTTTGTAATGAAACGTAATGAAGGTTCTTTTCACACCGTATCTCCTTTTCTCATAGAGAAAGGCATTTCTGGTTGTGTTGGTGAAGCTAAATCAATTAGCAAAATGCGTTCTGGAGATCTGCTAATCGAAGTTTCTACAGATAAACAAGCTAATAATATTATAATAATATATATAGCTACTAATATTATACATAACAATTCATGTAAATTTGTTGTAAAAATGTTACGAATTTAAATGTTGTAGGTATATGGTTTTGATAATGTTTGTAGGTATTGCTTTTGCCTTAAGACTTTTCAGAAATATAATCCAGAATTTGTGCAGTCCAAAATCTTCGTACTTCTGTTTCATGACCATAAAGTCTGTTATAAAGTACTTAGAAACTGTATGTGTTTTGTTCAAAAGGTCCTTAGAAAGTTTTAAATAACAGAAGGCTCTTAAAAAGTCCTTGAAACGACTATACCATTTAAATAATATTACATGATTTATGTATCATTTATATCATCAAACGTATTATTATAAAAAAATATTTGATCTCTATATGTGAAATAAACACAAAAACTCACAGCTACCCGATAGCGTTTTGCTGATGGCCCCTATTTTTTTATCTTTTATATTCATTTATTTAAATTTTTGTTTTGTGAAGAAGCCCATTTGCGACTTTAGAACTAACTTTCCGTTACAAATGTGCATAAGTTGTTTGTATACTTATAAAATGCTTTAAACAGGGTTCCCATGCATCTGGAAAACCTGGAATTGTCTGGGAAAATGAAAATTACCTAAAATGTCAGGAAAAATTAACAATTTTTTAAATTTTCTGGAAAAGTCGGGGAATTTTTTTTCAAATGTTAGCTATAAGTGCCGGTTCTATTCTGTTTTGTTGTCATTAATGTAAAATCGTAAAAATAAAAATGCCAAATTTTCGATTTTGTATACTTTGCAAGGTTATTATTTTAAGCACTTTAATTTTCCCAGCTTCAAGACTAATACGTAAAAAACTAATTTAATTTTTGGTCTGGAATTTTTTGAAAATCTTCTTGAAAACCTGGGAAAGTCAGGGAATTTTGATCTAAATATCGAGTGGGAACCCTGTTTAAAGGTCCTTGAAAAGTCATTGTTTTTGAGGTCCTTGAAAAGTATTTGCTTTAACGGTTCTTGTAAAGTCCTTAGAAATTCCTTATTTTGGTTTTTGCAAATGTGTACAAACTATGTAATCAGTTTATTCATTTTCTGTATTGTAAATACTGTCAATTGATTGTTGGTTATTGATTTCAGATCCAGTAGCTGCGGTGGAAGCATTGAATTTTGCCAATGGCTTCATGCTGCGAGGGAAGCCTATAATTATCGAATTCGGAAGGAAATCTTGAAACTGATGAATACCAAGGTTTCAGATTTTGTATAGTAAGTAGTAAAGGATTTATAAAAGTACATATCAGTAATTCATAAAGCAGTAGAAATAATTTACATCAAAATGATGCAAGTTCATGATGTTGGAATTTAAGAGGGTCCATGAATTGAAATTTCTAAAAAAAATAATCTGTTTCTGTTTTGTTCCATTAAAATTATTGAGATATTTCTGAATAAAATTGCATAAAAAGTTTAGTTCTACCGTTACTAAAACTTTCAATTTTATGGATTTTGTAAGATAACATCTAGACTTTGGTCAAGTTATCTTCAAGCTTTAAAACATTTTTACTCTGAGTTTTTTTTAAATGTTTTTCTTTAAATAATTAATAATCAAAATTGGTCTTGTAAAAGCTATTGAAAATCATAAAATTAGGAAGCTAAAAGAGTATAAAAACAAAAGGAATGAGTAGAAAGAATGATTTTTTATCTCTTCGTGAAATGACTGAGTTTCCTTTAAGATTTGAATCAGATGAACTTTATCTTGCCGCCCTAATTTCCAATTTTTTTTTCTGTAAAACAGAAACTGTAATGTTTCTTAATCCTTTATGAGGCTTATATCTGTACCTCAGGGCCAGACGAGCCAAGTCTAAATTTGGTGATTTTTGTGTTATTGCTGATTATGTCTAAAAAGTATGTTTTCTATTGAACCTTACCATCAAAATTCACTTAAATTTTTTTAGCTATTAACTTTTCATGTTAAAATAGACATGTGAAGAAGTCATTTTTAAAGTTTAAAAAAGAATACATCTATTCGAACTTATACAAATAAGTTGGAAGTAAAAATAAAATTAAAAAAATTAAACTTGTAAATAGTATTTAGTTAATATATAAAGTTAATTTTCATATTTAACACTATTTAAAATATAAATTTTTGCAATATTACACAGAACAGTGTACACAAAAGTGTTGCAAAAAAACAATGTAATTTTTTTTTTTATAATACATATGATTTAAACATTGTATGATGTAAAAACTTAGTTGAACTGCAGCAACCGGTGTAAGTTTATCGGCCACGCTGGTGTTGATTTCCTTTAGTTTAGATACAGAAGGTTAGGTTTAAAGATAATAAATAAGTTGATGAATTCCATAGTATTTAGAAAACAAATAAAATTTAATGAGGAAAGTATAACAGGTAAAGATATACATTTAAAGGTATTACAATTATGATTGGGAAACGCGAGAAGCGCTTGTGGTTTTGTACATTGCCAGCCTAGGAATGTTTCTTTTGAATCAGTGTTTATTGGAATTGGCTGCTCCTTTCAAAGGGCCTCCATATTGACAATCTTCTATTGGTTCTGGGGTATAAACAATGAAGAACTGGAAATGCTTTCGGTGAATTGCTTAAAACAGAAAGAAAGGTGAACAAACTGAAGTGTCACTGCACACCAATGATATACTATAACACATTGGTTTTGTTAAATAATGTCGCACTAAAGTTACACATTCTTCTATTGGCGATGGTTCAGGGTCTATCTTGAAGGATATACCCGGAAACAATGCCTCGTATGTTTAAACCATGGTCATATGACGAGGACAACACCTGAGCTGGCACCGGACACAACCTCAATAAGGGTCAGGACTTTGGACCCCGATCAGATTTATCGTGCACCAGTCCCATATACACGCCAGTATAATTTGTTGAATATTTTTAGATGCCTTCCTAGCATTTTAGTAGTGAAGCTGGCAATCCTACTACAAGCCAAGATAACAACATTTTTACTTTTCTTTGTCAAGTCCATTAGTCAGGCTCGAACTCGCAATCCTCTGATTTCTAGCCGAACACCTTTATTCACTAGGCAACTGGGGGCCCATAACACTTTGGCTGTAAAAAAAAAGGAGTTTCTAGGAAATATTGTAGTTTATAAATATAATAATAAAGAAATATTTATTAGTTAATTTTTCTTGAACATTTTTTGAATTGCTTTATTAATATAACAGTAACTTTTTTAAATTTTAGCTATATTGGACCTCGGCTGAAGAACCAATTATTTGCTGAGCCCAGTAGCAAATTTATCTTTTATCTGTGATAAAGTCTTGGAAAAACATATTTGCGAGTAATCAATGCTTATGCATTGATTGTAGAATTGGCAGTGTTCTTTGGAAAGGGAACCAGCTACCATACCCAAGAAAAAAATTCTGCCATACAATTTGTGTTGTAGGGTATTGTTGAGTTACACTGTTTACTGTAACTATATATTCTATCTTGTATGGATTGTACATACAATTTATCTTTGCCATTTGGTAGGATTTAGCTTACAAATGAGTTTTTTGTAATAAATTGTTTTTTTTAAATTGTTTATATTTAGTTGGTTAGTTTATAGTACATAAGATTTGAATTTTAAAATGAAACATTTTGGGAAAATTTCCAAGGTTAAAAAAAAAATATTTTTCATATTTGATACGATTTAAAATACAAACTTTGTAATGTTTGGGGGGTGGGGGGGATTTCAACTTCTAAAAACCCCCGAGTTGGAAAAATTTATGCCTGAAGAAAATTAATATTGCTAACAAATGAAAGCGAGGAAAGATTAGAAACAGAATTGACCAACTTGTAAGATTACATTTAAATTAGACCTGAGAACTGACACTGTATTGGAATATGGGTGCCACAAATCCATGCTTGTAAGAGAACTGTTTAGTATTACCTAAAATATATATTAAAAAAAGATGAAAATGTCGATAAGTTGGAACTGGGAATTTTCAGCACTGTTGAGTTGAGAATTTCGAATCGTTAAGTTGGGAAATTTTTTGTTTCAACCCCCCCAAAATATTTTTTGTATAACGGCACTGATTGTTATACAGTGATTTATGTAAAATTTGTTGTAAGGGATAAGTGGATGAAGGAGGTATGTGACCACAATACGAAATGAAAACTTTAAAGTCGTATATTACAAAACTTTCTTTTTGTTATATTCTTTCTTCATTCACTTATTACTTCAATTATTTATAAAATAGTTCATTCTTAATAATTTCAACCCACTGATAGGAAGCACATAGCTCCCCCTCCCCCCCCCCCAATAAACTGAAAACCTTGAAAATTGGGAATTTCGGGTTTTAAAAATCCCCGAGTTGAGAAATTTATGTCTGGGGAAAATTAATATTATTGGCAAATGAAAGTGGAGGGAGGGTGCCCAACTTGTAAGAGGAAACTTAAGTTCGATTAAGTCCCCCCCCCTCCGTGCATTTCATATAACTCTTCACAAGTCTCTTTAAATAAATGTCTGCATTAATTATTTTTTCTATGACTGAATGTATCATAAGCTGTTTGTTACTTTTTTCAGAAATAGACATATATCACATAAATCAGTGATTGAACATATAATGGGCAGCACATTCGTTTTGTTGCAGTAATAAAACTATGTTTAAGAACACCACAGTGAATCATTTCAACTTCCTTTCACCCATTTCTCCAGTTCCCTTAGTAAAAATTTGGAACTAATAATTTTATTAAGTTTTCTGTCGAACTATAGCACTACTATTTCAAGCATTATTTCAACCGAATTTGAAGGATATCGGATCCTACTGTTTAACAAGGATGTCTATTTTTAAAATAAAATGTAAATCAAACAATACTTAAAATATTAAAATTCAGTTGCAATTCGCAGACATCTGCTAATTTCTATCCAAATCGCAAAAAAAACGCTTCTTCCAAGAAAAAAACCCTCGTGGGGCTCACATCTTGTGAGTACGGGCTTGGCAACCCCGAGGTACCCTAGCTGAGCTTAGCATTTTTCGTTCTTTCCTTTTTTTTTCTGCAGGGATATCTGAACCTGGCCAGTGGCGCCATTGTGCTGGAGCAGTGTATTGAAGGATCTCTCAAAGCTACAGTCAATCGCTCCAGAGAGTGGCTTACCTCCAAGTAGTATGGTGATATAATGAAATATAAGGAAAAAATTAAATAAAACTAAAATACAAATTTAAAAAATAGCTAAGAATTAATACATTATCCGGCTAACTAAATTAAATTTTATTTAACTACTTTATAATCCTGACAAATATTTTCGGATACCAGTTGCAGTTTCTGAAAGTGATTTTATGATTTCACTGGAACTTAAAGAATAGTTTTTTCAATGCTCATTAGTATGCAGCTTTCCAAGTTTTCTTGTGTTAAAGTGCTTCTCATGCGATTCTTAATGAGCTTCAGTTTTGAAAAACCCCTTTCGCAATGAACTTGCGTCACAGAAAGAGTTAGTATGAACTTGTAGGCTAAAAATATATTGCTGTATGCCTTCCAATATAAATTATATTCTATTAAAATGTTGAAAAAACAACATATACCATTTTGACAATTCTTTTTCTTTATTGCACATGTGCAGTTTCTTCATTTTCTTTATCATCAGAATCTCTTTCTGCACTTTCATCTTCCTTCAGTGTTTTTTTCATACCTTCCCATTTGACATGAAATCTTCCAACTCGTGTCTCAGTATCTCTTCTTCTCCATCTTCCTCAAACACATTTAAAAGTTCACAAACCTTTTTAGGTGAGTGTTGGGGACGATGATTATCATGTTTTTTAAATTGATTTGGATCTAAAATAGATAAATCGGTAAAAAAATGTTCCGTGGTTAGAAAAACTTTGCTCCAAAAAATTTAATAATTAAATAATGTATTAAATACTTTAACACGAAACTGTATTTATTCATTGTCAACTTCACTTGGTAATGTTTTTCGTTTTCTTCTCCGAATTTCTGGAAGACAATGTTCGGCGAGCAATTCAGACTTTTCTTTTTCGAAATACTCGTTCACAACTTCTGAAAAGTTTTCGGTTTTCCGAACAATATCATTGAAATCTCTTTCGAAGTCCCTCAGCGAAACTAGTGCTCTTTTAACCATTTCAAATGCTGCGAAATAATTTAAGCCACTCGTTTGAAGGTAATTTCATAAGGGGCCAATATATTTAAATATATGTAATTATATAGTTTAATTAGGAAGAACCATGGTTGAGGGTTTTAAAAGTGCAGTCAAGAAAATACGCAGTTCAAAAATAGGGCCGAGATTTCACATCAAAAACATTTATTAATCTCTTCAGAGTCGCTCGAATGACGAACTATTCAGTTGAAAGTAACTGAACAGCGTGTGTCTCCCAGAGGGGAAATATCGCTTATGAGCATAGGGATATTTAACATAGACAGGGATTTTAGGGAAGTTCTTGAGCTGAAGACACCAGCATGAAAATGGGGAAACTTACTGGCAAGCTTCCAATAGGAAATTTAATATGGCGCAGCAGAAATTATCCCTCACCAGTTTCGTGTGGGAATAGAATGTGATTCACGAGATGTTTACAAGAACGCGGAGCCGAATCGAAGATGTGTTATAAGTCATAACACAATTAATGAGAACGGATGCGCATATGGAATTTAAGAGTGAAATCACATGGGAAAGACGATGTCTGGGAAATGTGAGTTTTATCGATAGGGGCGATATACTAATTAAAGTTCTATATTTAACGTGATGACAGAAAAGGGTCGAACTTAAGAGACAACAATTAGGGGTGATTTAAAATGGGGTTGGGAGTTAGAAAATCTCTTTCATATATATAAGCTGTAAGAATTTTTTTAAAAGGGATTCAATCAGGTTTTTTGCCCCATGCCTCACTTGAGCATTAAATGAAGTGTTTATTTCTATACTGTGAAGAGCATTAAGATCGACGTATAGGGATTTTTCTGTGCTATCGTATGTTCTGAACATTTTTGTGATTGCTGTTTCTTTCGATGACCATCGAGTTTCTCCAATAACGTTGATTCTTTGCAATCTTGTTTTTTCGCTTGTACTTGTCCAGATATTCATTCGTTGGTAAGATTCCCTCAGGAACACTGCGCACGCATTTACTAATTGAAATAGGGATGTACCTTCGAGTATTGAACTAGTAGAATCTGCCACTACAAGATTAAGCACGTGAGCATAGCACCAAACGTGCATTTGCCCAGACACTTCTTTTGATAGCCATGAAGTGAATCCTGTCCATGCATATTACCAGCTCCATCAGTTGAATTTTCTACACACTTTTTGATATCAAGGCCAATATTTTTTATAAAGCTTGTTACTAGAGAACATAAATCTTCTCCGGTGGAAGATGTCCAGTGTAACACACCAATCATATGCTCATGATCTCTATCGTCCACATATCTGATGACAATTGTGCAAATGTCCTTTTGAGTAATATCTTGGGTAGTGTCAATTCGTAAGGAAAACCACCCAGCTTCACGTACCTTGGATATTATATTTGTTGGAAGTAATTTTTTTTATCGATGCAATTATGTGGTTCACTGTACCTTTTGACAAAAGAGTGATAAAATTTTCCCTCGTGTTTCTTTTTCCACTCTTATTGGAAACTTTTGATAAATGCAATTTTAATACTGGATCATATTTTGTAAGTAGCAAAATTAACTCCAAAAAGTTACCACGGTCACTGTCTTCGTTTGATGACTCTAAATAGAACGCGGATTTGTCTCTATGGGCCCGAAATGCTAGTCCACGTTTTCCAATTAATTTTACAACATCGATTATTCTCTCCTTTCTTTGGCATTTTTGTTTCGCAATGAGCTGTCTTTTGAACTTAATAAGTTGAAAATATCTTTATTTTGTTTCTTCATCATATGACATTCCACTTTTTTAATGTGACTTGCTGTCTTCGTGTTCTTTTATTCTTTGCACTGTACGCTTCCAATCATTCATACCGTTTTTTACAAAACTGCTTTCACCATTATCACTGTAGGTTAGACAAATGCAGCAATAAAGGCAGTTGATGCTGATACAATAAGACAACCATTTTCGGTTTACTTTGCCATCCCTATATAAAGTAAGGTCGGGTTTAAATAGAAGGGATAAAACATTAAGTGTAGACGGTTGACAAGGGTGTTTTTTAAAGAAGTAATCGAACTGCTCAAGTGCTGGTTTAACAAAATAATTTGAAGGAAGACATTCAAATTGTTTAGAGGTTGAAGTAGTAGGCTGTGGTGCAGTATTTTTAATCGCTCTTATTAAATCGGTTGCTTTATTTGTTTCTTTTATAATACGCGATTCTAGAAGAATTTTTAATTATCTGTACCCAATGAAACCAGTTATAGAGATAGAGCAGTTAGAAACATCTAGTAAATTGAAGACTAATATAATGTACAATAAGTTCGAAAGTAAAATTTATTTCTTTTGCTAACAAGTATCATAATAAGCCTTTAGCAGTTATCCTAATTCAGGTTAAATTTGTGAAGGAGTGTAATGTGGCTTTAGGTCTATGCGCCAATATGATTTATATTTATTTTTTAACACCTAATGTCGTCCTCAGCTCTGTTCGGTTTACCCATACACCTGTTCAGTCAGTCTGGTAGCACAGTTCAATGAGTGTTAGTGTACTGTAGTTTGTGTGTATATGAAGTGTGAACAGCACTTCGAAATTTGCTAACAACACATATTACATGTCACTGTGAGTAAAGGTGAACAAAATTTTAGTAAACTAAAACTTATCAAAATTCAAAACTTATTTAACTTCGATTATGTATCAAGAGAGGCTTTCTAATTTTACATAATTTATATTCGTTGAAAATGATATTGAACATAGTATAAATTATTCCGACCTAATTCAGAAATTTGGCAGTGTTAAATCTAGAAAGGTGCTCATAGAGTATGTTGATTTTTTTTTTATGTAATTGAGACCTGATGTTTAATAAAAATCTACTTATTGAATAAAGGTTGTTTTTTAACCAAGACATTTATCATAATTTCTACTAACAAACCAAATGTAGCCTCTATGTCGCTTAATTAATCGGTTAGCCGACTTTAATAAAATTTGCTCAGAGATTCATGGAAGGGGAGGGGGGCGACATTAGGGGTCTCTAACCACCTAAAAAATGTTGTAGAGCGAGCACCGGGTTTTACATGAGCTAATTGATAATGAATAAAATATGTTCATTAACATTTGTTACTTTTTGAAAAAAAAATTACGAGTAAAATGTTGCAAATAGACGAAAGGTCGTTAAATAGGTCAGTTAAATAGTAATTTAGATTGTATCGTACTTTAAAAGTAAAAGATAAGATATATATGAAATATTAAGATTGATTTAATAAAAAGAGGGCCAAAGGTTGTATTTATATTCTTTATTAATGATCACACCAGGAGCCCGTGAAGCACACGTCCTTACAGTTTGAGAGTCGAAGTCAGAAGAGAGCGAGATTTCCCCAAATAGGGAGAACCTCAGCTAACATAGGGAAAAGTATAATGTGTAGGGATTTGTCAAGGCGGAGCACACATATGAAGTTTTTGGAGGGGTGCCAAAAGGGAATTCAGAGCGCGGGTGATAGGGAACTTTGGTCGTGGGAACGGTTGAGAAAAGCACATAGAGAATGCATATTGTTAGCAATGTCAGCAATAATTAAATGAGATAGTTTACAAAGGAATGGGAATGAAGGAAGTCAAAAGGGGTGGTTTTGTAAAAGGAGGTGGTAAGTTAAAGGGGGTTGAAATTATCTTTCATCTCCCTCCCGCAAAATCATACACATCGGCCAGCGATGATCAGAAATGCGAGAAAAAGACAAAAGTAGAATAAGGTAATGTCAGCCAAATGGTTGATCAGGCCATCTGAGCCACATGAACAGTTTGTAAGTGATTGGAGAAAAGTAATATTATTGACAGAGGTACAATTAAAATTTTGAAATTACTGCTGTATGTGCTCACCATAACACATGCTCTACAAATAGTTATGAAACTAATTAAATTACAATACCAAAATAAGTATACCATTATAAAAATCAATATTGTACATAGTGAAAATTAAACACAAACATATGTTGTAAACAATGAAATATAAAACTGTTCTGTTCTATTCATATAAAGACATATGACGGTCAAAAAATATATGTAACTACTACAACTCTTTAGTGCAACGCAAAAAAAAAAATGAAATTTTGTAAATGGGAGTCTAAAGAGACCCGAGTGACGCAAGTCACTGGTGAAAAAAATGACTGGTTACAGCCTGACTAAGGTGGGATGGCAGGTATTGACCAACATAATCCTTGAAATGTAATTCAGCTATACTTCATGAACCTACGGTTAGTATTTCTGAAAACAAAATCAACTAATTTTAATACATTTGATATCAAAATAGCATTTTCTTAGAAGACGAAGTCAAACCTCCATGTGATTGAACCAAAAATGGTTGGAGCATGCTCGAGTGATTTGTTGACATGGGAGGATCCTCGATTTGATTGATGTAAAAATGGTAAAATGGTCGACCATGGTGGAATGTTGCACAAAGAAAATAGTCACAAATACTAAAATTGAATTGGTGGTAGTTAAATTTTGATCAAGCTGGTTTGTTCTTTGAAAATATACAATTATACTCTTTCAACAAACAAGTAATCATGGTCAGGTTGGACAATCTGCAGATTACGATTTCTCAGAGGTCGATGGCACATGAACTCATTCATCTCAATTATACAATGTAATATCCTCTTAGTTTGATTATATTACTATGTTGACATAATTTGATTGGGTTTTAGAAAAACAAAATATTTGACTAAGGAACAGTGATGAACCAGTAAGGTTGTTTGACAAACAATATGAAATAATTAATATAAGTTATTAAATTATGAAGTATTCAAAATGCACTTTTTGATTATAAACAAGAAACAATACAATTATCAAAGTATAAAATGAAAATGTACAATTGACGTACAGGTATACTGGGGTGAATAAAAGAACAAAGTGAAGCTGTTGAAATTGAAGGAAAATATGTGATTGATTGAAATAAATTTCCTTTGATTGAAGAAAAGGTGTGTGGTTAAACATGTGTGATGTCGAATTCACCTGCAACTTGCTCATAGTAAAGTGTGTGTCCAAATAAATTTGTGGGAAACTTATCTAGAGTTTACATGTCGAAATGGGTAAGCCAGAAGAACATATAATAATAAATTGGAAAAAGTTATTAACAGACTCAGAGAGGGTTAAATGTGTTCCAAGAAATCAGTGAAAAACCTTTCGTTAAAATTTTGGCTACAACAATGTAAAATAAAAACCTTAATTGTAATCAATATTACCATTATTATCTTTACCATTAAAACAATTTACTCAAATTTCATCCTTCAAAAGCAAATACACCTATATTTTCCAAAACAAACAGGGTACGCAATTCAAATGAAGATCTACAGGGTTTCACGTAATAGAGCCAATGAAGGGTTCAGAGCACTCTATCCATTTTGGTCGTATAACATGACATTTTTCAAAAAGGACGAATTCCAGTATATTATATTCTAAGTACCATTAATTTAGAAAAACTTCTCTCGAACATGAATTATAAAAATTGTACATCCTAGTTCACAAAATATCAACTTTAAGTTAACACAATTATTTACAAAGATTCCTAAAATTTAACAAAAAAAATAAATTATTATTCCATTAAAATTAAAACAATTATCTTCTCCAAATCAGATACCACTACTGATTATCTTTGATAATATTGAGTTTAATGATATATCAAAATCTGTAATAAAATTAATACTAAAATCAAAATTTATTATGCACTAAACAATAATTAATTTAATAATTATTATAATTGAAAAGTTAATCTCATTTCACTATTAATTGTGATGAAAAGCACTGTAATAGAAAACCAAACTATCTCAATAGAAAACCAAACTATCTCATAAAAAATTTAAACAAAACTAAATTTCAGAATTTTAAAATTAAAATATTATAACACTTTTCATTTATGAAAATAAAAATAATTAAATCATATTGACAATTAACAACTTTTCAAAGTAGAACTTTCTTTTTCAAAGTAGAACTATTGAGGCGACGCTGAATGCAAAATAATCATAGTTAAACGTTTCTTGAATTTTTTTATTCTGATCACTTAAGATTTATATAGCTTGAAGAACTTTGCTTTCGCGAACATTGGTACTGGCGAATGTTTTGATTCGAATCGAAGCGGCACACAAATCGTAGAAATGAACACAAAAGGAGAATCGAAACTAGTTTTCGTGGTGCCCATTCATTAATTCTTCGTGTTTCACTGATCACTAGGTAACTTGTAGAACTTTGATTTCGCGATGGAGTACTCACTAGTTTCAAGGCACTTTAATTTTGAACGGAACTTTAATTTCTCAGCAAGTCGGGAGAACACAACACACAAGGAGAGTCGGCGGTGAGTGGGTGAGGGTAGGCCGGGAGTCTGGCTTCGTACGTCATGGCGCCGTGTTCCGTCAGCTTTCGTTTCTGAAGGAGACGTGGTTGACGAGAGTCGCTGCCGTTGCACGTTCGGTCGTCGCATCTTCTAAAAGGTAGACGGGCTTCTGTTCTGTCGGAGCTTGAACGTATACTGGTGTTTGCGGACATCAACTTTCGGTTCGGCTGGTGGATAATTGGCTGGCTGGGCGGATGGTTCGCTGGTTGGGCTCCCGGTGATCTCAATTAAATTTTTTAACTTTAATTAATTGTTAGGGGAATTCCGACATAGGCATATCGCTGTCGACTTTTGAAATATTAAGATTGATTTAATAAAAAGAGGGCCAAAGGTTGTATTTATATTCTTTATTAATGATCACACCAGGAGCCCGTGAAGCACACGTCCTTACAGTTTGAGAGTCGAAGTCAGAAGAGAGCGAGATTTCCCCAAATAGGGAGAACCTCAGCTCACATAGGGAAAAGTATAATGTGTAGGGATTTGTCAAGGCGGAGCACACATATGAAGTTTTTGGAGGGGTGCCAAAAGGGAATTCAGAGCGCGGGTGATAGGGAACTTTGGTCGTGGGAACGGTTGAGAAAAGCACATAGAGAATGCATATTGTTAGCAATGTCAGCAATAATTAAATGAGATAGTTTACAAAGGAATGGGAATGAAGGAAGTCAAAAGGGGTGGTTTTGTAAAAGGAGGTGGTAAGTTAAAGGGGGTTGAAATTATCTTTCATATATATATTAGCAAATGTCTATAAAAAATATATTCTATAAAACAATCTATAAATATTAATCTATATTCTTTGACATGGAGAAAGCCTATGATCGTGCTTGGATATTCTGGATCCTCAGAGACATGCGTAACTTAGGTCTTAGAGGAAATCTACCGCTGTTCATTAAAAACTTTTTACATCGAAGAACCTTCGAAGTACGCATAAATTCTATACTTTCTGAAGAGATAATTAACCATATTTCATTACAAATGTAACTAATTGGCCCCTGCCTCATAAAATACACCCTCTACTTGAAACTTCTCATGAGCAGCCTTTTTCCTCATTCTAGCAGCTCTTCGGGCCTCTAATGTGTATGATTCCGCTTTAATTTCTGCAGCTTTAACGCGGGCAAAGTCAGTTTTCGAAGCTGCAGTCATGTTGTAGTGTCCAACTTTGTATCGCAACCTTTTCATGACCTTCAGGCGACCTACATTTCCTTCATTAAATACTATTACTGCTTCATTGACAGCAATGTCTGCAACGGTCTTTGAAGAACCTGAAGTTTTGGGGCAATACTGTCGAGTTGAAAGACTCATTTGCATTCTGTGTTTTGCCACCAAGACACTTTTCGAGTAGCACAGACGATGACAAATCAGCAAAAACACAATTAAAAGCATCCATTTCAGGTCTTGGAACACTGTTATCATGTTTAAACTTTTGAACAGTGCCATTTTGAACCGCCAGTTGATATTGGCACCAAGAATCCGTTAAAGTCGCGCAGAAGTAATGCATGGGATCAGAGTCTGTTGAACTGTAATGACAGAAAATAGTCCATACATCCTTGCGCATCGATTCGACAGAATCTACGTTTGTGCGTATGGCGTTTCCATAAAATGTCGTCAACTTGTCTATGAGTGTGTCTGGCAAACGGTTCCTGCCAGCTAAACCTTTGGCATCCGACAATTTCTGTCCTTTATTTGACTTCTTTAGTTTTCGTAATCTTGTACCCATGCGCTTTTGTGTGTGGCCATCTTACCAGATGAACCAAAATGGTTTTTCACACAGTTCAAGTCATGTTTTTTCTTCCATTCTATATATGCATCCTACTCCTCTTTCCTTTCCATTCTCCGCACCCTCTGCAATAAGATGATAACACTTCGGCATCTATAATTTTTCCAGTGACATCTCCAATGACGCTGCAGACACCAATTCGAGATGTATGTCCACGGGTTTTCTATGTGCCGTCACCACTGACACAAATTTCCGTATTTCCTTCCACAGATGAACTCTCTTCCTTTGCAGCTACAACCATTGATTCTTCGGCGATTTCTGATCCAGCACATTTTATCTCTTGTAAGATGGTTTCATACGTTTTCTGTGAAACAGGAGGTGGCAAATCCATGACAGAACAAAAGGTTCTGATTCCTGCCAAACCTAAGTCAACTGTACGCATAGCATACACAATCCTACGATTTAACTCACACTTAGAATAACATTTTGTTGCTACTGTAGATGAGTACTGAGTAATTCCACATTTGGTGCACTCAACACAAAAAGTTAATGATAGTCCAAACACATCTTTTTCTTTAATATTCACTACAGAACTGCAATGTTTACAACACAAAGTCGCGGACAATTCCGATAAAAGTAAATCTATATCCACAATTCTGTACCCATGAAATGAATTAGAACTTATCTTTGGAATACAATCTAGTTTCAACTTTTTAGCGGAAGCAGAAGTGTTAGAACAAGCATGATCTTCGTTTTTAAATTGATTACTATGAAATTTTCTTTTCTTTGATCTACATCCATTAGATTTTCGAACAAATTTAGAAGACATGTTGATGAATAATAAAAATCGTGATTCAAAAAGCAAGCAAATTCAACAAACGTGGTTTCAAGTAAACAAAATATTTTCGAGTTGAGATGTAATCATTCTTCTGGTAAAACGTTTCTTTTCCTTCTTCTTCATTTCAAATAATTCAACAGCCTGACATAAAATATATAAACCTTACAATGTCAAACAAACCAAACCTTGCAAACCGAAACTAACTTTGTTTACATCAACAGCTGTCAGTCTAGGTAAATCCCAAAGTATGCAAATGTGTTTTTCATCGCTGTGTGTTTAATTTTTGTCCAATTTTAATGCGGTTTGGCTTAAATAAATCATATTATTTTTTAAAAATAATTTAAAAAAATCGTTTTTTTGAAAGTTTCAAACTACTATCTCCCCTTAAGTTAGGCTTCAATAGATCCAATCTTGTACGAATACAGCGTTTCAAAAATAAGAAACTTGGGGTTTCTCCTGTAAGTGAATGAGGGGTTATTCTGTACTGTAGCAAGAATCTCTCTTTGGAATTTTAAATTCAAATCTCCTGAATCTCTTTGACTTGCTTTTATGGAATTCTTAAAACTTTTAACCAGTCTCTCAGCTGGACCATTCGTTGCTGCATGGTAAGAAGCTGAAGTTATATGCTTGATATTGTTTGTTTTAGAAATTGTTGAAATTCATAGCTTGTGTAACTTGTTCCATTATCACTCACTAATGTCAATGGTATTCTATATCTAGCAAAAAGAGATAAGATATCGATCCAAGATATTCGATTGTAAGACTTGATGTGATATATTTCATTTTCACCCCTTCTATCCACTTAGAATAAGCGTCAGCGTTTACATACATAAAATAATTTATTTGAAATGTAACGAGGAAAGAGTTCCTCAACAATATCTTCAGAGAATATGGTTGCTTCTTTATAGTATCTGATTAAGATGAAAACTATAGAACAAGGTACGAGTATTACGATGTAAATGGGCCAGATATACAAAGAGAGAGAGATTTAGAGGCAGTGGAGGTACGTGTATAAGGTATAGTTAAAGCTTAGGGTGGTTTAGGCATATCAAAATACACAAGAAAAGTAATAAACTAAAATTAACCTTGGAAAATGCATCAGAAATTGTGTTCTTTGAAATCTTAGTTTGTGAATATTAGACATGGGTGCATGGAAAAGATTAAGTGATCAATCAAAAAAAAAGTTTTTCAGTTAGTAATTTCCGAATTTAAATTTTATATATATTAAAAAACATTTCGCCTTAAATATATTGTTATATGAATGGAAACACTTATACATGCCCAGTAGGGTGCATCAAAACAGCCATTTTTTAAAAAAAGGTTTGCAATTATTTTGGCCCTTATATAAAAGTGTTCTATATCATAAAAGAAACTTCCTGTATTTTTTTCAGAATTTTTTAAAGCAATTTACCAGGTCCACATGATGGTGGCAAATTGACATTAAAATATTTTTTTAAATAAATGTTTGCAAATTAGGATCACCTTAATTGTAGAGTACCAATAGAATGTTTAAAACTTGTAGGAACTTATAATACAATAATCTTTATTAATAATGCACAATATATGTAAACTTTAGCACTTCAATAAATCTATGTTAATATAATGTAAGTAAAATGTCAGTGATCATGATCATCGCCGCCCTCAATTTACAGTTTTCTTTTGCGAAGATTGGGCATCTGTTTTCTGTCAGCCTCAACTACCTGCATAATGTTCTGGTAATGTTGCTCAGATCTAGTTGCATCGAGGTAGTCACTACTCAGTTTTATAGCACGTTCTGCAGAATCATTAACAACGTTCAGAGCAACTATCTTTTTACAAACGCAGTACTGATAAAATCCAGGTTTATCCCTTACGTCAGCAGCACATCCATCACACATTATGTGCCCACACCCTATGCTGTACAAATGCCTGTACTTCCTTATTCGTTTACAAATCGAACATCTAATGTCTTGGTTAAAAAAAATTCTGGGATACTGAATGGACGAGTCGAGTGTTTTTAATAGGGTGTGGGCACGTGTGTGATCTGTCCGCTTAAAAAAACAGTTCAACAATTTGATTTCTGCGTATGGTTTTTTTACAAACGCAGCACTGATAAAATCCAGGTTTATCCCTTACGTCAGCGGCACATCCATCACACATTATGTGCCCACACCCTATGCTGTACAAATGCCTGTACTTCCTTATTCGTTTACAAATCGAACATCTAATGTCTTGGTTAAAAAAATTCTAGTATACTGAATGGACGAGTCGAGTGTTTTTAATAGGGTGTGGGCAGTGCCCAGTCCACAATTTCTGGTTGATTGTTCATAACACTATATGTTCTTTTCTGAACTTAAAGGTTTCAAAACATTTTTTCTGAAAAGCGTCAGAAACTCCCTTTACCTTCAACCTATCTTTCCTTATCTTCTGACTAAGAGTTTTCGTGAAAACTGTCTGAAATAAATAGCTGAATTCAATTAAGTTTATAACATTACTATTGGCACTACAGCAGGCATGCCTTTTAAAAAAAGAAAAATATTTGCAATTTTACAACGAAGTTAAGGCTAAAACTTCCTGAATATATTATTGTTAAACATTATATACATTTATTTCCCAAGTTTCATAAGACGGCTAAAAATTTTGAGGAAGACATTTTTATTAAAGTGTAGGGTTAAAAGTCACATTAACACCCTGTAAAGACTAAATTACTGAAACATAAATTACCCAAGGTTTTGGTCCAGCACTCCCGATGGAAGGATATCGTTCAAACATCTGGGGCCCCTCAGGGGGTTTACTTTCTTCAAGTAAACACGGGCTTCACAACCCCGAGGTTCCCTAGTGATCTATTTTTTCTTATTTTTTCTCCTTTATGGGGGCTCTCTTCTGAGAGCATGGGTGCGGCGAGCCCGATTTACCCTAGCCGGGCCTAGCATTCTTCTTTTCCTTCTGCGACGGCCTTACCATGTGCACTGCGTATAATTTGTTTTCGTTGCGTTTTGTAGTCTTCTCACGTTTAGGTTTTTATAAATCGTATTTTTTCGTTATTTCACATTTAGGTTCTATGATTTGTATTGTTAGTATTTTCTAACCTGCACGTTTGCCGTGTGCTGCGACCCGTGCGGGCGGAAAAGGGGATCCTGGAGTTCCTCAGCGTGCTCTTTGGCCCTCGCTTCGTCCAAAACGGGAGGCAGAGACTGGCCCACCTCTGCCAATCGGCTGGTGGTACCAGGACACAATTGTGTTGCTGACTGCTAGGGCAAGGACTGTGATTTTCATAGAACGCTGTCATCGTGTTAACCCCTAGTAAGCGCCGTGCCTGGGTTTTATTATTTTTTATAGTTTATTTTTCTGTTTCCTCAGTTGTCCGGTGGCTGCTACCCTAGATGGACTCCGTGGTGGGTGGGGTGCACGGTGGCATAATTTTTATTTTCTTATGGATTTAAACTTGAGCCCCGGTGAAGGCCTAAATTCACTACCATCTACGTCACAAGGAAAAACTAAGAAATCATTTTCGAAAAGTAATACGAAACATTTACTTGAACCTGAAACAATTGATAATAAAATGATACCCTCTGAACTGCAGTCGCCTAGATATTTAATCATTGCATCTCCCGAACATATTCTTGGGAAAATGTCACCTTTCTTGGTCCATAAAGGGATTCAAGCAATAGGTGGCGAACCCAAAATGATAAAAAAGCTCAAGTCTGGAGATTTTTTAATTGAAACAAACAGCGATCAACAATCCCAAGCATTTCTCTCTGCAAAAACCCTTAGCTCTGTTTCCATTTGTGTTTCACCACATAGGAGTCTAAACACCAGTAAGGGAGTTATTTCTGAATCGGATCTGCAATATGTAGACGAATCAGAAATACTTACTGGGCTTTCTGACCAAGGTGTAATACATGTAAAAAAAATAACAATAAAAAAAGGCAAAGACATAGTTACTACTAAACATATTATACTCACATTCAATAGACCTAACATACCTACACATGTATTAGCTGGATATCTCAGATGTCCAGTCCGACTCTACATTCCCAAACCTCTGAGGTGCTTTAAGTGCCAGAGGTTTGGGCATACTACTACTAATTGTCAAGGAGGTGAGACTTGTTCTTACTGTTCATCCACTGATCCTTATCATGACTTCTTAAATTGCAAATCCCCGCCAAAATGTTCTAATTGTACAGGTTCACATCCATCTTTCTCAAGATCTTGCCCTCAATGGACACTTGAGAAAAACATCCAGGAACTAAAAACTGCACAAAATATTTCTTATTTTGAAGCCAAAAAACTTGCATCCAACTCCTTGCCAAAGTTAAACCTGTCGTATGCATCAGCAGTAAAACCAGTTACAAAATCTATCTCAACCCAGACAACGTTTAATGAATACTCTGAAGTTCCACCTAAACAAGTTTCCGCATCTTCCCAAACAATAATTGAAAAAGAAGTGTTGCGATCATTTAAACCTACCCCTAAAAGTAAATCACAAACCTTGAAGACAAATGTAAAAAAAAATGAGAGAATAACAAAAAGAATTTCAAAGCCAAAACCCGATTTCCTACCGATACCTGTTGAAATTAATAATTGTATTGTACCCAAAGCAATCCACTACCCTACACCCAAATCGAATCCTGCCTTAAAAGCAAAAACCCGAATCAATATCCGTAAAGAATCCGAAAACCCACCTAATGTTGATTTGATTGTGCAATGTGAAAAAGATCCAGTAACTTGTACAGAAATATTTGAACCCTTGCCAGAAATAGAAACAGATTCTGCCATGCGCCATCGAAAGTTTTGGCAGGACATGGGTGTCGAATTTATTGCAAAAATGAAAAATCAGTGTCAACGAATTGTATCAAAAGAAGACGATGACGTGTTACTTTACGATACCAATGACTCTTTGGAGATGGATGTTGAAAAACCATCCTCTCCAAATGAAAGTATCTAATCTTAAAGATCTCTATGTATTTTCACTTTTTAAAATGTATAATATCGTGTTACCTATTTTAACAAATGTATTTTAATGCTGATAATTTACTTAAAACCACATGAGATTTTCAATCTCATGCTAATCTATTTTAAAAATCATGAAACCCTTAATAACATCTTTCATTGTCAGTATATATTTTAACCATCCATTGTTATCCATTTTTAACTTTCACTTTGTATTTTATACTTGTCGTTTAATTTTTTAAAAATGTTTGTTTTAGAAAATATTAGTTTTAAATTACCTAGTGTTTGGCGCAGCTTGGCCATATTTGGCTCTTGTGCCATTAAACCTCATACAACCAACCAACCATCAAACATCTGGCGTCCTACTGTGTCATCCCCTCAGGGGGCTCGCTTCTTGCGAGTACGGGCTTGGCAAACCCGAGCTACCCTAGCTGGGCCTTAGCTTTTTTCGTTCTTTCCTTTTTGCGACGGCCCTAATTATGTATAATTTTCGTTAGGTTTTTTTTCGTTGATACGTTTCGTAATTCCTCATTTCGTTAAATGGATTTTTTACTTTCTATTTGGTTTCTTTTTGCGTTGGTTCATTTTTTGATATTCTTATTTTCTATAGGCAGGATTTCGTGTTAACCCTTCTTAAGTTTGTTTTGTTTTATTTACAGTGTCGCATTATTTGACCCGCATGTTTGCCGTGTGCGGCGACTCGTATCGGGGGAAAGTGGAGTCCTGGGGTTCCTGCGGCGCCCCATATCAGGACGGGGTCAAGTTCCTGGGGGCGCTGTTGCGTGCCCTTTGGTCCATGCTTCTCCGTAGACGAGTGGCCGGAGTGAGCCCGCTTCCGGTCAATCGGCTCGCCTAATGACACTGCAGTCCGATACCACATTAATCTTTTGTGGTGCCGGACTTCACTGGAATTTGGACTTTAAGGGTTAGTGCTGCAGTTAGGAGTGCCCTGGGTGAACTGGCGGATTACGCTCCGAAGCTGTAGCATTATACCACGGTGGTACCTTAAGGTGTGTGCCGAGGCTGGGTTTCTTTTTGTTTTGTGCTTTTTGTTTATTTTTCCAGAGCCGGTAACTGCCTTCCCGTGTGGGGCTCCATGGAGGATGTGGGGCCACCGTGATGAACTCCCTTTCCTTTATGGATTCTAACACGTGTGCCCTGGTGACGGCCTTAAACCCACCAACCCCAAAACCCCAACCATTTCTCTTACAAATACCGTATTCGAAAAGTCAATTCCATTGTTTATAGTTTTGCACACAGAGAACGATCAATTTCGAAACATGTCTCCTTTTCTCATAAATAAATACATTCAGAATTATGCTGGTACTGTCAAAGACATCAAAAAACAAAAATCCGGTGACTTGCTGGTGGAAGCAGCCAATGAAAAACAGGCAAAAAGTTTACTTTCTATTACAAAATTCGGTGAAGTCGAAGTTCAGGCCTCCGGGCATAAGACCCTTAACTACACCAAAGGCGTCATTTCGAGCCCTGATCTCAGAATGGTATCAAACGAAGAGTTTATAAGCGAGCTAAGATGTCAAAAAGTATGTGATGCTGCACGAATAAACATCAAACGTGATGGCAATATTTTACCAACCAATCACGTTATTCTTACTTTTGACACCCCAATATTGCCTAAACAAATTATAGCTGGCTATATCAAATGCGATGTTAGACCTTTCGTGCCAAATCCGCTGCGCTGCTTTCGCTGCCAGAAGTTTGGTCACTCCAAGTTTGCATGCCGTTCTAGAGTGCCAATCTGTGCCCGTTGTGGGGAACCTGAACATGAAAGTGAAAATTGTAAAAATGCCGAATGTTGCGCAAATTGCCACGATGACCACCCAGCATATTCAAGACGTTGCCCTAAGTTTATATTCGAAAAGGAAGTTCAAACAGTTAAAACAAATCAGAACATTTCATTCCCTGAAGCACGAAAACTAGTTGAAAACCGCTCTCCACAATCAGGCATTTCTTATGCAGCTGCAGTTAAAACTTTCAAATCCGTCAACACACAAACCGAATATATCGAACCTGCAAAGACGCAAACAGAAACCCGTGTAATCATTCCTACCCAAACTCAGCAGACCAAAAATGCAATAAATCAGACTAAAATACCAGCTATTCTTCCAGTTACTGCAAGTGCCTCCTCTAACAAATCAACTGACAGCAAACCTTCAACCAGCAAGTCGACTGCGCAAACTGCAAAAAGATCTAATAAAAATAAATCTGAACCACCAATCCTAAATGCTCCAAAACCACAAAACATGTCAAAAGTGAGAAAACCGGGCCCCCTATCTAGAACAGGGCGAGCCGAAGACGTATTTGTTAAAAAGCAAAAAAGTATGGAAGATAAAGGAAAATCAAAGAAGTTCGAGATTAGCAGTGAAGAAAGTAGTGAGGAATTCTCCGATAACGGAGTCATGGAGGTAGAGAAGGGATTGGAGACTCCCCCGAATCTCTCCCCGAGATCGAAATTTTTTAAGGGCCCCCTAAGACCTTGAGCCTAAATAATGGCCATAAATATTTTAAGTTGGAATTGTCACGGGTATCGTAGCCATACGGAGGATGTAAAAAACCTAGTGAACAAGTATCAGCCGGTCTGTATAGGACTCCAAGAAACATACTTAGCCCCATCAGTGAATACAAATATTAAAAGATATACATTTAAAAGAAAAGACAATATGCAAAATATGCGTGCAGTTGGTGGAGTTGCGTTGATGCACTCTCAGGCTTTTCCATCCAAGCCTATATCTCTAAAAACACCCCTACAAGCAATAGCAATACAGATTCATATTAAGTTTCTAATTACAGTATGCTCAATCTACCTTCCTCCAGGTGATACCATTCAACAAAAAGATCTAGACGAACTCGTGGTCCAACTTCCAGTACCTTTTATAATCTTGGGTGACTGGAACGGCCACAATGTGCTCTGGGGCAGCCCAGATAAAAACGCACGAGGGCTTCAGATTGAAAAGTTAATTTCAGATCACGACATGTGTATCCTTAATGATACAAGCAGCACATATTTTCATATTCCAACTCGAAGTTTTCATACATTAGACCTGGCAATATGTTCACCTTCAATTTTTACAAGATGGAACTTTGCTGTTGATAATAATTTGCATAACAGTGATCATTTCCCCATCGTGTTGACTTACTCTGCTAATGACGCTTCTTTACCCACTCGACCAATTAATTTTATATATGACAAAGCCGATTGGCCACGATTTGAAATATTATCTAAACTTAATCAGGGCATGGTTGACCTGCCAGATATTAACTTGGCTGTTGAGGCCATCACCTCCTCCATTGTCAAAGCTGCTGACGAAGCAATCCCAAAGACATCTGGGAAGATTCCAAAATTATGCAAGCCTTGGTGGAACCTCAAATGCTCTGACGCCTTCAAAGCCCAAAAGAAAGCGTGGAATAAGTTCAGACGGTACCCTACTCAGGCAAACTTGATATCTTTTAAATGTGCTAAATCTGTGGCTCGCCGAATAAGACGACAAAGTCAAAGAGACTCATGGATGAAGTATGTCAGTGGCATACAGCAATGTCTCCGCCAAAACAATTTGGAATAAGGTTCGGAGAATCACTGGCAGCTACAAAGCTGTACAGCATGTTTCATTTTTAAATCATACTGGACAAGTCATTTCTGACCCAAAAGACATTGCTGATACTCTCGCAGAAGCTTTCGCTAATGTTTCATCTGAGACGTCATATCCACAGGATTTCATTGTTTATAAACATAGGGAGGAACTAAAGACGTTAGATTTCGGGCAATCTACACCAGAAATCTACAATACTGATTTTAAATTTCATGAACTCAAAAATGCATTGAACAAAACCCATCCCACTGCATCCGGCCCAGATCGCATCCACTATCATATGTTAAACCATCTTGATGAAGCTTCACTCTTTATCATTTTGAGCTTATTTAACAGAATATGGCAGGATCAGGTTTTTCCAACTTCTTGGACGAAAGCGATTATAATCCCCATTCCCAAGCCAGGAAAGGATCCTCAAAATCCTGATAACTACCGTCCAATCGCCTTAACCAGCTGTTTATGTAAACTCATGGAAAGAATGGTGAATGCGAGACTGGTACATATCCTAGAAAAAATGAAATTTCTATCACCTTTTCAAAGTGGGTTTAGACGGGGAAGAAGCACTCTTGACAACCTCTTAAAATTAGAATCTGCTATACGTGAGGCATATGTTTCTAAAAAACACCTAATTTCTATATTTTTTTATATGGCCAAGGCATATGATCGAACCTGGAGGTATGGCATTATGAGAGATATTTATCAAATTGGACTAAGGGGCAACCTACCTATTTTTTTAGAAAATTTTCTCAGGACAAGAATTTTTCAAGTTCGCATTAATAATGTTTTATCTGAATATTTTACTCAAGACGAAGGCGTTCCCCAAGGCAGCGTATTAAGCGTTATTTTATTTATTATAAAAATTAACGGCATCATTCATCAGCTTCCTCCATATGTCCATGGATCTCTCTTCGTAGATGATTTTCAGATTCATTGCGCAGCAGAGGACATGGAATTCATTAAACGACAACTAAACACTGCCATCTCTAACATTACTAATTGGACAAAACTAAATGGGTTTGTGTTTTCTGAAGAAAAGACCGTTGGTGTGCATTTTTGTAGAAGACGAGGGATGCACCCTGATCCAGATATTCTACTAAATGCACACCCAATACCAATGGTTTCGGAGACAAAATTTTTAGGTTTAATTTTCGATTCTAAACTTAATTTTAAATCGCATATCAATCATATAAAAAGGAAATGTTCTTCATCTTTGAATATTTTAAAAGTATTAACACATTGTTCATGGGGTGCGGATCGTACATCCATGATGAAAATATACAACTCATTGATACGATCAAAACTCGACTATGGATGTGCGATTTACGGGTCCACATCAAAATCTTATCTGAAACCGCTCGATACCATTCATCATCAAGGCATTCGCATATCTACTGGAGTATTTAGAACTTCCCCTATTGAAAGCTTGTACAGTATCACTCATGAACCCTCGTTGGAATCCAGAAGACATAGATTAGCTCTGAATTATTATTTTAAGACTAAAAGCAACGAGCACCACCCACTTCTTAATAAGATTATTAACCCCATTTATAGCAACCTGTTTATATTCCGGCCATCTTGTATCCCGACTTTTGGATTTAGAATAGGACAAATTTTAGAATTTTATTATGTTGATGATTTTCCTCTTTTATTCACAGGGGACGAACCTCCACCTTGGAGTGATGATAACCTATCATTCATTAATGAATTCACCCAGTATCATAAACCATCAACACCTCATATTGTTTTTAGTCGACTATTTTTACAGCACAGACATGTATATCAAGACTTACCACCCTGTTTTTACTGATGGGTCTAAGTTTAATGATCATGTAGGGTCAGCAGCTGTTTTTTGTAACCTAACAGTCTCAAGTAGCTTACACAAATTTTGTTCAGTTTTTACTTCAGAAATATATGCTATTTTCATGGCCATAACAAAAATACACAGCTATTCATACAAAAAGTTCATAATATATACAGATTCTAGGAGCTGTATTGAAGCCCTTCAAAATATTTCATATCAAAGTCATCCATTGGTTTTACAAATTGTAGACAATTGCGACAAGCTCAAAGAAAAATTTTATGATGTAATGTTTTGTTGGATACCAAGTCATGTGGGTATAAAAGGTAATGATCAAGCTGACAATAAAGCAAAAAACACAAGAATTGTATGGGATAATTTTGTTGTAGGTGGTGATGCCAAACTAGCCACGAAAACAGCACAATACAAATTGTGGGAAAACAAATGGAAGAATCAGATCAACAATAAATTATTCTCTGTAAAACCCGGTATCAAACCTTTTGAAACCACATCTTACAGTAGACATATTGACGTCATTCTAACTAGATTACGAATAGGACATACACGGCTGACTCACAGACATATTTTATTCGCTGAACCACCACCGATTTGTGCGCTATTTAATTGTCTCTTTTCTGTTAAGCATTTTTTGTGTATATGTCCTAATTTTAATAACAAAAGACTAAGCCATTTTGGTACTAATAATCCTTTATTGACTGACTTGCTGAGTGATGTACCTCACCCGAACTTGTTTTTATTTCTTCGAGACGTCGGTTTAATAAACCATATTTAATCCGTAAGGTTTCGTAATTAAACCATTGTTTGGCGCAGCTTAGCCATGACTGGCTCTTGCGCCATTAAACACCAACCAACCAACCAACCTACTGTGTCATATATAGGGTCGTTGTTGTCATTTGAGGAAAATGCCCATAGTAGGATGAGCACTGCAGGATTAAATTACCCCATAGCCTTCCCTTAATAGTTCCTTTTTGCAATGCATCTTCCACACTTTTCGAGAATATTGGTAAATCAGGGACCCGTAAAAAAAATCAAATATTTTAGTTATTGGAAATTGTTTTGTGAATAAGGTAGGCCATTTTAAGTGAAGTCATTCAAATGTATAAAACAGTAATACAAATCAACAGCTAAATAGAAAATCATTTACTACGGATTCTAGATTTTTATGCTGGGGCTTTTTACAAAACTCACTATCAGCACTGTTAGTGGGTTGATCGACTACTATTGACATCTCTAGTTCAACATCTGCAGTAGAATCTTGTAATGATACAAAAGTATATTGAATATAAAGTATAACAAAATAATGCCAAAAACCACTGACTATTGCAGTCATTTTATATGGATATTTATCTTAAAGGTATGAATCGACTCTCTTTCTTGGCTTCCAAATCTCCTAAGAATAGACGTCTTGACTCATTCTAGTTTAAGGATGGATATAAATTTGAATCTTACATGACAATTAAAATATTTTAATGGTATATAGTAATTTATATTTCAACCATAAAGACTATTTTTTTAATAAATTATTTAGCTTTAATAAAGCACTATTATTTAGCTAAATATTAAATATGGCTAACAAAATGCCAAAAAAAACACTCACTGTTGCAGTCATTTTATATGGATATTTATCTTCAAGGTATGAATCGACTCTCTTTCTTGGCTTCCAAACCCCCTAAGAATAGACATCTTGACTCATTCTAGTTTAAGGATGGATATAAATTTGAATCTTACATTACATGTAACATATTTTAATTGTATAGAGTAGTTTATATTTCAACCATAACGACTTTTTTTCAGTTAATTATTTGGCTTTAATAAAGCACTATTATTTAGCTAAATATTTTCATGTAGATGTTGTTATAATTAAAGGAAGCTATTTCTTAATAAGCAAGCAATTTAATTACAAGTAGCAAACTAACTCCGTCAGCTTGAGGGAGCGATCTTATACATAGAAATAATACATGACGTAGCTCAACAGGATAGGTAAATCAAATATAAATTAACATAAGTAAGAATAATTGTAGTTGCCGGCACTGCGGATCGATCCCGCAACCTTACGGGCCCCAGCCGGTGACGTTGAGCCGGCCTGTTGCTTCTTCCACGATAGCTTTCTACTGTTATCTTCAGATTCATAAATTCCGTGATATTGTAAATACCTTTGTTGGTTTTAGGTAGAATTACTGGGAATAGTGGAAATTTGTTAATTTCGCCATTTCTTCTATTGGTTAGCTGGACCACTTTAGTTGGGCAAAAGCCAGCTTCAGAAAGTCATTCAAAAATGTCCTCAATTTTGAGGTCCTTTGGGATACTTTTTAAAACGACGTTAAGTTCTTTTTCTTCCGTTAGGGCGAATGAGTGATAAGATACTCTCTTATTCTCAAAAAGTTTAGTTATTTGCCTCTGTATGTGTTCATCGCCAGCTGAAATATTGAATGAATTTTCCCCTTGCATTTTAATACTATACTTGTAAATTCCATTTTCATTTAATAGTTTAGTAAGGCTTTTGTAGTTAATTTTAGTGTCTCTTACTATAATAGGGGTAAGTTTGAATTTTCTTTAGCTGATTGGTGAGCCTATTTCCAAACTTTACACAATGCGATTTGCCATAGATACAGGCTTCACACAGTAGATCATCTAACTTTACTTTGGTATCAAGTTGTTCTTTAAAAATGTGTTTTATGTGACGCTTGTCCTGGTGACCGAAACGTTCATGATATAATTGTCAAATGGATTCAGTTGAAATAGTTAAATTTATTTCTTCTGAGTGTTCTGGAATTAGTACCTTTAATTCTGCCTTGTATAATCCTTTATTAATGTGTCTCTTTCCATACAGCACTGGTATGTCTTTGATTTTCAGCCAGCATTCTTCGGCAGTTGACTCTAATATGCTATTTCTGTTCCTGTATTATATGATATATAGTTCAAGTTTATCCGTTTTGTAAAAAAATAATCAAGTTTTATTTAAATACTGTAGGGTGAACGTAACAATTACACTGGTCAACAGTGGTTTTGGTGCCAAAGATTTTGGAGATGATTTCATATGAATTTGATGCCCTGAATTCAAATATGCCATTAGTTTTTGCCTATCAGCTCGAATTTTTAAAATATCAACATTTTAGTGAATTATACATTACACTATTTTTAAAGAAAAACCATAGTTTAAACAAACAAATTAAACAGGAATTTTTTATTATATTACACAGATATTTATTATATACAGAAGAAAACAGAAAAAGTAATCATTTAAACCAATTACTCACTGAACATTTCGGAAACTTCTTTTGCGTGACATTCTTGAATGCATTTTAGAACAATCCCGTTTTAAAGTCCAGCAGTAATCTGCCATCATGTGAGTATCCCATCTTCCTTGATAACGATCCTCCATACATTTTATATCTTGGTGAAATCTTTCACCTTGCTCCTCACTAATATCGCCTAAATTATCAGGAAAACGGTCTAAGTGGCTATGTAAATAGTGCACCTTAATGCTCATGTTACACCCAAGGGATCTGAAATTATTCAGCATCTCGTTGACTAATTCAACATAGTTTTCTGCTTTATGTTTACCCAGAAAATTTTGCACAACTGAAACAAATGAATTCCAGGCTTTTTGTTCAATCTCATTCATTGAATTTATGAAGTCAGGGTCTTTAATCAGCTGCCTTATTTGTGGGCCATCAAATATTCCTGCTTTAATTTTTTCATTACTCAGCTGTGGCATTTTTTTCCCTATATATGCAAAGCATGATCCATTCTTATCAAGAGCCTTTACAAACTGCTTCATTAGACCCAGCTTGATATGCAATGGTGGAAAGATTATTTTCTCTCGTGGAACTAAAGGATCATTGATGATATTCTTTTCCCCAACATCCATGTTTTCTCTCCTAGGCCACTCTTTTCTAACCCAGTGTTGCGTTTTATCTCTGCTATCCCAGAGGCACAGGAAACAAGGATATTTGGTGTGGCCACTTTGCTGTCCAAGGAGAAAGTTTACCATTTTCAAGTCTACACAAATCACCCATTGGTGTTCATGATACTTTATTTTTTCCAAAACCAAAGCTATGATGTCATATTGCTCTTTCATTTTCGTTGAGTGAGCAATTGGTATTGAGCCATATTTGTTCCCATTATGAAGAAGAACACATTTCAAACTTCGCTTTGAGCTGTCAATAAATAAGCGCCAATCATCCGGAAAGTATTCAGGAAGACCCATTTTTACCAGGAGTTCTCTAATAGCATGACAAAATACAAGATTTTGTTCTTCAGAGAAAAAAGGGAGCAGATCTTTTTCTCTTGTACGATAAAATGTAATTTTTGTTCCTGGTTCAAGTAAATTTTTTTCCTTCAACCTGGAAGCCAGTAATTCAGAAGCTTCTTTAGACAGATTGAGATCTCTAGTGAGGTCATTTAACTCATCTTGGTTGAAACATTGAGGAACTGATGCTATCGTTTCAAAATCACTGTCATTTTCAGTAGTATCACAATTCTGATCAGAGAGACAATATTCGTCCTCACTGAGTTCTGGTAGTTGGTGAAATGTTAGAATTGGCACTTCTTCTGAGTGAGGGATAGGGCGTCTTGCAGAGACTAAATCTGGATAAGTCCACTTGTTACGGTTCTTTCGATTGATTCCAGTAATATTTACTAGGCAGAAGTAACAGTCATCGAAGTGATTTTTTGGTTCTCTCCAAACCATTGGTACTCCGAATTTCAGACTTTTCCTTTTCCCGGTGGTCCACTGTCGTAAATGCTCTGTACAAGTTTTACAGACAATATGTGGTGCCCAGGTTTTATCCTGATCACCAAGCTTAACACCAAAATATGCATGATAAGCCCTCTTTACAAAGTCACTAATAGTTTTTCTGTTTTCCAGTAACGTGTATTCTCCGCATATATAGCAAAAAATATCAGGATGATGTACACAGCTTCTTCTACTTGAACTCATTTTATTTCTGTTCAAGAACACAAATACAACAATTCACATTAACAATCTACGTTTTAGATTTACTTCTTAACAATTCGTTACTAAAGAGAAATTTCATACAAAGCTAACTTTTATCTGTCTCCACCGCGGGAATTCATAAACTAATCTCAACTCTCAACTGCGGTAGAAGCTTTGAAGGTCACTTCAGGTACTGGACAGACATCTCCATCTATCGGATTTCTATGGAACTAACTGGACGGCACTATTAAGTAGGATTAAATCCCACTTATTAACAGTTTGTCAACCAATCAGTTATACATCTCATATGTCATATTGTTAATGTTCTTTTTATAATAAATGAATTAAAATAATAATTATTTTTAAAAATAACTAATTTATTATTATTTTACACTCAATTGGTTACAAAAGATGACTGACAATAGGGCAAAAATACAAGAATCAATCGCTGTATAAATTTTACAACACTCATACTTGAAGCTACTAAATAGAAAAAAGCATTCATAGATAAATGAATTTATCTAAAAATCTAGAGCTGATAGAGAAAAACTGCTTTCATATTTAGATTCAGCAATAAATATATAGTTAAAATCTGCTCTAAAATCCTAGGCACCAAAAAAAAAAATTTTTTTTTGTTGGCCTGTGTTATCGATCAGTGACAAACAGAAAAATATCATGTTTAGTATAGCTGTTAACAAAAACATTCTCTACTCCTTCCCCCTAATACACCCTCTGTTCTTCCAATGTAGACATGTTCCCGTTCGGGCCCCATATGTTTCTGTTAAAAATAGAATTACGAGAGTTCTGCATTTGCTAGGAAAGGTTACTGGTACATGTTGAATAATAAAAAAAAAGAAAGGGATTGTCATTGTTATGATTTTTTTTTTGTTGCAAAATATAAATTAGAACTTTTGAATTATTGAGGGGGGGGGGGGGGGGCTCGAGCCCATGGGCCTAATACAAGTTTACGCCTATGTGAATATATGTTTTATTTTTTAACACCAAATGTCGTCCTCGGCTCTGTTCGGTTTACCCATCCACCACCTGTTCAGTCAGTCTGGTAGCACAGTTCAAATTACATGTCACTGTGAGTAAAGGTGAACAAAATTTTAGTAAAACTAAAACTTATCAAAATTCAAAACTTATTTAACTTCGATTATGTGTCAAGAGAGGCTTTTGAATTTTACATAATTTATATTCATTGAAAATGGTATTGAACAAAGTATAAATTATTCCGACCTAATTCAGAAAATTGCCAGTGTGAAATCTAGAAAGGTGCTCATAGAGTATGTTGATTTTTTTTTTATGTAATTGAGACCTCATGTTTAATAAAAATCTACTTATTGAATAAAGGTTGTTTTTTAACCATTTTTGATCTAATTCCTGGATGAGATATTCGATGGAATGAGTTAAAAACGATCTTGCGGAAACTACTGGGCACGAATGGTCGAAATATTCCTGTGGAGGTGTCACAATACAAATTAGAATCTTGATAGAGCATGGGTTGGAGTTTCAGGCTTGTCTTCTCTGGAAAAGACAGTAATTCCTGTAAATCTGTATCCGTTTTCTGATATTCGGCCATCTTGCTGTAGTCGATTGGAGTAGGAGTTTCGAATGTCGAAATTCTTGATAGGGTGTCTGCCACTATATTTTCTTCACCTGTTACGTGTTGTATGTTGGTGGTGAATTGACCAATGTAATCTAAATGTATCAGTTGTCGAGGGTTTGCTTTTTCAGGTTTTTGTTGAAAAGCATTAGTAAGAGGTTTGTGATCTTCCTTTCTAGTACATTTTGACGCACCACTCCCTTTTTTTTTGTTAAATTTATTTTAATTTTGTCCACCCTTTTGGTGACGAGGTGGTTTCGTACAATCTGAACTTTTATGCCCAAATAAGTTGAACTTAAAGCATTTCCCTTTTAAAGAATCCTTTCTTTTAAATTTTTCATTAACAAACGCATTATCTCTACTATTATCTGCATGAGTTTTCCCATCTTCAGCTAACAACCGATTATAACATTATCAACTGTAATGTCCTCACCACAATTTTTTAATGTCATTATAAGAGGTTCAAATCTATCTGGCAAATTAGCTAAAATTATTCCAACTATTAATTCTTCATCAAGGCTTACACCAGTGGTTTTTAATTGTTGATAAGCAGAAATGGCCCTATGTAGGTAATCAGTCATGTCCCTACAATCATCATAAAGAGTATTTACTAACTCTTTCATTATTGAAACCTTTCTTGCGATACCCTTTTCTTTACAAGTATCAGCTAGCACTTTCCAAGCTTCCTTGCCACTATTTAAGTCCCCAATATCATTAAAAATAGTTTCACTAATCCCTTCTACAATGTATGACAATGCTTTGGCATCCTTTGCCGGATCTTCTTCATTACCATTCACATAAATCCACAAATACCTTTTAATTAATTAAATGCATTTTCATGGCAAATTTCCAGTCCATATAATTTGCCCTTCCATTTAATTGTTCATGTGTAAAAGATCCTGATCCTTCTCCCCGAGGCATGTTTACCCGTTAGATTATCCAGCTAAATTAAATAAACAAAAAATAATTTGAGATACATTTTCTATTGATATTATTTTAATCCCAACGCAAACATTATTTATCCTACTGAATAACAATTTTTTTTAAAAGAAGGTAATCTGCCATGTGCTATCCCTAGTTTAGCCTAAAAAAATGTGGTTAAAATTAAACGTAATTGTAAAAATTTATACATAGAATTAAAAAAAAACCTAAGCTTAACTATTTTAATATCTAAATATATTTATTCCCCTTACCCCTGGGCCCATAACCTGCAAGCAAACTCATTTGAGAGAATCACAAATCAGAAGCAAGAGAATAAAAAGGCACACCTACCATTGGGAACCAAGAGAATTTGCGCGAGAATTTATATATTTAAGGTGCCTAGGGCCGAAGGCCCTTTAACCCTATCATTTATTGATCATTTATGGAACATGATGAATTTAACATTGGTAAGAAAACAAGCACAGGACAACACGGACGAAAAAACATACAGACGCAAAAACTCCACACACTCAGATTCGCAAACACATGTCTCTCAAGTCAGAGAAGACAAAGGCCATGTGGGGGGGGGGGGGGGGAAATGCCGAAGGCATTTAAAACGTTGGAGGAGGATACTCATAAGGTTTCAGACATACCCAGTCATCCCGGGAAAGACATTGGTAGTAGGACATGAAGTAGTTTCATACGCAAGGAAATTTTTTAGACAGAAATTTCTGGAAAAACTGTTTTTCATGGATTCTCCTTAGAAAAAAGGGGGGAAGGACGCAATTGCCTCCTTCTGCCAATCAATCAAAGAGTGAAAAGGAAATGGGGTAGAGCAAATGCTCAGGTAACGAAGGCACGGGGTCTTCTCTTATTGCATTTAAGGTTAGCATCATAATTCGGAATGTTCTTTATCTCAGGGTTGTCGTGATTTCCAATCATTTCGAAAAGTTTTTTGGCAATTTTTTGGGTGTACTCTCTGAAGCTTGGAATGCGTAGTGATTTAAGTATGTTCTTGATGTGAAAGAACCATCTTGCCTTTGCAATTTGCTTGATAACGGAATTTTCTAATCTTTCAAGTTTAATAAAGTGTGATTTAGCAGCGTATCCCCAAACGGGTACCGCGTAGCTGATGATTGATCGAAGGTAAAATTGGTAGATAAGGATTTTATTTTTGTGGTAAAGTTTACTGTTTCTAGCTATAAGCGAGTAAAGTTGTCTTCTCACATTCTTGAATTTGTCCGAGATGTATTTAATATGAGCTTCCCAGTTGGGAACCAAGAGCTGAAGTGATTTTTATTAGAAGCAGTGAAATTAAAGTGACATGACATCAGTGGTGCCATCTATGGGCATGAACTACAATATTTATTAACTATTTCAATAATATTTAAAGTGTAGAGGTATGTGTTGTGCATACACAGCGTGTTTATTTTTACATTTTCAACAATAGTGTACTTATTTGTGTTAAATTATATTAACAACTATATTATATTAAGATTTAAATTATATTAACAATTATTTATAATTATAAATAACCAAATCTCATTACCTTAGCTATTGGGAATCGGGGAAAAAGAGGATGAAGGATTCACACACTGGTCGAGAAATTTCAACATTAGGAGGAGGAGGGGATGTAGGATAGGACTTTTTCGGTATTTCTCGGATCAAATCCTCTTCACTGGAATTTTGTCCGTTAAACATTTTATGTGTACTTGTCCCAACTTAAGGAATGCGAGAATAAAATATTTCGGCACTGCAAATCCCATCTTAAAAGAATTATTAAGTGATGATCCGCACCCAAACTTGTTCGAATTTCTGTACGACACTGGTTTAGTAAATTATATTTAAGTATCTAAAGATTCGTAACTATGTTAATGTTTGGCGCGTCTTAGCCAGTTTGGCTCTTGTGCCAATAAACACCATCCAACCAACCACTTAATTGTGTAAAAAACAATAAAATTCAATATTCATAACCATACAACTCTGTTAAATGATATGGCGAGAAAGTATTTTACTTTAATCAGTGGCAGTGATTCGGCGGTGGCATTTGCCTTGACTCCAAGTTTGTAATAGTTGTGCCTTAGGATAAAGCATCCTAAGACTCCATTACTGGTACATATGGCTTTGGGTAGTTGAGCTCAAATATATAATATGCTGCTAACAAAGTTTTCAGCAGATATTGAACGTTCATGCAATCCGTAGCCTTCACTTCTACCATGTACCCAGCATAGGTGATGACGTAGTCTTTTATCTTATCATCAGACATTAGCACAACACCAGCAGGGGATTCAAAAGCTGATGTGCTTTTCAGTCGATCAGTATATTCAGTACTGTCCTAAAATAGAACGAAAAGCAAATTTTATTGCAAGTAGAATAAAGCTCCAACAATCTACATACCTTAAGTGATTTTTTTTTTACATTCATTCCATCATACAAAAAATCAAAATTAAAATCTATACTTTTAGAATCTCTATAATTGGCTTAGAATTTCCCTTCGTCTTAAGTGCACATTGTTTCTGAAACCACAACCAATCGGATAGTTCACCCTAAAACAATTAAAAATAACCATACTAATTTACAAAACATACAATTTTCTATTATAATGTCTGAATATTCACTTCCTTCCAATGTGCAGTGTGATCTAGCAAATTCATCAAAATAGGGATTGGGTTTATATAAAAAAAAGTTTTATTTAAATTTAAGAATTTGTTAATTGCTATCTTGTGGTTGTCATGCATCTCTGCAATCTTCGCAAAGAATATCTTCATTTTGTCGTTCAGATCTCTAAAAACCTTTCCACCCAACAGCATACTAAATTCATAGATCACCTAAAAAAAATATATTGCAATTATTGAAATTATAATTGCATTATATGAAATATGCCTAATGAGCAGTTGTATTTTTGTTTTCATGATGGAATTCTGAAATTACATGTATGTATGTATATATATATATATCTCAAACGAAGCAAGGTTTTGCATTGCAAGCCATGTGCAGCCTCATAATCTCTTGAATATAATATGCAACAATTAAAAATAATAATAATTAAAGCTTAGGGTGTTTAGACATATGAAAATGTAAAAGAAAAGTAATTAACTTGGAAAATGCATGTTGTGTTATTTGTATTTTTTTTAAGGAAGAATGCAATTTGTTTTTTATTTAAAGAAAGGGATGTGAGATTGGGAGGATGAATTCGAGGATGTAGAGGTTATTAATTTTGGTGAACTCTCAACTCGAGGTGTCACATTCTCTTTCTGAAGTATAATTCCATTGACCTGAGTCTGAGTGGCCTTGTTATGGTTAGGATTGAATGGGATATTTTGACAATTTTTCATTAACACACATTAAGATTCATATGGAAATAAAAAATGGGAAGTTAAGGGAAGAAACAGAAAATATCCTACTTGAATTAATAAAGTACTTGTGGAACACTGGATAAACTTACGTATTCAGAATAAGTAAAGCAAAGATATTCTTTCAAGAAATCTTCAAACGGAATGTTTTCCTTGATGACCTCCATTCGATCTTGAAAAGTCTCTCTTAAATATGACTTAATCATAGCATTTTCTAGGCATGGCTTTGCCCACTCTTCAATTAACCTTCTCTTCACACTTTGAACATCTTCTGCAATATAATTTACCACTGCAGCTTGTTTTCTTTGAAATCTTAGTTTGTGAATATTAAACATGGGTGCATGAAAAAAATTAAATGATCAAGCAAAAAAAAAGTTTTTCAGTTCCTAAATTCCGAAATAAAATTTTATATATATTAAAAAAACGTTTGGCTCTAAATATATTGTTATATGAATGGAAACACTTAAACATGCCCACTCCTCTTAATTTCTAGTTGATTGTTCATAACACTAACTCGTTCTTTTCTGAACTTCAAGGTGTCAAACCTTTTTTTTTCTTAAAAGCATCAGAAACTCCCTTCACCTTCAACCTATCTTTCTTTATCTTCTGACTAAAAGTTTTCGTGAAAACTGTGAAATAAATAGCTGAATTCAATTAAGTTTATAACATTAGATTATTGTCACTACAGTTCATGACTTTTAAGAAAAGAAAAATATTTGCAATTTTACAACAAAGTAAAGGCTCAAACAACCTGAATATTTTATTGTTAAATATTATAAAGATTTATTTCCCAAGTTTTATAAAATTGCTAAAAATTTTGAGGAAGACATTTTTTTTTGAAGTGTGGGGTTAAACACCCTGTAATGACTAAATACTAAATTACTGAAGCATAAATTACCCAAGGTTTTGGCCCATCACTCTCGATGAAAGAATATCGTTCAAACATCTGGCGTCCTACTGTTTCATATATGGTCTGTTTTTTGTAATTTAACTGTCTCGTGTAGCTGACACAAAATTTGCACCAGCAACTGCTGACGCTTCCTCAGAATCTCTTTGGCAGCCTCAATATCTTTCTTCATCTTTGGCATTTCCTCTCTCATAGTATCAGCTTCCTCTTTTTCAGCTACATCTTCCGATATCTTTTCCAATGTAACATCCTTTTCGTTAGAAGCCATTCGAAATTATATAAAAGATTTCAATCTCAATTTCGAATTTGCTCCAGGAATCTAACGTATCTTCAATATTCTCGAACCACAGCTTCGCAGTTTCGCCCATAAAGAATTAGACATTAGCCAGTCTCATACTAACGTCTAATATTTATCAAACAATTTAGTGTCCATTAATTCTCCTGTTATGAAGTACTAGCTAACTCAACTCCAGCAATAGAACACAGTCTTCGGATATCCTCTCTGACTATGTACCCAGTGTCTTCCAGCTGTTTCTGCCTTATCTTCACAAATAAGTCAATTGTGCATCCAGTGTTTACAGCAACTGATTATTCTTCCTCAGAATCTCTTGGCAGCCTCAATATCTTTCTTCATCTTTGGCATTTCCTCTCCCACAGTGTCAACTTCCTCTATTCAGTCCCTTCAACCTCCCCTGTTCCGAGAGCCTGGCGGGGAACATGGGGTCTACCGCACTATGAGCAACATCATAGCCACAGTTGTAGCTGTTGTTGCTCTCGATGCACACTCTACATTTCGAAGCAGCCTTCGTACATGTTTCGTGCCAGTGCATGCCGGTACAGTAGGCACTGTTCCCTTTCCCAGCAACGTACAAGTACGGATTCAACGGACCGAGACAAGCAAAGCACTTAGCCGGATTATGTATCTCTTTACTGGATACATACACAACATGAACACAATAGAGAGACAGCTGCAGATTACAATCCGGAAAACCTTGGATTGGACCAACAATAACGGCTTTGTCATATCTAACCAGAAAACAGTGTGCATGCACTTCTGCCGGAAACGTGGGCTCCATCCTGATCCGGAAATATTTCTAAATGGTGCGGTACTTCCTGTTCAGGAGGAAGCAAAATTTCTGGGCATTATTTTCGATTCTAAGCTCACGTTTCTACCGCACGTTCAACATCTGCGGCAGAAATGCAACAAATCAATGAACATCTTGAAAGTTCTCTCTAACACATTTTGGGGTGCTGACACAAAATCCATGCTGAGGCTCTATCGAGCTCTCATCCGCTCCAAGCTAGATTATGGCGTGGCTGCTTATGGGTCGGCTAGAATATCTGTTTTAAAATACCTAGACACCATCCACCATCAGGGTCTAAGATTGGCTTCTGCAGCTTTCCGAACTTCCCCAGTACAGAGTCTTTACGTACTGTGCCAGGAGGCATCTCTGCAACACCGCAGGGAAAAACTTTCACTGTCTGTCTATTTCAGTAGTATTGAAATGATGGTTCTCGCATACGATTTTAATTACGATGGCTGTCATATATGATTTTAATGTTGATGGCGCTGATATGTGTGTTTTCGCAGGATGGCTGTGATATACACCGCGAGCGAGTCACTTTTAGACGACTTGCATATACCCAGTCATTTTTGCTAATACTACAGATCACAGCGAATAGTTGACTGCTTTCAAACATGTTACAACTGACTTAAACATGTATTCGAATGTACAAGCATGTTAAGACAACTAAAAACATGAAATGTACTCTAAAAAGTTCTAGTTCGTAAAAAAGTATGACTTACAACCGACTTAAACATGTATCTGAATGTACAAACATGTTAAGACGACTAAAAACATGAAATGTATTCTAAAAAGTTCTAGTTCGTAAAAAAGTATGACGTGTTTAAAATTGTCGAACTTCTCATCAAGAAAACAGGTTTCTTGATTTCAATATATAAAACTTTTCATTTTCTCTAACACCGTTGAAAAGAACTGCGGTGTTCCAAGTTGCTCTGAAACTTTCTATTTGAGTATGGATGACATCCCGCCCGCTGTCGCATTGATCGACGCCATAAAGACTTACGATGTGAGTAGTGACATTGAAACTGATCTGCCGTCTCATTGTTATCATTTAGGCAATGGACTATTCGTATTGGTGTATTTAAATGATGATGTAGTAAATGTTCAAATATGCGAATTTGTGAAGAACATTGCAAATGAACTTGTACCATCTGAAAACGAAATTTTTTTGTCAGCATTCATGTGGCAATCATTGTGTGATTCGATGAATAACTCCGATTTTGTGGATTTACCTGTTTATTACAATGCGTTTTCCCTTATTCGGAACGAACTTTTTCTTGCTGTGATTGAAAAAGACGTAGAGAAATGCATATCAATGCAAAAGTGTTTCATTAAAAGTGACTATTCCCGTCATTTTCTACCGTGCGTGTGCATAATGACGGAGCATCAGTGGAGTGTGCTTAAAGACATTAGTCGAAAAGTCACAGATAGTGTAATAACAGTGATGTTTAAACATGAATTTCGAATGAATGTTTTGAAGAATATAGAAGAAAATTTTCCGTTACCTCTTAATACCAACGTCTCGGCGATAGAAGGTGAAATTGCGTTAACAACATCATTGTGTGAATTACTAAAACAACATTAGATGAAAGTATTAGTGATGTTTTTACATGTGATGGTTGTATGCATCAGTATGAAAATCAATTAGGACATGATTGTGTGATGATGAGTAAAGAAGAAAAACTTGATAAGTATTTTAATTTAGCTTTGTCAAAGTTTAATCTAATAGAAATTGCAAGCGAATTTGTTAATGAAAATTTCGGTTTACTGAGATATTTAACCAATGAATTTTTTGAAACGATAGATGTAATATCTATGATGGAACTTGTGTATAAATTATATTCGAACTAATTCTTTGTTCAAAATGTTTTTGTATATATGAAACTTGCTGTATGTAATAAAGTTTTTTTTTTTTTTCTTTAATGTATATAATTTATGAGGTATATGTTTACAAATTTTGTCGTTAGAGGGGGATTATATATAATGAATGTACCAATGGATAAATGATCATACAATGGACGAGATCTTTGGGTATTGTGGTAAAGAATTACAGGATATCGCTAGTTGTTCTCCGCCTAGTGAAAATGTACTTCGTTTAGTTTGTCATGATTTGTTTAAGAACGGTACAACTGTAGTTAATATAGGATTTTTTTTAGCTTTTGTGAAAGTTATGATAGAAAAGCACCCAGATAAAAAAACATTTTTATGTGAACGATCGTTCAAAATTTTGTCTGAAAATATAAAATTTGATCGAACAAGTGGCGTATCACAATGAAATGTTTTGAAAACATTCATAATTTGAAGTATTTCCTTCTATTGGTTTTAGGTATAATTTTTGTAATTGAAGTAATAACTATTGTAAGTTTCTATAACAGTTCTTACAAAGTTAATTTGACGGATACATCGTGTGTGTATTCCGAACATATAGGAAGGCAAATATTTTTGCATATTTGTATAAAAAATCATCAAAAAATATATGATATTAGAAAGTTTTGGAGAAATGAAAGTCAATACTTAAAACCTGAAGTAATCGGGATTCAACTGTTTGAATCAGAATTTTCAAGACTATGTCAAAATGTTGAAATTTAAATTTCCTAGTAATTGTATAGTTACAGGTAGCAGTCAATCAGGTAAAACTGAACTAGTGAGAAAAATGATTGCAAATCAAATTTACGAATCAGAGGTGAAAAAAATTATTTGGTGTTATGCGATCTGGCAACCCTGGTTTACTCGCGAGAAAAATTTCAAATTTGTATATGGTTTACCAACCGAAGATGAAGAGTGTGACTTATTGGTTTTAGACGATCTTCAAAACGATATTAATAATAGCCTCTCTCGTAAGTTTCTTGTCGAGGGGCATCACAGAAATTTTAGCATAATTTTAATTACACAAAATCTATTTCCCCGTGTAAAAGCAATGCGTGATAGTCATGTTTCGAAATAATCGTGACTTATCACAGGCCGCGTGTTTCGCTCGACAAGCCTTCCCTGGAAAAGGAAAATACTTTATGGATGCTTATAAAAAAGCGACAACAGAACCTTACAGCTATTTACTAGTGGATGTTCATCCGAGAACGCCGGATCGAGAGCGTCTTCGACAAAATATATTTCCTGAAAATGGAGTGATAAACTGGGTCTTTATTCCCGTGAAAAATGAATAGAGTCAAACGACACGTTCACCTGTTACATGTGCTCTCGAAAGCTAGTCCACAACAGAGAAAAGCCATTCTAAGATCAGCATCAAGTGAACAGATTAAGTCGTTATGCGAAATTTGTCAAAATTTGTTGTCGGGAAATATTGCAAACATTAAAGTGAAAAAAATTGCTTCATACAAGAAAATTATTAGGCAATTAGCTAGTAAAAAAATTCCCATTTCTCAAAAACGCAAATTGTTCACCAATCAAAGCGGTGGATTTTTACCTATGATTCTCCCGACTGTCCTGAGTTTACTAGGAGGTATTGGAAAACTCGTTTCGTAATGGCTAGAAAAATGGCTTTGGTTCCACAAGAATTGGTGTCTGAATATTATCAGATGACCAAACCTGAGTTTAGAGCGGAAGATACAATCGCTAGTTTATTACAAAAGAATGAAATACCTGATGATATAAAAGCCAAATTACTTTCACAGTTAATACCAAAATATCAAAAATTAATGCAACCTACACCTGCAAAGCCATTTGAAATTCCCAAGGAATTATTATCAGCTTTAGAAACACCCTCATCGGATGTAGAAGAGAAAGAACTTGAAGAGAAAAATAATACGGAGCGCGTATCATTAGTTGCTAAATACCTATCACATGCGGTTCCGAAAACGAAAAGGAAATATCTGATACCCATACTTGAAAATTTGAAAAGAATCAATTATACCTTTAACGATAACAGCGAAATAGAGGTGAATGGAAAAACCGCGTATAGGAGCAACATGATCGATCTCTTTAGTTATCTTATGAAAGATACACGAAAAGCCGAACCTCCTCCAACGGGATTCGATACTTTTTACAGAGGGTTGTATGAAAGTAACATTCCCAGAGAATGGATTGGTAATAAAAGACTGAGGGAGCAGATGATTCTGTCAGATACAGATCCCACGTTAACACCATCGAGAACGATTTCCATGAATCCAACACTACAACTGGAGAAATGGGAAAGTACTAAGGATAAAAGAAATGTGTTAAAGACGCCGACGCCTGAAGCAGCTGGATCCAGTAAAACACCCATGTCGAAAAGAATTAAATGGGATCCGTGGAGCGCCTAAAAGACATCTACTTCGATCCGAAAAACCCTGGTGCATTCGGAGGAGTGAAACGTTTATCTAAAGCCAGTAAGATTTCTACTCATCGTGTGCGTCAATGGCTTGCACAACAAGACGCTTACACCTTGCACAAACCAGTACGATATAAATTTCAGAGACGAAAAACCATCGCATATGGAGTAAATGAATTATGGCAAGCCGATCTCGTCGACACACAGAAGCTGGCAAAAGAAAACAATGGATATCGTTTTATTCTTACAATTATAGATGTAACATCTCGTTTTCTAAGAGCCATTCCCATTAAAAATAAGAAAGCAGAAACTGTCGCCCAAGCATTTAAAAATGTATTCAAAGAAATTCACCCTTCTAATTTAATGACCGATAGAGGCAAAGAGTTCTATAATAAAACAGTAGGTGATCTATTTACAAAATATGGAATTCACCATTATTCCACCAAAAGCGAAGCAAAGTGCGCTATTTTGGAAAGAGCGCATAGAACACTTCTCGGACGAATGTATAGAGTTTTTACGCAACGTAACAGTTATAAATATCATGACATTTTGCAATTTCTTGTAGACGGATATAATCGCTCGATACACAGTGCACACGGGTTTGCACCCATCGCCGTGACTACCACAGACGAACCCACCATCTATAAACGACTGTATGGACATAGTTCTTTATCTAAATTTCGTTTTGCTGTGAAGGATGTCGTGAGAATTTCTAAAGCACGTAGAGTTTTTAAAAAAGGTTATTTGCCCGGTTGGACAGAAGAACCATTTCGAATTTATAAGAGATATCCTACTAGTCCTCACACGTACATATTACAAGATTTCAATGGGAAAGAAATAGATGGACGTTTCTACGTTGAAGAGCTACAAAAAATAGATAAAACGAATAACGATTTTTGGGCAGTGGAGACCATTATTCGTAGCAAGGGGAAAGGAAAGTCTCGTCAAGTGTTGGTGAAGTGGGTCGGATTCGACGATTCGTTTAACTCTTGGGTAAAAGCAGAATGGATCAGAACATAGATGATTTCCATGTTATTCTACCGAGTAATGCCAGTATGAAAATCTTTAAAACAAATACCCCTGATCAATATAAAACACAATTAGCACATCCAATCACGCTTCAGGGACAATGGGAATGTTCACTGATCGAAGCAACTATACCTGGAAGTTTCTATACCATACAACCCAATTATAATGATGACTTTTGGATTGAGAAAAGAGAAATTATACGAGTACCGTCAACCCTCGCTGAATTATGGATACCCGTATATAATGCTAACGCATTAACTTTCATAGATGGAGTAAACAACAATGTAAAAAACTTATTCAGTAACCCTCCGCTCAAAATATTTGATGAAACAGTCGGTGGGAAAGATCGAATGGTATTTGAATTAAAACCACATTGGTCGTTGAAGATTGACACCAGACACGGACGCAAAGTTTTACATATGTTAGAAACGAGACGATCAATGGAACTAGTTGCTCAGTCAACCGTGAAAACCTTTTGGAAAAATTATCAAAAACCACATGGAAATTTGGAAATATTTCGAGATCAATTTATAAAGCTCAGTGCATCAGGACCTATTTTAAAATCTCGACATGAGATACTTTTAACACATGACATAGATACGAGTATGTTTGCTCAAATTAATAAGAATATTTTCGAAATTACCCAACAAAACGTTGCAGAATTTACACATTTAGTAACCGACAAGGTCGTAACGGTGAATGTTCGAAATAATGTAGACATTCTATTGGAACGCAAGAATTGTCCGAATCTCATGAAAGCTCTAAGCATCGATTCATCGTCACATATCATCCGAGGGAATGAAATTATAAGATTTCCGTACACACCTGTTCTCACTTTACACGATGAAAAGTTTGAATTGATCGTCTATGAGATCTTTACGAAAGACACATTCGAGAATAAAACTTATTCACGTAAAATACAAAGTGGTATGTATCATACAGCCGATGATTTTTTTTCGGAATTTGAGGGTATTACTTTAAAACAATTACCAAATAAGAAAGTTATGTTAACTGTACCCCCCCTCGTAAAAGTAACATTCGGAGAAAAACTGAGAGATCTTTTAGGATTTTTAGAAAGTATTTTTGACGAGGGTGACTACATGTCGGATTATATTTTAGAATTATCAGCAGGTATTAATGAGATTTATGTGTACAGTGACATTGTAACCTCATCGTTAGTGGGTGATGTACTTGCCCCTATCCTAAAAATTATTGCAATTGGTAACGAACGACACGATCAAATCGTAAAATATTTTCCCGTTCCGCTTTACTTTAAAGTAAAAAAACAACATTTTGATAGTATCGAAATTCAAATGAGAACATCGAGTGGTTCTCCAATAAAATTTATATCAGGGAAATCTTGTTTAGTTTTAAGCTTTCGGAAAAAAAAATTAATATAAAGACGTATTCGCAGAAGGATTTTTATTATTTAACATCTTTGTTTCATAATGTATAGACGTAATCCGACTTTGGATCCCAAACTATGCATAGAATATTATTGCAATCAACAGTCGGGCAATGGTGCTTATTTCGCCTCCGATGCGCCAATACAGAGAGGTTACGGGATATTTAGTAATTTAAGACGGTTCGTCGTACCACTCATGCTTAAAGCGGGTAAATACCTAGGAAAACAACTGTTACATACCGGTCAAAATGTTTTAGAGGATGTGTCTCAGGGAAAAACTCTCGGAGAGGCGTCACGCGAACGTTTTCGCGAATCGGGACAGGCAATTAAACGCGATATTCTTCGAAAACTACAAGGCGGTGGAAGCCTTAAAAGGAAAAAACGTAAGACAAATAAACAGTCTAAGAAGAAAAAGACCTGTCATAAAGACATCTTTTTTAAAGGTCCGTAAACATGGCGAATTGTTATTGTACAAAATCCGAACTCGATTTATTCACGGGAGAGAGCATTCAATTAGCGATCAACCGCTCATCATTTGTTGAAATATTTCCTATAGCTTCTATTGCAGACAGTAATACAATCGAGTTTATCGTCTCTGGGCTAGGCGAGTCTTATTTTGATCTCTCGCAGGTATTTCTAAATGTCCAAGCAAAAATTATAAAAGCCGATGGCACGGATTTAGCCGCGGATGATAAATGCGCTCTCATCAATTATTTATTAAATACGATGTTTTCAGAATGTTACGTATCTCTTAACGATCGACAAATCACATCAGAGAGTAATTATGCATATAAAGCTCTAATACAAAGCCTTTTATTTCACCCTCAATCCTCACAAGATAATTTATTATCAGCGGCTTTGTTTTACAAAGATACATCTGGTAAATACGAGGATTTCGATACGCAGGGAGCGAATAAAGGATTAATCAAACGATGGAATCGTACAAAGAACAGTAAAGTGTTTGATCTGTATGGTGCATTGCATTTAGACCTCGGCGGACAACCCCGCCTTCTGATAGGTGGAATATCTCTTCGTATCCGACTTGAAAAAGCGAAATCGAGTTTTGCACTTTTAGCTAATACCGGTGATTATCGTTTACAAATTGAAAAAGCCAGTCTATTCGTAAGGCGATGCGACATATCAGGATCAATTCTAGTAGCCCATGAGAAATCATTAGAACAATCTTTAGTTCAAATGCCGTTCACAAAAAACGAAATTAAAACATTTACCTTAGGTAGCGGATTAAAAAGCGTTACGATACCGAACGCAGTGAATGGCACTCTGCCTTCGCGTATTATTTTATGTATGGTGTCTAACGCAGCTTTTAACGGGGATTTTAAAAAAAATCCATTTAATTTTAAACATTATAATTTAAATCATATTTCTTTATTGGAAAATGGAACGCAAATACCCACGTCTGCGTACGCACCCAATTACGAAAAAAACCTTTATGCGCGCAATTATTTAAGTTTATTTAAAGATCTCGGGAGACACAATACAAATATTTCATTCGAGGAATATGCGAACGGTTTAAATTTTTATTGTTTTGATCTTACCCAGGACTTTTCGGCAAGTGAGGGCGCCACGAAAAATATATCTAGAAACGGTGACATAGCCATTCATTTAAAATTCGATAATGATCTGACTGAAACAGTTTCACTGATCGTTTATATGGAAATGCCTGCTCTAATTGAAATTGATAAAAGTCGTAACATTTTCGCCGACTTTTAAAAACCATGAATACTCGCACTCTGTCTAAAATGGCGCTCGGAGATCCTAAAATTCGAATAAATTTCGGTGGTGTTTATGCGAGTGATACATTACCTGCAAACAGAAAACGATATCAATCGTTTCTCGTGAACACAGACCCGTCTCATCAACCGGGTACACATTGGCAAGCTATATACTTCAATGAGAAAGGACATTGTGTGTTTTTTGACAGTTATGGACTGCCTCCTGAAAACGATATTAAATCCTTTGTTAAAAACAATTTTTTACAATATAAAAAATGATTGCATAGCAACGATAAGTGTTCTTACTTCATACATGTAAGAATTCGTTCGTATTATTCTCAAGGATGTTTTTAAAACACAACCTATTAATCAAAAGATATCGTGCAACCTCGTAGGATTACATTTGGACCCTGAAGGTACATAAGAGAAAATCATTATTTAGAGACGCGTATTTAAGGTAATAACCATCACATTCAGAGATTACGTGATCATAATTTGTAACGGACGTTAATCATCATTTTTATCAAAACAACATTTATTTGAATGTCTAGTAACAACCTTCGCGTTCAGGGTTGGGGTGTTACAAGCATTATATTTCTCGTTTAATCTTCTTATTATCAGAGATCATTTATTTAAATTGTATTCCCAATGAGGACGCATCGTAGAATATCCACAGGTGTATCTGCGGTAAACATCTATATAACAAATAATGAAGTGCTTTTTATATTCAAGGTAAAAATTTCGGTTTTCAAAAAGGAAAACAAACTAATCATCAAGTCGATACATGAAAAGACATTTCCAAGGTGAATACGTTATATAACTCGTGCGTTACCTTGACAATTTCAGTATAAAATCCCTATCCTTTCGATGGTACTTTCATTCTTCGTTTCACGTCTCAAGTGGAATCCTCTATCTACAAGTTTGCTTCTCCGACAACATGGGTGAGTTATATTTTATTTTATAGATAGCGCGTAATTTTTTTAAGGGCTAGTAAATTTTTAAAAATACCGTTTTTCTAGACAGGAGTTTAAAGAGATGTATAACTGATTCTGATGAGGAGACCTCCCTTCCCATTGTTAAGAAAAAAAACTTGGGTAGCACATCGAAAAAGAAGTTCGATTTGATCGACTCCGACGAGGAGACCTCCCTTCCCATTGTTAAGAAAAAAAACTTGGGAGGCGCATCAAAAAAGAAGTTCGACTTGAACTTTGCAACTGAGGGAAAAGAGGAAAAATCAATTGACCCTTATTCTATCTACTTGGGTGATGGGGTATGCATTGAGGTGAAAGAATATCGCAAAAAAAAATTACATATGTTTCCTGCGTCAGCATCCCACTACTAACGAAATTCGTAATCGATTTAACATCAATGTGGATCAGATCGGGGCGTTGAAAAAAGCTGTTATAGCCCTGGAGGAATATTTAAAGAAAAGTTAAATCTCTCTCTCTCTCTCTATCCGAAAATGATTCGGTTCGTAGAAATAAATTCTTCCTTTCAGGGGTATGTAAGAACTTTAAGATCGAGTACGAACTACTCCGATGTTCATAGCCTATACGATGATGCGCGCGGTATTATTTACAATTTAATAAATACATCCCCTTTATTAAGGCTAAGAATGGTGATCTGTTTGAGCGTGGTATTTCATAAAATTATTGACGATCAGGAATTAATTCAAACATTTTATTTTTGTTCCAATGCAGAAAGGATCTTAAGCGACACTCAAATATTCGACGCAGTTGACAATGCGTTCACCAAAATTATAAATTTAGTAGAAACATTTCTCAGAAACGGTAGCGGGTGGGTACTAAATAAAATAAAATATATAGACGTTCATATCGGAAATTATCGAGAATACAGAGGGGGTTGTACCAGAGCAAAATTGCCTAAACATTTAAAAAGTAAAAGATCTCTATTAAATATCAAATGTAAAAACGATCAATGTTTTCTGTACGCCGTGTTAGCCAAGTTGTTTCCAACAACTAGGAATTCCAATATATCATCGCGTTATCAGAAATATCTTAAAAACTTACAATACGACTTTTTAAATTTTCCAGTGTCGTTAAGCGATATTCCCAAATTTGAACATAAAAATCATTTGAAGATCAATGTTTATGCCTACACCGATGAATTGTTTCCCCTTAGAATTAGTAAATCCAAAGGAAGAGAAATTGATTTATTACTACACTCTAAACATTATTTTCTAATTACAAATTTCAATCGATTATTAAACTATAAAAAAGGAATTCATAAATTCTGTAAAAACTGTTTACAAGGATTCCAGAGACAAACTACGCTAGATATGCATAAACAAATTTGCATCAAACATTCTCCTCAAAGGATTTCTATGCCATCCCCCGGTCAAAATATATTAAAATTTACAAACCTGTCGAAAACTTTGTATCACCCCTTTATTATTTTCAGTGACTTTGAGTGCTTAACACAAAAAGTTTCTAGTGTATCACCCTGTTTATCAAAGAGTTTTTCTTATGACCTAGAAAAACACGTTCCCGTAAGCTTTGCTCTTCTAGTGTTAAATTACAAGGACGAGATCGTTTATAAGTATTATTATTGCGGTGATAATGTTATTGACAAATTTCTTAGAACATTAAAAAAACTTTCATTTATTAAACGAAATGCGAAAGATTGCCCCCATGATTCAAGGAGATACAAAAATCAGTAAAGACTTTTGCCACTTGTGCTTAAAACACTTCCTACCAAACGAAACCAAAGTTAGAAATCATTGTCATCAGTCAGGACATATTTTAGGTTACAGTTGCAATAGTTGCAACTTAAATTATCGAGTTTCGTATTACATACCCGTGATAATACATAACTTAAAAAATTACGATGGACATTTAATTCTTAAACAATTATCAAGCGAATACGCTAAAACAATTTCTATAATTCCCGTTAATTCAGAACGATTTACAATGTTTAAATTAGATGAAATGAAATTTCTAGATAGTTTCCAATTTCTTAATGCCTCGTTGAGCACATTAGTTGAAAATTTGAAAAATGCAGGTCATAGTTTTCCTATATTTAACAGTTTTTATAAAAATGTCAAAAATAGATTTTTGTTGAAAAGAAAAGGAGTTTTCCCTTATAGTTATTTTTCAGATGTGAGTATTCTCACCGAAAAAAATCTACCTGATAAAGCTCATTTCTTCGACGTACTGAATCAAAAAGAAATAAACAATGATGACTACGAATTTGCTACTTTGGTTTTTAAAGCGTTTGGGTGTCGCACATTTGCCGATTACTGAAAAATTTACCAAGAACTCGATGTCGTTCTATTGGCTGAAATTTTCACGTCGTTTAGAAGACTTTCAATGGATATTTATCAGTTGGATCCGGTCCACTTTCTTACTCTGGCGGATCTCTCGTGGAACGCTGGGTTAAAATACACTAAAGTTGAATTAGAGCTTCTCACCGACTCCACAATTTATCAATGGTTCGAAAATTCTATCCGCGGTGGGTTATGCTATTTGGGTCAGAGATACGCACGCGCTAATAATCCTTATATCCCACATCAATTTGATGTAAATGCTCCTTGTAGTTATATACTAGCCCTCGATGCCGTGAACTTGTACGGCTACAGTATGAAAATGAAAGTACCCACTGGAAATTTTAAATGGTTAAGCAAAAAAGAAATAACAGAATTCGATGTTTTCAAAATTAATAGAGAGTCTAACACAAGATTCGTCATAGAATGCGATCTTCATTACCCAGAACATTTACATCAATTACACGCGGATCTGCCTATGGCAGTCGAACATTTAAACATAACACACGACATGCTTTCCCCTTATCAAAAAGAACTGTTAAAGAATAGACAAATAAAATATCCCAAATTAAACAAGAAATTGACACCTAATTTCTACGATAAAAAAAATTACGTTACACATTATTTAAATCTTCAATTTTATTTAAAAAACGGACTAGAGATAAAGAAAATACATAGAATTTTAAGTTTTACACAAGACAACTGGATTGAAAGTTTTATTGACCTAAACAATGAGAAACGTCGTGTTGCGAGTAGTGCATTCGAAAAGAATTTCTTTAAACAGATTAATAATTTCTTCTTTGGTAAGAGCTGCCAAAATCCAAGAGGAAATCAAAATATAGAGGGTGCCCTGAGTCTGTCACAATGCCGAAAAAAGTTAGCAAGTCCTTTAGTCGACTACTTTCAAAGTGTTAACGAACATTTCACACTTTTTAAAATGAAAAAAAAGAATCTTTTACTAAACAAAGCATTATTCACTGGGTATTGCGTACTCGAATACTCGAAACTTCATATGTATAAGTTATATTACAACTATTTTAAAAGACAATATCATGAGAAATGTCGTCTTTTATACATTGACACAGACTCTTTATATTTATTCATTGAAACCCAGGATGCTTACGCTGATTTAAAATTCAAATTTAACAACATTATGGATCTAAGCAATTTTCCGGAGGATCATACATTTTATTCCAATCAAAACGAGGGAGTTTTAGGAATGTTAAAGAATGAAACTGTAAGCCCTATTGAAGAATGGGTGGGACTAAAATGTAAAATGTACGCATTAAAATACGGGGAGGATTGTAAAAAAACTGCAAAGGGCGTAAAAAAGTCAGGTATCCAACAAATAACATTTGAACATTATAAAAACGTGTTAAACAATAATATCATTTTAAGAAATAGTCAGCGAAATATTCTTTCCAAAAACCAAGTGGTAAAAACAGTTTTTCAAAATAAAATAAGTTTAAGTAATTTTTATGATAAGAGATTTTTACTAAATAGCATTTTATCTATCCCGTTTGGCCATTACTTAGCCAACGAATTTGAATCGGATAGTGAGAGAAAGAATGAATTATGATTTTTTTTTTTTTCGGTGTAGGGTTTTTTATTTTTTCATACTGTACGTACGCCCCTTGCAACGGACTACGCAACGGACGCGATTAACTTTTCATTTCCAAAGAGACCTACGCGTCGTGACTTTCAAGCACGCAATTAACTTTCCCATTCGACCTACATTACCGAGGCGGTTGCACTTTCTCTCGTTTGGATCGGACTGCGCTTACATCCTGGAAGACGACCTACATTCACCGATGTATGTCAGCGTATTCACCTGTCGACCGGACTGCAGATAAACAACAGTTACTCCTTTGCAAAGAACTGTTTTAACTACGTACAGTATGCTTATATAATATACTTGTTTTATTTGAATACTTTAACGATATTTGTTTGTATGCTTTTGATATTTCTCGTACTTTATTATAGTGTATATTTACTCTATTTAGCATTGAAATAAAAATAGTATTTGTACACTGACTATCGTGTTGTCCTTAATTTTATTTAAAAGTTTTACAGCTCTGGGAGATGAGAATAGGGTGAAAGCACAGGTGTCGCAAAAAATGTAAGTAAAAGTTGAAATCTCAAACACTGGTTTCTAATTTTTGTGTACAACCGCTTTGCTTACCATTGGAGCGTTGCCCATATTGTCTGTATGTTCATTTATTAGAGATTAATTTGACATTTCACTTTTACTTACAGGTATGATGATTCTCTACGAGGATTCGAGGAGACCGTGCTATTGGCGATAGCACTTTTTAAAAAAAACTGGAGGAGTTGGACAACGGAGACAGTGCACCAGGGCCTATTGGCGATAGCACTTTAAAAAAAAAACAGAAGGGTAAGTAGTTCTCGTGTATACAGTGCATTAGGGCTATTGGCGAAAGCACTTTAAAAAAAACGAAGATATGCTATTTACCTCTTGGGTATCTGTGGAAATAATAGCGAAGACGATGTTCCCTTTTCTCCAAATTGTAAGTTGCTTTTTATTTTAATACTCTGAAACGTATCCAAAATCGTAGAAAAAATTATATGAACAGTCGTTGCTTTCAAACCCATAAAAAATGACTCGTTCGCGGTGCGACTCGCTCGCGGTGTATATCACAGCCATCCTGCGAAAACACACATATCAGCGCCATCAACATTAAAATCATATATGACAGCCATCGTAATTAAAATCGTATGCGAGAACCATCATTTCAATACTACTCATTTCAAAATCATAAGTAACCCTAATCATCCTTTGTATACACAAATTTTAAATCCGTCCTATCAATTATTATTCACAATTAAAAAATCCTTTATACTAACTTTTTCTATCAGAACCAAGGAACTTTTGCAGTATCTCAATCTTGAAGATTTTAGAATGATGCAATTCATTGATAAGTTTCCCCCTTGGAAAGATTCACCTTTTTCTATTGTAAATTTTAGTAATTGTAAAAAATCATTAATTCCAGATTATGTGTTTGTCAAATGTTTTAGCGAACATCGTTTCTTTTACTCCACATTCAAACCTGTGTACACGGATGGGTCAAAGTATAATGACCATGTGGGTTCAGCGGCTGTTTTCGCTGACATCACACTGTCTGAAACTCTAAACCCGCACTGCTCGGTATTCACATCAGAAACTTATGCCATTTTTCTTGCTCTAAATCATATTTCCAGTAAAAGTTACAAATCATGGATAATATATTCGGACTCCAAAAGTGTACTGGATGCACTTCAAAAATTTTCACATCAGTCTCGCCCTTTTATTCTCTTAGTTGCAAGCCTCCTACATCAATTAAAAGACAATAGTTATAAAATAAATTTCTGTTGGGTGCCGGGTTATGTTGGCATTCGCGGTAATGAGATGGCAGATGTTGCTGCCAAGACAGCTTGTCAAAGCAGCGGCGCTCCTCTTAACTGTCCCGATGCTAAACTGGCCTGTGCAAATTCAATTCAAAAACAATGGCAAATAGAATGGGATGCAGAAATAACGAACAAGTTGCATGCAATTTGTCCTTCAATAATTAGACCTGTTGCATCCTTACCGAGCAGAAGAGAGGAGGTCGTGCTGGCACGCCTCCTCATTGGTCATACTAGAAGAACTCACGTGCACCTTCTGCTGGCTTAAGACGAATCCATTTGTCACATGTGCGATGTTCAATTAAGTATCAAACATATTTTAGTAGACTGCCCAGCATTTACACTGAGTAGACTTTTTAATTTCAACAATTTAAATCCTACTATTCAACAAATTTTGTCCTGTCCTAGTCGTGAATTATTTACTTTTTTAACCGAAATTGGTTACTATTCTCAAATTTAATCATTTTTTTACGTAATCATTTTATGACCAAATCTTTTTATACTTAATAGCCCTGTGTACTGCGGCATCTAGTGTTTGGCGCAGCATAGCCTTAATTGCTCTTGCGCCACTAAACCCAACCAACCTTGACTGGATACTTTACCCATTTCCATCTAGTGGCGTGAGGAGCCAGCTCCGACGAAGTCACAGTCCGTCAAACAGTTCGATAGATTCGTCTAACAGACCTACCATAGGTTCGAGGGCAGCAATGCCTGATCCAGTGGCTGAGGTTCCTCTAGATCAGCAGATAGGTACAGTGGGAATCTCGTTAATCCATTCATGCGCGTCACTAATTAGATGACGAAGCATTTGATTATAAAATCATTATCGAATCATAAAAAATAATATCATCAATAAATCGTTTATTGAATCATTATTTGTGAATAATACACGTGCAACCGCCCACTGCAGCGGAAAATGACGACAACAACACATTAAACAACTTTTTGCAGGAGTTCCCAAGGAGGGACCACAATGCAGATTACTCGGCGGGTTTGCTTAGGATTGGCCTCTACGTTGACTGGAACCAGCCCAGGCACGCCTAGTAGATTTTGCGAAGAAGTTGAACGCTGCCAGACCGCCGATGATGACCCGGGTGGAGAGGACATCACGCTTTTTATGATACCGGCAGATAGAAGGCCGGCCGCCGAGTAGCTCGACCTCATTCCCCGCCAGTTGAGGGTGATTGAATGGTAGCAGAACTCATCAACATTACAAAGAAGAATGTCGAGGGGCGTTTAGTCGACATACTTCTCGATCTTCCTCATGCGACTACGGCGAAGAGGTTCCCCATCCGTCACCACCTGGGCGTCGATGACATGGGCCGTACGGTCGTGAACCGCGATGGCGTCGGGCTTTCTTAGACCCTGCGTTGTATTGAAGCGGGATTCTTTCGATGTACGGACAATCTAAACAAGTTGTCTGGTATACTTATTTGTTTTAAGATATTAGCAATATACACATTTACAACTCTCCGATGTTTCTATTACTCAATAAGGTCAACATAAAAAGTTCCACATTTGTATTTGAAAATTCAATTTTATTTTTAAGTGTACAATACTGAGTTTCACAATGATAAATTTTATGAATAATTCTAATTGTAGGCTAGAGGGTTGATCCTAAAGTAGTTGCTGAAAAAATACAACTTATCGACGTCATTCATCCCTTTTTTATGAGTAACATGATAAAATATCATGTATTGTTTTATTTTATATCTTCATCGTCTATCAATCTTTATATCACGATTTTAGCATTTTAAACTTAAATTGCAAATGTACATTTTTGTTTTTTAATGACATGAATTGTATTTGATAATGTAGAAAACATTTTTAAATGTTTGTAAGCGTAATGAAATAAAATTCTAAATACTTACAAATGTACGATTTCAAGTTATTCATTAAAATATTTTTTTAAAAAGCATATGAAGAATGAAAAAGTATAAATGAAAACTTGGTGTTTGTAATAGTTTAAAAAGTAACACAAATTCAATATTATGAAACTTGAAAAATTAGATTTTGCAATTAAATTAGAAAATAGCTATTTAATTATGTCTTTATTTTTTTTTTTATAGATATTGAACTATGCAGGAAAATGAAAAAGAGTTTTAACAAGGACATAATTTTACTAAGACTACTGAATTAAATATTTGGATTTCAATTGCACCACCAGAAGCAGAATGATATATTATGCTGTGCAGTCTATTAAACATTTTATTTACACAATCAGCTTTTTGCAATATACAACACACATTTAAGGACATTCTGCTTTGGGGCTAACATACATAAAATAATTTAAATGAAATGTAATAAGGAAAGAGTACCAAAACAATATTTGCAGATATATATTCTTTAAATTGTCTGATAAGGAGGAATATTACCAAACAGAATGCAATAATCCCTAGGTAAATAGGCCAGATCTACAAAGAGACAAAAACACAGCTTAAACTTTAAAGGCAATCCCCATGTATCATATATTATATGCAGATAAATATAAAAATTGTTGTTTAATAATTATTTAGCAATACTATCATAATTAATAGTTATAAAAACTAATGTAACAATGAAATATAACTCACACTTTTTCTATCTGCCAGTTCCCTTTTCTTTTCGAAACTCTGCCTGCTCCACTCTTTTGCAACGCTTAAATCGTCGGTGATAATCAAATTATCAAATACCACACCATCAATTTCGGCCCAATCTTCAAAACCAACTGCTGACTGGGGGGGGGGGGGGGGGGGGGGGCTAATACAAGTTTACGCCTATGTGAATATATGTTTTATTTTTTAACACCAAATGTAGTCCTCGGCTCTGTTCGGTTTACCCATCCACCACCTGTTCAGTCAGTCTGGTAGCACAGTTCAAATTACATGTCACTCTGAGTAAAGGTGAACAAAATTTTAGTTAACTAAAACTTATCAAAATTCAAAACTTATTTAACTTCGATTATGTGTCAAGAGAGGCTTTTGAATTTTACATAATTTATATTCATTGAAAATGGTATTGAACAAAGTATAAATTATTTTGACCTAATTCAGAAAATTGCCAGTGTGAAATCTAGAAAGGTGCTCATACAGTATGTTGATTTTTTTTTTATGTAATTGAGACCTCATGTTTAATAAAAATCTACTTATTGAATAAAGGTTGTTTTTTAACCATTTTTGATCTAATTCCTGGATGAGATAATCGATGGAATGAGTTAAAAACGATCTTGCGGAAACTACTGGGCACGAATGGTCGAAATATTCCTGTGGAGGTGTCACAATACAAATTCGAATCTTGATAGAGCATGGGTTGGAGTTTCAGGCTTGTCTTCTCTGGAAAAGACAGTAATTCCTGTAAATCTGTATCCGTTTTCTGATATTCGGCCATCTTGCTGTAGTCGATTGGAGTAGGAGTTTCGAATGTCGAAATTCTTGATAGGGTGTCTGCCACTATATTTTCTTCACCTTTTACGTGTTGTATGTTGGTGGTGAATTGACCAATGTAATCTGAATGTATCAGTTGTCGAGGGTTTGCTTTTTCAGGTTTTTGTTGAAAAGCATTAGTAAGAGGTTTGTGATCTTCCTTTCTAGTACATTTTGACGCACCACTCCCTTTTTTTGTTAAATTTATTTTCATTATGTCCACCCTTTTGGTGACGAGGTGGTTTCGTACAATCTGAACTTTTATGCCCAAATAAGTTTAACTTAAAGCATTTCCTATTTAAAGAATCCTTTCTTTTAAATTTTTCATTAACAAACGCATTATCTCTACTATTATCCGCATGAGTTTTCCCATCTTCAACAACCGATTCAGCTAACAACCGATTTTTAACATTATCAACTGTAATGTCCTCACCACAATTTTGTAATGTCATTATAAGAGGTTCAAATATATCTGGCAAATTAGCTAAACTTATTCCAGCGATTAATTCTTCATCAGGTCCTTCTTCACCAGCCCCTCAGGGGGCTCGCATCTTGCGAGTACGGGCTTGGCAACCCCGAGGTACCCTAGCTGGGCCTAGCATATTTCGTTCTTTCCTTTTTGCGACGGCCCTAATTATATATAATTTAGTTAGTTTTTTGTTGATGGTACGATTCGCAATTCCTCATTTCGTCTTATGGATTTTTTTTAATTTACTTTTGGTTTCTTTTTGCGTTGGTTTATTTTTTGGTATTCTCTTATTTGCAATAGACTTGTTTAATTTGGACTCTTCTTTAGTTTGTTTTATTATTTACAGTGTCGCATTTTATGACCCGCATGTTTGCCGTGTGCGGCGACTCGTATCGGGGGAAAGTGGAGTCCTGGGGTTCCTGCAGCGCCCCATATCAGGACGGGGTTAAGTTCCTGGGGGCGCTGTTGCGTGCCCTTTGGTCCATGCTTCTCCGTAGACGAGCGGCCGGAGTGAGCCCGCTTCCGGTCAATCGGCTCGCCTAATGACACTGCAGTCCGGTACCACAATATTCTTTTGTGGTGCCGGACTTCACTGGAATTTGGCATTTAAGGGTTAGTGCTGCAGTTAGGAGTGCCCTGGGTGAACTGGCGGATCACGCTCCGAAGCTGTAGTACTATACCACGGTGGTACCTTAAGGTGTGTGCCGAGGCTGGGTTTATTTTTGTTTTAGTGCTTTTTTTTATTTTTCCAGAGCCGGTAACTGCCTTCCCGTGTGGGGCTCCATGGTGGGTGTGGGGCCACCGTGATGAACACCTTTTCCTCTTATGGATTCTAACACGTGTGCCCTGGTGACGGCCTTAAACCCACCAACCCCTAACCCTGAAAATAACACTAATGAAACTTTACCCTTATTTATAGTACTGAAAAATGAAGAAAACCTGTTTACAAAAATGTCACCGTTTTTAATTGAGAAATATATCAGGAATGTGGCCGGTACAGTTAAGAACATTAGAAAACAAAGAAATGGTGATTTGCTAGTTGAGACAGCCAACGAAAAACAATCAAAAAATCTGTTATCTGTTAAAAACTTCGGCGATGTACAAGTTCAGGCATTTGGTCACAGGACCCTTAATTACACCAAAGGCGTCATTTCCAGTCCTGAACTTGTCATGGTATCCGACGAAGAATTCAAAGAAGAACTTAAAAACCAAAAAGTATGTGACGCAAAACGAATAACAATAAACAGAAATGGAACACAAATGCCCACTAACCATGTAATCTTAACGTTTAACACCCCTAATATGCCAACAGAAATTATAGCCGGTTATCTTAGATGCAGTGTAAGACCTTTCATACCAAATCCTCTGCGCTGTTTTCGCTGCCAGAGATTTGGTCATTCCAAAATCGCATGTAAGGCAAAAGCTGCAGTTTGTGCTCGATGTTCAGAAGTCTGCCATAATGAAACTAACCATGATAGCACTAACTGTACCAACCCGGAATGCTGTGCCAACTGTAAGGGAGATCATCCCTCTTATTCAAGACGTTGCCCCAAATTTACCTTTGAAAAAGAAGTCCAAACAGTAAAAATGAACCAAAATGTATCTTTTCCAGAAGCTAGAAAAATAGTAGAAAGCCGTTCCCCACGCCCAAATACTTCCTATGCAGAGGCTGTAAAAGCCGTAAAATCCTATTCAACAACTACCACCCAAACTGATAGCGTCGAAGTCATGACGCAAACTGGCACAATGAAGGTTATTATTCCTACGAAATTCAAAACTGCAAACAGTCAACCAATTCAAAGTAAAATTCCAGCCATGTTCCAAGCCAATCCGAATGTAAGCGTTAAAGTTGCCAATACTGCATCCACCAAATTAGCAAACTTAAGAGAAACATTTAAAAAAACTAACCAACCTTCCACTAGTACAGCCAAAGCACCTGCAGCATCTAAATCTAGAAAACCGGGACCGAAATCGAGAACGTCTCGTTCCGATGACGTCTCATCGAAAAAACAAAAAATAGTAATAGAAAAAGAAAAAGTAATCAGTAAAAAAGTGCATGTAAGCAGCGAGGAAAGTAGCGAAGAGGTATCTGATGATGGAGAGATGGAGGTCGAGAAAGGTATGGAGACTCCTCCAAACCTTGTACAACCGTCCAAATTTTTTACAAAACCTCCTAACTGCCCCAAAATAAAATGGCCATAAATCTCGTATCGTGGAACTGCCATGGGTATAGAAGCCACATCGATGACATAAAAAATATAGTAAACAATTATCAGCCTGTCTGTTTAGGATTACAAGAAACAATCCTAACGCCAACAATAGACACTAGAATTAAACAGTATAATTTTACCAGGAAGGACAACGTTCAAAACACACGTGCTGTAGGTGGAGTTGCATTAATGCACTCTTGTTCTTTTCCTTTTAGACATATAACATTAAATACAACACTACAAGCAGTTGCCGTTCAAATACAAATTAAAACCATATTGACAATATGCTCTGTTTACCTACCTCCAAGTACTACTGTTAGACAGATAGATCTCGATGGGCTTGTTAACCAACTCCCGGCTCCATTCATTCTTTTTGGAGATATGAATGGCCATAATGTGATTTGGGGCAGTCGAGACAATAATGCTAGGGGATTGCAAATCGAGAAACTTATTTCCGATCATAATTTATGTCTTTTAAATGACAGAAGTTTTACTTTTTTTCATCAGCCGACAAGATCTTTTCAATCATTAGATCTTGTTTTATGTTCCCCCGCCTTAGCTACAGCATGGAACTTTCATGTCGACAAAGATCTGCACAATAGCGATCATTTTCCTGTAATTTTAACATATTCCGCTAATGATGTTGCATCCTTAACACGACCTATTAACTTTATATTTGACAAAGCCGATTGGCCACTTTTCGAATCTTGTTCCAAATTGACCTTAGACATGGCAGAGATGGCAGATATTAATGTTGCTGTCGACACAATATCCAACGCCATCATTACAGCAGCTGAAAGATCTATACCTAGAACATCAGGAAAACTCCCAAAATTGTGGAAGCCGTGGTGGAACGAAAGCTGCTCTGCTGCTAACAAAGCCCAGAAAAAAGCATGGAGTAAATTTCGTAAATATCCGACTCAAGCAAACCTAATAGCTTTTAAAAAATCGAAATCTGTGGCTCGACGTATTAGAAGACAGTCTCAAAGACAGTCGTGGATAAAATTTGTTAGCAGTATTGAGGGTCATGTGTCTTCTAAGACTGTTTGGAACAGGGTTCGTAAAGCTACCGGCAACTATATTCATAGATCATTTTCATTCCTTAATTATAATGGACAAATCATCTCTGATGCGAAAGGCATAGCAGACACACTTGGCACGGCCTTCGCCGAAGTTTCATCTGAATCTTCATACCCTCGCGATTTTATTTCATATAAACAAAACGAAGAGCGAAAGACCTTAGATTTCAGGGCTTTTACACCTGAAATCTATAACAGTGATTTTAAAATTCATGAACTAAAATTTGCACTAAAAAAATCTCATCCTACCTCACCGGGGCCCGACGGAGTTCATAATCGTATGTTAACCCATCTGGATGACGATTCACTAAACACTCTTTTAGCTTTGTTTAATAGAATTTGGCATGACAATGTTTTTCCATCTGCTTGGACGAAGGCTGTGATTGTCCCTATTCCGAAACCGGGAAAAGACCCTCAGCAACCAACCAACTATCGTCCCATTGCCCTTACAAGCTGCTTGTGTAAACTAATGGAACGAATGGTCAATAGAAGGTTACTCCATATTTTAGAAGGGAAAAAATGGTTTTCCTCGTTTCAAAGCGGTTTTAGACGTGGGAGGTGTACTCTCGACAATTTATTAAAACTAGAATCTGCAATTCGAGAAGCATTTGTTTCTAAGAAACATTTAATATCTATATTTTTTGACATGGAGAAAGCGTACGACCGAACTTGGAGATATGGCATTATGCGTGACATTCACCAGATCGGTCTGCGCGGTAATCTCCCTATATTTTTAGAAAACTTTTTAAAGACAAGAACTTTTCAAGTTCGAATAGACAACGTTTTATCAGACTATTTCACACAAGACGAAGGCGTACCGCAAGGTAGCGTCCTGAGTGTTATTTTATTTATCATTAAAATCAATGGCATCATTCACCAACTCCCTCCATATGTTCACGGTTCATTGTTTGTTGACGATTTTCAGATTCATTGTGCTGGAGAGGACATGGGATTCATTAAAAGACAATTAAATACTGCCATCACTAACATAACTAACTGGACAAAACTCAATGGGTTTGTTATTTCTGCCGAAAAGACTGTAGGTGTCCATTTTTGCAGGAGACGTGGATTGCATCCCGATCCTGATATTTTTCTAAATAGACAACTCATTCCAATGATGACAGATTTTAAATTTTTAGGTGTAATTTTTGATGCAAAGCTCAATTTTAAATCTCACATCAATAACTTAAAAAGAAAATGTAATTTATCTCTGAATATTCTTAAGGTCTTATCGCATGCGTCATGGGGTGCAGATCAAGTGTCAATGCTTAAAATTTATAAAGCATTGATACGATCTAAGCTCGATTACGGCTGTGAGATTTATGGCTCCACTGCAAAGTCTTATCTGAAACCACTTAATGCGATTCACCATCAAGGTATTCGTATTTGTACTGGAGCATTCCGAACTTCACCAATAGAAAGTTTATATGTAATAACTAACGAGCCGTCTCTAGAAAACAGGCGGCAGAGACTGTCTCTGAACTATTTTTTTAAAATCAAAAGCATTGAAAATCATCCTATGCTCCATAAAGTCATGTATCCCATTTATAGCGCCTTATTTGCATTTCGACCATCTTTCATACCGACATTTGGTTTTAGAATAAGACCAATTTTGTCATTTTACAACATTGACGACTTTCCAGTTCTTAGCAGAGGGGACGAACCTCCACCTTGGAGTGACACTGACCTATCATTTATTAATGAATTTACTAAACTTCATAAGCCCTCAACGGCTCATATTGTTTTTAATCAGATGTTTTATTTACACAGACAACAGTACGGAGAATACCACGCAATTTTTACTGATGGATCAAAGTCTAATGACCACGTCGGATCAGCTGCTGTTTTTAACAGGCTAACAATTTCTATTCGAATGCATTCATTTTGTTCCGTTTTTACATCAGAAGTATATGCAATATATGTAGCGTTAACGAAATTGAGACGTTTTCCGCACAAAAAATTTATTGTATATACGGATTCAAGGAGCAGCATTGAGGCATTGCAAAAGGTCTCGTGCAGAAGTCATCCTTTGGTTTTGAAAATAGTTGAGACGTATGCTAGCCTTAAAGAACAATCTTATCACATCATGCTTTGTTGGATACCAAGCCATGTTGGTATTCCAGGTAATGACAAAGCGGATAATGCAGCAAAAAATGCTCGTAATAATACATTTAACTTTGTACCTCTCGAAGATTCAAAACTGGCAATTAAACAAGCACAAGATTCAATACGGCAGATTCATTGGAGTAACCAAACAAATAATAAATTACATTCTATAAAGCCAGCACTAAAACCTACCAAACAAACGACTTGTAATAGAAAAAATGATGTCATTCTGACAAGGCTTCGAATAGGCCACACCCGTCTGACCCACAAGCACCTTTTGGTTTCTGAACCGACACCGACATGTCTCCGGTGTAACTGTGTTTTGTCCGTTAAACATTTTATGTGTATTTGTCCTAACTTAAATAATGAGAGAATAAAATATTTCGGCACTGCAAATCCCATCTTAAAAGACTTATTAAGTAATGATCCGCACCCAAACTTGTTCGAATTTCTGTACGACACTGGGTTGTTAAATTGTATTTAAAATTTAGAAGATTCGTAACAATGTAAATGTTTGGCGCAGCTTAGCCAGTTTGGCTCTTGTGCCACTAAACAACAACCAACCAACCAACCTTCTTCACCAGTGGTTTTTAATTGTTGATAAGCAGAAATGGCCCTATGTAGGTAATCAGTCATATCCCTACAATTATCATAACGAGTATTTACTAACTCTTTCATTATTGAAACCTTTCTTGCGATACCCTTTTCTTTACAAGTATCAGCTAGCACTTTCCAAGCTTCCTTGCCACTATTTAAGTCCCCAACATCATTAAAAATAGTTTCACTAATCCCTTCTACAATGTATGACAATGCTTTGGCATCCTTTGCCGGATCTTCTTCATTACCATTCACATAAATCCACAAATACCTTTTAATTAATTAAATGCATTTTCATGGCAAATTTCCAGTCCATATAATTTGCCCTTCCAATTAATTGTTCATGTATAAAAGATCCTGATCCTTCTCCCCGAGGCATGTTTACCCGTTAGATTATCCAGCTAAATTAAATAAACAAAAAATAATTTGAGATAAATTTTCTATTGATATTATTTTAATCCCAACACAAACATTATTTATCCTACTGAATAACAATTTTTTTTTAAAGAAGGTAATCTGCCATGTGCTATCCCTAGTTTAGCCTAAAAAAATGTGGTTAAAATTAAACGTAATTGTAAAAATTTATACATAGAATTAAAAAAAAACCTAAGCTTAACTATTTTAATATCTAAATATATTTATTCCCCTTACCCCTGGGCCCATAACCTGCAAGCAAACTCATTTGAGAGAATCACAAATCAGAAGCAAAAGAATAAAAAGGCAGACCTACCATTGGGAACCAAGAGCTGCAGTGATTTTTATTAGAAGCAGTGAAATTAAAGTGACATGACATCAGTGGTGCCATCTATGGGCATGAACTACAATATTTATAACTAACTATTTCAATAATATTTGAAGTGTAGAGGTATGTGTTGTGCATACACAGCGTGTTTATTTTTACATTTTCAACAATAGTGTACTTATTTGTGTTAAATTATATTAACAACTATATTATATTAAGATTTAAATTATATTAACAATTATTTATAATTATAAATAACCAAATCTCATTACCTTAGCTATTGGGAATCGGGGAAAAAGAGGATGAAGGATTCACACACTGGTCGAGAAATTCAACATTAGGAGGAGGAGGGGATGTAGGATAGGACTTTTTCGGTATTTCTCGGATCAAATCCTCTTCACTGGAATTTTGTCCGTTAAACATTTTATGTGTAATTGTCCCAACTTAAGGAATGCGAGAATAAAATATTTCGGCACTGCAAATCCCATCTTAAAAGAATTATTAAGTGATGATCCGCACCCAAACTTGTTCGAATTTCTGTACGACACTGGTTTAGTAAATTATATTTAAGTATCTAAAGATTCGTAACTATGTTTATGTTTGGCGCGGCTTAGCCAGTTTGGCTCTTGTGCCAATAAACACCATCCAACCAACCACTCAATTGTGTAAAAAACAATAAAATTCAATATTCATAACCATACAACTCTGTTAAATCATATGGCGAGAAAGTATTTTACTTTAATCAGTGGCAGTGATTCGGCGGAGGCATTTGCCTTGACTCCAAGTTTGTAATAGTTGTGCCTTAGGATAAAGCATCCTAAGACTCCATTACTGGTACATATGGCTTTGGGTAGTTGAGCTCAAATATATAATATGCTGCTAACAAAGTTTTCAGCAGATATTGAACGTTCATGCAATCCGTAGCCTTCACTTCTACCATGTACCCATCATAGGTGATGACGTAGTCTTTTATCTTATCATCAGACATTAGCACAACACCAGCAGGGGATTCAAAAGCTGATGTGCTTTTCAGTCGATCAGTATATTCAGTACTGTCCTAAAATAGAATGAAAAGCAAATTTTATTGCAAGTAGAATAAAGCTCCAACACTCTACATACCTTAAGTGATTTTTTTTTACATTCATTCCATCATACAAAAAATCAAAATTAAAATCCATACTTTTAGAATCTCTATAATTGGCTTAGAATTTCCCTTCGTCTTAAGTGCACATTGTTTCTGAAACCACAACCAATCGGATAGTTCACCCTAAAACAATTAAAAATAACCATACTAATTTACAAAACATACAATTTTCTATTATAATGTCTGAATATTCACTTCCTTCCAATGTGCAGTGTGATCTAGCAAATTCATCAAAACAGGGATTGGGTTTATATAAAAAAAAGTTTTATTTAAATTTAAGAATTTGTTAATTGCTATCTTGTGGTTGTCATGCATCTCTGCAATCTTCGCAAAGAATATCTTCATTTTGTCGTTCAGATCTCTAAAAACCTTTCCACCCAACAGCATACTAAATTCATAGATCACCTAAAAAAAATATATTGCAATTATTGAAATTATAATTGCATTATATGATATATGCCTAATGAGCACTTGTATTTTTGTTTTCATGATGGAATTCTGAAATTACATGTATGTATGTATATATATATATATATATCAAACGAAGCAAGGTTTTGCATTGCAAGCCATGTGCAGCCTCATAATCTCTTGAATATAATATGCAACAATTAAAAATAATAATAATTAAAGCTTAGGGTGTTTAGACATATGAAAATGTAAAAGGAAAGTAATTAACTAAAATTAACTTAGAAAATGCATGTTGTGTTATTTGTATTTTTTTTAAGGAAGAATGCAATTTGTTTTTTATTTAAAGAAAGGGATGTGAGATTCGGAGGATGAATTCGAGGATGTAGAGGTTATTAATTTTGGTGAACTCTCAACTCGAGGTGTCACATTCTCTTTCTGAAGTATAATTCCATTGACCTGAGTCTGAGTGGCCTTGTTATGGTTAGGATTGAATGGGATATTTTGACAATTTTTCATTGACACACATTAAGATTAATATGGAAATAAAAAATGGGAAGTTAAGGGAAGAAACAGAAAATATCCTACTTGAATTAATAAAGTACTTGTGGAACACTGGATAAACTTACGTATTCAGAATAAGTAAAGCAAAGATATTCTTTCAAGAAATCTTCAAACGGAATGTTTTCCTTGATGACCTCCATTCGATCTTGAAAAGTCTCTCTTAAATATGACATAATCATAGCATTTTCTAGGCATGGCTTTGCCCACTCTTCAATTAACCTTCTCTTCACACTTTGAACATCTTCTGCAATATAATTTACCACTGCAGCTTGTTTTCTTTGAAATCTTAGTTTGTGAATATTAAACATGGGTGCATGAAAAAAATTAAATGATCAAGCAAAAAAAAAGTTTTTCAGTTCCTAAATTCCGAAATAAAATTTTATATATATTAAAAAAACATTTGGCCTTAAATATATTGTTATATGAATGGAAACACTTAAACATGCCCACTCCTCTTAATTTCTAGTTGATTGTTCATAACACTAACTCGTTCTTTTCTGAACTTCAAGGTGTCAAAACCTTTTTTCTTTTCTTAAAAGCATCAGAAACTCCCTTCACCTTCAACCTATCTTTCTTTATCTTCTGACTAAAAGTTTTCGTGAAAACTGTCTGAAATAAATAGCTGAATTCAATTAAGTTTATAACATTAGATTATTGTCACTACAGTGCATGACTTTTAAGAAAAGAAAAATAATTGCAATTTTACAACAAAGTAAAGGCTCAAACAACCTGAATATTTTATTGTTAAATATTATATAGATTTATTTCCCAAGTTTTATAAAATCGCTAAAAATTTTGAGGAAGACATTTTCTTTTGAAGTGTGGGGTTAAACACCCTGTAATGACTAAATACTAAATTACTGAAGCATAAATTACCCAAGGTTTTGGCCCAGCACTCTCGATGGAAGAATATCGTTCAAACATCTGGCGTCCTACTGTTTCATATATGGTCTGTTTTTTGTAATTTAACTGTCTCGTGTAGCTGACACAAAATTTGAACCAGCTACTGCTGACGCTTCCTCAGAATCTCTTTGGCAGCCTCAATATCTTTCTTCATCTTTGGCATTTCTTCTCTCATAGTGTCAGCTTCCTCTTTTTCAGCTACATCTTCCGATATCTTTTCCAATGTAACATCCTTTTCGTTAGAAGCCATTCGAAATTATATAAAAGATTTCAATCTCAATTTCGAATTTGCTCCAGGAATCTAACGTATCTTCAATATTCTCGAACCACAGCTTCGCAGTTTCGCCCATAAAGAATTAGACATTAGCCAGTCTCATACTAACGTCTAATATTTATCAAACAATTTAGTGTCCATTAATTCTCCTGTTATGAAGTACTAGCTAACTCAACTCCAGCAATAGAACACAGTCTTCGGATATCCTCTCTGACTATGTACCCAGTGTCTTCCAGCTGTTTCTGCCTAATCTTCACAAATAAGTCAATTGTGCATCCAGTGTTTACAGCAACTGATTATTCTTCCTCAGAATCTCTTGGCAGCCTCAATATCTTTCTTCATCTTTGGCATTTCCTCTCCCACAGTGTCAACTTCCTCTATTCAGTCCCTTCAACCTCCCCTGTTCCGAGAGCCTGGTGGGGAACATGGGGTCTACCGCACTATGAGCAACGTTATAACGTTACAGCACTGTTCCCTTCCCAGCAACGGGCCGTAGTTGTAGCATCTTACCGGTGTACATTGTTCTCGGATGGCGTGGGACTGCCATCCGATTTTGACCTTTTTTTATTTTAGAGATCTTCGGAACGACTCGGGGTTGACCTCGAGGGTCAGATGTTCTACCCCTTTTTTCCTTCCCCGCTTCCGGTGAAGTGTCTTTAGGTTACCATTGGGGAGACCGAGCGCAGCATGGATGAGATCCAGCTGTTCCCCTTGTTGATCGGTACTAACGGCATCCAGATCGTACACCGTGATCTGGGGTTGCCGTCTCTTGGGTCTCACGACCCTGCACATTTCAAGTATGTCGGGGTTATTACGCAGAGCGTCTTTTACCCAGTCAAGATGGTCCTTTTTGATGACCTCAAGGGCCATGCCGTAGCCTTTTAAGAACTTGGTGCTGTGCACCCTGGCTTGTGGGTTATTTTTTAGGTTTGAGTAGAGGAATTTTTTAAGTCCTGCTCCTGTTTTGAACCCGGCTCCCTTAAGGGGGTAGCACTCGATAGCGGGCTTGGCTTTTGGTTGTGCGGCAAATTCCGGTAACATCCCGGCGTTTGCGGTTGTTGTAATCGGTCTTTGCTTTTTCCCCGTTTGATTGGGTTTGGCCGCGACCAAACAACACTCGCCACCAACTGTGCCAAGGTTCGGTCATTCGACTCGGGTTTAGGGGGACACGTTGTACCCGCTTCGGTTGGATTGACTCGGGTTCTGGTCGCCGCGAACTCCACTTCAAGCCGGCCCCACAGGGGGCTCACATCTTGTGAGTACGGGCTTGGCAACCCCGAGGTACCCTAACTGGGCCTTTCCTTAGCTTTTTTCGTTCTTTCCTTTTTGCGACGGCCCAAATTATGTATAATTTTAGTTAATTGTTTTGTTGATACGTTTCGTAATTCCTCATTTCGTTAAATGGATTTTTTACTTTCCATTTGGTTTCCTTTTGCGTTGGTTCATTTTTTGATATTCTTATTTTCTATAGGCAGGATTTCGTGTTAACCCTTCTTAAGTTTGTTGTGTATTATTTACAGTGTCACATTATTTGACCCGCATGTTTGCCGTGTGCGGCGACTTGTATTGGGGGAAAGTGGAGTCCTGGGGTTCCTGCGGCGCCCCATATCAGGACGGGGTTTAGTTTCCTGGGGGCGCTGTTGCGTGCCCTTTGGTCCATGCTTCTCCGTAGACGAGCGGCCGGAGTGAGCCCGCTTCCGGTCAATCGGCTTGCCTAATGACACTGCAGTCCGGTACCACAATAGTCTATTGTGGTGCCGGACTTCACTGGAATTTGGAATTTAAGGGTTAGTGCTGCAGTTAAGGAGTGCCCTGGGTGAACTGGCGGATCACGCTCCGAAGCTGTAGCATTATACCACGGTGGTACCTTAAGGTGTGTGCCGAGGCTGGGGTTCTTTTTGGTTTTGTGCTTTATGTTTATTTTTCCCAGAGCCGGTAACTGCCTTCCCGTGTGGGGCCCCATGGTGGGTGCGGGGCCACCGTGATGAACACCTTTCCTTTTATGGATTTCAACGATAGTGCCCTGGTGACGGCCTTAAACCCACCAAACCCCAAAAATGTTCCACATAAATATATTGGAGAAGCAGTACCTTTGTTTGTGATCATACATCTTGCTAACGGTCAGTTTCAAAATATGTCACCATTCCTTATCGATAAATATATACGCAATGCAGCTGGTTCAGTTAAAAGTATAAAAAAGCAAAAATCCGGAGACTTGCTAGTAGAAGCAGAAAATGAAAAACAAGCTAAATCCCTACTGAATATTAAACGTTTTGGAGACTATGAAGTTGAAGCCTATGGGCACAATAGCCTTAATTTTACCAAATGAGTTATTTCAAATCAAGAACTAAGAATGGTGACCGATGAAGAATTTGTAAGTGAACTAAAAAGCCAAAAAGTAATAGAAGCTAAACGTATTATGATCTCGCGTGATAACCAATCTATGCCCACTAACCATGTAATTCTGACCTTTGACACCCCTGTTCTACCTACATTCATAACAGCCGGATACCTTAAATGTAATGTAAGACCCTTTGTGCCAAACCCTCTGCGCTGCTTTCGGTGTCAGATGTTTGGCCACTCCAAAACTAATTGCCGTTCGAAAGTTCCAATCTGTGCCAAGTGTCCCGAACCAGACCATGACATCTATACTTGTTCAAAACCTGAATGTTGTGCAAACTGTAAAGAAAACCACACAGCATACTCTAAACGTTGCCCTAAATACATATTTGAAAAAGAGGTCCAAGCTGTTAAAACAAATCAAAACATATCTTTCCCGGAAGCAAGAAAAATAGTTCAAAACCGTTCCCCACGACCTAACACTTCATACGCATCTGTAGCCGCATCTGCATCTGTAGTTGCACCTGTAGTTAAATCTTGTGCATCAGTCGAGACGCAAACAGAAGACATCAGAACAGTGACGACGCAAACTAATAGCAAAATCCAAGGACCAATACAAGTAATAGTTCCCACAATAGACAAAGTTAAACAGAAATCTCCTTCTGTAAATCAAATTAAAATACCATCTGTATTTCAATCTAATTCGAGTAATACGTTAGTTAACCCAAAGCCTTCCACTTCTGCCGTTCCCAAAGGACGTGCACAAAGTGCTAAGGAAATATTTAAAAACAAAACTCAGCCACACAATCAAAGACCTGTTTCCCAAAAAACAAAAAAAAACTGCTTCAAAAGCAAAGCAAGATACTTCGGTAAAAAAAACAAAAACTATTTGAAAAAGTAAAAACTCTGAAAACACCTCATGTTGTCAGTGAAGAGAGTGGATCAGAATCATCAGAGAGCGGGGAGATGGAGGTAGAAAAGGGCATGGAGTCTCCCACCCATCTTCTGCCCAAATCAAAGTTTTTTACTACACCCCCATTATTCTTTGACAAGTAAAAAAAATAAATAAAGACTGCATTTTTTATTAGCTTAAAGGTTACAAAATAGAGAAATAATGGCCATTAATATTATATCCTGGAACTGTCATGGCTATCGAGGTCATATTGACGATGTCAAAGCTTTAATTAACACATATCAACCTGTTTGTATTGCGCTACAAGAGACCTACTTAAAACCAGCTATAGAAACAAAAATTAACCAATATACATTTACAAGGAAAGACAATATACAGAACACGAGGGCAGTGGGCGGAGTTGCATTAACGCACTCTCGCTCTTTCCCCACTCGTCCTGTAACACCCCTCAGGGGGCTCACATCTTGTGAGTACGGGCTTGGCAACCCCGAGGTACCCTAGCTGGGCCTTAGCTTTTTTCGTTCTTTCCTTTTTAGTTAAGGCCCTACCATGTGCACGATTTTTAGTTGTTGTATTTTGTTATAACATTCATTTATTCCTTTGTTTATGATTGTTGGGTTTTCCTTATTTATCTTTCACTATTGTTTCGTGGGTTCAATTTATTTGTTTCACTTATTGTATTAATTCTGACAGTTTATATTGGTTTCTGTCAGATTATCTGACCTGCACGTTTGCCGTGTGCGGTAACTCGTATCGTAGGAAAGTGGAGTCCTGGGGATCCTGCGACGTCTCGTTTTAGGACGGGGTTTTGTTTCCTAGAGACGTCGTTGCGTTCCCTTTGGTCCATGCTTCGACGTAAACGAGAGGCCAGGAGTGAGCCCGCTTTTGGTCAACCGGCTCGCCTAATATCACTGTGGTTCAGTACGCCATGTGAATTTCTCCCCTGGCGTGCTGGACACCACTGTTATTTGGCATTTAAGGGCTAGTACTGCAGCTAGGAGTGCCCTTGTGGATCCACACTTCGAAACTGTAGCACTATACCCCGGTTTTACCCCCGTGGCAGTGTGGCACTGCCTCCCCTTGTAGGGCTCGGTGGTGGGCGGGGCTGAACCGGGATGAACACCTAAACTCATATGGATCCCCCAAACCATGCCCTGCCGGAGGCTTTGTATCCGGCGACCCCATCCAGTACTACGAATTCTGACAATACATCAACAACAAATCTAAATGCAAAATTTTTGATCATTACTTCCCCTGAACACATTCTAGGTACCATGTCCCCATTTTACATTCAAAAAGGTCTACAAGGAATCTGCGGAAACCCAAAATCAGTAAAAAAACTAAAATCCGGAGATTATTTAATTGAAACCATTTCTGCCAACCAATCCAAATCCCTTCTTTCTGCAACGAAAATGGGATATATAAACATAACAGTCTCACCTCACAATAGCTTAAATTCATGCAAAGGTGTAATCTCAGAATCTGACCTCTTGGCTGTTCCTGAGAAGGAGATCGAAACCGAGCTCTCATCTCAAGGAGTAACCAACGTCCATAGAATCACTATAAAAAGAGACGACACCATTATTCAAACCAAACACCTTATACTTACCTTTAATAGCCCTGATCTACCTGCAAATATTAAAGCTGGGTATCTCAACTGCCCAGTCCGACCCTACATTCCGAATCCTTTGCGCTGCTTTAAGTGTCAAAGGTTCGGTCATTCAATAAAAACATGCAGAGGAGTAGAGACTTGCTCAAGATGCTCTAACATTGGCCATTCTTTCGAGAACTGTATCCTTCCATTGAAATGTTTAAACTGCGAAGGTGCACATTCTGCAAATTCTCGCATGTGCCCCAAATGGAAGGAGGAGAAAGAAATCCAGGTTGTGAGAACAACCCAGAAACTTTCATACCTGGACGCCAAAAAGCAAGTCTCCATCACTCTACCCAAACCAAATATATCCTATGCAGCTGCAACTAAAAAAACAACTACCTCTATCGCAATACAATGCGAAATAACAATAGATCAACCTTCAACAAGTAATAGTAGCCCAACTAAAACTAATATTCCATCCAAACCACTATTTTCAAAAGGGACAATAACTTCAAACATCAATAAAGGACAAGAAATAGTATCTCCTCTGACTGCTCTAAATAAATCTTTGAAAACCAAAAAGGAACTATCCGAAACAACCAATAGTAAAAAACCAAAAAAAACCAGAACCTCAATATCACATAATATCCCGTCGGATTCCTCCGACGCTGCCGAAATGGATGTCGAGCCTGGTTTGGAGGCTCCAAGCAATCTGCTTCCTAAAACCAAACCTCAGAAGTAGCCCTCGACACCAATAACATTCCCATAATGGCCTGTGTCTTTTCGTGGAATTGCCGCGGATTTCACCAAAACTCGGTTGACGTAAAACATATTGTTGACGAATATCATCCAATCTGCTTTTGTCTACAAGAAACTCTGCTCAAACCAACTCAGAGCTATCTTGTTAAGGGTTATAATCCCCTTAGAAAGGATTGCATTAGCGGAGATAGAGCCAGTGGTGGAGTTGCTATATTTATATCTAATAGCGCTCCCTTCACCCCACTGAGTCTCACAACTAAACTGCAAGCTATCGCAGTGAGAGTCACTGTTGTAAAAAATCTTATTACAGTGTGCTCTGTTTATCTACCGCCAAATGATATAATTCTACAAGCAGATTTAGACAGGTTATGCGATCAGCTTCCAGCTCCTTATATATTATGTGGCGATTTTAATGGGCACAATCCTCTTTGGGGAAGCCCAGACACAAATCGTCGTGGAAGTCAAATTGAGAAATTGATACACGATCAAAATCTATGTGTACTCAATAATGGGCAACCAACATACTTCCACGCCCCATCGAGGACTTTCCATTCCATTGATCTTGTTCTTTGTTCACCGTCTCTGTTTTCTCCCCTGATGTTTCAAGTGGGAAATGATCCGTATCATAGCGATCATTTCCCCTTGTTTGTTAAATTTCCAGGGAGTGCTTCAATCCCTGTATCTCGCCTACCTCGATTTAAATTTGAGGCGGCGAATTGGGATCTGTTTGCATCAATTGCTGATTTGTCAGATGAGGTGGTGCATCAAGAAGACATCGATCAATGTGTAGAATCTGTCACTAATGTTATAATGGATGCTGCTCGCATATCTATTCCTGTATCGTCAAAATTACCAAAGCTACCGAAACCGTGGTGGAATCAAGCCTGCAAAATTGCCCACAAGAAAAGAAAAAAGGCCTGGGATACATTTCGGCGGTATCCCACAATCGAAAACTTAATTAAGTTTAAATATGCAAAAGCCACTGCGCGCCGTATACGTCGTGGGTGGGAATAGGATTGCAGTAGTAGACGAAGTGAGATTTCTAGGTGTTATTTTTGACAAGAAGCTTACATTTCTGCCGCACATTAAGGACTTGCGGGTGTCATGCATGAAAAAGCTCAATTTGTTGAAAGTTCTTTCTAATACATTTTGGGGAGCAGAGCGATTCACTATGCTGAATGTCTATCGAGCTGTAATTCGCTCCAGATTGGACTATGGCTGTGCTGTTTACGGTTCAGCTCGTCCATCTGTTTTGCGTAAGCTCGATACGATTCATCATTCGGCACTAAGAATCTGCTCTGGAGCTTTTCGCACATCACCCGTCGATAGCCTCTATGTTGTGTGCAATGAATTACCATTAGCCTCCACACGCAATTTGTTGTCTCTGCGTTCATCTGGGCGACCAACTGACTGACAACAGTCGTGGTATTCTCTTTTAACGCTTCAATTACTCTAATGGTATTATCAGCGGCTATTTTAGCCGCAGCTTCATTCTGCTTAACTATATACTCATTATTGATTGTCATCCGTTCAGTGAGGTTGGCTAAGGCAACCGAAAAAACCTCTTCGCTCTGATTGGCTGGCGGAGAAGGCCTGCTCTCTGATTGGAGGGCTACATTATCAAGTGGGATAGTACTTAAGTCATCTCGGCGCTGCGAAACAGCATTTGCGTAACTGACGCCTTGACGCACGGTGGACCAGGGAGGTTGCTCCCTATTCCTTTGCGGAAAGTTTCTAAATTCGGGAAATTTGGTGCAGCCCCGAAATGAGGAGACGTGTGGCTCGCCACAGTTCGCACATTTCGGTTCATCTCCTGCTTCTTTAGTCTTACTACAGCTGCTAGTGGAGTGTTCCCCACTGCACTTACAACATTTGGGTTTTGCTCTGCAAACCCGACTATGGTGCCCAAACCCTTGGCAATTGTAACATTGATTTGATCTTCGTGGTTTTACATATTTTTGAACTTCAACCATGGTTAAGCGAATAGTGCTAATACCATAAATCCTAGCAACATCAGGGCCGGGGGGCATTTCAAGCATGAAAATGGGCAGGGGGGCTTTGTCACGGAAGCTTTTTAGTTGTACAATACTATTAATAGTGAAATTCATTTCGGCCAGTTCAGACCTAATATCATCAGGGTTGGTGTCTCTATTTAGTCCTTTTATGACTACCTTAATTGGTCTCTCCCTTATGGGAGTAATGACATAGTAAGCGAGGCCCTTGCCGTCGAGAAAACTCGTAACGGCACGGTGTTCATTTGCTGTTTTGCACAATACTTTAAAGTATTCGTTACTATCTTTAAATCTTACTCCTGGCACAACAACCTCAGTTAACTCCTTTTTTAAATCGTACTGATTTTCCGTTATTTTAACCATAACTGGTTCCACTCTGTGAACCACGGTGTTAGCATCCGTGATCACGCTAGTTTCATTATCAGCATTATCAATGACAATATCCCCTTCTCCCTCGTCCGAGGCAGATAGGGGCCCAAACCTGTTGTCCGAGCTGGTGGACGGTTGGGATGTGCATTCATTTGATACAATCAATTTCTTATTGTTAGGCACTGTGAGGTGCTTTGGTGGATAGGTGAATTTATCTGTTTCAATATCACGGCCTCGTTTAAGGCCTTTTTTGCTCATGGCAGTGTTGTTGTTAGTGGGGGGGGGGGGGGGGAAATACGGTTATGATAAATACAATCCTCAATTGAACATGTAAGCAAATCCAACTCACCCTTTGTTTGATCCAATTTTGTAGTATCCCTGACCGCCATTGGGTTGATCTTAATCGTCTCGGCCCAGAACTCATCCTGCGTTCGAATCATCAGTTCTAGCAGTCGTATGCTAGAGCACACTTCCTCAGGTGATTTAGTCGGGTCTGTCTCCATATTCATGCCTCCAGAGTCACCAAGAGAAACCATTATGAGAATGATCTCTCACCACGCAGTATGGCGGCTAGTCCGCGATCTGTCACAGATCAGCAAAATGATAAAAATATCAGATCGCACGTCATATACTGGGGTATGCCACAAAAACCTAAAAAATAAATGTGACCCTCGTGTCACGTCCGCGGGCCGAACCTCCGGCCTGCGCTAGTTGGCGAATTTCTTCAATAGTAGGAGCAAAAATCAGTACGTCCTCTCGGCGTGCGAGCATAAGCCAGAATCGTGGTGTGTGGTGTGGTGTTACCCGGTGAGGTTGAGTGGTGACCAATCCGTGTGACCAATAGACTAGGTGGGGGAGAAGGGGGGAGGGAGAGCGCCAGACGCCAGAAAAAAAATGGAGATGAGGTGAAGGGTTTTTTGTCCTGTTTTGTAGTCTCATATACAGAGCCGCCCTTAGCAGATCCGAGGCCCTGTGCAAAGAAAGCCACGGAGCCCCTTTAACCAGATTTCAAGAATTTTTTTTATAGCAGGACCAGTTTTGCACCATTCTTACATGAAAATAGCGCATAAGTTGATGAAAAAAGCACATTGTATAAATTATCTGTAGCAATGGGAGAATTTTTTTTTTGCTTTTAAATTAATTTTTTAATAGTTATCTAATATATATATTTTTAGTTAAAAATCCTTAACAAAGCATTCTAATTTAAATAAAATTAAATTACGCATAAAAAAAACAGTCAGAAAAGGAAATAAGTCAGAGCAAGTGTGTCATTACAGCAGATTGTATTGATAGGGATTGGTCGCCAAAACAAGAAAGATAAACAAGCTGATTCGTCTAACACAACGTCCTCCTCACCCACGCCCCTTATGTGTTTTGCTTTATATCATGATTTTATACGCATAAGCGCATTATTTCCTATAAAACGAAGCCAAATCTATGTAAATTGTGCTATTCATCACTTGTCGAAATGGACACCATATCATGATGTTTCAATCCTGATTTCTCATGTAAATGATTTAAAGAGGTTTCACGTTAAAAACCGATTTTATAATTGTTTTTAAAGAAATTGTTTAATGTCAACGCGGGCACAATATAAAGCGCGGGGCTCTGTGCGGAGGCATCTGTGGCACACCCCTAAAGGCGACCCTGCTCATATAAATGTGTTTGTTGAAAGTGGAGATGCACCCAGGAATAGATTATTGTAGTTTTTAAAAGTTGCTGGTTTGGTACATGTTGAATTATAATAATAATATAATAATAAAAAGAAAATTTAGATAGAATTGAAGATAATTTATTTTAATGAGGGGGGGGGGGAGCGTCCGGCCTATAACCTGAAAGGGGTGGGGGGGTGGAAATACGGAGAACCAAACTCCCTGGACCCCTGCTCAGGGCCCGATTAAGACATTGAAGCAAGGGAAGCCTGCCTTTAAATGGGGGCCCAATGGCTGTCAAATAGACCCTGGAACATCAAATCGAGCTTTTACATGCACTCAAATCCTTGCCCCTGAATACCATTAAAACGAAACACATTATAAATTATATAAAAAAATTACTAATAATTTATGAATATTCCTAATATTTTGTATGTTTTTGATTTTTCCCCCCATATTCGAACAAATGTAACACAAGGGTCAAATTTTTTTTTTTGCTAAAATTAATATTGCCACTTTATTAAGGTAAATTTAGTAGCAAACTATGTTAGGGCTGTTAAATATTTATATAAAATGTATGATTTGGGGGCCCCTCAAAAATGTGAAGTGTAAGCCGGGGCTTCCCGGGCCTATTCGGTAATCAGGCTCCGCCCCTGCAATTGGGAGAGAGGAAAGGGGTTCTAAAATGACCGCGCTTTTAGCGACTGATCTTTGACGTCTCCCAACGACAAGGGGTTCCAAAATAGTCTCCTTCAATTATTATAGACAGACGGGATAGTGTACACGTTTCGGCCATTTACTGTCTTTTCCCAATCCAACGGTCCTATTCTAAGAAAATTATTCCTTCTTTCAACCTATAAACACTTGTCAAAAGAATGCAGTGGAGGCCGGGCCGGACGGCCTCCTTTACTTTCTCATATCTCGACACTTTTGGAACTGGCTTCGTGTCACCTCAGCGGCCGCACTCCGCAGCCCCATAAATCAGAGCTGGAACGGAGTTTTAAATGAAGCAATAATTTGGCTTTTCTTAGAGATATCATGGCCTCCAGTTTTCAAATTTTATATGTTATTGAAAAAAAACGGCGTTGACCTTTAATAAATTATTTAAAAAATATTTTTTTTCAAGAAATCACCCGGCCACTTTTTAAAAATATTAACCGGTCACCCGGGAAAATTCCAGGTCAACCCTATGGCCAGTCCGCCACTGGCGAAAAATCATGGAATTTCCTCCACTGCTCCAGGAGATATTATCCGATCTTTACGATTTTCCTCTCATTAGATAGAGCTGATTTTTCTGAGTCGTTTATTTTAGAAATGGAACCCAGTTGCAATTCGTAAATTAACGTAAAAACAAATAAAATCACTTTCTTTATCAGAGCAAAAAGCAAACGCAACCTCTTACGATAAAACCTCGCACGTTCTCCTCTTCCCAAGATAAAACTTTCCCACGTCCTCGTTTCGATGGGAAGCGCCATCCATCAGATGGATTCAGTTGCAACTCGCAGACACCTACCAAATTCACCTACCAACTGTAGCACTTTACCCCTGTGGCAGTATGGCGCTGCCTCCCCTTGTAGGGCTCGGTGGTGGGCGGGGCTGAACCGGGATGAACACCTGAACCCCATATGGAACCCCCAAATCGTGCCCTGCCGGAGGCCTTGTTTCCGGCGACCCCATCAAGTGCAACGATTACAACAAACATGAATGATCAATCCTTTGCTTTGTACCCTAAATTCCACATAGTTAGTCCCCTCAGGGGGCTCACATCTTGTGAGTACGGGCTTGGCAACCCCGAGGTACCCTAGCTGGGCCTTAGCTTTTTTCGTTCTTTCCTTTTCAGCGAAGGCCCTACCAAGTGCACGATTTTTCGTTTTTATATTTTGTTCACGCGTTCATTTTCTCCTCTGTTTATGATTGTTGGGTTTCCTTATTTACATTTAAGTATTGTTTCTTGGATTCAATTTAGTTGTTTCACTTATTGTATTAATTCCCATTAAATTTGGTTTTTGTCAGGTTATCTGACCTGCACGTTTGCCGTGTGCGGTAACTCGTATCGTAGGAAAGTGGAGTCCTGGGGATCCTGCGACGTCTCGTTTCAGGACGGGGTTTAGTTCCTAGAGACGTCGTTGCGTTCCCTTTGGTCCATGCTTCAACGTAAACGAGAGGCCAGGAGTGAGCCCGCTTTTGGTCAACCGGCTCGCCTAATATCACTGTGGTTCAGTACGTCAGCGATTTTCTCCCCTGGCGTGCTGGACACCACTGTTATTTGGCATTTAAGGGCTAGTACTGCAGCTAGGAGTGCCCTCGTGGATCCACACCCCGAAACTGTAGCACTATACCCCAGTTTTACCCCCGTGGCAGTGTGGCACTGCCTCCCCTTGTAGGGCTTGGTGGTGGGCGGGGCTGAACCGGGATGAACACCTAAACTCATATGGATCCTAAAACCCATGCCCTGCCGGAGGCTTTATATCCGGCGACCCCATCCAGTGAAACTAATATAACTAATGCTAATGACAATCTATCTAAAACATTACAAAATCCTAAATTTTTAATGATAACCTCCCCTGACCATATTCTCGGTACCATGTCTCCATTCTTTATTCAGAAAGGTTTACAAGGCATCTGTGGAAATCCTAAATCTGTTAAGAAACTTAAATCTGGCGACTATTTAATCGAAACAACATCAGCAAATCAAACCAAAAACTTACTCTCAGCTACTAAGATGGGAAACTTAACCATCTCCGTATCACCTCACAATAGTTTAAATTCTTCTAGAGGTGTCATCTCAGAATCTGATCTCCTGACTGTTCCTGAAAAGGAAATTGAAGCCGAGCTTTCATCGCAAGGTGTGACTAACGTCCACCGGATCACGATGAAAAGAGATGACGCCATTATTCAAACCAAGCATTTAATTCTTACCTTTAACACCCCTGATCTACCAACAAATATTAAAGCTGGGTATCTTAATTGCCCAGTCCGACCCTATATACCGAATCCTTTGCGTTGTTTTAAGTGTCAAAGGTTCGGTCATTCTATAAACACATGCAGAGGAGTAGAGACTTGCTCGAGATGCTCCAATGTTGGCCATTCCTTCCAAAACTGTACCCTTCCACTCAAATGTGATCATTTCCCCTTGTTTATTACTTTTCCGGGGAATGCAACAGCCCCTGTATCTCGCCTGCCTCGGTTTAATACGAGGCCGCGAATTGGGATCTGTTTGCATCTATTGCTGATTTGTCAGACGAGATGGTGAATCAAGAAGACATTGATCAATGTGTAGAATCTGTCACTACAGTTATAATGGATGCTGCTTGCATATCTGTACCGGTATCATCAAAATTACCAAAGTTACCGAAACCGTGGTGGAATCAAGCCTGCAAAATAGCCCACAAGAAAAGAAAAAAGGCCTGGGATCTGTTTCGTAGATATCCCACATCCGAAAATTTGACCAAGTTCAAATTTGCAAAAGCCAATGCGCGACGAATACGTCGTCAAAGCCAAAGAGAATCGTGGCAACAGTATGTCTCTGGCATAACATCTGCCATTTCCTCAAAGCAATTATGGAACAGAGTTCGGAAAGCCATGGGATTATACTCCACACATTCCATCTCGCTCGTGGAAGAAAATGGCCAGTTGATTTCTGACACGGTAGAGATCGCAAATTCTATTGCGGGATCATTTTCTGCCGTGTCAAGTTCTAACACATATCCTGGCAATTTTCAGCGCATAAAACAACGCGCAGAATCCCATGCTATTAATTTTTCTCCTGATAGAGATACCGAACTTGCTTATAATTGTCGTTTTACGGAAAGAGAGTTGACGCGATGCCTTCAGAAGACCAGGATGACAGCACCGGGTCCTGATGGCATTACTTACACTTTGCTAAAACATCTATCTTGTCACTCTCTGAGTAATTTATTGCGACTTTATAATCGCATATGGGAAGAACATGCTTTTCCTTTGGCTTGGCGACGTGCCATAGTTATTCCTTTTCCCAAACCTGGAAAAGATCCTAAAGATCCGAATAACTATAGGCCTATTGCACTGACCAGCTGTCTTTGTAAACTTTTAGAAAAGATGGTCAATTCTCGCCTTGTTCACGTCTTAGAGACGACCGATGCTCTAACACCATTTCAAAGCGGGTTTAGGGTCGGCCGCTCTACGGTAGATAACATCCTGTACCTCGAAACCCAAATACGCCATGCCTTTCTGCGCCGAAACCATCTCGTGGCTATTTTCTTCGATATGGAGAAAGCGTACGATCGGACATGGCGATATGGTATACTTAAAGATCTGTACTCTCTTGGATTTCGAGGACATCTACCGATGTTTATTAAGAACTTTTTGACATTGCGAGAATTCAGCGTCCGCATTGGTACTGCGTTTTCGGATTCTTTTATACAAGAAGAGGGTGTTCCTCAGGGTAGCGTGCTTAGCGTGACTCTATTCGCTATTAAGATCAACGATATCCTGAATCAGTTGCCTCCTTCTGTCCAGGGCAATTTATATGTGGATGACCTGAGCATTTTTTGCCAGGGAAAAGACATGCGATTTGTCGAGCGACAACTGCAAACGACAGTTTCACGTTTGACCAAGTGGAGCGCAGATAATGGTTTCAACTTCTCTGTTCAAAAGACCTCTTGTGTACACTTTTGCCGTCTGCGAAATCTGCATCCTGACCCAGACATTTTTCTGGGTGGTAATAGGATTGCAGTCGTAGACGAGGTAAGGTTTCTAGGAGTTATTTTCGACAAGAAGCTGACATTTTTGCCTCACATTAAGGACTTGCGGGTGTCGTGCATGAAAAAGCTCAATCTATTAAAAGTACTATCTAATACATTTTGGGGAGCAGAGCGATTCAGTATGCTGAATATCTATCGAGCTGTAATTCGCTCCAGATTGGACTATGGCTGTGCTGTTTATGGTTCAGCTCGTCCATCTGTGCTGCGTAAGCTCGATACGATACATCATTCAGCACTAAGAATCTGCTCTGGAGCTTTTCGCACATCACCCGTCGAAAGCCTCTATGTTGTGTGTAATGAATTGCCATTAGCCTCCACTCGTAGTCTGTTGTCTCTGCGACTTTATTATCGCATTTTGTCGCATCCAGATCATCCGTTACAAAATTTACTCTTGGACAGATCTAAGGATGTACTTTTCAGGAATCGCCCGTCCTGCATACCATCCTTTGGACTGCGAATAAGAGATACCCTGAGTGGCACTCCTCTCTGTTCTATGGAAGTTGCCGAACGCCCTCTTTTTGACAATATACCCTGGCTGACTAATAATATTTCAATCCTTCATTTGTTCGCTGAACATAATAAATCAAATACTAGCCATATTGTTTATAATCAAATTTTTAATGAACATCGTCATAATTTTAATAGTTACACAGCCGTATATACAGATGGATCTAAATCCAGCGATCACGTGGGCTGCGCATTTGTATGCGAATCAAATACATTTAATTACTCATTATCATCTTTCATTTCCGTTTTTACTTCTGAATTTTTAGCAATTTATAAAGCCCTCAAATTTATTTCTCATCAGAGTGTTGGCAATTTTATTGTTTATACCGATTCCAAGAGTATATTGGAATCTGTCTCATCGGATACTTTTAACCACCCTCTTGCTTCTGATGTTTTAAATATTTATGACAAGCTTATCCGACGGGGCTATGGCGTCATACTTTGCTGGATTCCTGGGCATGTTGGCATAACTGGCAATGAACTGGCAGATCAAGCTGCCAAAAATGCCACATCCCAGCTCAATATCCGAATCCCTTATGACGACCTTCGCAATGTTCTGCGGGACCTTGTGCGGAACGAGTGGAGTGATGACTGGAAGTTACAAGCTAGTAATAAACTAGCCTCTGTATTTCCTACAGTCACGCTCCTACCGTCTTTGTCATCTCGACGGCTTGATGTCTTGCTAACTCGTCTCCGCATAGGACATTCAAGAGCTACCCACAGGCATTTATTATTAAATGAAACCACCCCACCTTGTCATCATTGCCAACATCCTCTGACCATTTATCATATTTTAACTTCTTGTCCTCGTCTTCGAATTTTATATAATCGCTTTTTTAATACTTCATCGCCCCATTTGTCGTATTTATTGAATCATCCACATCATTCATCACTATTTATCTTTTTAAACTACACGGGATTTTTACCTCTTCTTTGAATTTAATTTCTGTTTATATGTATTTCTTTTAGAATTTTAATTGGTTGAAATTACCTTGTGTTTGGCGCAGCTTGGCCATCTTTGGCTATTGTGCCAATAAACTCCAAATAACCAACCAACCATCCACTCAAATGCACAAACTGCGAGGGTGAGCATTCTGCCAACTCTCGTATTTGCCCAAAGTGGAAGGAAGAAAAAGAGATTCAGGTTGTGAGAACAACTCAAAAACTCTCTTATTTCGATGCCAAAAAGCAAGTCTCCATCTCTCTACCTAAGCCTAATCTATCATATGCAGCTGCCACAAAAAAAATCCACCTCCTCTATCGCAATACAATGCGAAATTTCAATAGATCAGCCGTCAACAAGCAATAGTCGTCAGATTACTACTAAAACTCCACCCACTCCTCTTTTTTCCAAAGGCACAATAACTACAAATAACAAAAGTAAAGCTGTTGAAGTTGTATCTCCTTTAACAGCTCTCAATAAATCTCTAAAAAATAAAAAAGAACAAGCTGAAAACGCCAATAGTAAAAAAACCGAGAACCCCCATCCCCCACAATATCCCTTCAGACTCCTCGGATGCTGCTGATATGGAAGTGGAGCCTGGTATGGAGACGCCAGGTAATCTCGCTCCAAAACCAATAAAGCAGCCCTCAAACCCCATAACCTTCCCATAATGGCCTGTGTCTTTTTGTGGAATTGTCGCGGTTTTCACCAGAATTCGGTAGACGTTAAAAATATTATTGATGAATACCATCCAATCTGCTTTTGTCTCCAAGAAACTCTGCTCAAACCAACTCAGAGTTCTCTTGTTAAGGGTTATACTCCCTTGAGAAAGGATTACGTTAGCGGAGATAGAGCCAGTGGTGGAGTTGCTATTTTTATATCTAATAGCGCTCCCTTCACCCCACTGAGTCTCAACACAAATCTGCAAGCTATCGCAGTTAGAGTCACTGTAAAATCTCTCATTACAGTGTGCTCAATTTATCTACCGCCTAATGATATTATCCATCAAGCAGATTTAGACAGGTTATGCGACCAGCTGCCAGCTCCTTATATCTTATGTGGCGATTTTAATGGGCACAATCCTCTTTGGGGAAGCCCAGACACAAATCGTCGTGGAAGTCAAATTGAGAAATTAATACACGATCAAAATCTATGTGTACTCAATAATGGGCAACCAACATACTTCCACGCCCCATCGAGGACCTTCCATGCCATTGATCTTGTCCTGTGTTCACCCTCTCTGTTTTCTCCCCTGACGTTTCATGTGGGAAATGATCCATTTCATAGCGATCATTTCCCCTTGTTTGTTACATTTCCGGGGAGTGCTGCAGCCCATGTATCTCGCCCGCCTCGATTTAAATTTGAGGCGGCGAATTGGGATTTGTTTGCGTCAATTGCTGATTTGTCAGACGAGGTGGTGAATCAAGATGACATTGATCAATGTGTAGAATCTGTCACTAATGTTATAATGGATGCTGCTCGTATATCTATACCTGTCTCATTAAAGTTACCGAAACCGTGGTGGAATCAAGCCTGTAAGATAGCCCACAAAAAGAGAAAAAAGGCCTGGGATAAATTTCGAAGGTATCCCACAACCGAAAATTTGACTCGGTTTAAATTTGCAAAAGCCAATGCGCGACGAATACATCGTCAGAGCCAAAGAGAATCATGGCAAAAGTATGTCTCTAGTATAACATCTGCCTTTTCTACAAAGCAATTATGGAACAAAGTTCGGAAAGCCATGGGATTATATTCCACTCATTCTATCTCGTTGGTGGAAGAAAATGGCCAGTTGGTTACTGACACGGTAGAAATCGCAAATTCTATTGCGAGAGCATTTTCTGCCGTGTCCAGTTCTACCACATATCCTGGCAATTTTCAGCGCATCAAACACCGCGCGGAATCCCATGATATTAATTTTTCTCCCGATAGAGATGCCGAACTTGACTATAATTGTAGTTTTACTGAAAGGGAGTTGACGCGATGCCTTCAGAAGACTCGGATGACAGCACCGGGTCCTGATGGCATCACTTACAGTATGCTAAAACATCTGTCTAGTCACTCTCTGAGGAATTTATTGCGCCTTTATAATCGCATATGGCAAGAACATGCTTTTCCTCTGTCTTGGCGACGGGCCATAGTTATTCCTTTTCCTAAACCTGGAAAAGATTCTAAAGATCCAAATAACTATCGGCCAATTGCACTTACCAGCTGCCTGTGCAAGCTTTTGGAAAAAATGGTTAATTCTCGCCTTGTACATATGTTAGAGACTACCAAAGCTCTAACGCCCTTTCAAAGGGGTTTTAGGGTCGGCCGCTCTACGGTAGATAATATCTTGTACCTCGAAACTCAAATACGCCATGCCTTTCTGCGCCGAAACCATCTCGTTGCTATATTCTTCGATATGGAGAAGGCGTACGATCGGACATGGCGATATGGTATTCTTAAAGATCTGTATTCCCTTGGGTTTCGAGGACATCTACCGATATTTATTAAGAACTTTTTGGCATCGCGAGAATTCAACGTCCGCATTGGCTCAGCATTTTCGGATACTTTTGTCCAAGAAGAGGGCGTTCCTCAGGGTAGCGTGCTCAGCGTGACTCTTTTCGCTATTAAGATCAACGATATCCTGAATCAGTTGGCTCCTTCTGTCCAGGGCAATTTATATGTGGATGACCTGAGCATTTTTTGCCAGGGAAAGGATATGCGATTTGTCGAGCGACAACTGCAAACAACCGTCTCAAGGTTGACCAAGTGGAGTGCAGAAAATGGTTTCAACTTCTCTGTTCAAAAAACATCCTGCGTACACTTTTGCCGTCTACGAAATCTGCATCCTGACCCAGACATTTTTCTGGGTGGTAATAGGATTGCAGTCGTAGACGAAGCAAGGTTTCTAGGAGTCATTTTTGACAAGAAGCTTACCTTTTTGCCTCACATTAAGCATTTGCGGGTGTCATGCATGAAAAAGCTCAATTTGTTAAAAGTTCTATCTAATACATTTTGGGGAGCAGAGCGATTCACTATGCTGAATATCTATCGAGCTGTAATTCGCTCCAGATTGGACTATGGCTGTGCTGTTTATGGTTCAGCCCGTCCATCTGTTCTGCGTAAGCTCGATACGATACATCATTCTGCACTAAGAATCTGCTCTGGAGCTTTTCGCACATCACCCGTCGAAAGCCTCTATGTTGTGTGCAATGAATTACCATTAACCTCCACACGCAGTTTGTTGTCTCTGCGACTTTATTATCGCAGTTTATCACATCCTTACCATCCTTTGCAAAATTGCCTTTTGGACAGCTCTCGAGATGTCCTTTTCAGGAATCGACCATCTTGTATTCCATATTTTGGGATGCGAATGAGAGAAACCCTGAGTGGCACTGCCCTTCATTCAATAGAAGTTGCGGAACGTCCTCTTTTTGATAATATTCCTTGGAAGTCTTCTAAATTATCTGTTTTGCATTTGTTTACTGGACATGACAAATCAAACACTAGTCCAATTGTATATATTCAAATTTTTAAAGATCACCGTCATCATTTTAATTCTCATACAGCCGTATACACGGATGGGTCGAAATCCGATAATCACGTCGGCTGTGCATTTGTATGTGGACCCGAGATTTTTAGCTATTCGTTGCCATCTTTCATTTCCGTTTTTACTTCTGAATTTTTAGCCCTGTATAAAGCCTTCAAATACATTTCGCATCAGGGTGTTGGCAATTTTATTGTTTATACTGACTCTAAGAGCATTTTAGAAAATTTGTCTTCGGATTCTTTTAATCACCCTCTAGCTTCCGATGTTTTAAAATTGTATAACAAGCTTATCCGATGGGGCTATGGCGTCATACTTTGCTGGATTCCTGGGCATGTTGGCATAACTGGCAATGAAGTGGCAGATCAAGCTGCCAAAAATGCCACATCCCAGCTTAATATCAGAATCCCGTATGACGACCTACGAAATGTTTTGCAGGATCTTGTGCGGAAGGACTGGAGCGATGGCTGGAGGTTACAGGTGGCTAATAAATTAGCCTCCGTATTTCCCAGCATCCCGTTCCTACCTTCCTTGTCATCCCGACGGTGTGATGTTTTATTGACCCGTCTCCGCATAGGTCATTCAAGAGCAACACATAGACACTTATTGCTCAATGAAACTTCCCCGCTGTGTCATCATTGCCAACAACCTCTCTCCATAGTTCATATTTTAACTTCTTGTCCTCGTCTTAGACTTTTATATAATCGTTTTTTTAATACTTCATCTCCCACATTGTCCTATTTATTAAATCATCCACTTCATCCATCGCTATTTATCTTTTTAAACTATACAGGATTTTTGCCTTTGCTTTGAAATTTAGTTTTGTTTATGTGTATCTTTTAGATTTTTTAATGTTGGTTTGAATCGTCTAGTGTTTGGCGCAGCTTGGCCATATTTGGCCCTTGCGCCATTAAAACCCATGCAACCAACCATCCACATAGTTAGTTCCACATCTGGACAAATATCAATAGCCTCTCCTTTCGTTATTCAAAAGGGCCTTCTCGGTATTGGAGGCAATCCGAAAAGTGTCAAGAAACTTCGTTCCGGTGACCTTTTAATTGAAACCTATACTCCACTCCAATCCAAATCTTTCCTTGCCGGCAAAACAATTAATAATATACCAATAACTGTCACACCTCACAATAGCCTTAATTCTAGCCGAGGAGTCATTTCTGAAAATGACCTAATAAATGTATCTGAACAGGAAATCCTCGATGAACTAAAAGATCAAAATGTCTTATTACAATTTTTTGAAGTTGGTGCCAACTTACAAAAATCATACCTAAATTTTGGCGCCGATTTCAAAAAATTGTACTAAGTAAAAAATTGATATTCATTAGTTCAATTTTTTCAACTCATTCGTAAAATTAAAAATTATTTTTTACTTTTTAGCGCAGTTTCCTTAAAGTCGGTTTTCCTTTTTTCTAGAAAGATTATTTTATTTTTTTAAAGCACTTGTATAACAGAACCGTGTTAGGCAACAACCGATCAACCCCCAAATTGAAAATAAAATTCGTTTTCAATGTAAATTGAAACCTAAGGTTTCACTTTTTATTAAAAAAAATATTAGTATTGGCAATGGACATGTAACGAATTGTACGGAATAGGCTTTCCCTTTTTTTTTTTTGATAGAAGTTGTTCAACAATGAAATTTCCTTCATCCGGCATTTATTAGCATGCATAGGATAGGAATTGCTTTACAATATATTGTTGGGACAATGTAAATTTGTTTATCCGGCATTTATTAAACCGGATCCGGGACATGGAAAAATGTGAGCATCAACTTGAATTTTGGCGAATAATCGTAAAGGGCGAAGCCCCCTGCTAAATTAAAACTAAAAAAAATAAAATAATCTTTAAAAAAGAGAAAACCGACTTTAGAAAATGCGCTAAAAAGTTTTAAAAAATAATTTTTAATTTTACGACCGAGTTGAAAACATTGAATTATTTAATAGCAATTTTATACTTATTACAACTTTTTGAAGTTGGTGCCAATTTATAAATATTTTTTAAAATTTTATAATTATTTTTTTATATTATAATTTTTTTTTTTTTAATTTTATAATTATTATTTTATATTATAATTTTTTTTTTAATTTTATAATTATTATTTTATATTATAATTTTTATAATAAAACGTTTCTTGTATATGAATTTACGGAGAGATAAAAAAAAAAAGGTTTGACATGGAACATCTTTTTTTTTTTAGTATTATTTTGAGGAAAAACAAACCGCTTTGTAGATTATGTAACATCATTTCCTGAATTGATGTTACGTAATAACAAAGCAACAAGTAAAGAAAATGCTCAAAACTAGTTCTCGCACAACTGCGCATGCGCCTCCCCATGCTGCATCATGGTTGTCTGGGTAACCAGGAAGACCGCTTATTCCCTTTTGGCTGTCTAGTTCTTAGCGCTTTCCTCTATGACACTTTGGCGTGTTTCGAACTAACCTCCCTTGCCTTGAAATCCCAGCAACCCTATAACAGCCAAGATGGTTTCGCGGCGAAAGTAACCCTCGTGGTTGTTTGTTTACATATTTCCTTGAACCCGATAATATGGAAATCGGATTTACAAACGTAAAGAAAGCTTATCGCGTTTTCTTGACAGCATCAAAACCCTTCGAAATTGGAGCACCCGAACTTAACATCTACGGCGTAAGTGGCCAAACTCCAAATGCATGAACATATAACTTTTTTGTACTTTTACGCACATTCTTGACAACATGCGAGCTGTAACACTTCGCCACGTTTTCCGTCGCCTAGCTGTAGATAGTAGAATTAACGTTCGGATTGGTAGAGGAACTTGTACTTATTCCAAATTTCCTGCATGCTCTTTAAGTAGAAGTCTCAATTTCCCTGTCTTGAGTCCTGCATATCGCAACTGGTCTTCCATTCCGGCTTGCCTTTGGCCTTCGGATTTACCAAGGGCCACAGAGTGGGGTTATGGTGTACCTGGTAAGTTTAAATTTTTGACTGATATATGTATGTTATTGCGGTAAATTCGTAGTGTACGGTGCCACCTTGGTGCGATTCTGAAAATTGGCGCCAAGGCCTTGGCGGAACAAAGTGAAACTGTGCAAGAAGAAAAAATAGTTTTGTCGTACATCATGATATTGCTAGTCATGAATTAGGGTTTCCAAAATATAAAGTTTTGTCGCCAAACCACATTTGGCGAGGCACCATACACTAGGAAATAACCTATATTGCTTTCGTTTTCACAACTATTCTGTTGCAAGCAGTATTGAGGTTAATCTGTCTTTTATGGTCACCCTGATTTTTCGCCAAATCTGGCTACCCGGCGCCAAACGCCCATGCAGGGAGAAATTGGAGTTCTTCGATTGGCAACCTAACAATTTTCGTCGCCAAGCAACATTGTAGCGTTGTGAATGTAGGATTTTCAGAACAGTCACCAAGGGGGACCGTATATGACTATTTAACCCAGTATTGATTATGTTACAAACATTCAATAAAACAATATAAAAGGTTTCTGCTATTCCAACATTTTAATTATAAAATGTAATAACTAAGTTTTAGGGGCACAACTGTTGTTATGCCACATGAACGATGGGGTCCAGTTGAAAAACAATAAGGCATAAAAAAAATTCCGTAAAAATGTGTGTTTCGGTCCACCTGATTTTTCGACAAATCTGGTAATACAGTGCCAAACGCCAATGCAGGGGGAAAATAGAGGAGTTCTTTAATTGGCAACCAAACCGATTTCTGCTGCCCAGAACGAGCTAATATTGAGAATATCGCGTTTTCAGAAAAGTTTCCAAGGCATACCATATAATGTATTTTTAAAAATTTTTTGTTGGTATCGAGATTTATGGCTGTATTTTCATTGTAACAAATTGCGAAAGGCTAAGAATAATGATTCTCAAAATAAATGTTAAAAGATAAAAATGCTGCCCATGTCTATGACGCATGAAACTTTGTTCCTCTTTTTTTACGAAATTACTCTGAATGGGCTGTCATAATTCTTCTCCTGGATCCCTCAAATGGTAAACTTTTTAAGCAAAAATGCGTTGAGTAGTCAGTCAACCTCATGTTTGCACAAAATCTGGTTATCCCAATCGACAAATTTGCAGGGGAGAAATTAATTAGCAAAGTGAATATTGTTTTTACAGAAAAATCGTCAATGGTCATACGTCAGTGTGTTTTAATCAGCAAAAAACATAGAAACGGAAACATAAATTTTTACTTTTGGGACCATGATAGTGTGGTAGTCGACTTAGCATCAGGTTTCGAGTTAGTCCAAGTCCTTGTTAATCCAAGCGAAGGGAAGCTGATCTAAATTGCCCAAATGTCCTCATGATTGTGCTGTGGGTGATTAGACAGTGGGAGTATATTATTTTAATTTTTAAATTAGTAAATCACTCCCCAATTACGAAATAAATTTAGAGAACGAATTTAAATTTTGAGAATCGTTATTATGTGTGGTTTCCATAGCATGTTTTGGAGAATCTTGTTTATACAGCTCCGTTTGTATATCTTTTTCCTTTGTTGCTGAAATCAAAATTCTAGGTAATGAAATACAATGACATCATGTTATGATTAGTTTAAGATAATAATGACCTTGTCACTGTCTTTCAAACTTTTTTATTTTTATTTAAACTAAACCTAACGTGACGTCATAGTGGTTCTGTCTAGTGGTAACCAATACCCCTCATTCTCACCGAGGTCCAGGGGTATTCTCCCTCCCTCCTCCCCACCAAAAAAAAAGCTCTATTTTTATTATTTTACAGTAATTCGTTTTGAATTTTTTTTAACTTGACTTTCAATGGGAGGGGTTTGAACCCTCTAACCCCCTCCCCCAAACTTATGTGCCTGTTACAATACCAGGATTCAAAATTAGTTTTACGACAGTAAATTCAGTTTAACGACTGTAAGTATATGTAGTTGTCATATTGATGCCTTACTTTTATAAAAATTTCAGTTCGACAACCATATTTTTACACACAGTCATCATTTTTTAATTCTAAATATTGACTTTTCAGCAATTTTGTCAATAAGACGGTGATATGTTTAGAGTACAAATGGAATCATGCTTCTAATTTTATGCAAAAGAATCTTTAAAGATTACAAAAATATCATAACAGTTGGTAGCTCTGCTTAAGCTGTTTGAATTAGTTTAAAATTACACCCAAGCAGAACATTTTGGCAACTAAAAACAATTTGCTATTTTTCCAATGATGCCTAACTTCTCCTGTTTTCGAACACTGTACCATACAGTGAACTTGGAATTGAATTGTTTATTTCAGAAACTCCATAACTGCTATTGAGTTAAGAAGAAGTTGAGTTAAGTTGTTAGAGAAAATTCAGCACAGGGCTACTAAAATGGTTCAAGGGTTCTCAGGCATGAATTGTGAAGATAGATTAAGAAATTTGAATATGTATACTCTGGAAGAAAGAAGGGTTAGGGGAGATTTGATTCAACTATTCAAATTTATCAAACAAGGAGATGTGGAGGGTTTAGATTTTAATATGAGTGATAGAACGAGAGGTCATGGGTTTAAGTTAAATAAATCCCATTTTAATCGGGAAGGGAGAAAACACTATTTCTATAATAGGGTAATAGACAAATGGAACAACTTGCCAGTGAATATTGTTAATTGTAAAGGAGTAACGGATTTTAAGAAGAAGTTAGATATGCATTGGGGGATAGTTAAGAGGTACTAGATGGACCAACCTTGTTGGGCCTTGAGCCTGTTGTTGGTCGTCAATATTTGTATTTGTATTACACTTATGCGGTTTCTGAAATAAGCATTTTAATTGGTTTGTTGTCATTTTCCTTTTTCATCATTCTCTAGAAAACTTCCACCTCGTAGAGGAGACTGGTGCATATTAAATCCTTCATGGTTGAATGTCCTCATGTCTATTCAGTTTACGTGGGTGCCAGCTATTCTGACCATGGTTCAGAATTATGATGTAGTGTTTTAGAAACTTTTCTTTGAGATCACCAATAGCCCATTATGTGGCTCAAGTGTAATATTCATTCAAGCAAGGCCTTTAATAGGGGGGAGATTGGGGGGTTACAGTTGTTAATCCTTTTTTTTTGGGGGGGGGGGGTTGCTAATGCTATTTATGATCTTACTTACTATTGCCCTTACTGATCACAACACAGGCAAACATTTAAAAAAGTCTGTTTTTGGTTTAGTATTGTCATTATGTGACATTCTCAAAATTAGTGGTAATTTTCTAAATAAAACACACTTTCTTTCAATATGTTTATTATTATTATCATATTTTTAATTTTGTATAACAACTTCTTAAATTGAGAGACTGAGATAATTACTATGATAAATAATTTTACTTAATTTAATGGTGATGATAATTAATACATTGATATAACTGTTTTTATCTATAACTATATTTAATATTTTAGATGTAAATAGAAAATTTCGAGTAAATAGAATATTTCGAGAAATTTCAGAAACAATTCAGTTGTCCATTTTGACAGGAAAAAATAATTTAGAAGCACAGAAGGAGAATTAACATTATTTGATCTCGTTTAAAAATATTGACGTTATTAACGTTGGGAAAAAAATCTATTCATGCTAAAGTTAATTATAAAATTTATTCTGCTTCTTTTCTTAAAAATATTTTTTAAAATTAATAAGATTTACTATCATTAAAATGTTGTTCAAAAAATATTATAGTGACTTTACTGAAATTAATATAAATTCATTTTCCTTAGGTTTCATTGAATTTTATTTTGAAAAATTATCATTTTATTTAGTATACAATCTTGATATTGAAATTAACAAGAATAAAATATGGCATAAAAATTATTTGTCTCTATGAAAACGTAGTAGTAGGACCCCTCCCCCCAAGGAATTCTTTATTTTGCAACTTACATTCATAATACGAATTAAATTATTTATCGCTTAAATATTAACTGTTGATGACTCTTATATCCGATAGATGGCGACACGACAGTCTTTGAGTTTCGTTTTAGGCTTTGCTTTATGATGGTTTAAAATGAAGTAAAAAGTAAATTTAGACTGTGTAAAAATAATTGTGGGGAAATGTCATCATCACTTTTCACAAACACTAATTTCTTCAAAATAATTAATAATAAAATATTAAAGCTCATTGAAAGTTTATTTCGTTTCTATAACAACAATTTCTATTTGGCTTGGTCATTCTTATCTTTAAAACTAATGGGTCAATTTGTCCAAAATTTGTATTCAAATATTTTTTACTGTATGGTTTTGTATAAATTGTAAACGGCAAATTAATTGAGGTTTTGAAAAAGACTATCTTTTTTCAATATCTTTGGCCCTATAGTCAAATTTTTTTTAATATTTAAAGAAATTTATGCAAATTTCTCAGTAATTAATAATTTATAATTAACAACTAATTGCTAATTAGTATAACTGAATCATTAAATGCGTATTGGCGATCTCAATATACACATAATAAAAATTCATTGCTATTCAATTTTTGTCACCATACACTTTAAACTTCCATCTAAATTTTGTTTTATTTAATTAAGCACAATATACCAGACCGTCATAAATAAGAAAAGTAATAACATTTCAAATTTATTCTATTTACCTTTTACAATGCGACGAAGAATCGCTTTCAGTTAATATCATTCAAGTGAAGCGCAAGCAAAATATCTTTCTCCGAAATCTACTCAAAGAATTTTTATGATGTAAACAAAATACTAGAAAACTAATTCACACATTCATTTATGCCAACCATACCTTCCCCACACAAAATGATTTGAACTGTTCTACTCAAGATCGTTCCCACAAAAGCAAAACAACTCAAAAAAATATTCCGATTCAATCTCAAGATACAGGATTCAAATATCCTTCAAATATCTATAGCCTCGAAAAAATATATTTTGAACCAATGAGTTCGACATAAAATATTTTCATCGTATCACAAATATAAAATATTTTTTATCACAGTATCGCATTTTGGACACGTGCCAATAACCAAGTGACGTAAACATCACATTTGAGCAATGTAGGATCCTTATGCGTTCAAATATAACATGGAGTAAGTTTGAGTTTCAACCAAAGCCTTGCATAGACTCTTTTTTTCCATGGCCGTCTTTTTTTTTTTTAACTTGCTCTTTTTTGACAGTTTAGGCGTTTTTGGTTAAAATTAAATAGTGCATTTATTAATTGTTGAAGTACATATTTTTTTTAAATTTTGATATCGGAATACTGCTTTTTTGAGCAATTAAATAACTGTTATTTCTTATAAATAATATTTTTATTTATCGGAAATTGAAATAAGGATAATTTATACCTGTTATTAAAATATCTCTCATCACTAATCGATTCTCGTTTCTGCTGATTTGCAATGTTATTTAAGTGACGTCACATGTTTTGTAATCCCCTCCTGCAAGTTGTCACAATGCGTCACATGTCACAATCTTCATGAACCGCCCCCCCCCCCCCCCCCCTCCCATTTTGTGGATGGCCTCTAAAAAAGCAATCGCCATAAAAGTTTTTGTAATTTTTTTTTGCTCCATTTTTATTTTATTAAAGTAATATCTGTTGATAAGATAAATATAAATTGCTATTAAATAATTCAACTTGTTCGGAAAATTGAAAAATATTTTTTTACTTTTTAGCACATTTTTCTTTTTTTCTCTATTTAAAAAAAAAAAAGTAAGCTATATGGAGAATTTTCAATCCTTCCGCTGTTATTCAGATCGTATCTCAAATCGTAAAAATCCTAAAATTACGAAATTAACATAATTTCTAAGAAATGTTTTAAATTAATTTCTAATAACATAATTCCTAAGAAATGTTTGGTAAACAAGACGAATATATTTTTGTTTCAATATGATTATTAGTTTAGAAGTTATTTAATATTAAAGTCGTTGTTACTGAAATTTAGCTTACAAGTAATTTTGTCCGTCGAGTTTCTGACACACTATTAAAAGGAGAGATCCAATTTTTTTAGGGAATGTAGGAAAAGGTTTGAACTGGAAATCCAAGTAGGCTTTTTTTTTAAATTCGAATTAATTTTGAATATATACATTTTTTAACCATTTAAACACGCTCCACTCATTTGAAGTTTTTTCACCCTCATTTTTGCAACGTGATTTTTAAACTGCTGGAAGTAATTTAAAATTTCCTATTTTCTTATTAAAAAAAATATAACTAATGTTCGTTAAAACTTCGTATTTTCGATGTCATAAAGATTATATTTCTATCTTTACAACTAAATTAGATATTGTTAATTAAGCTAGGTATTAAAATTAGCGAATAAGCAATATTTCTTCGCAAATATCCTGACTATTTTAATTTGCGACTTTTTTCCTCATTGTTCCGCACACATCTAAAAAAAAAAAAATGTCCTACAATTATGAAATTGTGTCAGTTTGTTAAGTAATGTTTGAGGAATAAGGTGAATATATAATTTTTTTCAATACGATAAGTATTTTAGACGTTATTTAATATTATAATCATAATTTAATAAAATTTCGAAAAAAAGTTCATATACTTTTGAATACTTGTCTTCCAATTTTCATCAAAAAAATAAATAAAAAAATTTAGGGCATAGGTTAAACTATTGGCTACAAATGATCCAGAGCGTTTTTGATAATTCAATTTAGTTTTGTAGTTATACATTTTTTAACAATTTACGAAATGTCTAAAATAATCGAAAATTTTGCATATGTTGTCTTAAGTGAAAAATTAAAACTGGTCTAAGTAGTTCAAAAATATACTTTTTTCTCATTAAAAAATTATAGTCATGTTCACAAAATCCTCCTTTCTTGGATGGTATCAATATTGAAATTCTATCTTGAAAATGAAATTAGATGTAGCTATTTATGTGAAGTACTATAAATATCTTTTATAGAACTATAAATATCTTTTAAAATATGACGGTCGAAAAAAAGAGGAAGTCGGAATATGGGCAACCCAGTTTCCCATAATTTAATATATATCTTTTTGGCGTATTATTTTTAGTGTCAGCACTCTTGCGTATTTAGTAGTTTTATATAAAAGTTGGCGATTAGAGTAAAAGTTGACTCTTTTATGCTTGGCGCATAATCTGTTGGAACATGTTTCCCTTTTCAAAGAGCAGAAACAATTGAGCTGAAACATTTCTACAATTGAAAGAATTCAATACTTACAGACCGAGCTGTTTTAAAGGTAGCGAAAAAAAGTATTGTGGTTAGGACACATTGTCATTGTCTACAGTGTATAAAGCCAACATTGGTTTGCGAAGCAAACCAAAGACGTTTGCGTAAAAATCCTCAGGGGGTTGGCGGAGCGTCAACGGAGCAGGGGGCAGACCCCCCATTTTTTTAAAAAAAAAAGATTATTTTATTTTTAAAAAGATTATTTTATTAACTCCTCTAGTGTGACTTGTCAAAAAATATGCAGAGATTTCCTAACAAAAAGCACGTTAATATGTAAATGTAAAGAGAACGTGATCATGGAAATTGAAATTCAGTTGACTCTTGCTTTCTTCTGCCTTGTCGTGTACGTTTCTTGGAATTTATAAGCATGTAATTAAGAATGATCTTTACAACTTTGAGACGCAATAAAACCTAAAAGAAATAAGATATATAAGTTACGTTGCTTGTCCATGCAGCAGCAACACATGAAGTTTTATTTGAAATAGAACACTTAAAAACAAAATTACACGTCGATCCATTTTTAGAATGTTTGATTTGTACGATAGTTTTGCTTCTGCGTTCTATGGACACATATATAAATTGTAAAGTAAATTTGATATTTATAGTATATTATTTTTCCTATTATACATTGCGTTTAGTTACAGATAATTAAAGAAAAAACAATTTTTTCAGACTCTACCACTGAGATAGAATATAATTATAAGCACTGGAGCGTGGACTAAGCGTTGCTGACCACTTTACTCCTTTTTGAGCGAAGGTAAAAAAAATAATCCTTTCGCATAGGTTTGCGTATATTTAAAAACGCATTTCTAGCTTTCAGAAATACATTAAATGTTTTTTCATACTTACAAGTAAAGGAAGACAAAAGGCACCGAAAAAAACATTTTTAAACATTTCTGTGACGTCACGTCAGACGTCATAGCCAAGGACGAATATTTTCTCAACCTTTCTTCCAAATTGTATGCATCGGCGCTGCACGGTAAAGTGCATTGTTTGTCAATGGGAGTCCTCGCTCCAGTGCTTATAGTTAAATTTTAGCTCAGTGGACTCAATGGACCTTAAAGTGCGTTGAAAAACCAAAACCATTACCCGAAAACTCTCATATTGTTATTCTATTTCGTATGGAATTATAACAAGTAGAATCACTTAATAAGTCAAATTAAATTTAAATTATATTAATTTATGCGGTTGGTAACATAAATTTATATTTTTTGCATGTTTGTCATTTGTCTGCTTCATTTATGTTAATTCAAAGCTGATAACGTTAGCACCCGTAAATATATTGTTATCTAACCATTAATTATTGCTAAAACATTTTATTTTGTGAGTGGTGAAATAATGGACAGTCTACTTAAACTCTTATTAAAAAAATTCTATTACTTTTGATTTGCATATTTTTGTAAATACTTTTATTCAAAATCGGTTAGATACACTGAGCTCAAATAATCACTGGATATAAGACTAAGCGTGTGCGACCGCTTTACACCCTTTTGAGCTAAGGTAGAAAAATATAGTTCTTTTGTATGGTGTTTCACATTGGATGAAGTGCAAACTTGCTTTCTTAGCTACAAGAAAGAGAAAAATATATATTAATTAATCGAATATTCAAGACTGTCGCAACTCGACTATAATAGTGCAAAAGTCGAAGTAGAATGTTTTCTCAAACTTCTCTTTCGAATAGTATTCATCCGCGTGGCACCGTAAAGTACATTTTCTACCAATAGGAGTAATCCCACCAGTTTTTTTTTTTAGCTCAGTGAATTGATATGAAACATTCTTTTTTCATCGTTTAAATGTATCGATTATTTTATGAATATATTGAGATAAATTCGATTTTACTTCGGTATTGTTATTCATATATTTTTCAATAACAATTCATTTTAATAAAATAATATATTTTCTTAAAATTCCATCGGCTATTTTCACGGATGGAATATCTTGAGGTTATGGTGCCTCATAAGACAAACCTACCAAGTTTTAAAAAATAGTTTGAAATCAGATTTTTGTGTTTATCCGATTTATTGAAGTCAAGGATTTCAAAAAATGTCAACAGGAACTTTAAGCCGTTTGTTGTTTTGTTAAAGCCAGGTAAGGATTTTTTTTATTGTCAAAGACATGGCGGAGTTCAGTTATTGTATTTTTAAACTTTTACAATCTGTGACATTAAACGGATTATACAATTCTTTTCCTGGCTTTGGATTTAATCTTGTTAAAGATTTTTTAAAAAAATAAAATTATTCCTAATCATTGCAAACGCAGACAAATGCGCTGTATATCTATCTCTTAGATTTATATTCACTACTGTTTCATCCCGAATGGCAACGAGAAGTTTCTAGTTTCTCCGAATGCAAAAATAAAATTATCGTCTGGTTTTTCGATTGCGTGTTCGTTTTATGTTCTTTTTCACATAAAGTTCTTTAGTTGTGTTATAAAATCAATTTATGTTTCTCAGGATTATGCTAAGGGGGAAGAGGGGAATTCCTGTATATTTGACAAACTCACAAACCTAGTGTTGGAAAATCACGTGGACAAAACTCCCACGCTTGTAAAGCGTCCAATTAGATGGCCGGAGAATGCTGCGCAGAAAAATTCTGATGACGCTGGAGCGTCGCCATCTTGTGAGAGAGAGACTTGTGAACTATACTATGAACGAATAAGAAGTGCCAGTCTCGCAGGAGCACTTTCTTTAATTGTAATATAATAAGATGTAACCTTTCTTAGAACTAATTAAAACTTAAATTTAGATACACCTGAAGTATTGATTTCTTAGCGTATGCTTGAATTGATTAAGAGAACCTTTTTGGATTAAATGTCCGTTGTATATGGATAGCAGAAACCACAATAACAAAGGATAATACCGTCCTTGGATACTCTTCACCTAGTTGGAAAACTTATGAAGTATCTGTTGTTTTCATGAATGTGTGAAACTAAAAAGTTTTACTTTAAACAAAGCCGATTGTTACACAAGTTTGCAAACTAGGTTTGTGATTTTTGCCAAGTCTACAGGAATTTAACATAATTCTTACGGCTCTCGTAGACATGAAACATGTTGGAGTAAATCGCCGAGGAAGTTGGACAAAAATGTTTTATAATGCCAATACAACTAAATGTGATACAGTCAATTAATTATCAACAATTTGTGACCATGTGTTACTGAATTAGAAACTGGTACACGCAACGCAAGATGTTTTATTTGTTGTACTATCACGTGATTGTCACTTTAGTTCTGAAGAACATGAACTTTTACATATTACATCCATCTTTTTTCATTTGTGTTCACTTTATTACTTCTTCATCCCGAATGGCAACAGGCAGTTTCTCCGAATTCGGAAAGCAAAAATAAAATTATCGTCTGATTCTTCGACTGCCTTTTATGTTCTTTTTCGCGCGCAATTCTCCTTCTGCGTTATAAAATAATTCTTTTTTTTATCTCCCATTTTGTGATTCACGTGTGCGAGGGTCGCCCGTACTTGCGAAGCTCGTTTTAAATTCGAAATAAATTGTTCTCTTTATTGGCGACAGAAGCATGTCTGGCGCCGTCTCCACAATGGGAACGTAACTCAGAAAGCGCGTCGTTTCTTCCATTGTTTCTCGGCTGCCAACTGTCGATTGTCACACGAACCAACTTTTCGACGAATTCTCAACGTCTACACTTTTTAAGTGAATTCCAAAGACTCGGTTCGCTAATATTATTTCGGGATAGATGCCAAACCGTCTGCAATTGCCCATTTGTGAAGCTCTAGTGCGACTTTATTCCAAACAATCTCGAGTATTAACTCTTAGCCGGGAAAACCGGTGACGGCACCGGCGTTCGGAGGCAATGTTATCCAATTAGAGCTTTTTCGCGTAATCCGGTCCGGCATTGTACACCATAACATTGCTGTTTTCCATTTTAAAAGCAAAGCAAATCCCATTTTAAAAGATTTATTAAATGACCACCCGCATCCTAAAGGTGAAAATTCACAGTCGCCACGTGGCGACTAACTTTTTAAAAGTGGCAACCTAAAATTTTTGCTGTTTCGGAAGTCAATGGCATGAATTTGGTTCTTTATGCCTCTTTACTGCTCTAGGTTACAAAATTGTATAAAATATAAAAATAGGGAAGGGTAGCGACTAAATCGCGCCGATTTTTCAAAGCCGAGGTCGCCGTAAGTTTGCTACACATCGTGTCGCAAACCGAGGCTGACGAAAAAGACAGGCTCTGGCCTTAGCCCCTGTCCATTACATGTCCAGATTTAATTATTATTTTATGCAATTTGATTTGAATAATAGCTTAATTAATAATGATTATTTTGAATACTAATAGCTTAATTCACACAATCATGAACTTCTTATATAGTGTGAATTAATACATTTTACAGATATTAATTTTTTTAGTACTGCGTGAACTTGTTCATGTCGCAACGTAACTAAAGTGGCCACTGCATTTTTCAAGTCTAGTGGCCACTGACCACTATACAATTTTCTTAATTTTCACCTTTACCGCATCCCAACTTGTTCGAGTTTCTCTATAAGACTGGAGGCCTCCGTGGCCGAGTGGTTAAAGGCGTTCAACTACTAATCCGAGGATTGGTGGTTCGAACCCGTGCGATGGACTTGACAAAGAAAAGTAAAAAAGTAGTGATCTTGTGATCGGAGGGTTGTCAGTTTCGCTACAAAAATACTAGAAAATTCGTCCAGAACATTCGCAAAAATATTAACGGCGTGTATACGGGACTGGTGCACGATAAATCCGATCGGGGTCCAAATTCCCGACGTCTATTGAAGGCGTTGGGTGCCAGTTCAGGTGTTTCCTCGTCATCTGACCATGGTTCTAAAATAACGAGGTGAATGTGTATGTGTTCTCGTGTCTTTCCTTCGAGATAGACCCCGAACCGTCGCCAATAGCCCACTGTGCAGCTCTTGTGCGACGTTATTTAACCAAACCAAACTCTATAAGACTGAGTTGATATATTGTATTTAAAATTCTGAAGATTCGTAACAATGTAAATATTTGGCGCAACTTAGTCAGTTTGGCTCTTGTGCCATTAAACACCAACCAACCTCCGTGCTCAATCAACCAATCCAGCGTCTCGGTGAAAAACGCAACCACCACAACATAATTAGTTTAGTTATTAACGTCACACTAGAGCTACACACTGGCTATTGACGTCAGTTCAAGGCCTATCTTGAAGGAAACACGCGAGAACGATGCTTCTTATTTTTGAACCATAGTCAGATGACGAGGACAACACCTGAGCTGGCACCTACGCCTTCAATAGGCGTCAGGACTTTGGACCCCTATCAGATTTATCGCGCACCAGCCAAGTAAACACACCGGTATAATTTCTTGGATGTTCTGGACGACTTTCTAGTATTTTGTAGCGAAGCTGTTAACCCTCCGATCATAAGATCACTACTTTCTTTGTCAAGTCCATCGCACGGGCTCGAACTAGCAATCCCCTGATTACGAGCTTTATCCACTGGGCTACGGGGCCCCATTTTCGAAGGAAAGACTCGGGAACGATGCCTCGTATTTTTGAACCATGGTCAGATGACGGGGAAAACACCTGAGTTAGCACCCAACGCATACTTAATAAGCATCATTACTTTGGACCCTCCAATCAGATTCATCGTGCACCAGTTCCCTATACACGCCAGTATAATTTGTTCGATATTTGTAGACGACTTCCTAGTATTTTAGTAACGAAGCTGACAACCCCCTCAGATCGCAAGATCACTACATTTTTACTTTTCTTTGCCAAGTCGGGCTCGAACTCGCAATCCTATGATTACTAGCGGAACGCCTTTATCCATTGGGCAACTGGTGGCCTGTAAAAACGCGAGGACGGGTTTCTTACCTTTAACAAAAGCAGACGCGTTTGACATCCAATTTCCGAGCTTATCCTCTTAACAAAGGGCGTCTAGTGATTCCCCCGTTCTGAAAATACACCTTGTTAACGCCCCGGCATCTTTTGAATAGGTGGGGGGCTATTCAGAGATGACGATCGCTCAATAATTAACACTGGGTGGGGCTGGGCTTGTAGCGTTTTTCTCGGGCCTCTTGTCCTTTCATCTAAGCGATGAAAGTCGTTTCTGGGGATTATATACTTTGTATTTTAGATACTTTGTACTTTAGATACTTTGTATTTTAGATACTTTGTACTTTATATACTTTGTATATTAAGGAGTATGTATATATTTGAACCTTTGATTATCATGATTTTTAAAGTGTTTTCATGCTTAAAAAACTAGATTTTTAAATTTATAATTTACTAGCTGAAATACCCGTTCTACGCACGGGAAGAAAATAAGTTACAAAATATATACAATAATTATAAGCGAAATTAATAATATTCTTAATTTGTCACCCATCAGGGGGAACGAAATAAAGTATTAAAAGTTCCAATTTGTAACGAAATTTTATTAGCAAGATCTCGCAAGAACTGTTGGCGCAGCTTGGCCATTTTTGGCCCTTGCGCCATTAAAACCCAACCAACCAACCTCGCAAGAACTGGAAAGATTGATATTATGAAGAAGTTGGCTGTGCAATAATATGGATATATATATACGTTACTCCCGTTGATTAACATCCATACTTTAACCTTTAGTAACATCCCAGAAATTTAAAGATGAACAATTCTTATAATTGTGTAATAATAACTATTTTAAGAAAGGATATTTTTTTAAATTTATTTGACGACATTTTGGCAATATTTAGTCATCAGCCAATCAGAATGTTCCTCATAGTTTACATACTATTAAAATTTTCCATTGTTTCAATCTTGAAATATTGCATTGTTACATGTTAATCCTATGGAAAGGTTTTTAAAAAATCGTTATATTGGCAGTTCGAGTTCGAATTTTTAAAAATCCTTTCGTAGTGCATCTCTACGGTCCAAGATGAATCTGTGCTCAAAATTTTAGCACTCTAGGTCTTTTAGATCTGTAGATACCCAAACTAACGTCGCTACAAACATCGAAAAAGGGGTTTTACACCCCCTTAAATACGTTCGATCGGAACAAAAATAGCTTACTTTTCCTATTTAAGGCATTAGGAACAACTTTGCCAAATTTCTTCTCCATAGGTAAACGGGAAGTTGGAGAATTAGTGATGAGTGAATGAGTGGGGTTTTTTGCATTTATATATATAGATTTATTTATACCTCCATGTAGCTAGATTATTTGAAAGGTTTCACTTCAGAATCATTTTATTGAAATTTAGAAATGAATATTTGAAAATTCATTTTTAATAGAAGAGTACTGTCTGTAAATATTAATGCAGACATATTTAAATTTATTATATGTCACAATTCTCTGAAATTTCAGGGTGTGCAGTTACAAAATAAAATAATTCTTATTTTTTCTTAAAAATAGTTATTAAAGACGGACACCAAATTTCCGGTCGCCAATTGGCACGCAAAAAACTTCGCCAAATACGATAAATTATTTTCAATTGGAAGAATGGAATATTTTTTAGTTTTGATATGTGATTGCATTGTCAGTAATAAAAATAATGAATGTGAAGTTTAATTATTGCATTTTTTTGTCACTATGGTTAATTTCTATAAAAAAAAATATACAACTTTTTAAATAATAAAAGCTTTCAACGCCATTTGGCATTCAAACAAACTCGCCAAGTGTTTTATTGTCATTTTCTGCAAAATGCGTTATTTTTATCGACACCATATTACAGGCTAATATTAGGAATATTTTAATTTAAGAATATTTTAATTATTAATTTTTAGGGATTTTTATATTGCAAAATATTTATATATTACAAAAAACATCAGTTTATACGCGATAGCATGTAAAGTCGTGAATATAAAAATTAAAAAAATAATAGGTTAAGATATCTCCATAACTACCTCAAGGTAATTGAATAAGTTTTGACAGGGTATAGAGAACGATATTCGGCTGGCTACGCTAACTAAAAGAGTCGCACAGCTCTTACTTCACAAATTGACCACGAGCAACGCCGAGCTATATTGCTAGTCTATATATATAAAAAAAAATGTATCTTAGTTTATTCAAACTTTAGACAGAGGAATTTTTTTTTTTACAAAAACGTTCAGTGAACACGATTTTATATCCAAAATAACTTAATCCTGAATGAAAAATGAGTTTTTGAAAAAGTTACCAAAGTATAGGAGGTTATCCTTCAATTCACAAATGACAAATCCAACGCGCTTAAAAACTTTATTCAAAATACCATGCATAAACAAGTCGCCTAAATTAACATCATACGCCAAATATAGAATCCCCATCTCTAATCGAATTTACCATTTCCTTATTCGCTCTGTTTTCACACTTCGACTTTCCCGCCAGTTAGCTGGAGCCGAATAATACTTCTTGATTAAATAACTGTTGTATGTATAAAAAAAAACCTAAAAATTTTAACAAAATTGATTTAAAAACACTCACTAGTATGGCAGATGAGAATCATGCAGGTTTTGGCAGTCTACCAGCGGGGAACGCGATTTCCTGGCTTATCTAACGCCGCAGCAACAAGCTGTTAGATTTGTGTCTGGTGGCAGTTGTTCTAGATATTTCAATAATCCTTTTCTGCCATTTTGCTTAATGATATAACGTACAAAGTCCTTCAGGAAGGACTGCCGCTGGACTCGCCTTTATAGTCGTATAGAGCAGAGGTTCCCAATTGGGGGTCCACAAAGTCACAAATAATAATAATAAAAAATAATGCATTGAACGGTCATCCTTGGCGACTTTTCTGAAAAAGCGATATTCGCAACGCTAACACATAACTATTACAACGTTTTCATGAGTCAAAAGAACTACATGTCATTTCAAAAGAACTACATGTCATTTCAAAAGAACTACATGTCATTTCAAAAGAACTACATGTCATTTCAAAAGAACTACATGTCATTTCAAAAGAACTACATGTCATTTCAAAAGAACTACATGTCATTTCAAAAGAACTACATGTCATTTCAAAAGAACTACATGTCATTTCAAAAGAACTACATGTCATTTCAAAAGAACTACATGTCATTTCAAAAGAACTACATGTCATTTCAAAAGAACTACATGTCATTTCAAAAGAACTAAAATTCGGCATTTTTTAGCATGGACAATATACGAAATATAGATGGAATTGGGGTACAGTTCTTTAACCTTCAATTGGCTTCAAGTCAACAAACCGCCTTGCCCAATCCAGGAGTTACAGTTAAAGATCAGTGGTTTTAACACTGCATTAATCACACCCTTTAAGATGACGGGTACTTGCATTGGAATAACATTGACTGTGAGAAGATGCTACTAACGTAATGTTATGAATTTTCCTATATTATTTACATTACTTTCTGCTACACGAAGGACAATAGAAAGTACAGTACTTTGAGTTCTTCAACCTCTAAAGTAAAATAGAAGAAAATCCTTTTTATTTAATGGGGATTCTGAACACATAATAGGCACCTTGGTGTCGTCCTGAGGGATGTAATGTAAGAAAAGACCCTTACCAATGTTCCTCTTGTGAAATACCGGATAACAGAAACCCGAGTTAAAGGCTGTTATTTGCAGCAATTGATGGAGGGGGGATTCTAAGAAAGCATGTAATTGATACCTGTTTGGTAGCAGCAGTTTCCTTCAAATGCGGATCTTGTCTCTGTTCAGTACAAGTTTGATGTTCTCGCGTTATTTGCGCTGATCTCTTAACTGTAACTTCTGGATTGGGCTAGGCCACGGATTAAAGAAAAAGGTGGAGGTGAATTGGAGGGATTTCATTGGAAGTAAGATAGCAACCTTAAAGTAGGTACAAGAAAATCCAGCTGGCAGTGCGTTTCGACGGGGACTGCGTTATTTAACACAAGAAATTTAAAGTGTAAAAACTAAAAAAAAAACATTTTTTGCAGTTGTCAGATGTAGTCCAAGTTCCAAATCGATAAAGAATGCTGTTATTTCCACTTCATGGATAAATTAAATTATAAAATAAATTATCGCCAAGTACTGGTACAAAGTAGTGCTTAGGAATAGCGCCAAATACTTCGCCAGTACCTACTTTTTAAGCGATTGCTTACTTCACACTGCAAACCGCTTTTTGACTTGATCGTACCTCCACCTTATTCTTTCCTCTGTGAGTTGTTAGACTAAAGATCAGGTGGTTTTTGTTGGCCAATCACAACGGCGTGTGCTAACACTAACACGCGTTAATGATGTCCGTGTAGAATGGCTCTTAGAATATGCTGTACTCGGGGACAACCTAACTAGACTTTAAAGAGAAGGATATGATCTGCGAAAAGGCTCAACAGCACAATCTATGGATCTTGATTGTCTAAAAATAATTCATCCGGATGAATTATTTTTAGCCAAGAAACGAACGAGAAATAAGTAAATACGCCAAATACTATGGATTTGATACCCGCATCAAATGCATCGTATTTGGCGTATTTTCGCAAACTATTCAAAAAACGTCATCCATAGTCCACTTTCTTACTTTCTGTCCCATTAGGGATGAGCTTAGGGATATTTGAACCAAGTACGCGTATTGTCAGACTACGAAGGATAATGGTTATACGTTTTGAAAAGTTTTGTATGTGTAAAATAAGTACATATGTAAATAAAATATTAAAAAATGTTCGCATGTGTATTTTCTAAATCAGATTCCAAAAGGTTTAGAGGGATTCCAAGTAGCTGTCAAGCCTCGTGTCTTGATTTCGTTTAAAAAAGATATTCTTAGTTATTTCGTAAGGTTTTGAGTTATTTTCTATGTAACACTTTTTTTATGCGGTCCCTATCCACCGCATAAAAAAAATATTTTTTAACTGTGTTGCGAAAACTTTTTTATATCTACTCGTGAAGTTTTGTGCGAATTTTTGTTATGCGTTTTTTTATGCGGTCCCTATCCACCGCACAAAAACAGGTTCGAGTGTACACATAAAAAAATTCATTGCTATTCAATTTTTGTCAACATACATACACTTTGAACTGCCATACAAATTTTATTTTTGGTTTTTTATAAATTGCTCTTTTTTGATAGTTTCTGCGTTTTAGATCAAATTAAACAGCGCATCTATTAGTTGTTTGAATAACTTATTTTATTCAATATTTATATTTTGAAATTCTACTTTTTTGAGGAAATAAAGAACTGTCAGTTTTTAAAAATAATATCTTTAATTATCGTAAATTGAAATGATATCTTTTAATTGTTATTCTAATATCGCTCATCCCCACCTCCCCATAGGGATTTAACTATTTCCTATCCAAATTCAAAGGTTAATAGACACTAACTATCTGAGGTTTCTTATTTTCTAATGCTGCCAGCCTATAGTTAATTACCAAAATACACAAAATTTAAAAGTAGAACAGTTTAATATCTCAATAAGATTAAGAATATTCAAATTCCGTTCAAAATGTTTTGTTCATCATCATCATAATATATTATTTCTGTAGTAAAGATCCCTTAGACGCGCTGAATTGACACATGAGGTATGAAAAGAAAGAGAATTTCAAGGACCAGTGATAAATATCAGTGTTTTTTTTTAATGCATTTAAAATAATTAATTTTAAGTTTTGCTTTAAGAAGCCGTTGATAATGCTGTTATTTATCAGCAGACTGTTAAACTTTTTAATTGTTTGGGAATGGGTGTATGGGGCGAGTTTTTTTTTTCATGCGATAATTATCGCACTGGCATGCTAGTATTTTATTTTTGCTATATTTTTTCGATGAAGGATCATCTCTGCAGTATAAATGCTTAGGACCCAGATAGACCGTCCACAAGTATATAAAGCCTAATTCACCAACCTGAATTAAATATTTTTTTTTCTTACGTAAGGCTTTACATTTCTCCACTGCTAAACATACCCGTTCTTTGCACTGAATGAATTAAAGCGACGTGTCATAAAAATAAATAAGCTTTTATTTTTCTTGGAGAAACTTTGGGGTTGCAGGAAAAATATAGTGGATGTCGGACTCTACCATGTTATCGTCATCATACACGCAGTAAAAAGATAACAACGAATAAAAAGTAACATAATTAAAGTTGTAATAAATCGATTTCTTTTTAACATATAGCCATAAAATAAAATGAAAAACCTTTTTCTGAACTACTACTTTAAGCTTACCAAGTTTCATTAATATGAGTCCAATTGATGCTGATATTAGCTTGATCAATATTTGACTTTTAAGTCAATTAGGAAAATACCCAGTAAATCTTTTTTTAGTTATAACTTGCTTTCTTATTAAAATATTGAAAAAAAATAAACGATAAAAACTTTCTGAGAGTGCAAGCTATGATTGTCTTATAAAATTCGGATCATTAGTTTCCGAAATAGAAGCAGTCAAGCATATAATAATCCTTGTAATTTAATTAATATAGTTATTCTGTTAAAATATATACCATATTTTATCGAACTTGCGAAGTTCTATACAAAAGAAGGGGTCCAGATTTACATTTAATAAGTGATCATCTCACATTCTTCTAAATCCAAAAGCTTAACAGGGCTCTCGGTAGCCCAGTGGATAAAGGCGCTCAGCTGGTAATCAGAGGATTGCTGGTTTGAATCCGTGCGACGGACTTAGCAAAGAAAAGTAAAAACATAGCGATCTTGTGATCGGTGTGTTGCCAGCTTCGCTACAAAATACTAGAAAAATCGTCCAGAACATCCGCAAAAATTAACGGGACTGGTGCACGATACATCTGATCGGGGTCCAAAGTCCCGACGTCAATTGAAGGCGTTGGGTGCCAGTTCAGGTGTTTCCTCGTTATCTGACCATGGTACTAAAATAACGAGGTGCATGTATGAATGTGTATGTGTTCCCGGGTCTTTCCTTTGAGATAGACCCCAAAACCCCCACTGTGCTGCTCTAGTGCGACGTTAATTAACCAAACCAATTCAATCCAGAACATCATCTGATCATGGTTGAAATATACGAGGCATCGTGCCTTCGAGATTGACCCCGAACCGTCGCCGATAACCCACTGTGCAGCTCTAGTCCGACGTTATTTAAAAAAAACGAAATAGGAGAAGTCAAACTTATAATTCTTGTTATTTTATTATTTTAGTTATTCGATTAAAAACATATACCTTATTGTATCGAACTTACAAAGTTCTATTCGAAAGATGGGGTCCAGATTTATATCTGATCTCGCATTTTTCTAAATCCAAAATATAAAAAAAAATACTTATTTATAAAGGGACAGAAATCATCACTTTTCGAGGTAACCTTTCCTTTCCCGATCGAACACCATCCCTGACCAATACAAATCGCGCAAACGATACTGAAAACATCCAACCCGTTTCTCCCTTTAATCCAATATCGGCATTCCGGACGGAAAGAATCATCATCATCCGTCACGTGACGCGAATCCCGCCAGTGCGCATGCGCAGCGAAGCGCGGGAGTCGGTGATGCGCGGGAGAAAGATGAAGAGCGGAGTCAAACCCGAAGAAGCGGTGTTCGGGTCACCTTGCATCTCTTGCTCTCGCTCTTCACCGAGGAAAACACATGGAGTGGGGATACGAGCATCATAACGGTGAGGGTTACTGCTATCTCTTTTTGTTTTGTTTTTTGGTGGGACTGGGTTCGAATCTTGGATATGGCGGTGAGGATTTTTTTTTATGGGTTGTTTTTGAGGGGTGGGGGGTGGTTTTGTTAGGGGGGAGGGTTAGATATCGATACTCGGATGCGAAAGCAGGTGACCCGTTGGTGATTTGCGTTTCGATTTCTGTTGATAAAAAGAGAATTAGTTTTATATTATTTATCTGGATTTTTTTATTGTGATATATATTTTTTTGTATTATTAATATCACGTATTTTGTATTCGTAAATTAAAATAAGCGCGCTATTTTAATAATTTTGAGATTTATAAGAAACTTATTCTTAAGGTGACCCGTTTGCGTTTCGATTTCTGTTGGTAAAAAGAGAATTAGTTTTATATTATTTTCTATATCTCTTTATTGTAATATATATATTTTTTGTATTAACCTTTTGCACTCGTAATTATGCTTTAGAAAGTTAGCAAATAACTCGGAATTTTTTTTTCATGTTCGATCAAGATGAATTTTTTTAATGGAAATGTGTTCCAATTTAACTAGAAGGTTTACCATCCTTAAATCAAAAATTTAAAAATATAACCCCTGAATACACCCTTTGACCTAGCATGGAAATGTAGCCACATAATATTTTATTTTTCAACGTGTCAAAATAGTTTATTGAAACTACTAAGAATACTTAAGTATATTACACTACACCGCATTAAAAATCTAAGAAATGTAATAATATAAACAAACTATATAAACACTATTTAGGGGCGGAACGTAATGCCGGCACCTCCACCGTAGCAAATCAACTTACTTCGAACAGAAATACTTCGAACAGAAATGTTTTGGTTAAGTTATCACAGTTTTCCCAAAGAATTTCTGTTTTCTATAACTAGTAAGAAGTAAGTAACTGTAACAAAACTAACTAAAAGACAATAAAAACAACAAAGAAACTACAAACAAGAAACAAAATAAAAAGCACAACATAAAGAAACAATTACATTTTATAATTCTGTGTTTTTCCTATTTCTATGGCGACATACGAACGCAACGGTACAGATGCGATGTCCCCTGTACAGGGACATACGAGTGAAAAGGGTTAATACCATCATGTATTTTGTATTCGTAAATTAAAATAAGCGCGCTATTTTAATAATTTTGAGATTTATAAGAAACTTATTCTTAAGGTGACCTGTTGTTGATTTGCGTTTCGATTTCTGTTGATAAAAAGATAATCAGTTTTATATTATTTTTCTGTATATTTTTATTGTAATATATATTTTTTTGTATTCATACCATCATGTATTTTTCATTCCTAAATTAAATAATTTTAAGATTTATAAGAAACTAAGTTTTTCTTTCCATGAAAGCTTACGGACTTCTGTTAATGCGATTTTAATTATTCTTTTTTTTTAAGGAGCCTCAGTTGCTCAGTGGATAAGGCGTTCAGCTACTAATCAGAGGATTGGTGGTTCGAACCCATGCGATGGACTTGACAAAGAAAAGTAAAAAAGTAGTGATCTCGCGGTCGCAGGGTCGCCAGCTTTGCTACAAATATACTAGAAAGTCGTCCAGAACATCCAACAAACTATACTGGCGTGTATACGGGACTGGTGCACGATACATCTGATCGGGGTCCAATGTCCTGACGCCTATTGAGGTTGCGTCGGGTGCCAGCTCAGGTGTTGTCCTCGTTATCTGACCATGGTTCAAAAATACGAGGCATCGTTCCCGGGTCTTTCCTTCGAGATAGGCCCGAACCGTCGCCAATAGCCCACTGTGCAGCTCTAGTGCGACGTTAATTAAAACAAACCAAACCTTTTTTTTAAGTAAAATGCTCTGGGTATGTTATGGGTGCAAAATAATTAAAAAAAAAAGTCGCATTTTTACGATTCTTACATTCTTTATTCGCTGCTTGGAGCGGCGTTTCTGAGGAACTTGTTAACGCATATACATTAAAATAAAATTGAGTGGTTTCCGGTCGGGCGCTCGAACACTGTACTTCTCGTTCTGGAGTCCGACACGCCACCGACTAAGCTACGAAGGCACGTTTTAAATCTTGAAAATCTATCTTTTAAGATGTTTCTTTATGCAATGCCTTTAAAATTGTTAAAATCATTTAAAAAACTAAACGGAATTTTGCAATCCAAGCCTCAGCGCTTTATACGCAGAAGAAGGTAAATTGTTCCCGTAGCGGAGATAAATCTCTAACTGTAACTTCAGGATTGGGCACGACATTTTATAGACTTGAAGCCAATTGATGGCGTAACAACTGTACCTTACTTTCATCACTACAACAATATTTCGTATATTTTTCATGTTAAAATAAGCCGACATGTATTGATTTTGGCTGAGTTTTGTTTTCTACTTTTGAAACCCATATTAAATGCAATCTGCTATTAAAATAGAATGTTAGCAAGTCAAAGTGGTTAAAAAGTAAGAGCAAAAACTATTTGTTTGGTAATATAAAAAAATCTATACGAAGAAAATATAATATTGATATAAATTTAATATTCCTGCAATGCTATGGTATTAAAAAAATACCACTAAATCACTTTAAAAATTTTTGGGTACAGTATGCATTGGCTTCAACGAGCCCATAGTGGAAACAAGTTTCGAGCACTGATCTCTAACTGTAACTTCTGGATTGGGCAAGATATTTTGTTGACTTGAAGCCAATTTGGAATCAGCCATGCTGTGTCCTACTTTCATCGCTATCGCAATATTTCGCATATATTTCGTATTAAAATGAACCAACATGCATTGCTTTTAGCTGAGTTTTTTCTATTTTCTTTTGAAACCCATTTTAAATGCAATCTGCTATTAAAATAAAGTCATTTGTGAGTCGAAGTTGTTTAAAAGCAAGAGCAAAAACTATTTTATGGCAATATAAAAATTAATTCTATAAGAAGACAATATAATATTTATATGCATTTAATATTTCTACAATGCTATGGTATTAAAAAAAAATACCACTAAATCACTTAACAAACATTTTGGGGCACAGTATGGCTGCTTCCGCATTGGCTTCAACGCGTCCATAGAGGAAACAAGGTTTGAGCTTTCCAGGAATTACAGTTAGAGTACAGTGGAGAGTGTGGTAATTTTATTTCTTTAGTTCTGTCTCTCTTCTCTAGTGAAGTGAGGTTACCATTTATTTCTTTTCTTCCCCGTCTTTTGATGATGTAGTTGACCTTGAACAGGTAGTTGGAGGTAGTTATTACGGTTGTTTATCGAAAGATGGAATTGGAATATTTTTATCTGATTTATTTTTATATATATAAAGGTGAGATGCTATTAGAATGCGCTTTTGGAATTTGTGGAAGGGAACAGACCCCACCACACTAACCTATTAACAAACTGGAACTCGCTTGACAGGTTTTTCAAAGCGTTATACAATTTTAAATTAGTTGCATTTTCCAAAATATTTTGAATAATAATTATATTCTTGCGAATTTTATTTTGTTCCGCGAATTAATAACCCTGATTACCTTTAAGAAGTATATAAAAACAACATTGAAATATTCTTAAAAAGAGATTTCGGGGTCACTAATGGCGTCGTTCCAATTCGTCAAACGCCCGACAAGTTACGCGGGGATCTAGTTTTTGTGTAGCGATGTGTGATTGGTAATTTAATTTGCCGATTTCTCTTGTAGATTAATTTCTTTAGAAAAATTATATTTTAAAATCTAAAAATCCCAAAAAGATAAGTGAACTCGAACTTTAGAATAAGTGAAGAACTTTAAAATAAGTGAAGAACTTTAGAATAAGTGAAGAATTTTAAAATAAGTATTTTTGAAGAATTTTTCATGTACCGTACTCCAAACGAAACAGGGGATAACTTGTTGTTATGCGCACGCATGTATATATTTAATTTTATAAAATTTGATTTGGGAGGGGTAAACCAGATAGTTGTAATATTAAATAGAGAGCGCTTTCAATGCCAGACTCTCGTAAGGCCGCGGTGTCATTGAAAATAAAACCAAACATCATGTGGTTTTTTGCCACATTTGGCATTCAGACAACTGCAGGAGTTCCAAATTTGACTCACTTTCTTCTTTTTTGGTGATAAGGTATTCTGTCCGTATTCAACTTCTGAACATATATGTAGGTATTTACTTATTTTCAAACAATATGCGCTAAATATTTCCTCTTCATTAACGAAACGAAAATATAATTTTCTTTGTGTTCAATTCTCGAAGAAACGAAACTCTTTATATTTATTAGGTTTTATTGTTCATATTTTCTTATTGAACTATACAAAATAACAATTGAAAGAACTTCGCTTATGATAAATTTTTTACATGAAAACGTAATGTAAAGTGAGAAAAATCTCTTTAATATATCTATTAAACTCCCTTAAATTGTGCCACTCGTTAAAAAAACGATATTTAAATACAAAATTAAACACAAAACCATATTACAATACTTCGATCTCGTTTAGTTCTTAAAGTCGCCAAGGCCTGCCAAGTAATATTGGCGCATGAATGAATTGACATTTCCTCCTATCACGTGGTTTCAATGATGCGCACACGGAAATCAGCATTTTTATTCCTCTATTTGTATCATTACTCTATGGGGTAAACATCCTATAGACCACCCCCACGGGTACTTCCTTGGCACACATTCAAACAAATTATAGAAACCGAAAAATTATTAACTGAAAATATAGATCACCATTGCCAACAACCTCTCACCATCCGTCATATTTTAACTTCTTGTTCTCGTCTTCGATTTTTATATAATCGCTTTTTTAACATTTCATCTCCCACATTGTCCTATTTATTGAATCATCCACCTTATCCATCACTATTTATCTTTTTAAACTATACAGGATTTTTATGTTTGCTTTGACATTCAGTTTTGTTTATGTGTATCTTTTAGATTTTTAATGTTGGTCTTTATCGTCTAGTGTTTGGCGCAGCTTGGCCATATTTGGCCCTTGCGCCATTAAAACCCATGCAACCAACCAACCAACCTGAAAATATAGAAAATGGCTATTTTCGTTCAAATATGTTCAAAGGATGAGATACCCGAGACAGTACTTGAAAGGGAGCGTTCCCATTTCCTGCAATGTCTGTCTAGTTCTGTGTCATTTGACAGACGTCACCCGATCTAATGATACGGGATGCATTCATTGCTGCTTCTCCTGCTGTACATGTACACAGCTGACAGGATGCACAGGGAGTCGGTAGCTCAAATAACTGATTGCTTCCCAATGGATGGTGAATCAGCATTGCAAAAAGGACTAGCAGATAGTGTGCAGCGTGGCAACATAACCTGGAAATCAGGGAATTATCATTGGTTTTTGTTTATTCTGGAAATACCAGGGAATTTTTCAAAATTTCACAAAAAATAAGGGAAATTTTCACATTTGGATAATTAAAACGGCAAATAGCGTCTATTTTACTATTTTAAACTTATATATTTTCTAAAACTCTACATTGTTAATTATAGGTACTTAAAATAAGCAAAATGTACTCATTTTTGATTATATTCGATTCTTATCATAGCTCTGTATACACAAGTTTCATTTTTGAAAAAGACATTTACTCAAATATGAGTGCAATGAATAAAAAGAGCAGTTTACTTGCCTACATAGGCTGCCTTCATAAATAGCTTTCAAATAATTTCAACAATTACAATCAGGACTTCCCGGGAATCGAACCCAAACCGTCTACCTGATGTCGGCCGCAACGAAATCCAGGGCCTTATCCGTTGTACTACCAGAGCGACGGTGTGCCAAAAGAATGGAAAGTAAGGTCATTGAATTGTAATAACTCTGTTTCCATTTAAGCAATCGACATCAAATAATGTGGAAAACCATAGTCTGAACAACTATCTTAAGTTTGCCAGGTCGCTTTGTTAAGATGGCTTGGACAGAAGCTTAGATTTGCAATATTAAATATACTGCCATTCTTGAGAAAGTACGATTACTTAAATTTGAGTACGTCATCGCTCATTTTCGATGCAATTGCACTCAAAGAAAAACGAGTACGTCCATGTACTCATTTGTAAGCACATTTTTTTTACAGTGTAGCTCTTCTGCATCTTCTGTGAGGTTCCTGTTTTAACCCGACCTTTCGGCATTTCATCTATATGTTTGTTTGTTACGCAGTCACGATTAAACGCGTTGTTCGATTTTCTTCAAATTCAGCATGAACGTTGCTTAAAGTCATTCATTAAAAACGACTACTAATAAATAATTGTTTTCAACATGGTAGGGTTATGCACTAAAAGTTTTTACTAAATCTAAATTTTCTCAAGACAGTGTCGCTTGTCTTTCGGTGCATTTTTCTTAAAATCTACTCCATTTACCTTCAATCTTTGTTTACTTTAAAATTACATAAATTAACCCATGAATCAATTTAACCTATTATAGCATTTTTAAATGTTAGAATTTTAATGTTTGAAAAAAATAAGTATATGTTCTTAGAGAATATTTTTTTAAAAAAATAACCAAGCCTTGTAACCGTTAATGCATAGGTAAATATGTTCAAAGCAATTCAAGGAATACATAAAAAAAAATGGATGTTTAAGTTTAACAGTATATTTTTTATATGTACCTAAAACAAAAAACAACAACAAAAAAATAAGGATTTAATGAAAAAATTCCGTATGTTTAATTCTACCATACAATGTTAAAAACAATATTTAAAATACTTCGTTTAGTTGGAACAAAAATTTAAACTACGGTATGCAGAAAAGCTTAGTTTTAGAAAATATATAAATTTAAACCTACTTAATTAAATTACCTACCCCCTTGAGGTTACTATGTAGGAAATTTAATATACGATGTTTTTCTGTTTTCCAGATTATTTTTCAGAGTAAGGAAGCCTCTTAGTCATTCTGCTTTTTAGAACAGAATTTTCTAAGCCGGGTCCTAATATAAATATATCCCGATAGCATTAAGTCTTTTACTTTTGAGTCCATATTATGTTTTTGTGTGTTCTGTGATGTTTGTTAACTTCACGCTACCCTTTCGAACCCCAAATTAGGAATGTGACGAATAGTAATTTGGCCGAGTACCGAATATTCGGTTGAGTTTGTGGTCGAATACCGAATATTCGGTGGACTTTGAGGACGAATATCGAATATTCGGTTGAGTTTGAGACCGAATACCGAATATGTGATTAAATTTTGAGGCCGAATACCGACTATTCTATTGACTTTTATACCGAATATTCGGTTGACTTTTAAGCCGAATATTCGGTGGACTTTTAAGACGAATACCGAATGTTTAGTTAACTTTCAGGCCGAATATCTATTATTCGATTGACTTTTAGGCCAAATACCGAAAATTCGGTTGACTTTTAGGCCAAATACCGAAAATTCGGTTGACTTTTAGGCCAAATACCGAAAATTCGGTTGACATTGAGGTCGAATACCGAATATTCGGTTAACTTTCAGGCCGAATAGCAACTTCTAAAATTCATTATGCAGGTAAACAACCCAAGTACCTTAGGTAAAGGTTCAGGACATAAAATTACAATTATATATATATATATGGTATTAAATTTAACTTAAAATACACAAAACCTTTTTCTGTAAAAATCTTTAAATTAAAAAAAAAATTAGATTTTGTTTATTAAAGTTTTTGTCGTCCTTAAATTATCAACACCTGTTTTGTTATGATCAAAATAAAAAAAATTAATGTTCAGGTTTAATAGGTTTTGTAACTTTTAAAGATATTTTAATTTTAATAACTGATTAAAGAAAACTTGCATATTTCAGGAAGGCTAAACATTTCACAAAAACTTAGTTTAGTTCTGCTAGATTTTTTTTACTTGTAACAAATTAACAATATTTCAAATCTAACTTTTTTTCCCTTTTCCAAATCCTGTTTTTGCGCCCTGCGTCTAAACTTCGGCTATTGATTGGCCGAATAATAGAAATATTCGGCATATGGGCCGAATATTCGCCCCATCCCCTGCCCCAAATTCGACGTAACGATAGTCACATAGTTACCGAAAATCGTGGATCCAAGGTCAATAACTACTCGATCATACCAATTCCTTCGTTCAGAAGGGAGAAAAAGGCTTATGTACGTAATTCAATGTGCAACCTTTTTTTTTTTTAGAATAAATAGGAAGTGAAGAGAAATTCACTGTGTAACCTTTTTTTTAGAATAAATAGGAAGGGAAGAGAAAATCAAATAGGTGAATAAATTCAACGAGTTTACTGTAGAACGCTGGTCAATATGTATTTCTTAAAATAAATAACGCGAATGGAGTGAAGTAGGTCGCGGTGATTTGATTTCTAAGTGCTTTGCGATGTTTGGTGTTTGAGGTTTGCTGCCTTAGCGCTAATGGGAAAACCTGTCAAAATTAACCCCCAAGTGCTACCAAAATATGCTATACTCGGGGACAACCTAAGTTGAGCCTAAAGCAATTGGTTGGTTTGGTTTGTTTAATTACGTCGCACTAGAGCTGCACATTGGGCTATTGGCGACGGTTCGGGGCCTATCTCGAAGGAACGATGCCTCGTATTTTTGAACCATGGTCAGATGAGAGGATAACACCTAAGCTGGCACCCGACGCAACTTCAATAGGCGTCAGGACATTGGACCTCGATCAGATGTATCGTGCACCAGTCCCGTATACACGCCAGTATAATTTGTTGGATGTTCTGGACGACTTTCTAGTATTTTTGTAGCGAAGCTGGCAACCCTCCGATCGCAAGATCACTACTTTTTTACTTTTCTATGTCAAGTCCATCGCACGGATTCGAACCACCAATCCTCTGATTAGTATCTGAACGCCTTATCCATTGAGGAAATGGGGTTCCTAAAGCAATTGATTATTTATACATATCGTAGCTTCCGCTTCAACTTAGGTTGTCCTCGAGTATAGCGGTCTCTGACACCTCACGCCTCCACTAAGGGTTAATGGGACCCTTTATGGCTAAAATCGTATATAATATATTTTATTGATTATTTATATAGATATTTTATTGATTAATGCAAATTTGTTGTATTTGTATTAGTATAATCGGGAAGTATTTGTTGTATTTGTACCAGTGTTCACTCTGGAAAGAAAAAGGGGTAGGGCGCTGTTGGTAGTAAAAGGGCACCCCGTTGTTTAAAGTCCCCTCTTGTTCTTAAAAGGGCACTTTTAAAAAGAAAAATTAGGAATGGGCGTGACCACCCGTTGACACATCGGACCGTCGTGCATGAATGGACTGTAGTAGAGAGAATATGGCGTCATAATCGTGAAGCCCACATCTCAGAGCGGAAGGTCCATATTACATGTCATCTTCAAAATTATGAATGAAATAATACTCGCGATTGGCTTGTGAATTTGAAGTGTGTAACTGTGAAAATTTAAGAATGGAATGACGTAGTTATCCACGTGTCTTGGGCCATACATGTTGGCTTCACTTTGATGTTAGCGGAGTAATGTCATGGCTTCTCTACTACAAAGGATCCATCCTCGAAGCATCGGATACGTGCCCGGAAAAATGGGTACTCAATTCTTAGCATGAGTGTAGCGATCTGATTTTTTGAGGAAAACATCACAAGCCAAAAATAATTCGCCGTGTAGACGGAAAATCCGTTGTGATTCTCATGCCTATTCAGGTTGTATAAGGTAGCAGCTCAGATGTGGTCCAGGTCATATAACCATGGTTCAAAATTACGAGGCAGGTGTTCTCGGGTCTTTTATTTTCCCGGGATAGATCCAGAACCGCCGCAAATAGCTCGCTGCGCAGCTCAACTGCGATGGTAATTCGCCAAACAAACAAAAAAGTTCAGATTTATTGGTTGACATTACGCTAGAGCTTCAGATTAGGCTATTGGCGACGGTTCGTGGCTTAACTCAAAGGTTGGTTTGGTTGGTTTGTTAATTAACGTCGCACTAGAGCTGCACAGTGGGCTATTGGCGACGGTTCGGGGTCAATCTCGAAGGAAAGACCCGGGAACACATTCATACATGCACCTCGTTATTTTAGAACCATGATCAGATGACGAGGAAGCACCTGAACTGGCACCCAACGCCTTCAATAGACATCGGGACTTTGGACCCCGATCAGATGTATCGTGCACCAGTCCCGTATACACGCCAGTATAATTTGTTGGATATTCTGGACGACTTTCTAGTATTTTTGTAGCGAAGCTGGCAACCCTCCGATCGCAAGATCACTACTTTTTTACTTTTCTATGTCAAGTCCATTTCACTGATTCGAACCACCAATCCTCTGATTAGTAGCTGAACGCCTTACCAACTGAGCAACTGGGGCTCAGTAACTCAAAGGAAAAATCCATACAAAACTGATGTCTCTTTGTGAAGGTACTACTTAAAATCCAAAATTTGACATTTAAAAATTAATTATTTCGCTAAGGGCTAAAAACCAAATCGATCCGTAGCCCTTATCTGAGCCCTTACGAAACTGATGAAAAGGCAACTTAATCCAAAATTCGGTAATAAAATGCCTTAACCTTGCCCCAAATCATTTTCTCGTTAAAAAACACACATAAAAAACAACTTAGTATTTCATATGCAGGCATTATGGAAACCAATAGGATTCGTGGAATGCCCGTGCTCGAAATTACCACAGAATCATCGCGATTGTGCAACGCGCGTAGTTAAAAAGAATTTTGTTTTTCTACTGTCATAATTCACTTAATTCCAATTTACAAAAATAATAATAATGATACTTTTTTTAAAAAACAGCTAGGGAAGCAAGGACGCTTGTGCTTGACTAAAAAGGTTAAGATGGGCGGATTCAAAAGAGGGCGGCATTTTTGAAAAAAAAAAAAAAGGCATGAGGGCGACATCGAGATGAAAAAAGGGCGGGCCGCTCTTTAAAGAAAATCCTAGATTGAACACTGTTTAAACTATTAAGATTATTTGACTATATAAGCCTGGTACTGTTTTTAAAATTACCAAATATTATTTTAAGCCAACCAGATGTAACTTAAAGTCAAGCAGCCGCTAGGGTCGCCGGACTAAAAAGGGCGCCAAATTTTGGTATAGATGAAGAAATAAATGATTTTATTTGGAAGTTTGCATAATATATTGGATATATGTATTATATTTTTGATAGATACTTTTTTTCTATTTTATACTTTTTAATTAATTTTTACATTAATTTAGGTATGTTCATTTCTTTAAGATTTATATCTACCTACATAGTATTTTATAGAGAATATATATTTTGTGCATTTTATTTTCTTGCCTGAAACAAGCTCTCTTTTCCGCTTGTATTCACAAAATTAACAGATTGCGAATTTAGGGCGCTAATAACCATTGACGATTACGAAATGTGTCATCATGGATGTGTTGCTGTGTGTGTGTCGGCCATGTTTCATGTCACATGGTAGTTTCATGTTTCATTACCATTGGTGAAAATTATCACCAAGTTAGTCAGTGGCGGCTCGCCAAGTACAGCCGGACTGCACCTAAATTCATTAGTGTATTTTAAAACTAAAATCAGATATTTTGCTAATTTTCTTAAACGAAGATTAAAATTGAAAATGAAATTTCTACGGCAGTAAACAAAATCGCCGATAAATAGCAAGCCTGTTACAGTAATGTACAATTCAGGAGGGGAAAAAACTCCATTCAATCAAAAACTGCAGCTAAAAAGCGAAATTCGAAATCGGCTGCATCGTTGCCATGGCAACCTCTACGTAGTATGGAGATTCCCCCCATGCTAATGCACTGCATTTGTGAGAAGGTACAGCCGAAATGGATTTTCTTGTTTTAGCTGCACTTGAGGTTCGATATGCTGATTGGTTCATGGATAAAACGAGAACTTACGAGAATATCTCACAACGGATATGGTTTTCGTGATACATTTACTGTGTACTGTTGTTTCAGGACATGGTCCTGCCAGTGGCGTAGCCAGGATTGTCCGAAGGGGGGGGGGGTCCATAAATTATTTTTGGTCCGACCAAAACCAAATATATTTTTTTTATTAATAACTGATTTCAAATTTTTTTAACTAATAATTTTAATTAAATTTAATTAATAATTTAAATAAAATTTAGTTAATAATTTGAATAAAAGTTAATTAATAATTTTAAATTATTAATTTTAAATTATTAATTTTAATTAATCATTTTAAATTAGCAATTTTAATTAATAATTTTTAATTAATAATTTTAATTGATAATATTAAATTAGTAATTTTAATTAATCATAATAATTTTTAAGTAGTAATTTTAAATTAATAAATTTAAATTTTGATATTTTTTAATTTAAGCAGTAGTTTTAAATTAAAATTATAATTAATAATTTTAATTGATTAAATATTATTTATAAATTATAATTAAGAAGTAAATTAAAAGCTTAAAACACGTAGGCAGTGCCGTCACACAAAAAAATTTGCGGGGGGGGGGGGGGGGGGTTGAGACAAGAAATTTCCCAACTTAACGATTCGAAATTCCCAACTTAACGGCGTCGGGTACGGATACCAGCTCGGGTGTTATTCTCGTCATCTGACCATGATTAAAAAATACGAGGCATGTCTTTTCTTCGAGATAGACCCGAACCAACGTTGTGGCACGCAACATTTGTTGCACGCATGTTCCAGTGCAGTGTCCGTTCTAAGTGCAATGTTAATTAACCAAACTTAAGAGGACTTGGTACCCCAAAAATTATTTTCTATAATTTGATACAAAATTAAATAGTTTTGTGATGACTACATGTAAACTATTCATGAAAGAAGATTTAGAAGAACAAAAATTTGAAATTTCTTCAAACTTTTTCAAAAATTAAATTTTTGTTAAATTTTTCGAAGATTTAAGGCATTTTTCAAAATGCTTCTTCCCCTTCAGATTTCATTTTTTTGCATCGAATTTTTTTTGTAAGCTGTATTGATTTATGCTTAATAACTTTAGGGATCGGATTTGGCATAAGTTTTTTAGTTTAGGAGAAAAAAAATAATTAGTGAAAAATCGGCTATTTTTTTTCAAAAAACTCTTAATTCTTAAACATTTTATTTTTTTAAATAAATTGTTTTTAATATTTTTCTTATTCCATCCCTAATTCTATTCAATATACTCTTCTGTACAGGTTAAAAAAATTTCACAATAATTCATACATATTTTCTTAAGTTTTAGTATTTTAAGTAAGTGTATGTTCACGAAAACAGCAAGCTGAGATAAATGCATTTAAAGATTTCAGTATTGAAAATAATTTATTATAAATGTCCCAATTAACTCAAATATTTTTTCACATAAATAACGTATATATATCCTACAAATTATGCAAAATTAATGACAAATAACAATTATTTTGTTTCGCTCCAACTTTAAATAAAAATGTCACTTTCAGTATTCAATGCATGTAAAATTTCTAAAAACACCATAAAATCACTCACTGTCAAGCAAATTTTTATTCTTGTAATACATTTTTGGCAAACCACTGACTACTGAACATTATGAAACAAAAATTGACTGCAGATATTTATATAATTTGCTTTATTTTTGAGTGTAATGCAGAGAAAACTGAAAATTTTTTAGTGGTTTTATACATGACACTCACTGTAAAATTAAAGCACCCTACAGCATAAGTTACTCCTTATTTATTCTTAAATGACTTTTTCTCTTTATGCATTGCAATATTTACAAGTTTGAGTGCAAAATCCCTGATAAGGCGGCGTATTGCAAAATAAGAGATTTTGCAGTACGCCGCATTTTCTTCTATTGTCTTTTGGGCAAATCAATTCACACAGAGTTTCAGTTAATTAATTCCCCGTCTGACCCTAAAGATTTTGAAGACTTTTTCATAGTATGTATAATTCTTAGTTGTATTCACATACAAAATTTGACAAAAAAACACTGACTCACTTTTTGTTTACAAATGTATCTTTGGGATACCTGAACTAGTTGATGATGTGTACAATTTCATTGGCATTTTGCGTTAACACATCTTTACAACAGTCCTGTAGAAGCAATCCTTTGATACAATGATATTATTTTGATTAAATGTACCCATTTTTACATTCGGTTTATGACTTTCTCTATGTAACACATTGCATAAGGAGTGAAGAAAACGTTCATAATATGATTAATATTTATTCAATCGTTTCGAAACTTTGGGAAAACATGGTAGGAAGTTGAAGCGTTATTTTAAACCAATAAAAACTTTTTTGCCATTTTCATCGATTTTGGGGTACCGAGTCCCCTTAACGATTAGAAATTTTGAACACAACAGTGCTAAAAATTCCTAGTTCCAACTTATCAACTTTTTTTAGGATAATTTTATTGTGGAAGTCATAAGGGGAGGGGATAACAAATACAGCCATGTTCTGAAAATGTAGCATGATCTGTAAATAGTGGGAGTGAAAGGGACTCGGCAGTTGTGTCAACCCAACAGCCATTGCTAATCTTAACATAAAACATAAAATAATATTCAAAAATAAAAAAGTATTTACATACCAATATGACCATATTTATCAAGTAGTAATTAAATTATATATTTTTTTAATTAATAACCATTTTAATTCTAAATTAATCAATGCAGGAAAACAGGAATTTAAATTATTATAAATAAATTCAATAAACTTAGAAGTATTCAAAGAGAGAATCCTCCAAAGTTAATGTTAAAACGAAACACATATCACATAAAATTAGGTAAAGAAAATAGGTACTGAAAGATGCGTCCTCCGCGCATAAGATTTTTCGTAGCAATCGTATCGAAATCCGAGACATTTTTTTTAACCGAGGGGTGATTTAAATAAAAGAACCCATCGAAAGTTCTGGAAGTTTCTATTTGAAACTGGTAAAAACTAAAAAAAAAATATTTATAGAAAAACACACAGGAAACGCACAGCGTCAACATTACACAATTTTGTGATTGGTTAATCAAAAAACAAAACAAAATATCACAAAAAAATCCTAGACACGAGACTATAAATTTATATGGGACTGACGCGCCAGTCCCATATATTCGAAGCGCCATGGCGCTTCGAATATTAGCTGAAAGAAATTTTACATTGTGGAAGGCAAAACCAATAGGGTTATATGAAACAAAAGTGATTTTCGAATAAAAAGGAGAGGATTTTGATTTAGACAATCGCACCTAACACAATTAAAAGAGAAGTTATTTTAATAAAAAGAACACTGTGTGACGTTTGCGTAAAGTACAACGCCATATATTTTAAAATTCTTTAAATGATAAAATGAACGTTAAAACATATAATATAACTTTGACAATAACGAACAACAGAATGAGCAGATGCGACCATTTTTTAGTCACCTGCTGGAAATCTGAAAACATTGCTCCTTAATTTAAACAATTTATTATATATTTAAAATGAGGGTTTTTTTTTTTAAGGAAACAATGCCACGGTTAAAATTTTTTTTCGCTTGACGCAATAAAAAATACAATGAAATTTATAAAACCGTTCCGCCACTGGCGTTGTCTCGGCTACAGACTACATTAGTCAACTCCACCTGGAGCCTTAGCGTCATATCGGTCGAAAGTGTGCAGTGAACTCTGAAACCAAACACACGAATTTAAGTTTAATTTTACAAGTTGGACAATTTCTAATTTTCCCTTAATAACCTTGGTGTTTTTGCTTTCATTTGCTAAAAATATTAATTTTCTTCAGACATAAATTTTCCCAACTCGGGTATTTTTAAACCTTGAAATTCCCAACTTTTAGGGTTTCCAAATTATTGGGGGGGGGGGGGGGGGTCGGACGTGCCTGCACGTAGTGGATGAATGAGTCAGGGAAAATACCTTACTTCGAAGCAAGCAATTTCTGGATTGATGCACTGTGAATTCTGGCTCAACTGCCGCCCCATTTCAAGTGTTAAGAAAAGTATCCTTTTACATGTACAAACAAGCAAGACAATCATACAGACCTAAAACCCCATCGCGCCCCCCGCCCCCCCCCCCCCCCCCCCCACACACACACAAAAAAGTCGAATTTTCTGTCTTCAAGGTTGTTTCACCATTGTTCTCCTTAAAATCATCCCTTCAGGGGACAGAAGGGAAAGGAGCAAGAGATACATGTGGGGTAGACCAGGAAATGCGACATGTGTTTTCTCTATAGAAATCACAGAACAAAAATCTTTGTTTTTTTTTTGCATGTTATTTTTCAAAAAAAAAAAAAAAAATTAACTTGGCTATGGGGGGGGGGGGGGGGAGGTTCTAACCCAAAGTAACCCAATGCTGGCTACGCCACTGGGTCCTGCTGTTGTTTCGATGTGTAAGTTAATATTAAAATTGACCGATTTGCAGGTTTAAAAAAAAGCAGGATTGCTTTAATTTTCAAAAAATAAGTGTTTTCTATTTTTTTCGCATGTTATCATATCGTAAAAATTGAACGGAAACATTGATTTGAATAGTGAAAAATAAAGAATTTCCGTTCATGTATGGTTTTTTTTAAATAGGGAGGTGGGGGGGGGGGGGGATTCACATGATTTCGGCTGCACTAACATTTTCGACCACGGGCCGCCACTGAAGTTAGTGCAAGTACCTTGTGTCAAAAAAAATGACCTTATAACTTTATTTAGAAAAAATATTATAATGAATATAGAAACCGGTACACGGATCATGCCAAGATGGCACACTTCAATATTTTAAGATATCGGTTACATAACCAAGTTACTTTTATCCATTATCCATTTTAAAGAAGGCCATTCGTATATATATTGTATTTCTTATTATTTTCTAAAGATGATGCAATACACATTAGATTTAATAACCAGTTTAAAAGTCCGTAAATATTGCCATGAAACTTTTTATTCCCCAATTACTGTGCAATTTGGAATCATTTATGTAATTATTTTGTTACGGTCATAAAACCACAGCATATGCAAGATAATCAAGCAATGTAGCCAAAATGTTTATTGCTTGTTTTCCCATTTGTGTTTATTTCTCTCGTGTGTTTCCTGGCATCGGGCCACAGCTACTTAAGGAGAACTGTTGCGAATTCTTGTTGGTACAGGTGTTATTTCTGTGCGATACCTGTATAGCCCGGATTTGTCCTTGACCCGACAGCTGTTGTTTCAATAAATACTACACTCTTCAAGGGATCTGTTTAGAGGAGATGTGAATCATTTTTCATATTTCGCTGTTTACTTATGCTCGTACTTTAAGTAGGGTTTATATTACTACGACGAAACATAGAGCAATGATACAAATAGAGGAATAAAAATGCTGATTTCCGTGTGTCCATCATTGAAACCACGTGACAGGTGGAAATGCCAATTCATTCATGCGCCAATATTACTTGGCAGGCCTTGGCGACTTTAAGAACTAAACGAGATCGGAGTGTTGTAATATGGTTTTGTGTTTAATTTTGTATTTGAATATAGTTTTTTTTTAACGAGTGGCACAATTTAAGGCAGTTTAACAGATGTATTAAGGAGATTTTTCTTACTTTGTGGTTTTGAAATAATTGCTTTACGTTTTAATGTAAAAAATGTACCATAAGCGAAGTTCTTTCAATTGTTATTTCGTATACTTCAATAAGAAAATAGGAACAATAAAACCTGAGAAATGTAAAGAGTTTCGCTTCTTCGAGTATTGAACAGAAATAAAATATTTTCGTTTCGTTAATGCCAAATGTGACAGCGCTATAACCACTTGATGTGGGGTTTTCTTTTCAATGTTGACACCGCGGCCTTACGAGAGTCTGGTATTGAAGGCGCTCTCTATTTAATATTACAACTCTCTGCGACGAAAGCGTTCCGATTCCTGGTTTTAAAGATTAATAGTAAAGTTTTTAAAAACCTGTTTGTGTAGAGATTTTATCTGAAGATTTATTGAAAATTCGAGAGATTTTACTTAAAAGCTCAAGTTCTATTTCCCGGATGTGTTTAGATTGTGCACCATGAGAAATATCAACACTATTTTTGCAGTTTCGAATCGTCTACTTTTCTTTATAAAAAGGAATCCAAAACAGCCGTTTATAGCCTCTTTATTTCGCAAATAACGCTTTTTTCCGCAATATTTTTATTAAACAAAATAAATAAACTCGCAATATTTTTAAAACAAAATTAAATAAACTTGCGTTATAAATTTCATAAAATTTCATTTAAAAAACAACAACATTGATATTTATGAGATGACAGCACGATTTGTCGCTGGTCTTTGAAATTCTCTTTCTTTTGACACCTCATATGTTAAGATTCGTTGTGTCTAAGGGGCGTGAAAGGGATAAGAAACAATATACATAATTATTTAGGTGTCAAAAATGACATCCTGAAACTTTAAATAAACATCCATTGTTATTGCGATATTTGCAAAATTCGACTTTCCAATGATCTATTTAAATAAATACGTATGTTTTATTTAATTATTATTAGAATTTAGAATTGCTCTTATTTATAGTTGCTATCCTACAGTTTAGAATAAATATCAAACGATATTTGTAACCATACGTTCTTCATGTTCAATTTCAATAAAACTTGATACAATTAATGTACGTTATTAATAGAGTAAATATGCTTTTTCAACATATGCTTTCTAATTGCAATATTTGCAAAATTCGATTCTCCAATGTTCTATTTAAATAAATACGCTTTATTAAATTATTATTACAATTGAGAATTGCTCTTATTTAAAGTAAAAATTCTACAATTTAGAATAAGTAACAATTCAATTTGCAATATTTGTAACTACGTTCTTCATGTTCCATTTAAAAAAAAAATTGATACAATAAATATACATTAGTATTAATAGCGTAAATATGCTTTAGCAATAGAATAAATATTCTTTCTAATTGCATGTTTGGAAAATTCGGTTCCCCAATGTTCTATTTGGATAAATATGCTTTATTAAATTTTTTTTAGAATTGCTCGTATTTAAAGTTGCTATCATACAATTTAGAACAACGATTCGATTTGCAATATTTGTAACTGTACGTTCTTCATGTTCCATTTCAATAAAACTTGATACAATAAATATACATTATTAATTGAGTAAACTTGCTTTATCAATAGAATAAATGTGCTTTCTAATTGAAATGTTTGCGAAATTCGATTCTCCAATGTTCTATTTGGATAAATATGCTTTATTAAATTATTTTTAGAATTGCTCTTATTTAAAATTGCTATCATACAATTTAGAATAACAATTTAATATACAATATTTGTAACTGTACGTTCTTCATGTTCCATTTCAAAATAAAACTTGATACAATAAATATACATTATTAATTGAGTAAATATGCTTTATCAATAGAATAAATATGCTTTATTAATTTATTAAATATACTTTATCACTAGAGTAAATATAAATAATTAAATTATTAATTGAATTTAGAAATAGAATTGTTAATGTTGCCATTCTACGACTTTAAATAAGAACATTTATATTTTCAATATCTGAAAAATTGCGGTTCTTCTATTCAAGTAAAACTCAAGACAATAAATATCCCTTATTATGCTTTCAAAATACTATCCTGAAATAATTAACAATTTTATTCAATATGTGTAACAATGTTCCGTCGATGTCTTCTATTTCAATAAGGCTCAGCTCCATATACCATTTTCTTCTTTTCTCATTAGCATCTCCTCTTGAGTAGTTCGACTCGTGATATTGCATGGAATGTCTTCATTAAAGAAGAATTATAACAGCACCGTTTCCTTGTTCAGTAGATAATTGGCGTCTCTTTCAAGCGTTGCCGTAATGGCCGCCCTTCCAAGAAGAACAGTTGCGATAGATTCGCTTGCCTTTAATGACGGCGAAATGATTGTTATTGTCTCTTTTGGTTTAATCGTGTCTATTGTAAAAAGCTTTTATTTGCTGGAATGGCGCTTGCTTTTTAATGATTCTCGATCTGCGTGCATAAATTAGTTTTGCTTGTGTGTTCTTTGTTGCTCGAATGCGATTTAAAAAGCATTTGTTTTCCTTTATGAGTGGGCGTGCTTTCTAATCATAATTCATTATAAAAAATGGTTTTGGAAATGGTAAATGTACGTCATTTTTCAGTTGCAGACGCTGAAATGCCAATTTATTTATGCAATCCTCAAATTAACAACACAAAAAAATATTAATGGTTGTTATTTATGGTTATTGTTGTCAAGGATTGAGTTAATAATTTGGCTAATTTTAACGCGGTGCACAAATAGTAAAATGGCATTTGGTAATATTTTAAAATTAAAGGAAGAGCTTTCAGTCTTAAAACCTTCGAGCATGAATGGACTGTAGTAGAGAGAATATGACGTCAAAATCGTGAAGCCCACATCTCAGTGCGGAAGGTCCATATCACGTGCCATCTCTTCAAAATTATGAATGAAAAAATTATCGCGATTGGCTTGTGAATTGGGAAATGTGTAACTGTGAAAATTTATGAATGGAATGACGTAGTTAACCACGTGTCTTTTACCATACATGTTGGCTTCAATTTAATGTTAGCGAGGGTGACGTCATGACTCCTCTACTACAAAGGATCCATGCTCAAAGTTTAAAACTGATTAAATATGTTGTTTGAACAATTGAAGCAGAGTGGCAATATAAACTGGGAAATCAGGGTATTATCATGGAATTTTTTAATTCTGAAAATGTCGGGGAATATTTCAAAATGTCACACAAAAAATCAGGGAAATTTTAAAATTTAGATCATTAAAATGGCACTTTTTATCATCTATTCCGTAATTGTTGATACAAATTTCCTTTTAGTTCCGATGGTGAACAACGTGTGTATCTAATAAATATGCGATTTATTGAAGAGTGTTATAGGAAATATTAAACGTATAAAAACATTAAAATTATCTACAAAAGAAATAATTTGGAAAAACTTAATCGCCAATTTTATATAAAGAAGCGAAAGCCCTTTCAGCTATACAGAAGATATAATACTATAAATATTTCACTGCTTTTTTTGCATTATCTGCTTCCAGAGAACATGTTTAATTACTATTATGTCTGTTGCACTTGCATAATTTTCTGTTGTATCCATAAATTATTATTTTAACTGAATATGAGTATTGCTCATAATTTTTCATTTATAAGGCAATATAATGTATTATTGTAGCGTGGATATTTTGTTTTTATACAAAGCATGTATTGCAAGATTTTTTTACTGTAATTGTAAAATCAGGGAAATTTTTGTGATACCATCATGTAAATCAGTGAACTTTTTTTTCCAGGATTTTCTTGCGACCCTGTAAAATGGCGACTTGAGTATTTCTTGTCTTCAAAATATTCTGTACAAATTAATTTTTTCATTTAGAGATTGAATTACATAACTCAATTTAACCAAAATGTATTAGATATTTTAACTCAATTTAACCGAAATGCAATTACATGTTTTAACTCAATTTTATCAAATTGCGATTACATATTTTAAATCGATTTTGCCGTACTGAGAATACGCTATTTTATTGCACATTTAACTACTTGGTCCGTACAAAGTTTTCTGCAAAAGAACATCTTGTGGTAGTTCGATTATTTTTTTATTTGGCATTATTTTTATTTTTAGATTTAAACTTTGGAAATCACTGATTAATCACTAATTAATAATGAAGCTTTTGCAATATTTCGCGGCGCCCCTGTGAAGACGCCGCGCCACACACTTTAGAAGCAACTGGTCTACTATATTTTCTGGATTAAATGTGTTTTTTAAAAAGAAAAATTCTATTTACACCTTTCAAAAAAAATTTACTTTAATTTATTTCTCTGTTAAAAATACTTTTGAGCATTTAAGTTAATAGAAAGATTCAAGTTTAAATATCACATTCCTTAATTAAAGTACGACAGAGATTCAATATTTAGAAATTGTTAACTTAATCACTAAGATAATTAAATAAATATAAAAAGATAATTAAATAATTTTAATTGCAAAACAAATACATGGTTTAATATCTGGGTTATATTGGGTATTAGTACGTATATTTTATTTAATGTTATCAATTTATTTAATGTTATCAGTTTATTTAAGTTAGTGTTCCGTTCCATCGAATTTTTAACTCGGAGGTCCGTAGCCTTCTTGAAGTTGAGGACCACTGACATCTTTAATTAAGTTTATGTTATTTTATATCTTGTAAGAAACTACTACTAAATACCTGAATTCATAAAAAATTAAGAGATAGCGAATGATCATATTAGCGTAATAACTAAATATTTTTTTTGTTCAAAATGTCTTATATTTCTTATAAATATGTATTCAAAATCGAGTACGTAAAAGTATAGTATATAGGGGCACTCCGCCAAATAAACGCCAACTCCGCCAACTTTGGTGTGGTAGACCTAGAGCTTCCATTTCCAACACCGAAATATACGTAATCAAGTGAGTGGAGCTACTTTCTGTAGATTAAACCACTGAGAGACACGTAATGAAAAACTTAGCTTATATCAGTTTGGCGATATTTTATAGCTTATAAGAAACTATTAGTAAGTATCCGAATTCATAAGAAATGGCGAATTATGAAAATGTCTTATATACAAATCCGCCAAATAAACGCCAACTTTGGTGTGTGGATACTTGTGGAGTCAACTTTGGTGAATGTTATCTGTAATTGAAATTTTCCGTAATTCATTTAATACTATGAAGCTTACATTAATTTAAAACCAACACTAACCCTTCCCAAATAATCTAACTAAACCAGAATAGAAATCTCCAGAATTCACGGAAATCCACGCCATCCTTCCGTGAAGTTATTTCCATTATAACGGCAGGCATTGAAGAGCCTCTCTGCTTGGACAGCTTTCCGCTGGAGTTGCGTAATTGAATATTTGAATAAGAAAAAGGGCTTTACACAGCGTGACAGAATGACGACCTGAATGAGGCACTGACAGGTGAAGGAGACAGAATAACAAAAAAAAAAAAAAAAAAAAATGCCTCTAACAAGATTATTCGGCGAGAAAAAGTGATGTCTCAGCGCTTTCTCCTACTCCTACTCGTCTTCTTTTATTGTTCGAGATTTTTTATCTTGGTTTTTTTTCTTCCCGCCTTTATTTATTCGATTTTTTTTGGCTGAGGTTCGGTTATTCTTCTTGATTTTATGGAATAAAAAAAATATGAAAATAAAGGTTGGAAAAGATGTAGTATAGGACATATGGCGCGTTTTTTTTTTTTTTTGGCGACGAAAAATTGCCGTTAAACATAGCATAGGGTTGCCAGATTGAAAGTCGCCACAAGTATCGGAAAATACCAACAATGTCAAATGGGATTGCCATACTATAAATTTATTTCCCCTATAAAACACGCCAAAAAAAACTCGCGCGCCAAATGTCCTATACTACATCCGTACCAAGTGGCGGCGATTCGGGGGGGCAAGGGGGGGCGGTTGCCCCCGCACTTTTTTGTATGTTGCCCCCGCAACTTTTTTATATTGGACTAAAACTAAACTACAAGTCAATTGTTTTACTGCATTGCCTAACAAAGGAAAAATGTTGAACCCCAACTTCCTCACACTACCATAGAAACGAATATAAAGGGGGAGGGGGAAGAGGTTTCAGGAGGATCAAACCCCTCTCATTGACAGATTTAATGTGCAGTAGTCGCCTCCAAACGTCAAACGTTTGGACGATGGGAGAACGGGCTTGCAATCTCCCGGTAGAAATTTGGCGCTTTAAAGAGCGCCAAATTGCGAGTTCGAATATTAATTCAAGTAGTATATTTTAATAAATTTTGCTTCTAAAGTACCAGTAATTGTTAATTAAATCAAAACAAAACATACATTTGCAAAGTCTAATCAAAGCGATTAACTTTTTTAACCAACCATATAATTTCTATAGTTTTTCTGAAAGAAATAGTTTATAATAATTTTACTTATGATTACTTATTAAATAGTTTGGTTATGAAATAGTTTATTTTAGTCAAAAAATCTCCGATTTTAACATTTTTAAAACACAATCCACAAAAGTATATTTGTTTACTTTACTTATCAGCGAATGTTCTCAAAGATGATGGCAGAAAAGATTTAATAGCTTTTTTTTTTAATTCTCAATGCTTTGATTTCGAAAACATCAAGAAAATAGTTTATTGTAACTACGTATTAAATCTATAAAATACCCAGAATCTAGCAGAATGACTCATTCCCAAGTTTTCTCAGTTTTACATATAAGCAGTAGGAAAAAAAGGCGAAACGACGCCGAATATGACTTATGACTCTCGTTTGTACAGTCATTTTGGAGTCTACAGAGCAAACTGTATATGACTTATGACTACTCCGATAGATATTTATTTGTTTTTAAATGAGCCGTTGATTTTTTTTGTTATTCAATCAGGGCCACAGGGCCATAGCTCAGTCGTTTTACACATCGTAGCCTTCGCTTAAGGGTCTAGTTAAATTGTCTTCGACTATAGCTAAAATAGCCAAGTGATATAAAGGTGTTTTGAACAGTTCATACTTTTTATACTCCTGAAAATTGGACTTTAGTTTTTGTGACCCTTTTATATAGTATTTCTGAAAGTTATCGTGCTTCGTTTTGCCTTTTTAAGTCAGAATAACGAAAAAAGAAAGCTTTTAACTTGTCTCATATCAGCTTTATGGTATGAAAACTTCTTTTTTTAAATTTATGTTATTAAATTTTTTTTACTGTGTAATTTAAGTTGGTATACTTCAAATAACACAAAATAGTGAGTAAATACAAGTGGGCAATACCATAACTTTTTTATAGCAATATAATAGCAAATTTTTTAGTCCTGCTCCCCCCCCCCCCCCCCCGTTTATTCGGGGGAAATTCTTGTTTCCCATTTATCTTGCCCCCCCCACTTTCAGCACCCAATCGCCGCCACTGTCTGTACCTAAAGGTTGTGTTATAAGCGCGCAGGAGAGTAGGTGTGTGTGAATGATTCCATCGCCTTATTTGAATTCATTAAAATATTCATTGATTTAAAACAATTGGATTATTAATTCATCCTTAAAGAACAATTTTCGTGTTTTTTCTCATAAAGAAAAATTTTAATCAGGCAGGTATAGTCCCCACCTTACCGTTAGGTTCGTAGGTATATAGTTCGTAAATACTTTGTGCGCTCGCCTTCTCAGACTGCTGCCAATTAATTGACTGAATTAATTGCCAACCTGGTCGACGTGGCGCACTTCCCTCTCTCTCCATAGGCTGATTTCCCTTGAGTTATGAGGTTGGAGGCGTATACTGCATCCAAGGGTGACTGAGAGGGAGTCTAAGCAATGACCTCGTATTAATATACCCGGAAAGTAAAGAACATGATTAGTAGTACATATAATAAAAGTCATATGTTTAATATACAAAACACAATAATTTTTAGTATTTTTCAAAATTTATATATATACCATGTAATGAACCCATGTTTCTTTTGACCACTTATTTCCTGATCCATTCCTAAATCACTTCTCTTTTACAATAATAATCTTATAAATTACTAGTCGGATTTCATGTAGACAGTGACCTTCCCTTTGCTTTGAAGATCAAGTTTGCAAAATTTCATCAAGATCGGAATAAAACTGTAGATTTAAAATAAAAAAACATTTTTCTTTATACAGATATATATACTTGATGCTGCCAGTGTTTAAAACTAAAATCTGTACAATTCTTTTCGCAATAAAATAGCATAAACTGCTTTGTGTAAAACAAAGCAAATATTCCCACGCATTTGACATACCATTCTTCATCACCCCAGTTTCATATCCTTATATGGTCAAACGTGTGCCAAAAAAAAGGGAAGTAATAATTGTAATAGCTCAGTTTCCATTTAAGCAATCGACATCAAATAATGTGGAAAACCATCTTCTGAGCAACTATTTTAAGTGTGTCAGGTCGCTTTGGCTGAAACAGAAGCTGAAATTAGCAATATTAAATCCCACTGCTAATTTTTTAGAAAGTACGGTTGCTTAAATGGAGTACGCCAAACGCTCATTTACAATGCGATTGTACTCAAAAGTAAAACGAGTATGTTCAAGTACTCATTTTTAAATTCCTCTTTTTTACAGTGCATTTTGTGTCTAATCGTATCTGCTATATAAAGTGATCATCGCATATTAAAACGAACAATTGTTTCAGGTCCAGACACCTGGCCCTCCAAGTATCCCGATGCAGGGGGCAGTAGTCAGTCCCCAGTCGACATCGTGTCTTCCATTGTTCAGTCCAGGACCTACGACCCGCCCCTCATGTGGAAGTACGCCCCGGGGGTCTGCAAGTCCATCATCAACACGGGATGCGGCTGGCGTGTGGACATGCAGGGCGGCGATTCGGGTGAGTAAGGATGCATTCGCGTGGCGCCACCTGTTGGGTATACTTCGAAGTATGTTGCCGCTGCTAGGGTCACCAACGTTTAAAATCGGTAGTCGGAATACGATGATGGTTTCTGGAAGGAATTTTATTGAAAATTTATTTAAAATGCATTTTGTACTCATGGGTTTAGTTAAATAAAGAAAATAACAAAGTAAAGTGGCACAAAATGAAGCGTTGCGAAAGTGTTAAATGGAAAATAAAAACAATATCTTTAAGTTTGGTACCAAAAAGACTGTTGAACACTGTTAGACTATATCCTTATATATCAAATATTTTCTTTTTTAATTTAATTAAATACCTATAAGTACCAATATTTATGGATTTCTAACACAATGTATAGATTTTCACAATTTTATGTGTTTGTGTAATTAGCTTAAAATAAATAAAATTAAATGTATAAATTTCAAATAATTTTTTACTTTTTCAGAAATGTGAATTTTTTAACCACTGAAAGAACTAAAAATTATAAAAACAGCAAAATGTTGTCTTTTTTTCATGAAATTTTTGTTTAAACTCTTTTTGTATATGCTTTTTTAATACAAATATTGACGATCAACAACAGGCTCAAGGCCTAACAAAGTTGCTTCAGTCTAGCATAACCTAACTATTTCCCAATAAAATTAACTTATTAGTAAATTAAATAAATATAGTAATTATATATAAATAGTGAATAGAGATGAAAGTTTTAACCCTTTTCAGTTCATAGATTTTATTAGAATCAGGTTCAAGTTAATTATTATGTCCAATAAAATGTCCAGTACCACTGGACCTTAAAGAGTTAAATAAACTTTTGCTTTGTTTTACACAAAGCAGTTTATGCTATTTTATTGCGAAAAGAATTGTACAGATTTTAGTTTTAAACACTGGCAACATCAAGTATATATATCTGTATAAAGAAAAATGTTTTTTTATTTTATATCTACAGTTTTATTCCGATCTTGATGAAATTTTGCAAACTTGATCTTCAAAGCAAAGAGAAGGTCACTGTCTACTTGAAATTTCGAACAACTATCCCCACCCCTTGACTCGCTGAACCCCTTTGACTTCTTACTAAAACCTAATTATAATAATGCAATATTTTAACTTTGTAAAAATATAACCTATCTTACATACTTAGCAATGAGGATGGATAAACGATTCATTCTGATTGGACGATGAGTAAATATCTTCAAATGAATAAAATGTTGCCAAATGAATAAAAATGTCACCAAATCAATAATATAAATTTGCCAAATGAATAAATATATCTCCAACTGAACTAAAATATAGTTATATATGTAAAAATATCATCCAGTCCGACTTGAATGATGATGCGGTCACTAATGAGCCTTCTCTCTGTTGCAGTGGTGTCAGGTGGCCCCTTGAGTGATTCCTATGAGCCAGTCCAGTTCCATTGCCACTGGGGGGACACTGGCATGGTCGGATCAGAGCACACCATCGACGGAAAGTGTTACGCCGGAGAAGTGAGCATGTGTTTCTAATTTTGTATGTATTGGAAAACCACTTTGTATAATTGAATCGTTTATTTCAGAAACAGATTAAGAGTACTTTTCAAATTTTGGGGAAACAAAGAAAATTATTCTATATTTGATATTAGGTAATATCGATTTTGGTTTAAATTAATATGGAGCATCAATTAACATTTTTTCGAAGTGGATATTACCTGTAATTAAATTATAATATTTATTCTTTTTTTAAAAAAATTGCAATTAGCGGGGTTTTGCAATAGAATATGTTTTTATTTTAAAAACATAATTGTCTAAAATTTATTTGGCAGTTGAAGGAATTGTGCACAAAAATATGTGTTTAACTTCTGCATTTCTAATTTTGTAAAAAAGCATTTATGCTATATGCCCACAACATGCTATGTGTCATGTGACCTTCAGCTTGTCAAGTTTCTACACTAAACACAATATTTCCTGTAATAAATAACCCATATAACAGAATGTTAGTAGACAGGATTGTGCACAAATATGTACCCAGACAAGAGTCTGATTCTGTAAAAAAAAATGTATGTTGACTGGTTTACAAAGTAAACAATTCTATTATAGGCATATAACCAAGTGTTTTACACACGTCATCGTTTTAAAAAATAAATTTGTAAAAAAAAATCTGTTGGTAAGAAGAATGTTAAATCAAGTTAATAAAAAATATATTTGACCACTAGAAAACAATATAACCAAGCTTTGTGTATATTTTTTTAGCATTTAAATAATGCAATTATCATTATTATTTCAAAATAATGCCAAGTTAGTTGAATTTCTGAAAACGTCTTATTTTGGGCTTTAGAAAAATATAACAATATTCTTGTAGGTGCAAGTATATCATAGTTCAAACGTCCTCATGCCTATCCAGGTTTGTGGTTTGCCATAAGGTCAGACAATGTATTGTCTGCATTGTCTGACCTTAATATTACCGGTTAGTTTTTCTGAGGTCTTTCCTCCAAGATAGACCTTGAACTGTCACCAATTGCCCACTGTGCAGCTCTAGTGCAACGTTAATTTAATCAATTAAGTGCATTTGAGAATAATTATTATGCTTTTGCGTTTTCTCATTATAATATGTCTTATTCCCTGTTGCAGCTCCACTTTGTCCACTGGAACAAGGATAAGTACGCAACGTGCCCCGAAGCCCTGAAATCCCCCCACGGTCTGACTGTCATTGGCGTACTGCTGGAGGTAAAACACACTATTTCAAATTATCACCCTTATGTTTTAGATGTTGTCATGTACATTTAACTTGTGATGGTTCTGATCACTGGTTTATTTACCTTAGTGGTAGGCAGGGTCGGATTTAGGCCTATGGTCCGTACCACACACCCTAAATAATATAGATTACTAAAAAAATAGGTGCCTCAACACTTTAAAATTGTGACAATGACCTATTTGAAAATAAATTAATGATACAAACCATAAGAAAATATTTTATAAGAAAATACCAAATTGGTTTTTTTGAGTCGATAACTCGTAATTGTGAAGCATGTATACTGTTTTATGTTCAAACTTTTTCTCAAGGACGCACACAATTTACACTTGCCAATCTATAATATACAGATATTTTACAATATACTTCAAAATTATACATTTCCACATTAATAATTAAAAAAGACTTAGTGTTTCGAAAAACTTAATATCAAGGAAAGCCAAACACTGTGAAAAAAAGATTTAAAGTTTTCGTTTCTCGAAAGACATACCTTTCAATCAGAGTTTCCATGCATATGGAAAACCTGGAATTGTCAGGTAAAATGAAAGGGACTTAAGAAGTCAGGGAAAATGCACAATTTCTCAACTAAACTGCAGAAGTCGGATAATTTTTCAAAAAATTTTAGATAAAGATGCCTTACCAAATTCCTTTCATCACCACCTATGAAATTTTCTTTTCGTTACAAAAATATAAATTTGTAAAACTGATAGTTTCTCGTTTTTATTTTAATACTTTTATTGATTATTATTTGCAAGCACTTCCTTTATACGATACTCAACATTTACCTTTAAAAACATTCTATAATTTTTCATATTTTTTCTCCTGGAATTTTCTTAGACCTTCTAGAATACCTGGAAAAGTCATTGAATTTTAATCTTAATTCGGAATGACAACCCTGTGTCATCCAGCATAAAATCTCAACTCATTAAAAACACAAAGTTCTAAAATTTTGAAATACTTAATATTAAGGAAACCCAAACACTAGAAAAACGATTTAAAGTTTTCGTTCCTCGAAAAACATGTCATCCAGCGTAAAGTCTCAAATTATTCATTAAAAACCATCTATACAGTTCTATATTTTTGCAAGCATATTTAAAAGATTCCAAACTATAATTTAAGCAAATAAAAATAAATTTTGAATGTTGCAATTTTTTGGGTGCTGTGTTACTGTAATTGTATTTGTATCTCTAGGAAGGTGAGAAGAATTCTGAGCTGGAAAAACTATGCGATGTTCTTCCTGAAATCGCGGACATGGACCAAAGAGTTGAACTTCCAGTGGACATCGATCCTGCTGGAATGTTTCCTGGTGAGGTATTTTATGGTTTGGAGGGCCTCCAGTGGCCCAGTGAATAAAGGCATTCAGCTAGTAATCAGAGGATTGCTAGTTTGATCCCGTGCTGTAGACTCGACAAAGAAAATTTTAAAAAAGTAGTGATCTTGCGATTGGAGGGTTGCCAGCTTCTTTACAAAAATACTAAAAATCATTCAGAACATCCAACAAATTATATTCTCGTGTATATGGGACTGATGCACAATAAATTTGATCAGGGTCCAAAGTCCTGATGGCTGTTGAGGTTGCGTTGGATCCCAGCTCCGGTGTTGTCTTCGCCATCTCACCATGGTTAAAAAATACGAGGCATAATTTCTGGGTCTTTCCTTTGAGATAGCCCCGAACTGTCACCAATAGCTCACTGTGCAGCTCTAGTGCGATGTTAATTAACCAAACCAAACCATGGTGTAGGATTATCACTGAGAGGAAATATTTGTTTTCGGCTATGAATCTATAACTTACAAGTTTCATATCAAACGGGTCATGGTGTTAAAAAATATTTTAAAGGTTAGTTACTCTTGCAGCCATGTGCATTTGACAGATCCCTGGAATCCAACCTGGGTCGTCGATGACCTCACATTTATATTTTATAACTTGTTTGATTTTCTATTATAATAATTAACTATTATAATAATTATTCTATTGTAATAATTATGCTATTGCAACGATTTTTCATAAAATAACAGGACACCTTTTTAATTTTTTTTTTTTAATTTGTGGTAATAATATTAATAAGTGTAAGTAAAATTTATAAGTATACTGACACCCCATGACACAAATTTTACTAAACTGCAATGGGAATTTACAAAATAGCGTCCCCTATTAGAAAGCTACCAATTAAGTAGCTACACTGGGTTTGACCCATTTTGGAAATAAGGGAATTTAGGATATTTTCGCAATCACTTTCCGTTTGGCATAAGCACCCCATTTTACCTGCTCGCGGGTTAAATTGATGCAATAGCTAAGCTACAAACAATAGATTACAGGGTGGGTGTCGCTTCATAAACCCAATACTCCCACTTGGACTTGAATGATCACTTTAGCCTGACTGGTAGAGTATCTGCGTATCATGCAGAAGGTCCTCGGTTTGATTCCGAGTGAGGCCAAAAAGTGCATAGTCATTGGTAACTTCTTAACTGCAGATCAACGTAACCTTCAAACAAACACTTGTAATACCACATCGAATTAACTACCATGACTTCAACTACTGTTCATGTGATACACTTATCACGGCATCCCTCGCTGCCCATTTGATAACACATAATGTGCATCACAATCAGTCGTTCTTCCATTCGACTCAATGAGAGGAGGGTACTGTAGAGGTCACTTCATATATCCGATTATCTCACTTGGATTTGAGTGATCACTTTAGCCTGATTGGTAGAGTATTGGCACATCATGCAGAAGGTCCTCAGTTCGATTCCGAGTGACGCTACAGCAAGAATATTAGGGGGTCCTCAGTTCGATTCCGAGTGACGCTACAGCAAGAATATTAGGGAATTTTAAAATGCTGAATTATTTTAATGTATTTGTGCGCTTATTATTCTATATAAGGCAGAACAAAATGAAAAATTTAGTTTTCTCTGTGTCATTATTATTCATCTTCGTGAGTAGCATGTCATGTTTAAGGATTCTTTTTGTAACCCTACTTAAGATATAGAGCATATTTCATGGAAGAATTGATGACCAACTCTGTTAGGCTAAGGACCTGTAGTTGGTTGTCAATATTTGTAGTTATTACCTAAACATGAACTTCAAACTTCAAATTCTTTCTCCAGAAATCTTAAGGAAATGTAGATACTCCTATTGGTCGGCAATAATTTGTTTATTTGCTATATAACAAATAGACCTTTAAGTTAACTTTTTTTTTTGTTTTTCAGCAGATATCCTAATAGAGTTTTACAAAACCATTTTTCTTTGTCATTTAATCTGTATACACATATAATACTGAAAAAACTATGCTAATTATATGTTTGATTTTCCTTTTACTGCAATACTTTCCAACAACGTTTGATTAATGTAAAATTTTGCTTTTGCAGCTGACCAGTCGTACTGGACCTACCCTGGTTCTTTAACTACTCCACCGTGTTATGAAAGCGTCACTTGGATTGTATTTAAGAATCCAATCACAGTGTCTCAAGAGCAGGTAAAAAAATTATTTGTAACTCACTAAAAATCGGTTTTATTCTTTGTCTTTTGTTTACTTTTGTCTATTGATATGTAATGTATCACTATGTCTATTTTTAAAACTTTATGTCGGTTTTAATGTGCATCATTTGGCGGTTAAGAATTTAATTTGTGCAATATAATTATGACTTCAATTGTTACGTTTACTGTTATTTTTATTATCAATTTAAATATTTTTAAAAAATGTAATTTTATGTAACACTTGCAGTACATTAGAACTTCATTTATCTGTATAAAAAAAGCGGAGCGCTAATTATTCGGATCTGAATCGCTTTGATAAAAAAAGAAATCAGCAATATCCACATTTTAGGAGTTTCTTATTGGTGAATGATATTGTTTTTAATTTAAATTACATTACATACTAAAGCAAAATTAGTTTCTTTACTAAGAAATAAACTTTTTTTCATGATTTATCATGATATGCGGTTATCCAAATGGGGATATCGCCCCAATTGATACAGATAATTTGAGTAACACTGTACTAGAAATTTCATGAGTTTTTTCAAAATCAAAAATTAGTTAAATTGTGGGACACAATGTTAGAATATAATCTTGTACTTTTAAATTTTGATAATTTTTTTTTTTTAATTTTAGTTTTACTTTCTAGTACATTAAAGTGTTCTAATTCAAAATTTTGTTATTAATTTATGTTATTAACTTTGTGTTCAAAATTATATGTTTATATATATATATATATGGTGTGTAAGGTGCATACCTACATCCCTGTTCATTATATATTATAAATTGTATTATTCTCTAGTCTAGTAAAAGCTAGTTTTAGCATTTAAATATAGTGCAATTTAGATCAGCAATTTGGAAATATTTCAAAATTACATTTTCAAACTCATTGTACAGTACAACTTCGACTGTTTCAAAATCGGTATGAATATGAAAAGTTTATTAAAGAATTGTTAAGAGAAATCCTTGTCATAAAAAACACCTGTCGGATTTTCAGCAAAATCCAAATTGGATATCCAGTTTGTAATGTGCGCTAGATATCCGATATCCGGCGAAACCACTATCCGGTTCATCCCTATTAAAAATAAACTTGTGTGAAAAAAATCTTGAATTTTTCTTATTTATACTTATTTTAAGAATAATACTTACTTATAAAATTTTATTTACAGACATGAATATTTAAGAAAATGTCAGATATTTTTACACATTTCTCATTCTAACATTACAATAAAAAAGTTATTTAAATGTCACTTTTGGTGTTAACTTTTAGTGGCAACTCTTTTATCATTTCAAAAATAATAAAAAAAAGCCTTTTTATATGTTGTATCCTAAACTGTAATTATCTGGCATGTAGGTCTCAGTTTTAACATACTAATTGTTATTTCCTGTAATTTAGATATGAAAAATATGCTCTAACAATGCTATGTAATTTATGATTGATTGCCTTTGTAATTATTTATTTCTAACTGTAAATTCCCCCATTGCTGGGCACCTGTTAAGCATAAAGATTAAAAATGATAGTTACCCCCCTGAGGGTTTTGAATAGGGATGAAACGGATATCCGGTAACTATCCGATATCCGGAAGTAAAGTGCCGGATATCCGATTTTCCATGCCGGATATCCGGATGAATAAAACATAGAAGATTTTTTTTTGTGGAGATCAATTTTCTTTGTTTTTGCTTTAAGTATTTTCCTGAAAATTCTACCAATGTATTCACAGTATGCAGATTCTCCCTTTAACCAATAGAAACTTTAAAAAACCCACTTTTTTTAAATTTTTAACTTTAAAATTATATTTTTAACGAATCGTTATGGTGGAGGGTCATCACATCTCACAACTAATATAAAGTTGAATCAAAACATAAATTTCTCAAAAGTTTAAGCAAACTTGAGTTTTCATGTTTGGAATGAAAGGGCATATGGTAAAATTACAATAATTCAGAAATTAAGTGTAAAATGTACAAAACATAAGACCATTGCTAGCAGCACCCTAGAATAACCCTTTGTAAATAAAAAAGTTTTTTGAATGTTTATTCAATTTTGGTATCACTTTAAAGATAAGGTATTGGGAAATATTACAGAATAAAAAAATATTTTTAAATTTTTGACCGATTTCCGTTTTTTCTAGTGTGTATGAGAAGTTATTTTCATAAAAAATAAACTGCCGGATATCCGATCGGATACCCAGCAAAATCCAGTTCGGATATACGATATCCGGTTTGTAATGTGCGCCGGATATCCGATATCCGGTATCCGGCAAAACCACTATCCGGTTCATCCCTAGTTTTGAACCATTTAGACCCCCCCCCCTCTTTCCCTCTCGAGTTTCTTCCTTTCCTGATCCTTATATAACGCATGAGCAATTCTCTCACACTACAGCCCTACAATTTCTATTGGATGGATGCTTTAAATATTAATTAAGAAATAACTAACTAACATTTTTAAATTCCGGCTCTCGGGTATAAATAACTAACAAAATAACTGGTCTATTGTTCAGACATGTTGGCTTTTCCGTTAATTTTCCCATTTAAGCATAATTGTCAGAAAAAGTTATTTCACCAAAGCAATTTTTGATCGCCAACTTTCAATTGTTTAAAATAATTATTTATTTATATGAATTTATTTTAAAGTATTTCTTTGTTGTCTTAAAATCTTTCGATTTTATAACAATGTAGATGCTATTTTTAAAAAAATTGATGATTAAAATAAATAGCTTCTAAAACCATTATTAATGGAAAACTAAACGGAACTTTTAAAGTTCCAAGCCTCAGGTACACAATTAGAGGGTAAATAGTACTTACATTTTAAAATTCCAGACATTTCCGTGTAAGTGAAGTAAGTATTTTGCGTGCCACAGACAGACACTTTATTTTATTATTATAGATTGAATACATTTATTAATTAAGTGTGGCTACATAACCTGGAAATCGGGGAATTGTCATGGAAATTTTTAATTCTGGAAATATTAAGGAAAAATCGGGGAATTTTTCAAAATTTCACAAAAAATCAGGGAATTTTTCAAAATTTCACAAAAAATCAGGGAATTTTTCAAATTTGGATCATTAAAACAGCAATTATCGTCTATTATACCCTCTATTCTGGTTAGTTTAGTTGCCAATATTTCTGTTTAGTTCTGAAAAGCATGGTTTTGCGTATTTTCTATTGTTGTAAAAACGTGAACCACTGCTGGAGGGAAAAGCAAAGTGTGTTGGATCTTGAATTGTAAGCAACATGCGAGGGGCTGATGAATATGTGATTTATTGAAGATTGGAATAGGAAATATGAAGCATATAAAACATTCAAATTTATCTACAGAAGAAATAATTTGAAAAAACTTTACTTACTTTTTTTTGCATTATCTGCTTCCAGAGAACATGTTTAATTACTATTATGCCTCTCACAATAGCATAATTTGTGTTTATCCATAAATTATTATTTTAACTGTCAATAAATATTGCTTATAATATTTCATTTATAATGCAATATATTTATAGTATTATTGTAGCGTGGATACTTTGTTTCTATACAAAGCATGTATTGCAACATTTCTGATTATAAGTGTAAAATGAGGGAAATTTTTGTGACACCATCATGGAAATCAGGGAACTTTTTTTCCAGAATGTTGTTGCCACCTTGTAATTTGAACTCTTTCTAAGTGTGTTTTCTGTTTTCTTCCCACAGCTGAACTGCTTCAGGAAAATGAAAAAGCCCTGCAACCACGGTCCGGACGGGGCCTCCTGCTTGGTCGACCACAACTATCGTCCTCCGCAGTCGTTGAACGACCGAGAGATCTGCGAATGTATCTGAGATGGCTGCGTAGGGCATTCTATGATCTCATTTGTTGTGTTGGTTTTCAGATGTTTATGCACACCAAAACGTATTACTCAAGGTTTCTAGAGTTTATTTTTGGTACACGCTCTTCTCTAGTTGAAATATGTACTTGGCGCAAAAAGGATCAACCTTGGTGCAATGTCTGGCATTCCAATACCAGTGTTATGTGTGTGGATATAGTTTAATAAGTGTTGGATATCTTCAAGTTGACTTTAACTGAAAATTAGTATTATATATAAGAGCATTTAAAAATTTAGTAAATCAACATTTTTGTTAAATTAACTTCTTAATTTTGCTTTTAGTTTTTTCAAGTCTACTCCCATCTTTCAGTTCTCATAAGGTGCAGGGCCGGATATAAGTATAGGTTGAAACCTAGGGGCCCCCACATGCACACAGAAAAAAAAATCAAATTTTGTAAAAAAAAATATTCGGAAAAATAATCCAAATTCTTTGAGCAGTTGTAAAATTTCCTTATAGTAGGATTTATGTACGACATTTCTGTATTTCAGGCCTTATAGACCATAAATCAATAATTGTTGCAGCTGCTATTGAAAATACTTTTTAGTGGGTGCATTTGCATTAAAAAAACAATATTGAGAGTGAAAATAAAACAATTGATAAATAACTTTTTTAATGGAAATTAAAAAATATTTAATCAATATTTTGAAACAATTTGTTTAGAAAAAAAATCTGAGCTAGTATAAATTTGTTTTCGCGCAAAGCTTATATATAAGCTATACATTAGAACTCTGATTATCCTAACTCCAGTTAGCCTAATCAAATGAAGTGGATTGCCAATTATCCAGATTGCTTTAAGAAGAAAAGAAAAAAAGGAATTAGCAAAATCCACATTTTAAAAGTTAATTATTCATGAATGATATTGTTTTTAATAGTCGTTAAATTATATTGCATTCTAAAGCAAAGTGGTTTTCTTAGACATATCCTATTTTCTTAAATTATCCAATTATCCATATATTCGGTTATCTGAATGAGATCTGGTCCCAATTAATCTGTATAATTGGAGTTCTACTGTAATATAAAACAATATATTGAAAAAAAATTATATTGTTTTTAGTATGACATAATTATTTACATTACAATAGAACTCCAATTATCCTAATTATTAATCTAATAGTCATTAAATTATATTACATACTAAAGCAAAAAAAAAATTAACTAAGACATAAACTTTTTTCAGAAATTATCCGTATATTCGATTATCCGAATGAGATCTGGTTCCAATTGATCCTGGATAATTGGAATTCTACTGTAATATTAAAAAAATATATTGAATATATAGACATAATCTTTTTTGTGAATTATCTGTATATTCGGTTATTCGAATGAGATCTTGTCCCAAATAATCTGGATAATTGGAATTCTACTGCAATATAAAAAATATATATTGAAAAAAAAATTATATTGTTTTTAATACTATATAATTTTTTTAAATATAATTTTTGACATTACAGTAGAACTCCAATTATCCTAATTATTAATCTAATAGTCATTAAATTATATTACATACTAAAGCAAAATTGTTTTTTTAACTAAGACATAACCTTTTTTGTAAATTATCCAATTATCTGTATATTCGGTTATCCGAATGAGATTTGGTCCCAATTGATCCTGGATAAATAGAGTTCTACTGTAATACAAAAAGGGTGCAACAATTTCAATACGAGTTATATACTAATAATTCTGAATAAATTGTGATTCAACTTGCCATGTTTTGCACACTGATCCTTTTTGCATCATAGTATAGTTTAGTGAATGTGTTAAAGAATAACTTTTATATATATGAGAAAAATAAACCTGTTGTTTGTCCGGAGTTTTTAATACTAGAGCCGTATATATTGAAGCCCTCTATAAGCAACGAATATCAAATGTTTTCGTGTGTGTGCACAAGAGTTTATGGAAGTGTTTGTCTGCTTTAGTTTTGTTATTATATTTCTGTGCCAGTTGTTAAATGAATCTCAAAGCTTAGCGTGTTGTGATTTTTGTTTTGTTTTATATAATTAATCTAAAATTTGTTTTTTTTATATGCATTTGTACGTTGAAGAGGTTTGATAAACCCATATTAAAAGTATATAAATATTTTATTATTAAGTTTTTGCTTTTTGCCTACTATATATATAAATAATTGATGCAGTGTTTAAGCTTGTTTTTTTTTTAAAAAGAACTTTTATTGTTAAAAAGTAGTAAATTTTTAACCATTTATTGCTTGCAATATATTGCTAGTCCTTATTTTATTGTGATCATTCTTTAAAAACGGCAACAAAAATCAAAATTGTTAATGCACCTCCAATATTTATAATTACTAAATTATCTCAAAGATTTCCGTATATAGGATCAGTTATTTTTTTTTTTGCCTTTTAACCTAAAGTAAATAATAATAGTTCAGCAACAGGGAATTTCTTTTCATATTTTTCTAAAAAGAATTTTAAAAGCATAAACACTGGATTGATTAAACAATAAAATTTTAACAGCCATGTTATTGTGCATTTAAATATGTGTTACAAAATATTTAATTAGCTGAATTTTAAATTTTGAAGTTAGTACATTGATATTACTTGTTTTAACTAGTCAATAAGAAAATTATATTTGAGTAATTCAATTGCAAAACTTGTTAAACACCATTAAATATTTTTTTACCGGAAGTGAAAAAAACAACTTTTGTAGAGTTTATATTTCGAGTTGGACTGCTTGCAATTTGGCATTTTAACGCAAAAGTTAGTTCTGAATCCGATTTCATAAATACTTTTCCTAAATTTGGTATAGTTTTTATAATTATTATTATTTTTATATTTTATTATGGATTTACAGAGTTTTGCTGCAGTATAAATAATTTATTTAGTTTGCGGAAATGTGCTCCGATATACAAAAGTGTTGCCACTCTCTTGCACTAAAATACATGAATAATATTGATAAGGGGCTGGTAATATTGAAGAAAAAGTGGGGGGCAGGGAAAGAATTCAGCCGACCTTTTGCAATCAAACCAAATGCACCAAATACGTACAGGTGAGGTTATAAAGAGTTTTGACGCATAATTTAATGATTCTTGCAGAAGTAATGGATTTTCGAAGGTTTAGAAATGTTAAGAAGATAATTCGGCAAAGAAAATACACGAAATTCTTGATTTTCGATTTTTTTGGGGGGGGGGGATTTAACTAGTTTTGCAATTGAGCGACTCATTTATAGCCATGACACAAATCGCATAAAAAGCTAATTAAATGGCCTGTTTCTCCAGTGAATATAAATCTTCACATAAATTGAAGATGAAGCAGATACAAATATAAAGAATCTCATATTGCTTTAGCCAAATTTTATGATAAATGTAGCTTTTGCTTTTATTAAAGTGAAATTGTGTTCCAATTTGTAATGATTTTTATAAGTTATATTGCAACATTCCAAATAGTGCTTTTCGCTGAAGGCTAATTTTTTTTGCAAAATTTGAAGGTTGTATTGTGATAGTCAGTTAGGATATAAATATTATTATTATTACATATTATATACTGCAATGACATTTTGCTTTATTTATATTAAATGACATTTTTTTTTCTCTATGGAATATGAGTTTTGTATGCAATAAAATGTAATGTTTTTAAAGTTAACATGCCTATCATAATTATTTTATTGATGTTGAAAAAATTTGTGTTTTAAATTTGTTAGATATATTTTAATATGTATTTAGGCCCGCATATTAAAATACATAACGAATGTGCAGCTTTTTGAAATAAAACTTTGTGATAAATCAATATCAAATTATCCAGAAGCTTATAAAATAGCGTTATTTTTAATTGCAAATGGAGTTGTTAAAATCAATTATATCATTATGAGAAAATTCGTTAAATTTTAAAAGGAATTAGTCAACGTAACTTAATATTGGCTATTTTAAATTCCGGGTCTTTTACTATTGAAGCATTGGTTTCATATCAGCTTTGAAATAAGAATTATAAATATTATATGATGCTTTACTGTTATTAAATATAAATATATATAAATTGCAACTGTGTAAATGAGCCATCTTTCAACATTGCTATCTTACTTCGTTAATAGTAGATTATCCACAGGCCTATACAAAAACTGGATCTCACTTAATTTGTCATACAGTGGTCGAATTTTAATGGCACCGTTAGTGACCGCAAAATGCTGTTGGAATCTAGAGTGTTAAATTGTTGCTTGCTCTGTTCTAAACTACTTAAAGATAATCAAAATTTAGAACAAAATCCGATCGTTTGGGTATAAATATTTTGGAAAATTAAGTTGAGTTTGAAAAATGTATAACTCTAGGGTTACTAACTAAGGGTTAGTGTTAAATATAACAAACGTAAACAAAAATAACAGGGTGGTAACATAATCGGGAAATCAGGGAATTGTCATGGAAGTTTTTTATTCTGGAAATATCAGGGAAATTTTTCGAAATTTCACAAAAAATACAGGGAAATTTTCAGTTTTGGATCATTAAAACGGCAATTATCCTCCATTATGCACTCTATTATAGGTAATTCAGTTGTCAATATTTCCTTTTAGTTCTGAAAAGGATTTTTTTTTTAAAATTATGGTTATGCACATTTTCATATTTTTATTTTTATTAAAAACGTGAACCACTGCTGAGGGAGCAGCAAAAGCAAAGTGCATTGAACCTTGAAATTGTGAGGGGCTAATGAATGTGATTTATTGAAGATTGGAATAGGAAATATGAAGCATATAAAACATTTAAAATTATCTCCAAAAAAAATAGTTGGAAAAAATTTGCATTCTCTGCTTACAGAGAACATGATTAATTACTATTATGCCTGCCACAATTGTATAATTTGTGTATCCATAAATTATTATTTTAACTGACAATAAGTATTGCTTATAAATTTTTATGTATAATGCAGTAAATTTATTGTATTGTAGCGTGGATACTTTGTTTTTATACAAAGCATATATTTCAACGTTTCTTAATGTAATTTTAAAGTCAGGGAAATTTTGTGACACCATCATGGAAGTCAGGGAAATATCAGGGAACTTTTTTTCCAGAATTTTGTTGCCACCCTGAATAACAAAGGGTTAATGTTATGGTTGTTACACATAACATTAACCTTCCGGTATCGTAATTTTTTTTTTTTTTTTTAATGTTATTCAGGTTTGAGATAATTTTATCCTTTCTTGTCTGATTTTATTAGAGTGTTGGTAAACCGACCTAATTACCTTTATGAGCATGTGAAAATAATCTGTCGGGTAGAACCAGAGTTCGAAATTACGAGATAAAAAATCAGACGCCATTTGCATCTTGTGATTTTTTTTTTTAGTTGCCAAAATGTTCTGCTTAGGCGTAATTTTAAAATAACTCAAATTGCTTAAAGCAGAGCTGCTGTTACAATTTACAATATTCTTGTTATCGTTAAAGCTTCTTTTTCATAAAATTTGGAACATGTTTCCATTTGTAATCTAAAAGTATCACCGTCTTGCTGACAAAATTACTCAAACGTATCGGAGCAGTTATTGAAAATCAACGTTAGACATAAATAATTATAATTAATTAGCAATTTTATTACTAATTATTGTATTGTCACCGGGATTGCGTATTTATGCCAAGTTTCAAGTTGATATGACAATTGGAAGTGGGTGTAAATTGAGTTACAAGATTTGATGCCACATCACACCACACAGAGTGAGTTAAAAGCATGTAAAAAAAATAATAACAGTCGAATTGATAACCTCTCACCTTGGCGCGCGATTTGGCGGTTTTAATTGAAAGTTTCTGGCGGTTTTGTTTTGGTTGGCGCGCTATTCAGTCATTAAAAATGACGACTTGGCGTAAAAATACGGTCATCGAACTGAAATTTTTATAAAAAAGCTAGACGTCAAAAATGACGACTGGGTGTAAAATTACTGACTTTAAACTGAAAATGCTTAGTATGAAAGTGGAACTAGACTCTATTGGAACACGTTTAAAATTTAGGTGAAAATGCGACTAACGACCACTAATTTGAAGCTCTGAGTAGAACTAGACACTGATCATATTGGTACACGTTTAATTGAAATGTGATGACCATTACCACTGAACAGGGGATCGTAAATGGTTAAAATTCCAATACTTGGGTGTTTTTAATGGCGGATTCCATTAACTACGACATAAGCTTTCGGAAAACTTGTGTGTGATCCAGTCTGTTTATAGGTCGGTGGAATTATTGTATGCTTTGAAATTGTTGCCTTTGTAAATTCTATCGGTCTCTCTTGTGCTAAATGTTATGGAATACTAATCAATGCAATACATTGGTGCTACTTCTAAAAAATAACAAGTATTCTATTTGCAAGCTGTGAATATCTGCAGAGTCGAAAGTGTGTTGTGCTCCCTTAACATGACATAACGCATTTAAAATGTTGTCTTCCGATGTGCTCCAAGCTATTGTAAGTTGTCCTCCAGAAGTTATTGTAAGTTGTGGCAACTTGGTGGATAAGTTGTGTTCTTTGTGCTTGGTAATTTGATGTGAAAGTTTAAATTTTTTTTTATCCTTTTTGATAAGAACGAAATATGAATTTTATAATTCATTGAACTATGATTCGTGAAAAATGTCTTTATTCGTATTTAAGGTTTGGTTGAATTTTTATATTGTATTTATGTTTGCACACATATTTTTTAAAACACAGGCACTAATGAGTGTAACACTAAGTCAATTGACATACAAATCTTACAGCAATAAACTGAGTTCTTAAATTAATAAATAATATTGCTTCGTTTATGATGTTTCTGTACCTCAGGGGCAGACGGGCCTCAGTCAAAATGTAGCAATTTTTGTTTTACTGCAGATAATGTCTTAGAAATTTGTTTATAGCTAATATCATCAAATTTACTTACATTTTTTTAAGCATATAGCGAGAGGTATAAGAGCCAAAGTCCAAGCCTTTAATTAAGAGTAGGATTAAGTTTTTTCCCTCGTGTAAATTTGCACAACATGTGACTTAGACTCGTCTGGCTCTGAGGTACAGATTTCATCATAGACATTTATTTATGAACTGTTGTTTTATATCAATTATAAACATTATTTGATTTTATGAAGTTCAATAAAAAATAAGAAAAAAAAATTATATTTGAATTTAAACAGAGAATATTGATCCCAAAGTTACTAAAATCGATTGTTTTGTTTAATTTATAGTAAAAGGTTTATCGGATTTTGTTTTATAGAAAATGAATTTCGAAAAGAAGATAATAATAAAGGTAAAGAAGGACCTAGATGGACAACCAATGTGGACCCAGAAAGAAACGACCCCTTTGGTTCTATACTGGCCCAGTTGGGTTTCCCACGCGGGCCCAGTTGAGTAATCCCACATGGGCTCAGTTGTGTAATCCTACATGGGCCCATGTGGGGAAAACCCAACTGGGTCAGTATTGCACAAAAAGGGTCGTTCCTTTCTGGATGCACATGTGCTGCCCATCAGGGCCCACATGGATAACCCATTACCAACTCAAGTGGACCCATATATGGTCGTGCAACTTGGTTCGGTTATGAGGACTCTATGCATATCTTGTTTTAAAACGAAATCTTTGATATTTTCGTTTTATTCTAAGTATTTTAAGTGCTGAACTTTCTTTAAATGAAATGTTTTGATTATTTTTACCTAATGAACATTTGTTTCATTTCATTCCAGTAATTTTTTAAAAAAAACTTTAGAGTAAGTAAAGCAGCACGAGTCTAGTTGATCTTACTCTAGAACGAGTTATATATAGTCCTAGGTTTAAAAATATATGTGTAGAGTTTCGAACGAGTAAATCAATGATTATATATAGGATAACTAATATATAGGTTAATATTAAAGCAATTATATGCATATAAAAAAAGATAATTATATTTCGAAACTGATGATTTTTTACTATTTTTTTTCTCTTTTGAATACGAGACCCCAGCATTCCGAAACAATTGCTAAAATTTTGTTTTTGTATTAAACGATATAAGAAGATAAGTATAACATATCAAAGTAGTAGAAGACAGAGGACACCTGTTTTTTAAAATATGTTTTACATGTTTAGAAATGTCGTAAAAGTAATTTAAGCTCATTAAATAAATATTTGGTGTTTTTATCATTTTAAAGGTACTGTGTCTCCTTAAAAAACGCAAAATAAAATTAAAAATATTATTATTATTGTTCTTTAGAAAGAGATGTTCTAATAGTTAAAAAAAAATTATATTTCTGAATTCATTAACTACAATATTAGGATTTATCGCTCGGGTCTCCCTTAAGACTGCATAATTCTAATTCGTAAATGTAATGTTTAATTATTTTAATTGAATATAATTTAAAGTGTTACAATTTGAAATGGGAAGTATTTTGTTTAAACTGCAGCTTGAATTGTTATTGCTGCGCAATAAAAACTTTACCAATGTTTTAATTGTTTGCTATGCTGCACAGAGGTTGAGAACACGAAGTACCTGATTTTAGCATAAATATAATAAAATACTTTGTGAACTGTTGATTTTTTAAAACTTGTATAGTCATAAATGTTTATAAGATAGTTATCTAAACGATGTGTTTAATGCAACTAATCTAACTAGAGAATGCAATGTATAACCAGAATAAGAATCTGCTGTTAAAAAATGGATAAGTGGTAACCCCAGTCAACGTTAAATATCTTTATATATAATTCTCTTACGCGGTGATTGAAAATCGTTGTTTTTCTCTACGCGGAATGGCAACAGTTAGATTGTTTACGAAATTCTGTTGCGCTCGCATTTTTATTTTGCCGTTATGTAAGCTATTTTGACGGGGTTTTCGAAGCGTTAGTAGAGCAGGGGGCGGAGCCTCCTAGTATATATGTATGAATCATTGTCAAAATAATATATCAAAACAAGTAGATAAATTAAAAGGAAAACATTATTCAGAACTCTTGAAATACTGATGGTTTGAAGTAACGTTGCACTAGAGCTACACAATGGGCTATTGACAACGGTTTGGAATCTCACGAATGAAAGACCCATGAACACTGTCTCGTAATTTTTAACTGGTTAGGTGAGTAAAATCTTGGAAGTTGTGTAACTAGATTTTAATTAAATGCAAATACTAATTGATATAGTAGGTTTCTGAAAATATTAGCGTGATGTCTGGATAGTGAGAGGCGGGGTTAGCTCCTAGTGTAGTCGAAGAGTTTAAATTCGATAAGTGTTCCCCGGTCTTTCCTTTGCGAAAGATTCCAAGCCGTCAATATCCCATTATGTAGCTCTAGTGCGAAGTTGTTTCAACAACCCAACTGTATATTGAAGGGAGCATTCGTTTAGTTAAATTAACTAATATCAATTAAACACTTTTGCGTATTGTAGATAATTTAGTTTGACATCTATCACACCCAAAACTATATTTAAAAAAATATCCTAATAATATTTTTCATATTTCTTGGACGAGGGACTATTCGGAAATAACCCATTAAAAATAACAGTATGTAATGTTGTCATAAAAAAAATTACCGATGTTCAGTAAAAAATATTGGGTAGATATAGTTAAGCATGTGTTCTTAACCACTCAAAGTGCATAAAAATGTTAACCCTAACCATTGTTTACGCTTGCAATCTCCATGTGCGCCATGAAGAAAACAGCTGCATTTAGTGTCGTGCCAAAGTGGCTTGAAATCATTGAAAATTTGTTAAGATTTATATTTTTGTTCTGCTTTTGAAAAAAATGTTTAATAAATAAAATATTGATTGTTGAAAAGCGTTGTCTTGTTATTATTTATTTCTAACATTAAAGTTTGGGTTCAATTTTAAAATATAATAAAAGAGCAAAACCGATTTTTACTAATAAAATTTTTAAAAAAAAAGTACGCAGAAGCAAAAGTAGCTATATCCAGTTAAAATGAGCGCCAGTGACATTTTAATTTCTGATTGACTTAAATGTGGATATAGTAGGTTTTTCTCTTTAAAAAAACTAAGATGGTGATTTGAAAAATCAGTTAAAAGCTTTCATCCAGTTGCAAAACAAGTTTCGGAAAATTAAAATTTACATTATAACTTATTTAGTAATCTAAGAACATACATATTTTTAATGAAAGTTTTTAATTAATTATATTATATTGTGTTAATAGTTGTTTTGATAGTTTTTCAAGATTTACTAAAAAAAATTAAAAGTGCAGATAATGCTTTTACATATGGGCTACTCTAATAATGCCTTCTTTGTTCACCAATGCAATTTTTAATAATGTCTTTTCATCTTAGTCGATAGCGCGCCAGACTTCGGAACAATAGATCGCGTGTTCAAATTCTGAAGTTGGTAAATCGTTTTTTTTAATGTACAAAGTGTATGAAAAGTATCTTTGACATGCAATAAACCTAAAAGAAGATAGCTAAGCTATGTTGATTGTACATGTGTTTATTTGTACATGAAGTTTTATTTGTACGCAGTTTTTTTCTAAAACAATTAAAGACCATTCCAAAACCATTAACAACTTTGACACGTAATACAATCTAAAGAAAAGAAAATAGCTAAGTTATGTCGCTTGAACATATAACAGCTATAAATAAAGTTTTTTATATAAGCAGTTTAAAAATTAAAAAAAAAATACATTTAAAATAAATAATATAATAATAAATTTTAAAACCGCATACAAATAAAACATGTGTAGCTGTTATATGTACAACCAACATAACTTAGCTATCTTATATCTTTCAGGTTTAACGGCAATAGATAAAGTTTTTTGAATAAGCAGTTTTTAAAAAAATAGTAAATTAAAAAAAAAAAATTCATAATAAATTTTAAAACTGCATACAAATAAAACTTCATGTGTAGCAGTTAAATGTACAATCAACATAACTTAGCTATCGTATTTCATTCAGGTTACTTTTAGGTTTAACGGCAATAGATAAAGTTTTTTGTATATAGCAGTTAAAAAAAATAATAATCTAAAAATAAATTTTAAAACTGTATACAAATAAAACTTCATGTGTAGCTGTTATATGTACAATCAACATAACTTAGCTATCTTATATCTTTCATGTTACTTTTATGTTTAACGGCAATAGATAAAGTTATTTGTATAAACAGTTTTAAAAAAAAAATAGTATGTTTAAAATAAATAATATATAATAAATTTTAAAACTGCATACAAATAAAACTTCCTGTGTAGCAGTTAAATGTACAATCAACATAACTTAGCTATCGTATTTCATTCAGGTTACTTTTAGGTTTAACGGCAATAGATAAAGTTTTTTGTATATAGCAGTTAAAAAAAATAATAATCTAAAAATAAATTTTAAAACTGTATACAAATAAAACTTCATGTGTAGCTGTTATATGTACAATCAACATAACTTAGCTATCTTATATCTTTCATGTTACTTTTATGTTTAACGGCAATAGATAAAGTTATTTGTATAAACAGTTTTAAAAAAAAAATAGTATGTTTAAAATAAATAATATAATAATAAATTTTAAAACCGCATACAAATAAAACATGTGTAGCTGTTATATGTACAACCAACATAACTTAGCTATCTTATATCTTTCAGGTTTAACGGCAATAGATAAAGTTTTTTGAATAAGCAGTTTTTAAAAAAATAGTAAATTAAAAAAAAAAATTCATAATAAATTTTAAAACTGCATACAAATAAAACTTCATGTGTAGCAGTTAGATGTACAATCAACATAGCTTAGCTATTTTATTTCTTTCAGGTTACTTTTAGGTTTAACGGCAATAGATAAAGTTTTTTGTATATAGCAGTTAAAAAAAAATAATAATCTAAAAATAAATTTTAAAACTGTATACAAATAAAACTTCATGTGTAGCTGTTATATGTACAATCAACATAACTTAGCTATCTTATATCTTTCATGTTACTTTTATGTTTAACGGCAATAGATAAAGTTATTTGTATAAACAGTTTTAAAAAAAAAATAGTATGTTTAAAATAAATAATATAATAATAAATTTTAAAACTGTATACAAATAAAACTTCTTGTGTAGCAGTTATTTGTACAACGGGCATAACTTGGCTATCTTATATCTTTCCGGTCTAACGGCAATAGATAAAGTTTTTTTGTATAAGCAGTTTTTAAAAAAATAGTACATTTAAAATAAATAATATATTTTAAAACTGCATACAAATAAAACTTCCTGTATAGCAGTTATATGTACAATTAACATAACCTGGCTATCTTATTCCTTTCAGGTTTCTTTTAGGTGTAACGGCAGTAGATAAAGTTTTTTGCATAAGCAGTTTGTTTAAAAAAATAGTAAAAATAAATAATATAATAATATATTTTAAAATCGCTTACAAATAAAACTTCATGTGTGAAACTTCATTTCTTTTAAGTTTAACGGCAATAGATAAAGTTTTTGGTATCAGCAGTTTTTTTGAAAAAAAATAGTACATTTAAAATAAATAATACAATAATAAATTTTAAAATTGCATACAAATAAAACTTCATGTGTAGCTGTTATATGTACAACGGACATAACTCATCTATCTTATATTTTTCATGTTTAACGGCAATAGATAAAGTTTTTTGTATAAGCAGTTTTTAAAAAAATAGTACATTTGGAATAAATAATATAATAATAAATTTTAAAATTGCATACAAATAAAACTTCATGTGTTGCTGTTATATGTACAAGCAACATAACTGTGCTATCTTATTTCCTTTAGGTTTCATTGCATGTCAAAGTTTTAAAGATACTTCTTCTTAATGGGTTTCCCCGCAAAGGGGGAAATAAACAACTAATTAATTCATAAAAACTAAATACATTTAGGATCCTAAATAACCTTCAAACACATTTTCGAAAAAACAAATATTTATTTAAATCTGACACTCTCCAATCCACACTATAAACTGTCATAACATGAAAATTAAGGCCAAGCACACCACATGTCCCAATCTCACCTAATGGTGATGATGGTAGTACTTTCCATAAGGATGATAATGGTGATCATGATGGTGCTTGTGGTGATAGTAGTCGTAGTAGTAGGGATATCCTTTATGGTGGTGATGATGGTGATCCTTGAGGTAGTAGTAGTAGGGATAATCCGCGTAGTGGTGATGCTTGTGGTGCGGGTGATGATGATAATGGTGTTTGTGGTGGTCATGGTGATGATGGTGGGGATGGTAGACGGAGCCCATGATGCCAAGCACCAGTGTCGCCATTATCAAGATCTGGAATTAAGGTAATTTTTATTTTTAATGGATTGTGTTAAAAGGAAAGTGAGAGTGTGCTTGTATGTAAGTATGTACACGAGTTTCTTTATCTTTGAGTATAGCTTAACCCTCTAGTGCATGATTTTTTTTCTTTTTTAATGAAATAAAAAAAATCGTTTTCTTTTTTCCCCTGGACCGCTGAAAAAATATACTAAAAAATCCTAAGTGCCTATTATATTAAATAATTAATTAAAACCGTTGTGTAGTGTATATACAACATCATATGTAAATACTAAAATAATTTTCAAAAAGCATGAAAATATTACAATCTACACACGCCTGGTATTAGCTAGGATTTTTGTAGAGACATAGTATACTTATAAGTAATAAAACAATCTTCGAAAACTTCACCTTTACGAGCCATTTTTAGAACAACAGACCTCATAGCAACTTATTGCCTTTATCACAATCATTTTTATAAAGATACGGGACCTAGCGGCGGTTATAAGAACTAGACACATGGTTACCTACGTGACAGTACTATACTAGTTAGCATAAAACTCAATAGATGCAAGTAGCGGTCATTTTAAAGTTGTGTAGCATATATACTACACTATGCATGAGAGGGTTAATGAATTCTGGATTTGGGAAAATGAGGAATTAAGCGAATCGTAACAATTCTGCAAGTGTTATAAGATATAACGTTTCAAGAATATATCTATGTAACATATTTCCATAAATTACCAATTTTCTTAATCGACCACTCCTTTTAAGCCATATAATTTAATTGCGTCGTAATAACCTTTCCTCATGCCTAAAAACTGTTTTTAGCATCCTACATAACTTCTCTATTAGATTCGTGTTTCTTTCTGTAATGCAATAGAGTTCCCATAAATATTTTCGCTGACAATTTCCAAATTTCCATGCCAAGCTTAATTTAATCATAACAACCGCCTACGCGCATACTTTGGCAATAAGTTTCACGCAAGAGCAATTTAAAAGTTTTTTTGAGTCCCTCCTATAGAGAAAAATCCCTAGGTCAAATCATTTCTGACCAATCAGCTCATTTCCCTGATTCAATTGATAATAATCCCTAAAAGTCCCTGTCTATATAAATGAAAAGTCCCTACAAGAGGTCACAATCTATCATTCAACGTGTAACCCTGATCCTTATATCGTGTGCTCCGGATGGAATAAATCTTTGAACCTAAATTATCGGTCCTTATTTCTAAACTTTTTGTGTTTTTTTCTTTAATGCAATAGAGCACCCATAAATTTTTCGCTGAAAAATTCGACTTCAATTCCAAACTTAAGATAAAAAAGGTTCGAAAGATTGTTTCATTAAGAAAAGTGTTTCATCAAAATCTAAGGATATATCTTGAATTGTTTAGAGGTTTGGTAAAGCCTTATTTTGAGTATGCTGTACAGGTTTGGTCACCATATCTTATAAAAGACATTAGACAAAGTTCAGCACAAGGCTACTATAGGCTAGGATTATTTCAGGCATGGAGTATGATGCTGAATTTAGAAATGTGAATATGTATTCTCTGGAAGAAAGAAGGGTTAGGGGAGATGTGATTCAACTGTTCAAATTTATTAAACAAGGAGATGTGGAGGGTTTAGATTTTAATATGAGTGCTAGAACGAGAAGTCATGGGGTTAAATGAAACAAATCCCTTTTTAATCGGGAAGGGTAATAGACAAATGGAACAACTTGTCAGTGAATATTGTTAATTGTAAAGGAGTAACGGAATTTAAGAAGAAGTTAGATATGCATTGGGGGATAGTTAAGAGGTACTAGATGGACCAACCTTATTGGGCCTTGAGCCTGTTGTTGGTCTTCAATATTTGTATTTGTATTTTCGGATTGGCGCACCTCTAAAAATCACGAAGACTGCCCTCTAACTATAGGAACATTATATGGATATAGTGGATACCAGGAACCGTTTTGTTCAACCTGAATTTTTTTCCCACAAAAAGTTTAATGACAATGGCATTAAAATAAAGTGCATAATAAAAGGATTTCGAATATATATTTCTTATTGCACAAAAAATTCAGGCAGTTCATGCGATTTTCGCACGGACATGTTATTTTTATAATAGGGTAATATATCAATGAAATCGTTTGCCTAATTATGTTGTTAATTCTTCAGGAGTGGGCAGTTTTAAAAAGCAAATGGATATACATTGGGGAACCGTGAGGATGTGTTGGATAGTGCGGATTAACCTTGCTAGGCCTAGAGCCTATAGTTGGTAGACAATATTTTTGTATTTGTCTTTAATTCGTTTCCCGCAATTTTTTAAAATTTAACCGCTATATTTTTTTTACGAAAAAAAATTGTATTGAGCTGTTTTTACGGTTAAATGTTTTAAAAAATAGTTCAAGAAGTTTTGTGAAAATATTTTATATAATAATTTCTTGTAAAAAATGTCATTTGATACGAATTTTTTATAGATGTATTACACGTTATTACAAAGCTCAATTTTGAGGATTTTTAAATTTTAAAAATATTTTACTAAGGAAATATTATTATTGCTAGCACAAAAAAACATTACACAATACAAAAAAAATTCAAAAGAATTAATAAAAAAAAAATATATATATACAGTAGACTCTCAATAACTCGAACTTCGATAACTCGAATTTTTCGATATTTCGAAAAAAATCGATTTCCCTGCACCTTCATTACTTATTTAATGTAATTTTATCTCTTTAATTCGAAGTTTTTCGTCGTTATTTTCGATAACTCGAAGTTTCCTCACAACTCAACATTTTGTTTTCCTCTCAAAACCTCGGATTTTGAAGAACCTTTAGCAAACATGACATTTCCACGTCCTTATCAGTTCCCTTTCTTGTCCCTCAAGCCAGCTGGCGTTTTCGGTAAAGTGCGAGTCACTTTCTTGGAACATTACCGACCGTCCAGAAAGCAACTCACTTAAAATATGAAGACGACACTCAACCCCTTCGCATTTTTGTTTAGGCTTTCGTGTAGTGTTCATTGTCGCTGCGAATAATAGCGACAAAACGATAATGCAATGCATTCTCTATAGCAGCATTTGATGAGAGATCGCTCTCAGAAAAAGAATGATAATGAAGAATGCTAACCTCCTCCAAAGATAACTTTATAAGAGGCTCTATCTTTCATAAAAACTATGCGTGCATTCATTGAATCGAGGCTGGAAATGAAAACATCAGAGACATTTCAGGCAATCGTGCATTTGGAAAATATAATTGATTTCGAAAAAAAATAGAAATACTCACCAAACTATTTTGGATAGATATGTTAAATAAAGTGGTGTAAGTATAGTAGTATTTATTTTTACCAAAACAGCTTTTTTATAGAATTTTCGATAACTCGAATTTTCGATATCTCGAATTTTTATACACTTCCCTTCGAGTTCGAGATAACAAGAGTTGTCTGATTTTAATTTTGAGTTTGAGATTTTTGTAAAGTGAAAACATCTTAACTCCAAAATAAGAATTGGTGCCTTAAAATGGGTGCTAAAACTTTTAATTTTAAATGTTTTTAAAAGGCCTTACTAAACAAAAACGTTTTGGCAAAGATTTTTGCGGAGATCTACTTTTTCTTAAGAATAAAATTTTCTTAAATTTTATGGATGTTTGGTCCACATTGCTGAGTTGCCCGTTAAGGCATATTTAAAAAAAAAACTTATTTAGTTTTTGTTTCAAAGTTTTGCAAAGTGGGAAAAACGGATTTGAATTAATAATGCTGAACAATAGGAATTTCGTAAAAATTTAACGATCTTCTGCAAAAGTGCTGTTACTTTGCAGAAATAGAAATTTTGAATCTTACAAATAACAAGAATTCACTTGCAATATATTTAACATTGCTTATTTGTTAATATAATGAAGTTACATTTTAATTTTTTTATTATCAAATAAATTGTCAACTAAAGAACATATGTGTATGAAAAAAAAAATGAACGCCATTTACTTGTTTCATTAGAATTCCATTGAACGTTTAGAATAAAATAAAAATCGTCTGCAGAACAAATTAAAAATAACGTTAAAAATTACACTAGCAAATGTTCTTTGTCGAAGATAATTAATAATAAAAACGTCGGTTTTTCAAAATGGTTTATTACAGACAAAATGGTTTATTACAATAACAAAAACAGTCCCGTGATAATCAGATATACTGAGTATTGTCGTTATTTATTCTATTTTATTCAAGCAACTACAAAACTCGAAAAAATGTTTTATGTTATGTTAAAAAATGTTACGATAAATTCCACGAATCACACAGAAAAAAAACCTGTTTATCTCTTTTGTGAATCAAGGTAGGTTACCTTAGAAAAATAATCCTTAAAAATATTTTTTTAAATCTTATAATTAAATATAAATGCACGATAGTATCTTTAATAAATAAGTGAATGCTTTTGTAAAACAATTTTAATTTCACTAATTTTTTCCCGAGAGAAATTAAACTTTGAACGTTAAAAATCTATTTTTAAAATCCGTTTTCTCCCATCTTACCCTATCGAAGAAAATAATTGAGTGGAAACTATTATTTTCCTTAGTCTCACCAAACTCAAATCGTTAAAAGACGAGATACAAGAAAAGAAACACATACACCAATGTCATTTCATTAGTATAGATGTTTTGAACTCATTGTCACATTTCTTGTATTTAGGTATTTTTCTAATCAATTCAGTTGGATGAATTGACGATGGATGAATGATGACGTTGGATGAATTGGTTGGTTAACGCAACCTTGATAGGTGTCAACGACACCTATCAAGTGATCTTGACAGGTGATATTGGTCAACGATCAGATTTAACATGCGCCAGACCCTCATACACGCTGTAGAAATTGTAGATATTTTCTTTTATATAGTAGCGAATCTGGCAACCCTTTGATCACCAGATCGCTACAGTTTAACTTGCCAAATCCGCGTGAATATTTCAAATCACAATCCTCTGATTGCCAGTCGGATGCTACTTTACCACTTGGCCACCGGGCCCCTGGATGATTTTACGAGTTGCTAAATAATTATTTGAGCAGATTTTTTGTTTTAGAATTATATAAATTATAGAAGTCAAAAAATACAATTCTATTGGAACAAAAAGCTTATATCTTATTTCACAAAACGTAACTGACACATTAACGATTTTTGAGTTTTCTGCAAATTCATCTTGGAGAGTAATCTCGAGAGTAATCAATAACATCTCGTTTTGATTTCTATCACTGATCGAGATGCATGGTATTTTGGATCAGACAGTTAATGTAATCTAATAGGAAACTTAATCCTTAAATTGTCTTTATATAAATGTAGTTACAAACATTTTATAAACTGCACACTGTAAGAAAATATGTGCTTAAAAATGAGTACATGAACGTACTCGTTTTTCTTTGAGTACAATTGCATCGTAAATGAGCGACGGCGTACTCAAATTTAAGCAACCGTACTGTCTCAAAAATGAGCAGTGTGATTTAATATTGCTAATCTCAGCTTCTGTTCAAGCCCTCTTAACACAGCGACCTGACACTCTTAAAATATTTGTTCAGAAGACGGTTTTCCACATTGCTCGATGTCGATTGCTTAAATGGAAACTGAGTTATTACAATTCAGTTATCTTATTTTCCCATTCTTTTGGCACACATTTTTAACATTGCTTCTGTTTATAACTTCTTCACGTCGCCGTGGTAGCTTAACGGTTAAATCTCAGGACAGCGGTGCCTGAGGATATGGGTTCGATTACCGGTAAGTCTTGGTTGTAATTGTCGATATTTAATGAAAGTGATTTATAAAGGCAGCTATTTTTATTAATTTTTACCCATTCTACTCATTTTTGAGTACATGTCTTTTTCAAATTGAAACCTATGTATTCGGAGGCATGATAAGCATCGAATATGTATTCAGAAATAAGTAAATTTTACTTATTTTTGAATACTTATTTTTAACAGTGTAGGTACACTATAACTCTAATTATCCAGTTAGCCGGATAAAACAAAGCAAATCGCCAATAATCCGGATTGGTTTGATAGAAAAAATTAACAAAATACACAATTTAGAAGGATCTTATCGGAGAATGATGCTGTTTTTAATAATCATTAAATTACATTACATACTTAACCAAAATTATTTTTTTTACTAAAAAATAACTTTTTATCATGAATTATAAAATTACTCTGTTATTCGATTATCCGGGTGGTATCTGGTCCCAATTGATCCGAATAATTGTAGTTCTACTGTACTTAAATGTACATACTTTTAAACGCTTTGTGTGCAACGATATACTTGGTTGTTGAAATAAACGTTTGTTGATTTTTTTTTAGTTCTGTTAGGCATTTTAAAACTTATAAAACATTGATATCGTATGATTTTAAATTCCTATTCTTTTTCAGAACAATTTAAAATTTAAAGAATTTATTTAATTAAATTTATTAAAACTAATATAAATTAAGAAAAGCATTTTCTCTCCACTTGATACTTAAATGTATATATATACTTTTAAACGCTTTGGGTGCAACGATATACTTGGTCGTTGAAATAAATGTTGATTTTTTAGCTTTCTTAGACATTTTAAAACCTGTAAAACATTGACATCGTATGATTTTAAATTCATATTCTTTTTTAGAACAATTCAAAATTTAAAGAATCGATTTAAATAAATGTATTAAAACTAATATAAATTAAGAAAAGCATTTTCTCTCCACTTGATATTTGTACGTACTTTTAAACGCTTTGGGTGCAATGATATATTTGGTCGTTGAAATAAACGTCGATTTTTTTTAGCTTTGTTAAACATTTAAAAAACTATAAACGTTGATATGTTATGATTTTAAATTCCTTTTTTAGAATAATTCAAAATTAAAAAAAAAAATATTTAAATAAATGCATTAAGATTAATCTAAATTAAGAAAAACACACAATTCTCACTTCTTGATACATAAATGTACATACTTTTAAAAGCTTTGGGTGCAACGATATACTTGGTCGTTGATATAAACGTGGATTTTTTTTTAGCTTTGTTAGACATTTTAAAAACTATAAAACATCGATATCGTATGATTTTAAATTCCTTTTCTTTTTTTAGAACAATTCAAAATTTAAAGAATTCATTTAAATAAATGTATTGTAACTAATATAAATTAAGAAAAGTATTTTTTCTCCACTTGATACTTAAATGTACATATACTTTTAAACACTTTGGGTGCAAAGATATACTTTGTCGTTGATATAAACGTTTGTTGATTTTTTAAAGCTCAGTCAGACATTTTAAAAACTATAAAACATTGATATCGTATAATTTTAAATTCCTATTATTTTTTAGAATAATTCAAAATTTCTAGAATTGGTTTAAATAATTGTGTTAAAACTAATATAAATGAAGAAAAGCATTTTCTTACCACTTGATAATGCATCTTTTCAGTTGGCAAGTAATCCTTAAGACTGTTATGCTACCTGCAAATCAATAACTCGAACTGACTTCATTTTGAGTTTTTCGTTTATATACACCAACCGAACAATAAGCACCTAAATAAAGAATTTATTTCAAAATCGGCCATTCAAAAAGAAACATTTCCGTCCCAAATTTAAGAACTGGATTTATAAAAAAAAAAAATGGCGCCTATGAAAAGCTCTCGAAGTGAAAGGAATTAACATAAAGAATTAAAGAATTTCTTCCGAGTGCATTCGATCGTCTGCGCTCTTGTTATAATATCCGTATTTAGCAAACACTCGTTGGCAGCAGTGTTTCCGTCACGGACCAAACGATTTCTATTATTCGAATGGAAGAGGCCATTTGCTAATTGGCATTTTACTTTCATTAACACCTCTTTGTTGGGCTTGGTGGTCATTGTTCTCTTGCTGAGAAGCACGTTCGAAAAAATTTATTGTTATGGCGCGAATCTCTTGAAAAACAATGGTGCTTCGACCCCGTTCGAAATGGTTGATCATTTCACTTTTGGAGGATGGCAACACCCACTGAGGGGATGATCCGGCGCCCCCAATTGCTTTCAGTGGCGTTCCTGAGTTATTTCGAAGGTTTTCACAACTTCTTGAGTGTTTTACGGTTTGTGTTCTTTTTTCAAGGTACGGTTGTTTTAATTTGCGGCTGCCTTGAGAACGTTCTAAACGCTTCAGCAATTGTATTTGGGTTAGAAGGGTTAAAATAAGTATTTATGTCTAAGGCGCGGAGGCCTCCGTGGCCGAGTGGATTAAGGCGTCAAATGGGAATCCGAGGGTTCCCGGTTCGAACCTGTGCGACGGACTAGACTAAGACTAGTAAAAAAGTAGTGATATTGCGATCGGAAGGTTGCCAACTTCGCTACTAAAAATACTAGAATGTCATCCAGAACATCCACAAAAAATTAACGGCGTGTATACGGGACTGGTGCACGATAAATCTGATCGGGGTCCAAACTCCCGATGTCTATTGAAGGCGTCAGGTGCCAGCTCAGGTGTTGTCCTTGTCATCTGACCACGGTTCAAAAATACGAGGCATTGTTCCCGGGTCTTTCCTTCGAGATAGGCCCTGAACCGTCGCCAATAGCCCACTGTGTAGCTGTAGTGCGACGTTATTTAACCAAACCAAATGCTTAGGCGCGGTTTAGAAGTGAGAGTCATCTGCTGTCCGAGAGCTGATACATTTATCCTGAGAAACAAGCTGAATGTTTACACAAGGGACGATTTTGTTATCAAGAAACATTCACTGTTAAAAATGCATGTTCGTTTTTAAAGAAACTTTTATAATTTTTGACGAGATGCCTGCTAAATGCTCCGAATAAATATTTCGTCAAACTAAGGAAATTTATTTCGTCGTTTTTTTTTATTCATGACATTTATTGGTCAAAAAACGGGGACAATTTCATATAAAAAAATAGACAGTTGAACCAGGGATCTCTGCGCTATCAACTCTTCCAGAAAAGCTTTTACGGTTGGTTTGGTTTGGTTAATTAACGTCGCACTGGAGCTGCACAGTGGGCTATTGGCGACGGTTCGAGCCTATCACGAAGGAAAGACCCGGGAATGATGCCTCGTATTTTTGAAACATGGTCTGATGACGAGGACAACAACTGGCACTCGACGCATCCTCAATAGTCTTCAGGATATTGGACCCCGAACAGATTTATCGTGCACCAGTCTCGTATACACGCCAGAATAATTTGGTTGGATGCTCTGGGCGGCTTTCTAGTTTTTCTGTAGCGACATTGGCAACCCTTCGATCGCAAGATCACTATTTATTTTTACTTTTCTTTGTCGAGTCCACCGCACGGGCTCGAACTAGCAATCCTCTGATTACCAGCTGAACGCCTTTATACACTGTGCATCTGGAGGCTCCAAAAGATTTTACGAGTTACGGAAATATACATAGATAAATCAAAATTAGAACCAAATGAGTTAATATCACCGAAAAAGAATCGTAGTAAGTTACTTTCGTTAAACGCTTGAAATTTTTTGAAATATACGAAATATTGCGGTAGCGAAGAAAGTGGGGCACATCATGGCTGCTTCTACATCGGCTTCAAGTCAACAAAATGTCTTACCCTATCCAGAAGTTACAGTTTTTAGATCAGTGGGCATTGCCCATTGCTTTATCGCCAGCAGTTTTAATTTAAATCGGTTTTTTTAAAACACCTGTTAAAAGTTATATGACAATTCTTATGGATTGCTAATTTCCAAATTAAATGGGCAAATTAATGTTCACCAGTTAGAATATAGTATTAACCAGAACAAGCCCTTCCGTTTTTGTAGAAGGTTTGTATTTCCCAATGAGGAAAAGTTGTTTGTATGGTGTGACTGAGTTCTGTCACATGCTTTTAATTTTTATGTGGGGGTTCGGTAAGGATCTAACCTCTACTGTATAATTTGTAATATTTTGTAAGGGGGTCCAGACTGACTGGCGGAGGCTTTATTTATGTTTAGCATGTTTTGGGGAGTTGCATATTTAGTGCACTGGCAGGATTGGTCAGGACTTTTTTTGGATTTTGCTTCCTCACTTTTTTTAAAATTGTATTAAAAAAAACACATTTTTTTACTGCATTGCTAAACCTAAAAAGAAATTGCAGCCTTTGTTGGAAAAGCACGTGGACCAAACTCCCACGCATGAGACACGTCCAATGAGATGGCCGGAGAATAACTACGTAGTAAAGTTCTGATGACGCTGGACAGTCGCCATCTTGTTAGAGAGACTAGAGAACTATACGACGAGGTCCACGAACAGGAAGTGCCAATCCCGTAGGCGCACTTGCCTTTAATTGCAAATAATATAAAATGTAACCTCTCTTAAAGTTAATTAAACTTAGATTAGATACACCTGAAGAGTTGGTTTCTTTGCGTATGCTTGATTTCGATTAAGCGAGCCTTATTAGAGTCCGTGTTGTGTAAGGATAGCAGCAACTACAATACCCGAGGATAAACTTGGATAATCTTCACCCTTACTACAGCAGTCGACGAACGTTTCTTGGGTCAGTTTTCAATTCCACCTCCCTAACTAAACGTGGAGTCATACTATGAAAATAAATGACATACCATCATGTACAGGAAAGTGGACTGCATCGAGCAGGCTGATTATTAACCAATTCCGTCCGCTGACCTTTGTGCCGCGTGTAGGAAAAAGTGCAGTTAAATCTCGATGATTGTATTAAAGATTAGCTTTAATAAAAGATTACTTGTTTCAAATCAGCTTTATTGTGAAATAATAATTTATAAAAAATATCTATTGAATATTTTTTACTGTGTATTTTAGGTTGTTAAACTTCAAATAGGAAAAAGCAGTAAGTATATAGAAAAGTGCAATATTTGTTATAATTTTTATTTTAACAAAAGGAAGGGTGGTAAACAACCTCTCTTTAGTAGAAATTTAGTAGGTTTAGTTATTAACTATTGATTACTAATTTAAGAATAGGGGGATGAGGGCTGAGACAAAGCATAAGCTTGTTTATATACTGAAAGGGAATAACATGGTTAGTGTACACATTTTGTGAAAATAAACAAGTGAAGACAACACATATTTTTATTTTGTTTTTTATTTAATACTCAACAACAGTGGGGATGTAATTGTAACCAAGCCACTATCTAGGGGGAAGCTGTCGGTTTTTTACTGGACTTTTATGTAACTATGTACAAAGGGGGGGAGGGGGGTAAATCCCTTGAACCCTCCTCCGCTTTCGTAGGTGCCTGATTATACCTGTGGGTACGTGTAACCCCATATTGTGTACCGCTGTAATAAATAAACGTTTGCTGTGGGGTAAAATGGGTATTTGTCGTTCAGATGGGTGCTCTCATAGGCTCCACCAGAGGTCCCCCCTCTCCGAGCAAGACATGGAGGCAGCCACACTTTGGAATCCATCGGTTTAAAAAAAGACGGCCGAACCAACACGACAAGGGGGAGAGAGAGAGAGCCTCTCTCTAAAAATAAAAGTCGCTTGGCACCTCCTCAGAACGCGAACTGAAGCGAAAGGAGGAGGGGTAGGTCTAAAGGAAAAGATGCTGGAGAGGCGCGATGAGTTCGTCTGCGTCGTCCGGCGGCGGCCGCTTTGACTTCGACGACGGCGGGACCTTCTGCGGAGGGTGGGCCGAGGGCCGGGCCCATGGACACGGCGTGTGCACGGGGCCGAAGGGCGAGGGGGAGTACTGCGGCGCCTGGGCGGAAGGGTTCGAGACCTCCGGGGTATACTCGTGGGGCACCACCGAGTACGAGGGGCAGTGGCAGGAGGGGCGGCGGCACGGGTTCGGGGCGGAGACCCGGGGGCGGTGGGTGTACCGGGGCGAGTGGACGGACGGATTGAAGGGGCGGTACGGGACGAGGCAGTGCCTGTCGTCGTCGGCCAAGTACGACGGGACGTGGGCAGGAGGACTGCAGGACGGATACGGGTCGGAGACTTACGCGGACGGAGGTGAGTGGGGGCACATGTCCCACCCCCCTTTTTTATTTATTTTCTTATGTAACTCCCGAGGTAAAGTTCATTTACTAATAGCGTATGTCTTTTTCAGGTAGTGATTATTTATAGTGTAGTACAGTTTAGTATAGTATAAAATAGTAAAGTACAATACAGAGTATAGTACAGTGTAATATAGTACAGTATAGTATAGTATAATACAGTACATTATAGTACAGTATAGTATAGTACAGTATAGTATAGTATAGTATAGTATAATATAGTATAGTATAGTATAGTATAGTATAGTACAGCATATTATTGCATAGCATATTAAAGTACAGTACACTATATTATTGTAAATCACAGTATAGTAATGTATATTTTGTGTTTTCTATGGTATGGTATGGTATTTTATATTTATATCTATATTTATATCTGTATTTATATCTATATTTATATCTGTATTTATATCTATATTTATATCTGTATTTATATCTATATTTAAAATTGTTATTATATTTTTATATTTATATTTATATCTGTATTTATATCTATATTTATATCTGTATTTATATCTATATTTATATCTGTATTTATATCTATATTTATATCTGTATTTATATCTATATTTAAAATTGTTATTATATTTTTATATTTATATTTATAACTGTATTTATATTTTTATCTTTATTTTTATAACTGTATTTATATTTTTATATTTATATTTTTAACTGTATTTATATTTTTATAACTGTATTATATTTTATACCTGTATTTATATTTTATAACTGTATTTATATTTATATTTATAACTGTATTTATATATTTATATTTATAACAGTATTTATATATTTATATTTTTAGCTGTATTTATATTTTTATAACTGTATTTATATTTATATTTTTAACTATTCATATTTTTATATTTATACTTAAACTATATTTTTAATATTATATGCTTGTATTTTACTGGCATATAATATTATATCATACTATACTATTCTATACTGTACTGTTTCATGCAGTACTGTACTGTTCCATTCTGCACTGCACAATACTATAATGTGTGTTAATCACACTTTTACGAAGGTATTGAACACGATATTCTATATCATTTGCCGACGGAGATATATATTAAAAGAACTGCATGGCCATATTTTCTACATAATTATGACCGCTGTACTGAAAGAGCCACGAACTAAAAGTTTTTTAAAAAATGAGTTAATGAAACCCAAGTTCTTCTGAGTTCTATGAATGCGAAAAGTCAGTGTATGTAACATGATCCTTCCCAGAGATTTCGGGTGTTCCACTATCCATTTGGCAATAGGCAAGATGACTTCGAGTTATGACGACTTTAGTTATCGCAGAAGTGATACTTTGTTAGTTAATGACTTCTGTTAGTTAATAACTGAATTTTTTTTTATATAATTAGCTCTTTTTTAAGATAGTAAAAATAAAAATAGTGTCTTTACTTCTGGGATATACAGATTTCTATATTAGCATTTCCATTGGGTTAGTATTGCATCCTAACGGTCTCTGTGATATTTTGTCAAATTCTTTTTGTCGAATTTTCGGATAATGATTACGTTATAATTAGGGTTACCAGACGTCCCGGTTTTTCGCCCATGTCCCAGGAATTGTCTCGGGCAGGCTCAAATCCTGGGATTTTCTATGACTCTTACATAAGAATCCCGTTTACAGACGCCCTAAAAGCAATAATTTCTTCTAAAAATCCCCATTGCCTGTGTAAAAAATCCCTATTTATTGCTGGTGCGATTGAATGTTGCAGCTTCCCCCTTGGTTATATTAATTATTATAGTTAATTGTTTATTATTAGCAGTTATTTCCCTCTTTCATCAGTTGTAGATTACATTGGTTTTCATGAAAAGTAATAAAATATGGTTGATAACTTTCCCTCCCTCAACAACACTGACTGGGAAGAGAAGGAGCTCCCCGGGATGCCTTTTGGGATTTCTGGTAACCCTAGTAATATTGTTTTGTTTTAGATGTATATAACACTGTCCCTTTTATCGTTTACCAAATATAATTTTTTTAATATCTCCACTTCATTAGAAATCTGCAGAAATATAAAACTTAATAAATTTTTCAAATAATAAAACTTTAGAATTTGTCTATATTTGTATTTTAATTGATGTAGAATTGCACGTACATGGTTTCTCCTAATATTTCGCCAAATCTGGTAGCCCATTTGAATTCCTATTTACCGACAACCCCGGGCATTTTTTATGCTTATTTTTTGGGGGCAACTTCGTTTGTTTACAAATATTTCCGTTATTTTTATTCGAATTTTTATTTCTATTTTTGCAACAGGCTGACATATCTATTCCCTGACTTTTAAAAAGGATGTGCTCTCTTTTTTGCCGAACAACTTAATTTTTTTTACAAAAAATTGGCGCTTTTTTTAATTTGATTTTTACTGGTATTTTTCACTTTTTAACACAGCGGCAGTGTTTTGAAGGAGCCTAATGTTGACGACTTCTTACGAAAATTCGCCAAGGGTTATTTTAGTGTACAATGCATTTTAATTTTTTACTACTGTATGTAAGATTTTTTTTTTCGCTTCATTTCCTGACTAGGAAAGATTTGCTTTCGAAATATGTTAATTTTTACAGGTCATGGTAACTTTAAATCACATTCATACAAATTCCACTTATCTCCATCAAATATATGTAAATACAACACAGAAAAAAAACATTTAAAATGATAAACATATTCTGTTCGAATGTCCAATGTAATTGGTTATTTAACCATGTTTACATTAGTATAATTGATTACTTATATTTACATTAGTATGATTGGTTACTCATGTTTACATTAGTATAACTGGTTACTCATGTTTACATTAGTATAACTGGTTACTCATGTTTACATTAGTGTAATAGCTTATTTAATAATGTGTACATTAGTATAATTGGCTACTTATGTTTACATTAATTAGAATGATTACTCATATTTACATTAATATAATTGGTTACTCATGTTTACATTAGTATAATTGGTTACTTATACTCATGTTTACATTAGTAAGATTGATTACTCATATTTACATTTATATAATTTGTTACTCATGTTTACATTAGTATAATTGATTACTTATATTCATGTTTACATTATTAAGATTGATTACTCATATTTACATTAGTATAATTTGTTACTCATGTTTATATAAGTATAATTAGTTACTTATACTCATGTTTACATAAGTATAATTAGTTACTTATACTCATGTTTACATAAGTATAATTAGTTACTTATACTCATGTTTACATTAGTAAGAATGATTACTCATATTTACATTAATATAATTTGTTACTCATGTTTACATTAGTATAATTGGATACTTATACTCTTGTTTACATTAGTAAGATTAATTACTCATGTTTACATTAGTATAATTGGTTACTTATACTCTTGTTTACATTAGTAAGATTAATTACTCATGTTTACATTAGTATAATTTTTTAATCATGTTTACATTAGTATAATTTTTTACTCATGTTTACATTAGTATAATTGGTTACTTATACTCATGTTTACATTAGTATACTTGATTAATTATATTTACATTAATATGATTGGTTACTCATGTTTACATTAGTATAATTGATTAATTATATTTTCATTAATATGATTGGTTACTCATGTTTACATTAGTATAACTGGTTACTCATGTTTACATAAGTGTAATAGCTTATTTAATAATGTGTACATTAGTGTAATTGGCTACTTATACTTATGTTTACATTAGTAAGATTGATTACTCATATTTACATTAATATATAAGTATAATTGATTACTTATATTTACATTAATATAATTGGTTATTCATGTTTACGTTAGTATAATTGGTTACTCATGTTTACATTAGTAAGAATGATTACTCATATTTACATTAATATATAATTGGTTACTCATGTTTACATTAGTATAATTAATTACTTATACTCTTGTTTACATTAGTAAGATTGATTACTCATATTTACATTTATATAATTTTCTACTCATGTTTACATAAGTATAATTAGTTACCTACTCTGTAATAGTATAATATGTTACCTTAGTATATTGGTTTTGAATTTTTTTAATTGAAAATAATTAATTATAAACGTTTAAATAATTTTGGTCTTAATAGTCAGATTGTATTCGTACTACATTTACTATAACCTGATGGGCAGATCACAATGAAACTGTCAAATATGGAAGTTCAGAAGGTTTTTTTTCACTTGAGTTAGTTAAAAAGTATTTCTCTTACTTTCTATTCTTTGCCACCTTTGCCACACGATTTTTTATGTTTGCATGATTTTTTTGTTATATTGCCCCAATTATTTCACTTGTATCTTTTATTTTACGTGTATGTATTATTTTACGTGCACGAGTCACGGTGGATATTTTTTGGTCTTGAAAGGAAATAAATTTAACAAACCCTCCCAAATCGCTACACATATGCTCTGGATCAAACCGCGCCCATCGGATACCTGTCTGAGCCCCTAATCATTCGGCTCTCACAGGCCACTTATATTGTTGGGGGAAAATTCCGTTCAATTATAAAATTTATTCCGGTTATATGACAATCACCCATCATATTATTAAAAATACTTTTTCTGGGATATCTACAGTGGCGGATTTCAGAGAAAGGGCACAGGTGACTAAAATTACGATGTGCCCTGTTTACAATTATTAAGTCACGCACCCATGGAGATAAAGCCTATCATGCGGGACTGTGGGTATTCCTTAATACAGCCAGGCCCGTCGCGGGGGGCAAGGGGGGGGGGGCGGCTTTAAAAGTTGGGAATTTCAAGTATTAAAAATCCCCGAGTTGAGGAAAAAAACAACTCCCGCATGAAGAAAATTAATATTATTAGCAAATGAAAGCTAGGAAAGATTAGAAATTGATGAACTTGTAAGATTACATTTAAATTAGCCCTCAGACCGAACACTGCATTGACACATGCGTGCAAGACATCAATGCTTGTAAGAGAACTGTTTACAATATATATATATATATATATATATATATATATATATATATATATATATATATATATATATATATATATATATATATATATTGTTCCACAGGATGGTCATTTATTTAGGTTAATTGCAGTCGTGAATATGGGCCGAGTAGTATTTCACACAACAAAAGTTTATTTACAGAGTCGGCATACATCCTTACATGTCGACAGCCGAACACCAAGTGACATCACATGGGGATTTTACATCATATCAAGAGGGAAAATGGGGAATTAGTATCGGATCGGAAGCACAGTCGTTTGATTGGTGGGGATAATCTTTCAGGGAAAAAGGGAGTTCTAGGAAAAAGAGAGAAAAGGCACAAATTGTATTTAGTTATTTTAAGGGATGGATATTAAAGAATTTTAAGAGGGGGTTTACAAGGGGTTCGGGATTAGAAAAGATGGTGGTTATAGGAATTTTCTGTAAGTTGGAACTGGGAATTTTTAGCATTGTTGAGTTGGGAATTTCAAATCGTTATAGTTGTGTTTTGGTTTGGTTTTTGTTAATTAACGTCGCACTAGAGCTGAACAGTGGGCTATTGGCGACGGTTCGGGGTCAATCTAGAAGGAAAGACCCGGGAACACATTCACACACACATTCATACCCGCACCTCGTTATTTTAGAACCATGGTCAGATGACGAGGAAACACCTGAACTGGCACCCAACGCCTTCAATAGACGTCGGGACTTTGGACCCCGATCAGATGTATCGTGCACCAGTCCCGTATACACGCCAGTATAATTTGTTGGATATTCTGGACGACTTTCTAGTATTTTTGTAGCAAAGCTGGCAACCCTCCGATCGCAAGATCACTACTTTTTTACTTTTCTATGTCAAGTCCATTTCACGGATTCGAACCACCAATCCTCTGATTAGTAGCTGAACGCCTTACCAACTGAGCAACTGGGGCTCTCGTTATAGTTGGGAAATTTCTTATTTCAAATCCCTAAAAAATATTTTGTGTGACGGCACTGAATCCAGCTTGGAATTCTAAAAGACTGAAAAATGCCGATCGGCGGGAAGCCTTTTGATCTGAGTAATTAATTAAGATCTCTAATCGAGTTAAAATGTTTTGAGACTCAGAAATCGGAGGTATTTCGGGAGCGCCCATTCGTAGTGTACGGGGGGGAACAATGGGTGAGGCTGGTTGATAATCTCGGGTTCTTTGCACGGGGATCCCAATCTGTGAGATTCGCCCCAAGGTTACTTGGACCCCGGCCCAGTTCCACTTCTTCCAAGGTTCCCTGCACCTTGCTTTCTCGTACGGAAGTCGACGAGATGGATTTACAGATGAGTAGTCCGGATACAAAAGCAGCAACAAAAGCTTTTTTTTTTTTTAGTAAATCTCCCCAAAAAACTGTCAAAACTTAGCTATTTCTAATGCATCGTAATTTTTGTGTTTAAAAAAAATGCAGAAAAAATAAAATATATTTTTTTAAAAATAAATTAGAAACTAAACAGGAAAATATAAAATAATATTTAAAAAAAAACAATTTTAAGAAAAGTGCGCTAAAAAGTGTCTATTTTTTATTTTCGAACAAGTCGAAAAAAATGGAACTATTTAATAATATTTTTTTAATCAGTTTTTATTTTCTTATATTTGTATTTTGCTTAAGGGTAATACAAAGGGTGCTTGGAGGGTAATATAAAGACGAGTGCAATATTTTATTATCACTTTCATAGATTCCAGAATGCTATTGCACCTTGAGATACGTTGAAACCGTAGATATTTTCTAGCATAGTATTGGAAATTACAAAAAAAAGTTTTTCTCAATTTCATGTATACCCTTTAAAAGGAATTAATTTGCAGTTCTCGAACATACGATTTTTTAAAAAAAATTCGCCCACCCTCCCCTAGTATTTCTACGTACCCCCCCCCCCCCCACCTGTAGTTGGGGGCCCGCTTGTGTATTTTAAAAAATGTGCTTAGAAGTGAGTACATGGACGTACTCGTTTTTATTTGAGTACAATTGCAAGTGCGTCATGAACGATGACGTACTGAAATTTAAGTACCCCTATTTTCCCAAAAATGAACAGTGTCGTTTAATTTTGCTAATGTGAGCTTCTGTTCGAGCCATCATAAGGGGGTCCGATACCTTCGACATTTTTTTCTTTATTTTTATACTTGTACAATCCAATTTTTTTTCTCTTTCTAAATATGCATAAAAAACCATTTTAAGACGCTCAATTTTTTTTTTAAATTGCACATTTATTTTTAAATTAAAATTTTAGTAAATTTTTTAACAATTTTAGAATTCCTACTCCTTTTTTGTTTTTCAATATTTTGAAGCAATTTTTTTTATTTAAGATCTTGAATAATATGTAAATAGATGTATGCATTCAAATTTTGATTCAGATACATCACTTTAAACAAATCAAATATATTAGAAATTTTGGAAAAAAAGTTGACGAAAAAAAATAAAATTCCATTTTAAGTGGTTTTAAAAAACAAATTATGGTAAAAATAGGAAATCTGAATGCATACATCTATTTAAAATATATTTATCTTGCTATACATACAAAAATTATGATTTTAAGTATAATAGTAAAAAAGCCTTAGCATTTTTAGTGTTCATTAAATTTCAAAACCACGAACAGAGATATTTGTTTTTAAAGTTTACATATGATACAACTATGTTATAGGAACACATCATTAAAACATTCATAACTAAAAAAGTAATAGGAATTTTTTGAAGCAGTTTTTTGTGAGTTATTAAGATAAGTTTGAATATTATTTTTTAAATATAAAAAAAAAATGACTTTTTTTGCGAATTTTGGGTATCGGACCCCCTTAACAAAGCGACCTGGCAAACTTAATATATTTGTTCAGAAGATGGTTCTCCACATTATTTGATGTCGATTGCTTAAATGGAAATTGAGTTATTACAACTCAATTATCTTACTTCCCCTTCTTTTTCCACGCCTTTTAAACATTTCTTCTGTTTATAACTTCTTTATGTCGCTCTGGTCGCGGCTCTGGTAGTACAACTGATAAGGCCAAGCGCTTCGGAGCGGACGACATCAAGTAGAGGGATCGGGTTCGATTCCCGGTAATCCGTGGTTGTATTTGTTGATATTTATAGAAAGTGATTGCCAATCAAGGGCCAGCCAATGTAGGCAAGCAACTGCTCTTTTTATTCATTTCTTTCATTAATTGTGTACGCATATTTTTCAAAAATGAAACTTATGTAAAATTAAGCATCGAATGTAATCAAAACTGAATTATATTTTACTTATTTTAAAGTACTTATTTTTTAACAATGCAAAAAAAAACCTACCGAAACTAGTTATTGTTAATGCAATCGTATGTTTTGTAAATGAAGAAAAAAAAAATCATCTTTTTAAAATAAATTAGAAATTAAATAGGAAAATATAAAATCATATAAAAAAAAAAACGATTTTAAGAAAAAGGCACTAAAAAGTAATTTTTTGTAATTATCGACCAAATTAAAGAAATGTAATTTTTTAATAATAATCTTATAATTATTCCAACGTTTCGATTGTTTAGTTAAAGCCGCACAAGAGCTGCACAGCGGGCTATTGGCGACGGTTCGGAGTCTATCTCGAAGGAAAGACCCGGGAAAGATGCCTCGTATTTTTTAACCATGGTCAGATGACGAGGACAACACCTGAGCTGGCACCCAACGCCTTCAATAGACGTCGGGACTTTGGACCCTGATCAGATTTATCGTTCACCAGTCCCATATACACGCCGTTAATTTTGTGTGGCAGTTCTGGACGACATTATAGTATTTTGGTAACGAAGTTGGCAACCCACCAATCGCAATATCACTATTTTTTTAATATTCTTAGTATAATTCGTCACACAGGTTCGAACCAGGAACCCTCGGATTCCCAGCTGACCGCCTTAATCCACTCGGCCAAGGAGTCCTCGGTCTATCTCGAAGGAAAGACCTTGGAATTTGCCATTTTATATGTCATTTTCACAGATTCCAGAATGCCATTGCACCTTGAGATTCCTTGAAACCGTAGATATTTTGTACCATAGTATTGGAAATAAATAAAAAACAGTATATCCCAATTAAATTTGTACACTTAAAAAATAATTTAATTTTTGGAGTTCTGGAACATACATTTTTTATTTAAATTTGGACCCTCTCTAGTTTTTCTACGGTCGGTCCCCCCCCCCCCCGAAGTTGAGGGGCCCGCACTACACATACAGCCTAGGGTCCCACTAACTTTAAATCCGGTTCTGCCTGCCATAGACCTTTTGTTTTGACTATTATTGGCGAAGTGTGCGATTCTGTACTGTTATTTTTCAACTAAAACTAGACTGGTGCACGATACATCTGATCAGGGTCCAAAGTCCCGACGTCTATTGAAGGCGTTGGGTGCCAGTTCAGGTGTTTCCTCGTCATCTGACATTGGTTCTAAAATGACGAGGTAAATGTATGAATGTGTGTGTGAATGTGTAGGTGTTCCCGGGTCTTTCCATCGAGATTGACCCCGAACCGTCGCCAATAGCCCACTGTGCAGCTCTAGTGCGACGTTAATTAACAAAACCAAATCAAACCAATCAACTAAAACTAATAAATGCCGCTGTCAAAATGGAGTTATTGAATCACGGACGACGCCTCCGTGGCCGAGTGGATTAAGACGTCAGCTGGGAATTCGAGGTTTCCTGGTTCGAACCTGTGCGACGGACTAGACTAAGAATAGTTAAAAAGTAGAGATATAGCGATCGGAGGGTTGCCAACTTCGCCACCAAAATACTAAAATGTCGTCCAGAACATCCACAAAAAAGTTAACGGTGTGTATACGGGACTGTGCACGATACATCTGATCGGGGTCCAAAGTCCCGACGTCTATTGAAGGCGTTGGGTGCCAGTTCAGGTGTTTCCTCGTCATCTGACCATGGTTCTAAAATAATAAGGTGCATGTATGAATGTGTGTGTTCCAGGGTCTTTCCTTCGAGATAGACCCCGAACCGTCGCCAATAGCCCACTGTGCAGCTCTAGTACTACGTTAATTAACCAAACCGTACTTTTATTTTTCAACTAAAATTAAAAAATGCCGCTGTCAAAATTGAGTTATTGAATCACGGACCGTTTTAGCAACATTCGAGTTAAAATGACGTCACAAATGAACACACACAAAATCTCGAAACGTGCCAAATGCAATTTTTGTCAAAAGGTTTCGCTCTTTGGAGACCTTTCATTCATGAATGTTTATAGTTGAAGACGTAGATATAAGAGACAGATCCACTATTTTTATTTATACAGGGTGGTGAAAAATGAACGTTATGTTTTAAATTCTTTATAACTTTTTTAATTTTTGAATAAATTTTTAACATTATTTTGTCAGAATACAGCATACGAATGGAGAATATTGTTAACTTAAACGTGAAAAAGTACGTCTCGCAGGTGTCGCCCATTTTCCGCTTCACAAAATCCGTGCTCTTTCCAATAAATGTCGCATGACTTTTCGCAAAATTTCAGGGGTTATGGTACGGATTTCATTGAGGATATTGTTTTTCAGGTATTGGTTCCTTACTGAACCTTGTTGCTGAAAATTTGCGACCAGGCGATTTATTGTTGGCACTGAGGGTCCAGTCCGCACATTAAAATATCGACGATATGCACTCTGCGTCAGAATAACTGAGTTTCCGTTTGAAAAATAAAATTCAATGATTTTTGTTCGTTGTTCTATTGTGTACTGTTACATTTCAAATTCCCCAAGCCTTCTTTACACAATTCTGAAGCAAAAGAAAAAATGCAATATTAAATAAAAAAAAGTTATAAAGCATATAAACCATAACGTTCATTTTGCGCCAGCCTGTATTTCTTCACTTAATCCGAAAAAAAAAAATCTCTAATAATTGGGGCAAGAACCAGACAACTCTAGGAAATTGATATACCGCCGCCATCAGTTAAACGGCCCTAACTCCAATTTTTTTTAATTCATTTTTTAACTTTTCCAATTTGTCTACTTTAAAAATCCATAAATGAAATATAATGGTGAGTTATAGTAAATTTTATATTAGCCTTAACTCAATTTCGAGGCGGTTTTTAATACAACGCAGTAACGGCTCGTGGATTACAGCAAGTACAGTCGGGCTGCACCTAAATTAATTAGCGTATTTTAAAACTAAAATCAGATATTTTAATAATTTTCTTAAATGAAAATTAGAATTGATAATGAAATTTTTACGGTAGTAAACAAAATCTCCGATAAATAGCAAGTCTGTTACCGTAATGCACAATTCAGGAGGGGGAAAAACTCCCTTCAATCAAAACTGCAGCCAAAAAGCGAAATTCGAAATCGGCTGCATCGTTGCCATAGCAACCTCTACGTAGTATGGAGATTCTTCCCCATGCTAATACACTGCATTTGTGAGAGGTACATCCGAAACGAATATTCTTGTTTTAGCTGCACTTGAGATTCGATAATCTGATTGGCTCGTGCGTGAAACGCGGGGATGGGTGGGTGAAACGTGAACTTACGAGACTCTCTTCAAACGGAAATGGTTTTCGTGATACATTTACTGTTTTTCTGTTGTTTCAGGACCATTATGGTCCTGCTGTTGTTTCGTTATTTAAGTTAATATTAAAATGGACCGATTCGCATGTTTAAAAGAAAGCAGGATTGCTTTAATTTTCAAAAAATAAGTAAATGTTTTTATTTTTTTCGCATGTTATCTAAAAACAATCTAATTTTATAATGAGTTGTAAGTAGAAAAACGTGGTAAAATGAAATATAACTATCATCAAAATAAAATTTGCACATGCAATAACCACTATTTTTAGACCATAAAAGCCTTTTAAAGTATCAAAACTTTGATGCAGGGGATACATTTGATTTTTCTTGTTTCTTATCGGAAATCGGAATTAACCTTACGGTGTGTCGACCGGAGGTCCTTACACCTTCATCGAATTAAGTCTAATAAATAGAATAACGTTAGCGGGGTTTAAGTTTAACTAAGAAGTTACTAATTAATTGGTGGGGGTTGGGGGCCCTAAGGCTAAACGCGAGTTCGTTAGAAAAAACCTGAAAAATAACATCAGTAGATGGTGTGTGTTAGAAATAAGTAGAGACAACAAGTGATTTGTAGTACATATTTTATTATTATAAGATGCAAAATACACAACATTGAAGACAATAACATAACCTGGCTACTAGCTAAGGAGCAGCTGTCGGAAATTTGACATGTCAATGTGACAAGCAAGTCTAGAAATGCCTACCAGGTGGGGTCGTGATGAATGGTTCTTGGTCTTTTATGTTTTTGGTTTACCTCGTGATCATACTGTGTGATTTCTTTAAGGTGTTGTATGTCTGAGTTTTCGATTGCCATGTTATAGTTGTGTGAGATAGTCAGTATTGCTGTGTCAATAGTGTCCATTTTAAGGTCCCTGTGTAAGATTGTATTCCTGACATACCTTGGTGCATCTGTTAGCCTTCTAAGGGCTTTGTTCTGAAATGTTTGAAGTTTCTTTCTGTGTGTTCTTCTTGTTTCTTATACGAAGTTTTGTATTCTGGAGTTAAAAGGACTTCTTTCTTATGATGGTAGTATAAATATATAAAGGAAAAGAATGATGTATTAGTGTCTCAAACGCAAGAAACGTACAGTGTTTTAGCACTGAACTCTAACTGTAAGTGCTGGAAGGCTCAAACTTTGTTTCCTCTATGGGCGCGTTGAAGTCAATTGAAAGCAGCCATGCTGTGTCCCAACATTTTTAAAAAAGTGATTTGGTGGTGTTTTTTATTACCATAGCATAATAATATGTATATAAATATTATATTTTCTTCTTATGGAATTAATTTTTATATCGCCAAACACATAGTTTTTGCTCTTGCTTTTTATCTACTTCGACTTGCAAATGACTTTCTATTTTAATAGCAGATTGCGTTTACTCAAAAATGTACTCAAAAAGGAGTAAGAATGAATAAAAAGATCAGTATCTTGCTTACATAGGCTGTCTTCACTTTCAATAAATATCGACAATGTACAACTTAGACTTACCGGGAATCGAACCCAGGTATGCAGCACCGCTGACCGCAGTCTTATGCGTTACGCTATCAATGCGACACGGAGAAGTTATCAACAGAAGTAATGTTAAAAAGGTGTGCCAAAAGAATGGGAAGTAAGATAATTGTTAATTGTAATAGCTCAGTTTCGATTTAAGCAATCGACATCAAATACTGTGGAAAACCATCTTCTCAACAAATATTTTAAGTTTGTCATGTCGCTTTGTTAAGATGGCTTGAACACAAGCTGATATTAGCAATATTAAATCATATTGCTCATTTTTGCGAAAGTACGAATACTTAAATTTGAGTACGCCGTCGCTCATTTACGATGCAATTGTACTCAAAGGAAAATGAGTACGCGCATGCACTAATTTTTAAGCACCCTTTTCTACAGTGCAATCGACATCAAATAATGTGGAAAACCATCTTCTGAACAACTACTTTAAGTGAGTAGATTTCTTAAGATAGCTTGAACAGAAGCTCAGATTAGCAATATTAAATCTCACTGTTCATTTTTGCGAAAGTGCGATTTCTTAAATTTGAGCTCACCCGTCGCTCATTTACGATGCAATTGTACTTAAAAAAAACTAGTACGTTCATTTACTCATTTTTAAGCACTTTTTTTTTTACATTGCAGGGTTCCAAATGTTAAGGTGTCCATAAACATGCTTATAAATCTAAAAAAATTATAAAACATAAAAATAAATTTAGTAACTTATGATTTTTTTTTATAATCAATATTGCAAAATTTCTATAACCAATTTGGAAATTTTCTACTATTTTATAAAACTACTTTCATGTTTCCTGCGTGTTCATGATGCATTTCATTTTTCAAATCGCGTTCATCAAAGGACCCTTTGGAACATTTGCAAAAATTCAATTCATGGCCAAAACCATAAACAAACTTGTTTATAGTGTCAACTAATTGCACCCAGAGAGTTGTAATATTAAATAGAGAGCGCCTTCAATACCAGACTCTCATAAGGCCGCGGTGTCAACATTGAAAAGAAAAACTCACATCACGTGGTTATAGCGCTGCCACATTTGGCGTTCAGACATCTGCATGAGTTTCAAATTTGGCGCACTTTCTTCTTTTTGGTGATAAGGAGTTCTGTCCGTATTCAACTTTTTAACATATATGTACGTATTTACTTATTTTCAAACAATATGCGCTAAATATTTCCTCTTCATTAACTTAACGAAAATATTTTATTTGTGTTCAATACTCGAAGAAGAGAAACTCTTTATATTTCTCAGGTTTTATTGTTTATATTTTCTTATTGAAGTATACAAAATAACAATTGAAAGAACTTCCCTTATGGTAAACTTTTTTCATAAAAACGTAATGCAATTATTTCAAAACTTCAAAGTAAGAAAAATATCCTAAACTCCCTTAAATTGTGCCACTCGTTAAAAAAAAAACGATATTTAAATACAAAATTAAACACAAAACCATATTACAATAATTCGATCTCGTTTAGTTATGAAAGTCGCCAAGGCCTGCCAAGTAATATTGGCGCATGAATGAATTGGCATTTCCACCTATCACGTGGTTTCAATGATGGACACACGGAAATCAGCATTTTTATTCCTCTATTTGTATCATTACTGTATGATTGCATCTGGATTTGTGGTTTACGTGTGCATTTATCGTTTACCAAATATTCTGATATGGTAATACTTACGGATTCGGAAAAACTAAGCAAAACATACACATGGGGCTCATATAAAAGAAAGGTAAAAAGGAGAGAAAGTACAGAATAAGAAACATTGAAGATACTCTGTCGAAGTACTGCATCATTTTAACGTTAATTCGAATTCTTAAAAAAATCTTTTTTTGTTTAAGTATTATTAAATTTATAAGCTTTTCACAATACTTACACTTGCATTAAATCTGATTGATTACGTTATTTTACATTGTGTTGTTATACATAAATTTAGCAGTTTTATTTTAAGGTACATCGGGAGTCCCCAAAATGTTCTTTTGCCCAGGGTTCTTTTGCCTCCTAAACTTGTTAGTCGGCACACAATAAAAAATGTGCTTAAAAATGAGTACATGGGCGTACTCTTTTTTTCTTTGAGTACAATTGCATCGTAAATATGCGATTACATACTCAAATTTAAGCAGCCGTACTTTCTCAGTGTGGTTTAATATGCTAATCTCAGCTTCCTTTCAAGCCATCTTAACAAAGAGACCGGACAAACTTAAAAGAGTGGTTCGGAAGAAGGTTTTCCTCATTTTTTGATGTCGGTTGCTTAAATGGAAACTGAGTTATTACGACTCAATTATATTACTTCCCATTCTTTTGCCACGCCTTTTCAACATTATTTCTGTTTTTATATAACCGCTACACATAGCTCTCATAGTACAACGGGTATGGTCCTGGACTTCGGTGCGGATGAAATTTGGGTAAAATTTGTCTTTTTCATCTATTAGAGTAAAAAAAAATATTTTCCGAAATAGTTATGATAATAGCACGGAATGGGTGTCTAATGTGATCAATAAACACGATGTAAAATATTTTTGCGATCGTATAATATCTTCTGCCTCTACATCGCACTTGAATTATCAGTATTTTTGTTAAAAAGTGCACTTTTTCATGTGATAGATGGTTCGAATACTATTTAACACATGCACTTACACAAATACACAACAAGTGACTAGATTACAGATATTTGAATTAATCTTTATGGTTAAAATTCATTGGCGCGGATCCAAGGAGTGGGGGGGGGGGGGGCACAAGGGCCTGTTACACAAGCCCCCCCTCCCCCTCCAGACTAGCACAGTTTTTTTCCTGTTCAACAAAATCAGGTAGTCATGTATTAACAACGTTTGGACAACAACCACTAAATCAATATATGGTGCATGATCTCCCTATCTTTTGAAATAATCAGACAACATCACACTATCTTTACATACGTCATATCACTGATTGTGATAAAAAAAAACGTTGTTCTAATGAATTCATCTCCATTTTCAGCCCCACACAAACCTTAGCAGATGCTTCTGCTACTAACTCACTGAACTCTAACTGCTGGAAGGCTCAAACTTTGTTTCCTCTACGGTCGCGTTGAAATCAATTGAAAGCTGCCAAACTGTGCCCCAACATTTTTTTTTAAATGATTTAGTGGTGTTTTTTATTACCAAAACATTGTAGAAATATTAAATATATATAAATATTATATTTTCTTCTTGTAGAATTAATTTTTATATTGCCAAACAGATAGTTTTTGCTCTTGCTTTTTAACTACTTCTACTTTGACTTGCAAATGACTTCCTATTTTAATAGCAGATTACCTTTAAAATGGGTTTAAAAAGAAAATAAAAAAAACTTACCCAAAAATAATATATGTCGGCGTATTTTAACATGAAAAATATACGAAATATTGCGGTATCAAGAAAAGTGTGCCCCATCATGGCGGCCTCCATATCGGCTTCAAGTCAACAAAATGTTTTGCCCTATCCAGAAGTTACAGTTAGAGAGTGTACTAACTTCACACATCGTTCAACTGCTTGTGCGTGAGATGGGAAGTGAACTCTGTAAGTCCCATTTTGGGTTGGTTTTATCTCTCACAATGGATTAGAATATGTCAGTGGCTATATCACGGAGAATTATAAATATAATAACAGCATAGTAGATCCCCAGTCAATCATTTCCATATAGTTATCAGTTTCAAAGTTCAGCTTTGGTGGGAGAAATGAACGCACGCCCCTCTCTACATCAGCTTTGGAAGGTGACTATTCTTTTTTTTTTTTTTTTTTCAAGCCCAAGGCTGACCCAACTTTGTTCCCCTCAAAGAAAACAGGCCCCTCCAAAGGGAACTCATCAAAAGACGTGAGCATACAGGTCAGCCCGGGAAAAAAACAAAAAACACTACAGCATTCCAGAGACTCAAGCACCATTATACAAGTTCAAAGTTGTAACAATAACAATCCCAAAATCACAAAGTTTAAAATACATAAGTTACGAGTTTGAAATTACATAATACAAGTTTACAATTACATAAGTTAAAATATTATAATTACAAAAAGAGCACAAACGCCCCTCGCCACACTGGCGGGAAAACATTATAAAGTAACAAAATAAAAAAAATAAAAAAAAATAAAAATATATATATATATATATATATATATATATATATATATATATATATATATATATATATATATATATATATATATATATATATATATATATATATATATATATATATATATATATATATATATATATATATATATATATATATATATATATATATATATATATATATATATATATATATATATATATATATATATATATATATATATATATATGCATATATATATATATATATATATATATATATATATGCACATATATATATATATATATATATATATATATATGCACATATATATATATATATATATATATATATATATATATATATATATGCACATATATATATATATATATATATATATATATATATATATATATATATATATATATATATATGCACATATATATATATATATATATATATATATATATATATATATGCACATATATATATATATATATATATATATATATATATATATATATATATATGTGCATATATATATATATATATATATATATATATATATATATATATGTGCATATATATATATATATATATATATATATATATATATATATATATATATATATATATGTGCATATATATATATATATATATATATATATATATATATATGTGCATATATATATATATATATATATATATATATGTGCATATATATATATATATATATATATATATATATATGCATATATATATATATATATATATATATATATATATGCACATATATATATATATATATATATATATATATATGCACATATATATATATATATATATATATATATATATATATGCACATATATATATATATATATATATATATATATATATATATATATATATATATATATATATATATGCACATATATATATATATATATATATATATATATATATATATATATATGCACATATATATATATATATATATATATATATATATATATATATATATATATATATATATATATATATATATATATATATATATATATATATATATATATATATATATATATATATATATATATATATATATATATATATATATATATATATATAAAAACATTTATGACAAGAGAACAATACGAAAGTACAAATACAAAACACGATATCGGGGTATAGATGAACTCAACGGGCAGCTGGATGGGTAATTTTAAGCAATTATGACAGTTTTAAAGGAGGTGTTGGATTAAGGGGAGTTACAAATTTGTTGAGAAATCTTTATACAATTCGTTATACGGTTTAAGGATTTTTTATTGTTAAGGACATTTTTAAACCATGCCGCGCAATTATCATCTGAGGGCCTAGTGAGGTTATGCGTGGAGGGAAATTGCTGCATCAACGAAATTCTTCAGGTTTTGACCAAGGTATTTTAATCTAGAGATAGCTATCCAAAAATACCTAGCACTATATTTTAGGGAACGTGTATACTTTATGACAATCCATTTCGGCGTGAAGACTGTCATAACAAACTTAACTATGGAGAAGTGACATGTAATACTAGTTTGCTTTAGTCAGAGTGCGAAATAAAACCAACTCGATATGGGACTTACAGAGTTCACTTCCCATCTCACGCACAGGCAGTTGAACGATGTGTAAAGTTCGTAACAGAAGCATCTGCTGAGGTTTGTGTGGGGCTGAAAATAGAGACGAATTCATTAGAAGAGTGTTCTTATCACAATCAGTGATATGATTTATGTAAAGATGGTGGGATGTTGTGTGATTATTTCAAAGGAGAGGGAGATCACTGCACCTATATATTGATTTAGTGGTTGTTGTCCAAAGTTTGTTAATGCTTGACTTCCTGATTTTGTGGAACAAGATAAAGATGTGCTAAGTTTTGCTAGTTGACCTACATAAATCTTTCACGATTGCATAAGGAAAATAATAAGTGGACCGGTCTGGAAGGGGGGTGGGGGGTGCACGGTCCCTTGTCCTCCCCCCCCCCCCCCTTCCCTGGATCCGCCAATGAATTTGACCATAAGGATGAATTCAAATATCTGTGACATAGTTATCTGGAAGTGTATTTGTGTAAGTACATGAATTAAATAGTATTCGAACCACATTTCAATCACATGAAAAAGTGCACAATTTTAACAAAAATACCGATAATTCAAGTGCGATGTGGATTCGAAGATATTATCTGATCGAAAATATATTTAATATCGTCCTTATTGATCATATTAGACACCCATTCCGTGCTATTAGGATAAAAAATTCGGAAAACATTTTTTTTTGGTATAATAGGTGATAAAAGACAAATTTTACCCAAATTTCGAAATTTCAAGTGCGATGAGGAGGCAGAAGATATTATCCGATCAAAAAAATATTTTACAGCATGTTTATTGATCACACTGGTCACCCTTTCCGCACTATTAGAATAACGATATAAAAAAAAAATGTTTTTTCGAGCCACCCTACTATGTAGGAAAGCAATTGCTCTTTTGATTCATTTTACTCATTTTTGAGTACATGTGTTTTTCAAAAATGAAACATGTGTTCGGAGCTATGATAAGATTCAAATGTAATCAAAAATTAGTACATTTTACTTATTTTTAACAGTGTACATATGGGGGATGGTGCATATTATGTTTAATTTTGCTCAAATGTCTTCACGTTGACCCTGATGCAGAAATTAAGAGAGTGGGGTGCCAGTTCTAGTATTGGCTTCGTCATCAATGGGTGGTTTATAATTATGTGACATCATTCCCTGGTCGTTTCTTCTGGTTTGGTTTGGTTAATTAACGTCGCACTAGAGCTGCACCGTGGGCTATTGGATTCGGGGTCTATCTCGAAGGAAAGACCCGGGAACACATAAACATTCATACATGCACCTTATTATTTTAGAACAATGGTCAGATGACGAGGAAACACCTGAACTGGCACCCAACACCTTCAACAGACGTCGGTACTTTGGACCCCGATCAGATGTATCGTGCACCAGTCCCGTATAGACGCCGTTCATTTTTGCGGATGTTCTGGACGACTTTTCTAGTATTTGTGTAGCAAAGCTGGCAACCCTCCGATCACAATATCACTACTTTTTTACTTTTCTTAGTCAAGTCCATCGCCTAGGATCGAACCAGGAATCCTCGGATCCCCAGCTGACGCCTTTAACCGCTCGGCCACGGAGGCCTTATTCTCGTTCGTTTGGAATATTGAATTGAAGCCGACGAGCCGGAAGTGCGTGTAGGTCGGCTACTGTTAACGCCCATTTATGCTGGTTTTAGCGAATCAACGAACGAGTTTCAGCACGTTGACCAATAGGCTTACCGAAGCCATGTACACAAAGTGATGTCACATTGGCCTACACCCAGTGGCGTCCATTTGGCATGATAAAGGGGGAAGGCGGTTTCCACTGCACATTTTTCGGATGTTGCCCCCTTTCAATGTAATTGAACTATTGAAATCGTCCCTCTTCTCGACCAGAAATAAATGTATGTTATTTGATACACTAGTAAAAACGTATTATAAGTAACATTTACTTTTTTATTGATATATTACTTTGGATGTTCCGTCTTCTTAATTGGGTATTCATTAATTGGGTATAGGACAACAAATCTTCGAAAATATTCTATTGCTTTAAAATATAGTTCATTTTATTTTGAATCAAATGACACCAAAATTACATTCAGCGAAGAAAATTATAAAACTACTTTATAATGAACATTAAGGGGATATAGGACAACAAATCTTCGAAAATATTATATTGCTTTAAAAAATAGTTCATTTTATTTTGTATCAAACGACACCAAAATTACATTCAGCGAAGAAAATTATAAAACTACTTTATAATGAACATTAATTGGGTATAGGACAACAAATCTTCGAAAATATTCTATTGCTTTAAAATATAGTTCATTTTATTTTGAATCAAACGACACCAAAATTACATTCAGCGAAGAAAATTATAAAACTACTTTATAATGAACATTAAGGGGATATAGGATAACAAATCTTCAAAAATATTATATTGCTTTAAAAAATAGTTCATTTTATTTTGAATCAAACGACACCAAAATTACATTCGCCGAAGAAAATTATAAAACTACTTTATAATGAACATTAAGAGGATATAGGACAACAAATCTTCAAAAATATTCTATTGCTTTAAAAAATAGTTCATTTTATTTTGAATCAAACGACACCAAAATTACATTCGCCGAAGAAAATTATAAAACTACTTTATAATGAACAGTACCAGGGGACCGAGCCCAGCTCGTTTGCATATTTTATTACTTAGTAATATTTCTAATGAATCGAATCAAATGCAAATGTTTTGAAATGTCCATATCAATGGTTAGACGTTTCATAATATATTTTATCGTCTAATAATGTCTTAATTATCGAAATAAGTTAAGTTCTTTGAAATGCTCATACGATTGGTTAGAAGTGTCGAGATTGCAAAGATACCGTAACAATTCTGCAAAGGTAATTTAAATTAATATTTTTAAGGATCCTGAGCGTCTAATACGACCATTCGCACAATTGTAGCACAAAGATGTTTTCGTTTGCATGCTAAACCCTGACAATATTATTGTTGTTCAGTATTTTAAGTAACAATTTGTAACGATATTTGCTTTTGTCTAACTCTGGAATAACTGACTGGATTTTTAAATGATGTAAAGCACTCTTTGTTAATAAGATTATGATAACGGATATCAAATTATTTTTTGCTACTGCAAAATTATTTCGCAATTTTTTTTATCTTCAACCTGTATTCATTCAACCTTTAAAAAGCATGTTATATTCTTATTAAACGTTTAATCAATAATAAAGATTTTTATTTATTTTGAGTAATTTTATGTGTTTTTCGGAATTTATCGTAGTGATGAAAGCAGTTTTATCTTTAATTTAGTGAAAAATAATTTAATTTAACCAATTACAAAAATTAAATTTGTTGAATTTGTTAAATTAAATTTGTGGCTGTTAGGAATATTTCATAATTTTGAAGAGGTTACAGAAGAAAAGGTTCTATCATATAAAATTTGTGTAGGTGGCTAGTAGTATGGGTCCTGAAAAAAATAGTTACTTCGAACAAATTTTTATTAACAAAATACTTATTTGAAGTTACACGATTAAAATAATTAAAAAAACATTTACAGTTTATTTTTACAAATGGTTTTAAATTAAATTAATTTCCATGTATGTATATGAAAACTTTTTCTTTCAAGGGTTTAGATTACTATTTACGTTTCAATTGAAAACTTTTAAACTGTTTTTCCTTTGTTATATTGTAGTCTCGTTACTCATCAAAATATCTGCTTGAAACTAAACATGCTTACGGAATGCGAGAAAATGCCGAAAACAATTTCATATTTAATTAGGCAGGTGCTTTCGAAAAAATATTTCATTAAAGAAGAAGAATTATTTGAAATAACAAAGTAAATCAATTTTAAAACACATTTATAGTAAATGTTAAATTTATATTTAAAAGTGATTTTAAATTTTGTTAATGAAAAATTTTAACTCTTTTTCCGTTGTTCTATTGTAAAATCTCATTACTCATTTTCTATCCATCTCTTCTTGAAACTAAACTTACTTACGTAATTCGTGAAACAGTTCATTATTAAATCATTACTAACTAATACAATTTAATATAGAGAACTATTTCATATTAAATTAGATAGGGTAAGAATTGACCTCGCGCAATTTTTCTACGCAATGGGCATAGGTAATTGGAATGTTGCTTTTACATTCAGAATGTGATAAATTTACTGATATCACTTTTTCAGAAAAAAATTAGCATTTCAAACTATTTAACTTGTTCAGTAATTATTTACTCATTAGAATGTAGAATAAATAACAAACCATTTTTATAGACACTATGCATGACATGGTCTCAAGATTAAAATTTTGACGAATTAACAAAAACGCATGGTTGATTAGCCTCTGTGATTGGTGAATAACAAACCACGTGAGATCCATCAACCAATAACAAATGCGCATGAAGTTTCTTATATCTTTAAAGACGTCATGTTAATTACAGCAGAAAGCAGTGCAAAGTGTCCACAGTAAACAAACGCAAATTTTTGGAAACGTTTCATTTTTCAAAATTTCTAAAACATATCTTCAAAACTGTTAAACTCACAAAAAAAAAAAACAGTTTCTCGTTTAATGCTATCAGTAATAATAGTGTATTTATAAACAATTGGGAAAATAAAAAATATCAAATACCGAGAATGTATAGAACAAAACCGTTTTTTAAATGTATAAAATTATTTTTTAATCTTTATAAATAGTGCGCAAAATTAATTTAATAAAACTTCTTTTAGTTAATTCCATTTGAATATAAAAGCTAAAACAGTATTTCTAAACAATTGGTAAAATAAAATTTATCAACTAACAATGTAGAAAAAAGTTTAATTTTAAAAGTAAATAAATATGTATTTTATAAATAACACGTAACACATTAATTTAATAAAACATAATTCAATTGATTTCATTAGAATATAAATACTTAGCAAAACAAACGAAATTGCATCTAATCAAACATATTTTAAATTGAAAATTCCATGTTCTATTTGTGGATATACATAATCCATTTTACATGGAATATAAACAAAACCTACATGGTTTCCCTAACGATATTTTCTTATACGGTATTTTGAAAACTTGCTCTTGTGTATTCCACTTATGACGTCACGCGCATAAACAGAATAAGAAATCACAGGATTAAATATGTTCACACTTCGATTTTATTAGAAAACTTATAGCATTTAGTAGACGAAAAAGTCATTTAGTAGACGAAAAAGCCACGTTATTAGAATATGGTTTTTCTTTATTTGAAAACTCAAACGATTTTCCAATTCTAATTTTAATTTACTGATGTTTCATTTGTTCATTTATGAGAAGAAAAAAATACTTTATTTTAGAATAATTAGTAAAAGGAAAATTTCTCATCAAAATATTTTACAAGTTTTAAATTAAAATAACATATGACGAATTAAATAACGTTTACTTCGTTTATTTATGAGAAAAAAATAACACTATTTTAGAATAAAAACTCAAATAAAAATATCTCATCAAAATATTTTATACGTATTACAATATTTTTATTTAAACATGCAAACGATTTTTTAATTTTAATTTACTGATGTTTCCTTCATTTATTTATGATAAAAAAATACTTTATTTTAGAATAAAAACTATAATTTTAATATATCATCAAAATATTTTACACGTTTTACATTAAAATAACATATGACGAATAAAATAACGTTTAGCGGTTACTTCTATATAACCTATTAACTCATACGCGATGAATAATTTGCAATGGAAAGAGTTAAATGGAACTTTTAATCTACTTATTTCACCATATAAATGAAATTTTCCGAAGATGAAACCTATCCCAATCGAATTTTTACCCCGAAAATTGGTAGTACATCAATTTTCGTGAAAATCGTTAGAGCGGATTTGGAGATTGTGCAAACAAACGAACAAACAAATATAGTGACATTGCTCGTTTAATAGTATTAGATAGATAGATTAAGAGGATATAGGACAACAAATCTTCAAAAATATTCTATTGCTTTAAAAAATAGTTCATTTTATTTTGAATCAAACGACACCAAAATTACATTCAGCGTAGAAAATTATAAAACTAATTTATAATGAACATTAATTGGGTATAGGACAACAAATCTTCAAAATATTCTATTGCTTTAAAAAATAGTTCATTTTATTTTGAATCAAACGACACCAAAATTACATTCAGCGAAGAACATTATAAAACTACTTTATAATGAACATTAAGAGGATATAGGATAACAAATCTTCAAAAATATTCTATTGCTTTATTCATTTTATTTTGAATCAAACGACACCAAAATTACATTCACCGAAAAAAATTATAAAACTACTTTATAATGAACATTAAGGGGATATAGGACAACAAATCTTCAAAAATATTCTATTGCTTTAAAAAATAGTTCATTTTATTTTGAATCAAACGACACCAAAATTGTATTCAACATAGAAAATTATAAAACTACTTTATAATGAACATTAATTGGACAAAATACACATTTGACATATAATGAACAGACATTTGACGTATTCACCTAAAGATATAATAAACGCACTTGTATCAAGAATGCGTTTGTTTTTAAGCAGATGAAGCAGTATGAAGAAAAGAAATCTGAAAGTAGATTGAAAATAAAAATATATTTTAGCAACTGATAAAAAATAAAACTGGTAGCTGTATATTTCTTATTTATTTTAAACCATTTTATATTTTTTGTCCTCTTAAAAGGTTTGGTTTTGTTAATTAACGTCGCACTCGAGCTGCACAGTGGGCTATTGGCGACGGTATGTCCTTTTAAAAGAGTGAAGCCCATTACCTCTAATCGTAGGGGAATTTGTTTACGACATGCGCTTAAATGGAATTCCCTGTGGTTTGAAATTCTTTAAGAATGGGACAACAACACGAACATAGAGACTGGAGAATGAAAAAGTTACCGAGGAATCAGCGTGTTTACATGAAAACGTAAGTTAATGATAAATGCTACGGGACATCATTACAATTTTAATGATACATACAAACAACGTAGAGCAATAAAGTATTAAATAACAGATTTACAGAAATAGGAATTTTTATTCCATTCAAATTTATTTTTAATTTAATTAATTAATTTAAAATTAAAAAAAAATTAATTTCATTAATTAACACTAAACTTACCGACATTTCATGTATATCTAATCCTACCATGAGCGGTCAAATGATAGCTTAAAAAAAATATATGTATCTAAATACAGAAAGAGATTTTAGCTAATTGGATAGTAAATTTGTTTTTTCTATTTAGAAAAGTTTTATTTACATTTATGCATTTTCAGCACATTTTTTTACAAAGTACAGTATTTTGTATTGCACATTTTCCGTTGCCGTCAGCGCCGCCTGCCGGAGTCGGTCTGCACCCGTGGCGCCTGGTTGGGCCGAAGCGGTCTGTGCAGCGTTGCCTGGTTGGCCCGCAGGCTGCTGGATTACCACAACACTGTAGATCCACAATGACATTGCGGACTCGTAAAAAATTTTTAGGAGTGCGCTTTCCGAAGAGTATAGTCGTAAATAACATGAATTGTTCAAATTGTCGAATGACCGCTCGTGGTAGACTAGACATGCTATGAATTTTTTTCGGAAAGTAAAGAACAAAGAAAGTTGTGAATAGTGAAAAATGGGTTGTATGTATTATAGGAAAAGTCAATAAGTTAGATGCCGATACAGTAACGTTGTATACAAGAAATTCTAAACGAAACCAGAGAGTTGTAATATTAAATAGAGAGCGCCTTCAATACCAGACTCTCCTAAGGCCGCGGTTTCAACTTTAACATTGAAAAGAAAAAACAACATCACGAGGTTATAGCGCTGCCACATTTGACGTTCAGACATCTGCAGGAGTTTCAAATTTGGCGCACTTTCTTCTTTTTTGGTGATAAGGAGTTCTGTCCGTATTCAACTTTTTAACATATATGTAGGTATTTACTTATTTTCAAACATTTTGCGCTAAATATTTTCTCTTCATTAACGAAACGAAAATATTTTATTTGTGTTCAATACTCGAAGAAGCGAAACTCTTTATATTTCTCAGGTTTTATTGTTTATATTTTCTTATTGAAGTATACAAAATAACAATTTAAAGAAGTTCGCTTATGGTAAATTTTTTACATAAAAACGTAATTCATTTATTTCAAAACTACAAAGTAAGAAAAATCTCCTTAATATATCTGTTAAACTTCCTTAAATTGTGCCACTCGTTAAAAAAAACGATATTTAAATACAAAATTAAACACAAAACCATATTACAATACTTCGATCTCGTTTAGTTCTTAAAGTCGCCAAGGCCTGCCAAGTAATATTGGCGCATGAATTAATTGGCATTTCCACCTATCACGTGGTTTCAATGATGGACACACGGAAATCAGCATTTTTATTCCTCTATTTGTATCATTACTCTATGAACGAAACTTCAAAAACGGTCATTTGACCGCGCGTGGTAGGTTTAGTGTTAATTTATCTTTATCTTTATTCATTTAATTGATTTTTTTCGTTCCATACAATATATACAAATAGCGTATGGATGTCACCTATCGGAATTTCAATTTGTGAAAAACAATTTTTTAGTGCGTGTTCTGTGCATGTAAATGATAGTTTTAATTAATGCTTGGTATATCTCCACACTAGTACGAGTTTGTGGTATATTTGGCAATAAAAAAAAATCGGAAAAAATAATTTTTTTAAATATCAAGGACATAAATAATATTTTCTTCAGCATGAAACGTGGCCTTGGTGTTGGTTTTGCGGGGATTAAACTAACAAAAAAAAGGGGGAAATGTTTAACCTGTATATTAACTTCTTGGCTGGTTCTGAGAAATTAAATGTTAATTACTGCTCTAGTGTTAAAACATAATGGCTTAGAAATTGTCTTAATTAACGCCAGATGGCGCGCAAATGGACTCTTCACTCGATGTTTTTAGCTAGTGCAGTTCAGAACTTTTTTTGATAACAAATAATTTTAACTGATATGTGTCGGACTCTGGATATAATAACCAGTGTTCACTCTAGAAATGAGCCCCAGTTGCTCAGTTGGTAAGGCGTTAAGCTACTAATTAGAGGATTGGTGGTTCGAATCCGTGAAATGGACTTGACATAGAAAAGTAAAAAAGTAGTGATCTTGCGATCGGAGGGTTGCCATCTTCGCTACAAAAATACTAGAAAGTCGTCCAGAATATCCAACAAATTATACTGGCGTGTATACGGGACTGGTGCATGATACATCTGATCGGGGTCCAAAGTCCCGACGTCTATTGAAGACGTCGGGTGCCAGTTCAGGTGTTTCCTCGTCATCTGACCATGGTTCAAAAATAACGAGGTGCATGTGTGTATGAATGTGTGTGTGAATGTGTATGTGTTCCCGGGTCTTTCCTTTGAGATAGACCCCGAACCGTCGCCAATAGCCCACTGTGCAGCTCTAGTGCGACGTTAATTAACAAAAACCAAACCAAAACCGAGCAGTCGGTTTTAGTACCGGGCAATGGTAAAAATAGCAACTTTTTTTTAATTTATATACACGATAAGATTTCAAACAGAGATGGGTGAGGGTTTGGTTTGGTTTGGTAAATACCGTCGCACTAGAGCTGCACAGTCGGCTATTGGCGACGGTTCGGGGTCTATCTCGAAGGAAAGACCCGGGAACACATACACATTCACACACACATTCATACACACATGCACCTCGTTATTTTAGAACCATGGTCAGATGACGAGGAAACACCTGAACTGGCACCCGACGCCTTCAATAGACGTCGGGACTTTGGACCCCGAACAGATTGATCGTGCACCTGTCCCGTATAAACGCCGTTAATTTTGCTGATGTGGACGACTTTTCTAGTATTTTTGTAGCGAAGCTAGCAACCCTCCGATCATAAGATCACTGCTTTTTTCTGTTCTTTGTCCAGTCCATCGCACGAGTTCGAACCACCAACCCTCGGATTAGTAGCTGAACGCCTTAACCGCTCGGCCACGGCGGCCTTAACAAATGAAAGCTAGGAAAGATTAGAAATCGCCCAACTTGTAAGATTACATTTAAATTAGACCTCAGACCGGACACTGCATTGGAATATGGGTGCAACAAATCAATGCTTGTGAGAGAACTGTTTAATATTACCTAAAATGTATATAAAAAATAGATGAAAAATATCGATAAGCTGGAACTGGGAATTTTCAGCACTGTTGAGTTGGTAATTTCGTATAGTTGAATTTCGAATTGTTAAGTTGGGAAATTTACTGTTTCAACCCCCCAAAATATATATTTCGTGTAACGGCACTGATTGTAAGGGGGGGGGGCACTGATTGGGGGGGGGGGGGACAAGGGCCGTCACACACATTTTTTTTGGGGGGGGGAGGGGTAATATTAAAAGCTTAGAAATATTAAGTAGAATTAAAAGCTTAAAATAAACAGTAGGAAGCTACGATACATGTTTTTATATTATTTTAATTCATTTAATTTATTGCAGAATACTTTATTTGAAAATAATTCATGTATGAAGATAATTTGTAATTTTCCTGACAGAAAACTTTACATTAATTCAGAATTTAGTGCAAAAAGCCTATATGAATTATACTTAAATGAACCTTAACTCTTAACTTAAAAAAATTTGAAAAATTAATTTTCATTTAAGTAAACAGGAAGGATTACGTTGGCAGATGAATATAGAAACAGCAACAGTTATCATTGCCATTAACTACTGTCACGATAGATATTTTTTATAAAATAATATCTACTTTTATAGTTGGTATATTAGAATAACTTTGTCTTAATGTACGGCAATGATATATCATAATGGTTATATATTCTACGCGTTGTGTCCAGGTGACCAATAAGGCTTTCTTATTGAAAGAAAAAGTTACTATATTATTTTGAAAAAAAGCAAACTAACACAAATTTAAAGTATTAACTTGATCGCTAAAATTCAGTCTAAAAGAGAATGATAAATAAAGGGTACAAACTAATTCTGTAGAGATGCATCATTTTATTATTATTGTGAAGTGGTAGAAGATTTGGTCATTCTGCTGTCGAGGTGCGAGGGTTCTTATTTTATTAGCAGAGGAGCAATCGAAACGCCAAAATAAAAATTGTCACTTATTTATATTATTTTTTTATAGAAAGAATTATAGCGTAACAAAAAGACGACGAGCCCTGTTTTTCTGGGTTTGAAACAAAGCAAAATGCTGGAGAATGTCTAGACATGGAGTCGCCAGTTGTTACTCAAAAAAAAAATTGAAGAAAAAGTGTAGCAGAAATATTCAATTCCCATGGATTAAAAATAATAATAACAATATGTGACGTAATGACCAATCATTGCAAATCCCCGACAAGATGCATAAAGTGTGCACTGAGAAAAATCAACAAGCAACGAGGTGCTTGGAAAAGAACAATATCTGTAAAAATAGAAAGAAGAAGGGTCGGCAAGCATTTGTGTTGTAGTTACTTTTACGGGTTAATTAAAAAGCACTAATAAACAAAAGAAGAGAAGAACGATAATAGTAATCGTTGTTTAATTTAAGAATTTACCTGGCGTGATCGTATAGTTTAGAACAGACAAAAAACACAAGACTAAAAATTGTGACCAAAAGAAAACAAATTTATTAAAACACTAAAATTAAAAAGGGAACGGAACACTTAAGAACCTTACAAAATGCCAAACAAGTTAAAACTAAATAAATTAAAAGGGGGAGGGTAAACTAAAATTAAAAATTACTACCTTCAGCTGATTTCGTCGAGAGAGATGTGGCAGGAGATCAAGGCGAATACAATACGAGTGCCCCATAAAAAAACAGAAAACAAGGCCAAGCCGCTACGGCCACACTAAGTGTCCAAGATTGGGAGGTGGACGAAAAGGGGGGTGGTACTTGGCACATCCTTCGACGGAGTGTCAACTCTGATGTCAGCTTCAGAGGTGGTCGGTCAAAAGGCGTCAGCCAGTGGTGGTCGTCCAGCAGAGAAATCCAGTTCAGAGGTGGTTGGTGGATGGGACCTTCTCTGGGCGAGGATCAAGGGCCTGACGGGTGATGGGGGAGGCGTCCAGGGCTGACATCAGAGGCAACGGCAGAGGACGGGAACATCCCTCTGGGTGCTACGTCGATGGGTGGCTGGGGTTATTGCAGTTAACCCGGCAACATCTACTGGAATGGGCGACTCTCGAGAATCGTTGAGGTTGGTGGCGGCGGTTAAATAATTCTTCTAACCCCGCATCAGCATCGGCGGCTATTGCACGAGATTAACCCATCGGGCTTTGAAAAAGGACACACGGTCCGCGTTTATAAGACGGGAGCTATACTCCTGTACGTCTTGTGGCTTCGAAAGATGCGTTAAAAAGTCACGTCAAAAGGTGCGCTTTCCAATAAATCGCCAAAACCTCCTTGCCAGATCCCTCAAAACTAGCACATCAATTTTCCTCTCAGCCAATCAGAGAATTTAAAATTACAACTTCGGTTACAGTTAAACATAATTCCAGACCAGTACGTAAAACGGTCTCAAAAACACGAACTCAACTCACATACCAGCCCCCAGATGTGTAACATGATACAGGAGGAGAGGCCGATGTGGGGACCCAAAAGGGTGGAAAAGACTTCAGACAGGGGTTATCACCCCATTTACAACTAAAAAGCTCTTAGGGGGTTATGAAAAAGGGGGAAATCTACGTTTGGGCTTAAATGGAATCAAAAGTGCAGGTTCCCAAGTACAAGTTTGACAATTAAATAGGATACATCAATATTACATAAATTAATTAATACAATTAGGGGAGTCTGAAATTAAATTAAATAAAAGAGGAATTAAAAATTAACCAATTATGGTTTTAACCATAACATTCCCTACGCGTACCTCTTAAAAAAAGTTAAAAATTAACTTTTTTTTTTCACAAGAATAAAAACACAGATCTAGGCAGAAAGTAAACAGCAGCAGACTCTCCCTCCAAAAATCTTCGTCCCCTACATGGGGTGTTCACAATTATAGCAAAACTTTAAAAACTAAACACAATAAGGTCACACAATGCATAACAAAGACAAATGGGATTTAACCGGATGAGAAAATCTAAAAGTTAAACACAAACATTTAAAATTAGAAGCCCTACAGTAACTAAAAAAAATTAGCAATTAATTAAATCAGAAATACAACATTAAATTCAACCTATTGCTTAGTTAGAGTCCTTGAAGCAATTTAGGTTTTAAGCAAAATAATTACAAGCAAATCAATCTTATCAAACAATGCTATTACAGATAGTCAACAATGATCTTAAAACTAAAAAATGATTAAATAGTTACAAGCTAAAATCAACCGAGAATTAACAATTTAAGTCTGAGGATGGCAACCCTAAATTTTTTTAAAACAACAATTAAAATCAGAACTCACTCCAAGAATAGTAATTGACCCCACTTCAAATGTAAACAATCAGTTTAGAAAAACCCATATCAATAAAGATGACAGCAAAACAACCAGCTCAAAGGGTTGTACAGGTAAGAAAATACCTTGTTAAAATTAAAAACCTAAATAAATGCATTCAAACACAAACAGGAAAGTTCAAGCGAGCAAGGAAGAAGGGTAAATTTAAATGTGCGCTAAAACAAACAAACCAACCAAAAAAAAACATGTGACCCAAGACCAGCTTAAAATCACACGGTAAACGCAAGTTGGAAGGGGGAAAGTTACTCGCAGAAACAGACCTAGCTGCTATTGAATACAATAAGTGAAAAGAACACAGCAAAAATCTAAATACAAGTAAATTGGGCAAGCCGGAGGGGGTTTCAGGCACGAAGACAACTCAAGATCATTTGTGAAGTGACCACAAGTTTAAAAAGTGGGGAACGATGGTAGTACAAAATACACAGAAATACAATGACACGATAAACACTTAATAGGTAGTACTTCTCTACTTTCTAGGAGACCTCTCTGGGGCGTACACTACACTATTTTCTCTACTACACAGAAATACAATTTTAATGTACCAACAACTATTTTACCCAAATTTAACATCAAAGTGTCCAAAAACAAAACCAGCAAGTGGTCAAACGTTCAAAAGAACAATAGAAAATGAATGTCCCAGGTTGTATGAAAGTCATTAGACGTTAAATCACACGATTAGGTCAAGACACTTCTATAACATGACCAAAAATACCAATATCCAGAAAATACACAATATTCAATCACAAAATTAACAAACTAAAATTTATTGAAGGTATATTAACTCATAACTCACATAATTGCACCAAGCAATTTCTCTCTCAATTCCTAACTCTAAAAATTTCATTACTCAAAAATAACCTTCCAATAAAAAAATTAAAACTTCCCTCTTAAAACAATACTCTAAATTCAAAATTAGGCAGTTCCACAAACATTACTCAAAAGGGTCAAAACACTTCATCAAGGCAAAACTTTAAACAACTCTTAAAACATTACAATTTGTATGTAAACAAACCGATTATCAAATTCTCAACTCAAAAATAATAAATTCATAACTCAATTAAACTTAAGATAATCAATTACTAATCCTCAAACACAAATTAAAAGCAATTAAAGTTCACAATTAAATCCCTAAACACAAAAAGAAAGAACACAACACAAATGTAAACAAACATCGCGACACATCTCCGGTCGGCGAAACATCGCTTGAAGTTAGGCCTAGCTATGCCGCAAAAATGCAGATAAACGGGGAAAAAAATCCTAAGGTCAAAGGCACCACTGTTGTAGACGAAAAGGGGGGGTGGTACTTGGCACATCCTTCGACGGAGTGTCAACTCTGATGTCAGCTTCAGAGGTGGTCGGTCAAAAGGCGTCAGCCAGTGGTGGTCGTCCAGCAGAGAAATCCAGTTCAGAGGTGGTTGGTGGATGGGACCTTCTCTGGGCGAGGATCAAGGGCCTGACGGGTGATGGGGGAGGCGTCCAGGGCTGACATCAGAGGCAACGGCAGAGGACGGGAACATCCCTCTGGGTGCTACGTCGATGGGTGGCTGGGGTTATTGCAGTTAACCCGGCAACATCTACTGGAATGGGCGACTCTCGAGAATCGTTGAGGTTGGTGGCGGCGGTTAAATAATTCTTCTAACCCCGCATCAGCATCGGCGGCTATTGCACGAGATTAACCCATCGGGCTTTGAAAAAGGACACACGGTCCGCGTTTATAAGACGGGAGCTATACTCCTGTACGTCTTGTGGCTTCGAAAGATGCGTTAAAAAGTCACGTCAAAAGGTGCGCTTTCCAATAAATCGCCAAAACCTCCTTGCCAGATCCCTCAAAACTAGCACATCAATTTTCCTCTCAGCCAATCAGAGAATTTAAAATTACAACTTCGGTTACAGTTAAACATAATTCCAGACCAGTACGTAAAACGGTCTCAAAAACACGAACTCAACTCACATACCAGCCCCCAGATGTGTAACATGATACAGGAGGAGAGGCCGATGTGGGGACCCAAAAGGGTGGAAAAGACTTCAGACAGGGGTTATCACCCCATTTACAACTAAAAAGCTCTTAGGGGGTTATGAAAAAGGGGGAAATCTACGTTTGGGCTTAAATGGAATCAAAAGTGCAGGTTCCCAAGTACAAGTTTGACAATTAAATAGGATACATCAATATTACATAAATTAATTAATACAATTAGGGGAGTCTGAAATTAAATTAAATAAAAGAGGAATTAAAAATTAACCAATTATGGTTTTAACCATAACATTTGCTTTCAAAAATAAAAAATATTGATTCAATAATTAGAACATGTGAAGGGTTGACTTACAAGAGCAACAGTACAACTACTTTTAACAGTAGCCCATAACTATTTTTAAAATTAGTAAATCACTCAATAATTTCGAAATAAATTGGTTAAAAAATTTATAGTTATGGCAATTTACAGATCTAATAAGCGTTTTAGTTGACCAAAACGGGTAAAGAATAATATAAAGGCTATATGATCTAAATTATAGTGGGAGTCAAAGACTCGAGTTTGCATGGTATTGTGCAACCCATTCAAAGGAATGGCTTTACATTTGACCAATAAATATTAACTTCTATAAATTCAATTTAATTTGTAAAAGTCATTTTAATTCAAAGTTGTAAAAGATTGAATAAAGAAATTTATCTTATTATAAATATTAAATTAAATTCACAGTCTTTAAAAATTCTTTAAATGATAAGCGGAAAGTTAAATTATATAATAAAACTTTCACAACAAAGAACAAACACTAAAATGACTTTTAACTCATTCTTTATTCGTTGCAGAATACTGAAATTTTACTGGCAGAACAGGAATCATGGCTTGGTAGAGGGAAGTCTCATGGTAATTCAGAAGATATGAAAGTTATTAAACAGTTCTTGTTTACGAATTTCAATCATATTAAATTTAACAAATGTTTAAGAAGGTCTGAAGTGGGGCAGAGATTACATCGCAGATAAACTAACTCCTTGGCAGGTAAAATAATAAAATTTAGATGACATCACAAATAATGTGTATTTTAAATGACAGTTTTGAATTAAAATGAATTTTACAATTTAAATTGAATTTATAGAAGTTAATATTTATTGGTCAAAGGTAAAGAAATTCCTTTGAATGGGTTGCACAATACTATGCAATGTCGAGTCTTTGACTCTCACTATACTTTAGATCACGTAGCCTTTATATTATTCTTTACCTGTTTTGGTTAACTAAAACGCTTATTAGATCTTTAAATTGCCATAACTATAATTTTTTTAACTAATTTATTTCGTAATTAGGGAGTGATTTTACTAATTTTAAAAATAGTTATGGACTACTGTTAAAAGTAGTTGTGGTGTTGCTCTTGTAAGTCAACCCTTCACATGTTCTAATTATTGAATCAATATTTTTTTTATTTTGCAAAGCAAATGCTTGCCGACCCCTCTTCTTTCTATTTTTATCGATATTGTTTTTTGCCAAGCATCTCGTTGCTTTTCATGTCGGGGGTTTGCAATGATTGGCTATTACGTCACATATGTTATTGTTTTTTTATGAATCCCTGGGGATTGAATATTTCTGCTACGCTTTTTCTCCCATTTCTTTTTTTTTTGTTGAGTAACAACTGGCGTCTCCATTCTCCAGCATTTTGGTTTGTTTCAAATCCAGAAAAAATGGGCTCGTCGCCTTTTTGTTACGCTGTAATTCTTTTTATAAAAAAAAATAATATAAATAAGTGACAATTTTTATTTTGGAGTTTCGATTGCTCCTCTGCTAATAAAATAAGAACGGTTGCACCTCGACATCAGAATGACCGAATCTTCTACCTACTTGGCAATAATATAATAAAATTATGCATTTCTACAGAATTGGTTTGTACCCTTTATGTATCATCCTCTTTTATACTGAATTTTAGTGATCAAGTTAATACTTTAAATTTATATTAGTTTGCTTTTTTTTTTCAAAATAATATTGTAACTTTTTCTTTCACTAAGAAAGCCTTATTGGTCACCTGGGCACAACGCGTAGAATATGTAACCCTTATGATATATCATTGGCCGTACATAATGATATATTAAGATAAAGTTATTCTAATATACCAACTATATAAGTAGATATTATTTTATAAAAATATCCACCGTGACAGTAGTTAATGGTAATGATAACTGTTGCTGTTTCGATATTCAACTGCCAACGTAATCCTTCCTGCTTACTTAAATGAAAATTGAATTTTAAGTATAATTCATATTGACTTTTTGCACTAAATTATCAATTAATGTAAAGTTTTCTTTCAGAAAAATTATATATTATCTTCATACATGAATTATTTTCAAATAAAGTATTCTGCAATAAATTAAATGAACTAAAACAATATAAAAATATGTTCGAAGCTTTCTACTGTTCATTTTAAGCCTTAAATTCTACTTAATCTATAAAAAAAGGTGAAAAATGTCGGTCACTGGGAACTGGAACTTTTTTTGTAATGTTGAGTTGGGAATTTTGAATCTTTAAGTTGGGAAATTTCTTGTTTCAGCCCCCCCCCCCCCCCCCCCCCGCAAAAAAAAAAAATCTGTGTGACGGCCCTGGGCGGCAGCGGGATACGAAATAGCGAATAGTAAAATTAGCACCGTAACAACTAATCACAAAATGGCGGTTGGACAACTAACGAAAATACGATTTGGATTCGAATTTTCTCATGCCTGTAAATTATTTGGGGGAAACATGCCCCCCCCCCCTCCCTCTCAGTAAACTTGAAACCTTCAAATTTAGAATTTCGAGTTTTAAAAATCCCCGAGTTGGGAAAATTTATGCCTCAGGAAAATTAATAGTATTAGCAAATGAAAGCGACGGAAGACTAGAAATTGCCCAACTTGTATTAATCTGAAACTTAAATTAGACCTCAAAACGGAACACTGCATTGGAAAATGCGTGCAACAAATCAATACTTTCGAGAGAACTGTTTAATAATACCTATAAAAAAACTGACGAATGTAACTGGGAATTTTTTTAGCACTGTTACGTTGTGAATTTCGAATCGTTAAGTGTGGTTTGGTTAATTTACGTCGCACTAGAGCTGCACATTGAACTAATGGCGTTGGTTCGAGCAAAGCGTCCTTGATTGGTTATTGGTAGGGATGAACAGGATAGTGGTTTTGCCGGATATCGGATATCCGGCGCACACTACAAACCGGATATCGAATACCCGAACTGGATTTTGCCGGATATCCGGCAGTTTATTTTTTATGAAAATAAATTCTCATACACACTAGAAAAAACGGAAATCGGTCAAAAATTGAAAAATATTTTTTTATTCTGTAATATTTCCCAATTCCTTATCTTTAAAGTGATACCAAAATTGAATAAACATTCAAAAAACTTTTTTATTTACAAAGGGTTAGTCTAGGGTGCATGTTTTCTACATTTTATACTTAATTTCTGAATAATTGTAATTTTACCATATGCCCTTTTATTCCAAACATAAAAACTCAAGTTTGCTTAAACTTTTGAGAAATTTATTTTTTAATTCAACTTTATATTAGTTGCTAGATGTGATGACCCTCCACCATAACGATTCGTTAAAGTATAATTTTAAAGTTAAAAATTTGAAAAAAGTGTTTTTTTTAAAGTCTCTATTGGTTAAAGGGAGAATCTGCACACTGTGAATACATTAGTAAATTTTCAGGAAAATACTTAAAGCAAGAACAAAGAAAATTGATCGCCACCAAATAAAAATCTTCGATGTTTTATTCATCCGGATATCCGGCATGGAAAATCGGATATCCGGCACTTTACTTCCGGATATCAGATAGTTACCGGATAGTTAAAAAGCAGCCGGATAGGCCGGATACCGGATAGTTACCGGATATCCGTTTCATCCCTAGTTATTGGTAAGTATTTACTTACTACATCAAGGACGCTTTGGTTCAAGACTTTTCTGGAAGATAAGAGTCGGGAACAATACCTCATATTTTTTACAATGGTCAGATAACGAGGACAACACTTGTGCTGGCACCCACGCCTTCAATAGGCGTCTGGAATTTGCATCCCGAACAGATTTATCGTCCACCAGTCCAGTATACACGCCGATAATTTTTGTGGATGTTCTGGACGACATTCTTGCGGCCGAGCGTTTAAAGGCGTCAGCTGCGAATACGAAGATTCGTAGTTAGATGCCAGGCGATGGACTTGACAAAGAAAAGTAAAAAGTAGTGATCTTGTGATCGGAGGGTTGCCAGCTTCGCTACAAAATACTAGAAAAGTCGTCCAGAACATCCGCAAAAATTAGCGGGGTCCAAAGTCCCGACGTCTATTGAAGACGTTGGGTGCCAGTTCAGGTGTTTCCTCGTCATCTGACCATGGTTATAAAATAACGAGGCATCGTTCCCGTGTATTTCCTGAGAGATAGACCCGAACCTTCGTCAATAGCCCACTATGCAGCTCTAGTGCGACGTTATTTAACCAAACCAAACCAAACCTGGACGACATTCCTAGAATTTTGCAGTGAAGCTGGCAATAAGAGAAAGGGTCATTACTCATACTTATGTACTAAAACAATTTCCTTTACAGTCTGATGAGAGGGATTTCGACCCCCTTAAATCCCTTTGCATACGCCACTGGTAAATCGGTCAGTTCTTTCGGCCTGATAACGCGTGAACATTCAGCAATCGCCGAAACAAAAAAAAACCGAACAGAAAAGAGTTTCGCTTTTTGTTCCTTACAACAATGCGACATTGTAGTCCAAATGTTACTTAATTACACGAAGTTTGAAAGGGAAGGTTGGCAACCCGAATGCGAGGAGAGCGCCCTCTGTTGACAGGTCCCGCGTTGCCAAACAGCGTTCCAGAAATAGACTGGGCTGTTGCGGAATTCCGCCTTGCGTCGATCGCTCTGTTTTCAAGGACGCGGCTTATGGCACCCCCTCCCCCCCTAAACAATATTTTGCGTCACTTTGCTCGGCACTCGTTGCTTATTTAATCGCCCACGACTGCATTTTTTCTTTTTCGCTTCTTCCTTGTTTTTTTTTTATTTACCACCGGAAGAAAATTCACGTGTCTCGTTGGAAGATGGTGTTCTGTTCACACCAATGTAGTTTATGTTTTGACTAGTATATACTCCCACTGAACTCTAACTGTAACTACTGGAAGGCTCAAAACTTGTTTCCTCTATGGGCGCGTTGATGCCAATGTGGAAGCAGTCATACTGTACACCCAAAACAAAAAATTTAAAGTGATTTTAGTGGTGCTTTTTAATACATTGTAGAAATATTTAATGTTTTTAAATACTATTTTATATTGTAAAACAAATAGTTCTGAACTTGCCTTTTAACGACTGCGACTTATAGTTTCGATGTTTTAGAGTTTCCTCCTCTTGTGAAAGGTTTTATTGTAGCAAACAAGAACTGGAGAGACACCAGAAAGAATAAATCGGAAATCACTTTTTAGCTTCTGGAATCTGGCAACGACTGTTCGTTTGTTTACAATATGTCGAAGTTCATGAGTCAAGTACACTGAATTCTAATTGTAACTTCTGGAAGGCTTTAAACTTGTTTCCTCTGTGGACGCGTTGAATGCAATATGAAAACAACCATACTGTACCCTCAAATTTTTTTTAAAGGGATTTAGTGGTGTTTTTAATACTATAGCATTGTAGAAATATTAAATCTATATAAATATTACATTTTGTTCTTATAAAATTAATTTTTATATTGCCAAACAAATAGTTTTTGCTCTTGCTTTTTAGCCACTTCGACTTTGACTTGCAAATTACTTTCTAGTTTAATTGCAGATTGCATTTAAAATGGGTTTCGAAAGAAAATAGAAAAAAAAAAACTCAGCCAAAAGCAATATATGTCGGCTTATTTGAACGTGAACAGTATACGAAATATAGTGCTAGTAACGAAAGTGGCGGGGTACAGTTGTTACCCCTTCAATTGACTTCAAGTCAACAAAATGTCTTGCCCAATCCAGAAGTTAAAGTTAGAGCTCAGTGTATACTTCGGGACAGTTTGTTGTAGCGAGGCCCTGTGCGAATCTGGCTGCGGGTCACTTTACTTTTGTACTGTTGAAACAGATAAATCCAATTTTTGGCATTCCTTCCTCGCTATTCTTTTAAACAAAATAGATATAAAACGTTCTTTTATTTGATCCGCTGAGCTCAAATAATCACTGGAGAGTAGACTAAACGTGCGTATTTTTCCGTATCGGCTTTAAAAGGACCGATTCAAAGACAAAACATTTTCGGAAATATTTGTATTGTTAAAATAACTGACAGGAAGGAACTTATGTTTGCAAATATGCTATTTATATCCAATGATGTTAATGCAGGGCCGAATTTATGTATAGGCTACATAGGTGGCAGCCCACGGGCTCGCACCACACACCAAACAAAAGAGTCAATTTGACCTGTTATACTGCCTGGATTATCCTTCCGTCTTAAAATAGTTCTAAAAAAAAAAGCAAAGAAACAATGCAAAGGGCGATGAACAACCCTTGCAATGGAATTTGAATATTCTTAATACTATTGTGAAATTATTTCAAGCTGTTTTAAATTTTATGTAATTAGATAATTAACTATCGGATGACGTAATGAAAGCTTTAACGAATTAAAAAGCTCCAGATTGTCAGTGTGGCGAAACTAGTTGCCCAAAAGCGTGATAGGCCATCTATTAGCCGAGGAAAACAAGTGTCGCAATTAGTTGTGCAACTGGTTTCCGTCGGCTAGTAGCGGCCTATGGAAGTAACGACTTCGTAGTCAGAGGGTCGTCAACCTCAAAAAGCATCCGGTGTATGTAAGGAGCCTGTTAAAAGTGAAATTTGTAGTGGTTCAACCGTCCTCATGACTACGTCAGATGCATAGTTTGACCTTCCTGAGGGTTCAGCTTTCAACTGTAAAATGGGTCTCCTTAAGCCAATTCTACACAAACGAGTAAACCGCGCGTGAGGTTCTCGGTGATTCTAGAAATCATACTACGTGGTACAAGTTCTCCAATCACCGAGTACCCCACGCGCGTTTTACTCGTTCGTCTAGAATGCTCATTAGAAACGAAAACATAGTTTTCACTTCAAAACAAGCAATTCATAACAAGAACCACGTTAATAGATCACGATTTGCATGGTTGACAGACCCGATTTCAACAATCCATTTGACCATAGTACGTCATTCTGACGTAGTTCTACGCATGCTCAGTAATCCTCTTAACGACATACTTGTGCTTGACGAATTTATTACATTTCTGTCTTAATTCCACAGGAACCTTCCAGGGCCAATGGGTGAAAGGGATGCGTCACGGTTACGGCGTCCGCAGCAGCGCCCCCTTTGGGCTGGCGGCGCACACGAGGCGACAGTCTTTGCGGAAGTCCCCAACCCCCAATAGTGACGTCACCACCCTGGACAGGAGACCGGAAGAGGGGAGGGGAGGTTTTGTGCTCAGGGACTCCAGAGGGGGTACCCTGGGGAGGGCCGTCAGCTCCCCAGAACCCTCAGGAAAACGATCTCCTTTCAAGGTGAGTGTACTCTACATAAACATCGGTTTAAGTTATCTTGTTTACGTGAAACGTGACCACTTCCATTCAAATCGCGTACTGCCAAGCAACGCTGCTGTGAAAACAAATGCGAGGCAAAATTTAGCTACGCATGAGACATGCGTGCCGCGAAAACAGTGCCATCTGCGCAAGCGCAAATACTGACTTCCGTCACATGCTGTTCTAGCAAACTTCACCCTAGTAACCAAACTGAAAGACATTCCAAGTCAAAATCTACAACTGCAAAAAACCTTCAGGTGTGCCTATAAACCGGTATAAAACCGGTGATCTTTAGATGCAATGCCTTTAGTGACTTTGAATGGATCGGTATAGCAATGTGACGGAAGGCACATAGAACCGCCTTCAGGGGTGTGCGTTGCGTGCCACTGTATAGAACCCGTGTTTATGGAGGGACCTACCACCAAACAAAAACAAATGAAAGATTTTAAAGAAAAATGGATTTCCATTTTTAAAACAGCAATTGCGTTATTTTTTAAATGTCTAGACTACATTCACTTCCGATTATAAGTTATGGACTTTCGGAGAGTGAACGAATGTTTATTACCGTATAAAAGAAGGAAAGTATAAACAGAATTATCATTCCATATTATTTCCTTCTGCAAATTTAAAAAACTTCCTTCTTCACATTTATTACTATCAAATCCAACTATCAACCTCTTGTCCAGTTTCCTAACCTCTCTTAAATTTCCCAGCACAATCATGTGTACTCTTTCTTTATCCCTCCATGTCAGCCATGTATATTTCATCATCTCAGCTTCATACGTTGTTTAGGGTTTTCCAGCTATAGAGTTCATGCGGATAAAATTTTAAACTTCGGCGGCTGGTGTGTTACTATTCATATCAATAAAATGAATACTAAATTGCATATTAAATGCTGAGTAAGGGATTCGTACTAATGCACCTCTAACTTCGCAAATGGCCAGCACAATATTACTAGATTCAAAATTACATATAAATAAAAATTACAAGAATGTAAAATAATACAAGAAATACTCGTATATACAGAATTATCCAAACTCATGTCTAGTCACCCAATCCAGCTCTTAAATTTGCCACCAATCGTATCAACAATTCACATCATGTCCAGTTTTGAAATCTCCATCTTAAACTTCCGAGCAATCATATCAACAATACATTTCATGTACAATGTCCTAAACTCTGTTTTTAATTTCCCAACAATCATTTTAATAATGCTTTTCATTCCCAGTCCCCCAAAGGTTCTTGAATTTCCCAACAATCACATCAACCATACATTTCATGTCGAATTTTCAAACAATACATTTCATTCATTTCATACATTTCAATACATTTCATGTTCAATATCTGCCTTAAATTTCTCAACAATCATATTAGCAATACATTTTATGTCCAATCTCCGAAGATCTCTATTTAATTTCCCAACAATACATATTTCATCTCCAATCTCTCAAACTATCTATTAAACTTCTCAACAATCATATCAACAATACATTTCATGTCCAGTCTCCCAAACTCTCTCTAAAATTTCCCCAACAATCATGTGAACAATCAACCTCATATCTAGTTTCTCAAGCTCTCTATTAAATGTCCAACAATCATATCAATAAAACATTTTATGTCCAGTCTCCCAAACCTTGTCTTAAATTTCTCAACAATCATGTGAACAATCAACCTTTGTATTAAGTTTCCTAAGCTCTCTCTTGAATTTCCCAATAATTTTGTGAACAATCAACCTTACGTCCAGTTTCCCAATCTCATTCTTAAATTTCCCAACAATCATATCAACAATACATTTTCATGTTCAGTGTTTCCTAATATCGCTCTTAAATTTCCCAACAATCATGTGAACAATGAACCTTATGTCCAGTGTTTTCTAACCTTGGTCTTAAATTTCCCAACAATCATGTGAACAATACATTTTCATGTTCAGTGTTTCCTAATATCGCTCTTAAATTTCCCAACAATCATGTGAACAATGAATCTTATGTCCATTGTTTTCTAACCTTGGTCTTAAATTTCCCAACAATCATGTGAACATTGAACCTCGCGACCAGTGTTTCCTAATTTCGCTCTTAAATTTCCTGTCATATCAACAATATCTCTTAAATTTCCCAACAAACATATCAGCAAGCAATTTCACGTCCAGTCTCTCTGTGTTGCAGGGCCTCCTGTCCAAGACGAAGCGAGGCGACCGGACGAGCTACGAGGACGAGGTGGCGGTGGCGAGCGAAGAAGACGAGGGGTCGGCGAACAGTTTCGACGTGGACGAGGGGGAGGCGATCGACGGCAACGTCATCGAGACGTACATGGGAGAGTGGAAGAACGACCGCCGAAGCGGATTCGGCATCGCAGAGAGGTCCGACGGCATCAAGTACGAGGGCGAGTGGCACAACAACAAGAAGTTCGGCTACGGGAGGACGACCTACAAGGTACAGTACCGCACCTTCCATATCCCCTCCGCAGTGGCGGATTTAAGACAAAAGGACCAGGCGGCAAAAATGTTTGAAGGGGGCCCGTTTTCTAATAAATAATTCTCTACATTGCAATTACAAATACAAATAATGTCGACCCACTACAGGCTCTAGGCCCAGCAAGGTTGGTCCTGTCAATCCATCATCCTTACGATTCCCCAATGCCGATCCAATTGTTTTTTAAAACCACTCACCCCTGAAGAATTAACAACATACTCAGGCAAACCATTCCATTTGTCAATAACCCTATTAAAAAAATAATGCTTTCTAACATCCCGATTAAGCTGTGACTTGTATAATTTAAATCCATGACCTCTAGTCACATTGGCAATATTAAATTCCAATCCCGCCACATCACCCAATTTGATAAATTTGAATAACTGAATAAGATCCCCTCTAATCCTTTTCTCCTCGAGTGTATACATATTTAGAGTTCTCAGCGTTTCTTCATAATTCATTCCTGAAGTACCCTGAATCATTCTTGTAGCTCTATGTTGAACTCGTTCTAATAAATCAATATCCTTTTTGAGATAAGGTGACCAGAATTGTACTGCATACTCTAGATGGGGCCTAGCCAAACTCCTATATAGTGGTAAAAATGCCGTTACATTTATTTCTATACATAAACATTCTTAGTGTCCCGTGCATTGGGTTGGGGGCCTTGTGCCAACAAGAAAAAACTTAATTTGTCTTTTAATTTCTAAACACTTTTTTTTGGAACTATTTAGATTAGACCGTTTTGCTACATTTTTTAATTTAAAATAAATATTTTAAATAATGATTAGAAAATGCCGTTCTCATGCTCTATGCACTTGAACTCAGAGTTTAATTTTCGAGTGTCATTGTTTAGCTCCTCTCCTAAATAATAATAATCTTAAAAGCTATTAAAAATATTGTAAATCTTAAATCTATATTATAGTTCATGGATTCTCGTAGCTACCTTCGCACAAGGCCCTATGTTTAGTAAGGGGCCCCCACGTTTGATTTCTCTACAAAAGCAGGGCCCTGCCCCCGCGTCGTAGATGAATTGGGGCTGATCAAAAACTTAAGTACAAGGGCTGTTTGCACGGACCTATTTGATAATGGGGCTCTGTAAAGAGGAGTGGGCCCGGGCCCGTTGAATGAGGGCACCTGTCTACTCATACGCATAAGGAAAAAGGAATCCAAACAGATAATTCCAGTAAAATGTTTAGTAAAATTAAAATATCTTAAAAAATAAGAGAAACAATTATTTCTCTTCCTCCCTTTTCAATTTTTTGCAGTCGAGGGGACCCCAAATGGACTTAAGACAAGGGGGCCCAGGCGGCAACTGTCCATTTGCCGCCTGTTAAATCCGCTACTGCAATATTATCGTCCGCAAGCATAACTGATGCATAACTGACCATACTTTAAGATATTTTGAGTATGGTTGTACTTTAAAGAAATGTGCATAAATATGAGTACATGAACGTACCTGTATTTTAAGTACAATTGCATCGTAAACGAGCGATGATGTACTCAAATTCAAGTAATCGTACTTTCGCTGAAATGAACAGTGGGATTTAATATTGCTATAATCTCAGCTTCTGTTCACATCATCTCAACAAAGCGACCTGACACACTTAAAATAGGTGTTCAGAAGATGGTTTTCCACATTGTTTGATGTCGATTGCTTAAATGGAAACTGAGTTAATACGACTCAATTATCTTACTTCCCATTCTTTTGTCACGCCTTTTTAACATTACTTCTGTTTATAACTTTTTCACATCGCTGTGGTGGCGCAACGTATAAGCTCCTGGACTTCGGTGCGGACGACATCAGGCAGACGGATTGGGTTCGATTCCCGGTAATTCCTGGTTGTATTTGTTGATATTTATTGAAAGAGCTTTATGAAAGCAGCCTATGCAGGCAAGCAACTGCTATTTTTATTCATTTTTACTGATCTTTGAGTACATGTCTTTTTCAAAAATGAAACTTATGTATTCGTAGCTATGATAAGCATAGAAAATAATAAAAAATGAGTATATTTTACTTATTTTTAAGTACTTATTTTTAACAGTGTACAATCAGGGCTGTCTTTAGGGGTGTGCCACAGATGCCGTCGCATAGAGCCCCGCGTTGACAATGGAACAATTTTTTTTTTACAAAAATTTAGAAAATCGGTTGTTAACGTAAAACGTCTATAATAATTTATGAAGCGTATAAAATCATGAGATAAGTCAAAGCAATACGGGGCGTGGATGGTAACCACGGCGTCAGACGATACAGCTTGTTTATCTTCCTTTTGTTGCCGACCAATTCTTAAAAATACAATCTGCTGAAATGAAATCTCACGTAAAACTCTTCTGGACCTTTTCCCATTCGATTTTTTTTATCTATTACTTTGCTATGCATTTTTAACAAAAAAATATATTTTATAAATAATAATTTTAAAAAATGAATTTAAAAGCAAAAAAACAAAGTTATCCCATTGTTGTAGAACATTTATAGAATGCACTTTTTTCAGCTATTGATGGTTCAAAACTAGTCTATAAAACTTTTTCTAACTTTTAAAATCTGGTTCAAGGGCCCCGTTGCTTCATTTGTAAAGGGCCCCGCATCTACTAAGGGCGGCCTGGTTACAATGGAGGCCCCAGGAATTGCCCGATGCTGCACTAAGGCTACAGCCGCGCAGTGGCAACTATCAAACATGCAACTATTAGTTGTAAACTATTTAGTTGCATGTAACTGGAAAACTCCAATTGTATTCGCTCACTGAGTAACTTTTAGTTCCATAAAATATCCTTTCGCTCGATACCGCGCTAGCAACTTTGGCAAATAATCGACAAGTTGGCAAGATGTGTAGATTGTGGTAATACGAGTTTGGCGATTTTTTTATGTTCACTTTGGCGATAGCGGAATCTGAGACTTGACATCCCTGAGTTCGAATGCAATTAAACAATCAGGTAAGTTGGTGTGTGATTTTTTAGTTGCTTAGTTGATTAATAGTTGCAGTGTAAGTGTTGCTCGTGGAGGGCTAACTTAATTGCCAGACCTTTTAAAACTTATTTTCTTTTTAACCGACTAAACAGCGCGACAACCAAAACTTCAACGCGACAACCCAAACTTATATGCAACTCTGGACGTACTATGATCCTAAATAAACCAACGGCATTCGTTTGACCATGGTGGTTTCGATGCAATCCACCGTGGTTTGGACTTTTAGCAACTTTGCATAAACCACTAAAGCATAAACTTAGAGAATAAATGTATTTTAGTGATACAATACTTTTTCAAAATCGTCTGAATGAAGCAATTCCATTTCAACAGGGGGTGGTCCAGAGTTGGGATTATTAAGGAGGACATAAAAAAAAATATTTAAAGTTAGAATTGATGTAATTTTTATAAATTGCTTGAAAATTTGTTAAGGTGAAACATTTATTTGGGATTTTGGTAGAAAATTTTGCCTTGAAATCCTATCGGGGAGGAACTTAAACCTCATAAGTCCCTCCATTTCCTACGCCTATTAGTGCAAAAGGGTAATAATTCAGAAAATCCCTTTGTAAGACCCGTAAAATTGTAATAATTCAGAAAATCCCTTTTTAAAACCCATAAAATTTTTATAATTCAGAAAATTCCTTTTTAAAACTCGTAAATTTGTAATATTTCAGAAAATCCCTTTTTAACACCCTTAAAATTGTAATTATTCAGAAAATATCCATTTTTAAAACCCATAAAATTGTCATAATTTAGCAAATCCCTTTTTAAAACCCATAAAATTGCAACATTTCATAAAATCTCTTTTTAAAAATAAAAAAATTGTCATAATTCAGAAAATATCCCTTTTTAAAACCCAAAATATTGCAATATTTCAGAAAATCCCCTTTTAAACCCTTAAAATTGTCATAATCCAGCAAATCCTTTTTTAAAACACATAAAATTGCAATATTTCAGAAAATCCCTTTTTAAACCCATAAAATTGCAATATTTCAGAAAATCCTTTTTTAAAACCCATAAAATTGCAATTTTTCAGAAAATCCCCTTTTAAACCCATAAAATTGTAATATTTCAGCAAATCCCTTTTTAAAACCCATAAAATTGCAATATTTCAGAATATCCCTTTTTAAACCCATAAAATTGTCATAATTCAACAAATCCTTTTTAAAAACCCATAAAATTGCAATATTTCAGAAAATCCCTTTTTAAACCCATAAAATTGTAATAATTCAGAATATATCCCTTTTTAAAACCCATAAAATTGTAATAATTCAGAAAATCCCTTTTTAAAACCCATAAAATTGTATGTTTTTCCTGTTAAAATGTAATTAGAAACTCTTTGAAATGTGTATTCCAGGACGGTGCCGTGGAGCGGGGGAAGTACCGCAACAACATCCTCCTGAGTGCGAGGGACAGGAAGCACCTGTTCCTCCTGAGGTCTCCCAAGTTCAAGGAGCGGGTGGACGGGGCGGTGAACGGGGCGCACAGGGCGTCGCAGATAGCCCTGCAGAAGGCCGACATCGCCATCTCCAGGTAAAGGGAAACAGCAGAGTTCTAAATTAAAGTGCATGGTAGGCCGAATTTCCCTGGCACATTTATAATTGTAACCTAAAATCAGTGGCGGCCCGTGGTCGAAAATGTTAGAGCAGTCGAAATCATGAGAATTTTTCATGTGAATTGTGTTCATGTGTTTTGTTATATAGTGTTTTTAACATGGAGGTAGTCTTTAATGTTAATTTTGTTATGTATTGTTTTTAACGTGGAGGTAGTTTTTAATGATACTTTTGTTATGTATTGTTTTTACCATGGAGGTAGTTTTTAATGTAGTGTTTTTAACATGGAGGTAGTTTTTAATGTTAGTTTTGTTATGTATTGCTTTTACCATGGAGGTAGTTTTTAATGTAGTGTTTTTAACATGGAGGTAGTTTTTAATGTTAGTTTTGTTATGTATTGTTTTTAACATGGAGGTAGTCTTTAATGTTAGTTTGGTTATGTATTGTTTTTAACGTGGAGGTCGTTTCTAATGTTAGTTTTACATAGTAGTGTTTTTAATGTTATTTTAGTAGTGTACTGTTTTTTATTGCTATGTTTGTTACAGATTGTTTTTAATGTTAGTTTCGTGTTGTATGGATTGATGCAGGAGATTTCTAAACTGTTTCAGAACGGCGACCGCCCGTGGAAAGGCCGAGCAGGCAGACGTGATCGCCAAGCAATCCAGATCCGACGCCGAAATCGCCAGAAGGGTCGCCAGGACCTTCGCTCCAGAATTCCAGCCACAAAGTAATTTACAACTTTGTTAAATTTACTATTTCTAACTGTTAAAAAAATAAGAGTGAATTTTCAAATTTAAATTTCTTTAATACATTTAAAAAAATTAATTTAGATTGTGCTGAACGTGTTTCACACTATAATAATAACACAGTCCCGATGCCAATGTTATATCAATGCAAGTACCTGTCACTTTGACATGTGTTAATCATACAGTGTTCAAAAGCTGAGGTTGTGTTACAAGGTTTTTCTTTCGATATGGACCAGATAGTGTCTATAATAGCTTCTTTAAACAGCTCTGGTGCAACGTAAATAAGTCAACTAACAAATACATATTCGTTTATTAATAGATAGCTTTTAAGTGTATTGTTTATTCAGCATCAATGTAAATGCAGTAAGGTCAACAGAACCGGATTTAGGCTCCTAGGCTAAATATGCGATCCAGTCCAGTAAATATGCGATATATGTCCAGGAATATTTTTTCCTTAATCTAGGTATATAGTTGCATAGAATTTCGGAATTTAGCCTATTTTTAATAAGTTTCAACTTAGAGAATGAAGTTTAACCACTACCGCTTGTAACCATCATTGACATCATTCGAAGTGCCACTTCCACAATAGGAAAACAGTTCTTGACGTTCTTTCTTAGAAGGAGTTTGTACATCCACCCCCTTAGCTGTTTTTTTTACCTTCCTCGTAGAATTGATTGCAAATCACAACAACTTGGAACTGAATTAGTTTATTTCCCAGGCTGTTGTCCAAATAGTTGCCATATGCTTATATTATATTTTGAGCTGCATTCATGCTCTCTTCTTTGTTATTAATGCTTTTTTAATTCAATTCATACTATATATTTGCACACCCCTAAGAACTGTTCTGCCTACCTATTTAAAAACCATATGAATTCCTTCGGTAAATCTGAAGTTATAAGAAGATTCGTAAAGATCAGACACAATGGATGGTAAATCTTATTATAAATTATGGATGAAAGTCATGGTTTTTAATTTTCTACAACTACAACGTGACATTCTGGCAAAACCACCTTCTTCCTCTGTTGAACTTGAGCCTGGCGACTTGCCACGGACACATTCATAAAGGCATTTCCACCCTCATTGACGGGAATTCAGTAGTTCCTAATTTCCACACGCGGGGGCGCTCTTCACGTATGGACCGTTTTTTTTTCCACTCGCTGTTTTCTAAAAAACATTAAGATACTGTTCTTTCTTTCTAATAAATATTAAGATACTGTTATTTCTTTTCTAATAAGCATTAAGATACTGTTCTTTCTTTTCTAATAAATATTAAGATACGGTTCTTTCTTTTCTAATAAACATTAAGATACTGTTCTTTCTTTTCTAATAAATATTAAGATACTGTTCTTTCTTTTCTAATAAATATTAAGATGCTGTTCTTTCTTTTCTAATAAATATTAAGATACTGTTCTTTCTTTTCTAATAAATATTAAGATACTGTTCTTTCTTTTCTAATAAATATTAAGATACTGTTCTTTCTTTTCTAATAAATTTTAAATACTGTTGTTTCTTTTCTAATAAATATTAAGATTGTTCTTTCTTTTCTAATAAATATTAAGATACTGTTCTTTCTTTTCTAATAAACATTAAGATATTGTTCTTTCTTTTCTAATAAACATTAAGATACTGTTCTTTCTTTTCTAATAAACATTAAGATACTGTTCTTTCTTTTCTAATAAATATTAAGATACTGTTCTTTCTTTTCTAATAAATATTAAGATACTGTTCTTTCTTTTCTAATAAATATTAAGATACTGTTCTTTCTTTTCTAATAATTATATTTTCCATTAATGTTTTACATCGACACGAAGTGGCATTGCTCAATAACAGTCTCACATAGAAGAAAAATGTCCTTAAAAATGTCTTAATGTGAGCAGTAGTGTATGCAGAAAATGCTTATGGGAGGGGTTGAGGGGTTATCCCACCATCAATCACTTTTATTGTATAAATTGAAAAAAAAATTATCAAATATATGTAATGTACCCACGTTTCTTTCGACTCTTATTTCCTGGTTCTTTCTTAAATTTCTTCTCTTTTTCAATGTTACTATATAGTTTTCAACATCGCATCCATCCCACGCATTTGTACCATTCCATTTTTCTAAGTTATGTTTTCAAACCCCCGATTTCATGTCCACATATGGTCACTAGAAACTTTCTCACGGTGGCAACTTCTTCTTGGCAGTCTGGGGACTTCTTTCCATTCCTTACCAGCAATGATGTAGGGCATGTCCCTGTGTCCTCTGAATTTTTAGCTGGTATCCACAACAGCAGCAGAATAAGTTAATTTGAAAACTAATAATACGGAAACAAATATATTACAGAAGTCTTTAGTATAATTTTCTTTAAAAAAAATATTATTATGTTTATCTGAAAGTAAATTTTCTTTAGAAACCAATGGGGGGGGGGGGGGGTGAAACAAGGAATTTCCCAACTTAACGATTCGAAATTCCCAACTCCAGTGCCGAAAATTCTCAGCTCCAACTATAGACGTTTTTCATCGTTTTTATATATTAAATAATATTAAACAGTCCTTCTCACAAGAACCCATATTCCAATGTAGTGTTGGTTCTGGGGTCTAATTTAAATGTTTATCTTTGGCAATTTCTATTTGGTTTTGTTTGGTTTTGTTAATTAACGTCGCACTAGAGCTGCACAGTGGGCTATTGGCGACGGTTCGGGGTCAATCTTTGGCAATTTCTAATCTTCAATAACTTTCATTTGCTAATAACATTAATTTTAGAGCTGTACTACAGCTGTACAGTGGACTATTGACGACGGTTCGGGGCCTATCTCAAAGGAAAGACCCGGGAACGATGCCTCGTATTTTTGAACCATGGTCAGATGACGAGGATAACACCTGAGCTGGCACCCGACGCAACCTCAATAGGAGTCAGGACATTTTACCCCGATCGGAATATTGTGCATCAGTCCCGTATACACGCCAGTATAACTTGTTGGATGTTCTGGACGACTTTTTAGGATTTTTGTAGCGAAGCTGACAACCCTCCGATCGGAAGATCAATATCTTTTTTACTTTTCTTTGTCAAGTCCATCGCACGAATTCGAACCATCAATCCTCTGATTACTAGCTGAATGCCTTTATCCACTGGGCCTCTGGAGTCCTCTATTCTCTGATAAATATGCTATTCAAAATATATGTAGCCGTATCAAATATTTGTAGTTGATAAAAAAAATTCGATTGGCTTTTCAGAAATCTGAAAACTTAATTATAAGTTTTATTCAAACTTATGCATATATTTTCGTGAAGGTTAAAAGGCCCCCCCCGCTACTAATTTCGCAGCGGGCCTGCTCTCTCCTACACCAATCCTCCTCTCATTTTCAGATTTGCTTTGGATTAATCCCATTCCGAAATGGGGCCTCCGTGGCCGAGCTGTTAAAGGCACCAGCTGGTAATTTGAAGATTCCTGGTTCGGTCTTAGACGATGGACCTGACAAAGAAAAGTAAAAAAAGTAGTGATCTTGTTATCGGAGGGTTGCCAGCTTCGCTACAAAATACTAGAAAAGTCGTCCAGAACATTCGCAAAAATTAACGGCGTGTGTACGGGACTGGTGCACTATACATCTGATCGGGGTCCAAAGTCCCGACGTCTATTGAAGGCGTTGGGTGCCAGTTCAGGTGTTTCCTCGTCATCTGACCATGGTTCTAAAATAACGAGGTGCATGTATGAATGTGTGTGTGAATGTGTATGTGTTCCCGGGTCTTTCCTTCGAGATAGACCCCGAACCGTCGCCAATAGCCCACTGTGCAGCTCTAGTGCGACGTTATTAACCAAACCAAACCAATATATCATTAATCTCTTAAAGGGATCCATTATTTGACAATTATAACGACGTCGTTTATACAAATTAACGGAGTTCATAAACTAAATTACATATCTACGGTCAATTATCACGACTGACATAAATTTGGTTTCGTTCATTAGAAAATAAGGTTTATATAAGTAAAAAGATTTTTTTTAAATATCAAAATAATACAGAGACTTTTTATGTAACGAAGTAAATATTCTATTCTCTAATAAATATTCTATTCAAATTATATGTAAGCCGTATAAAATAATTGTAGTTTATTTAAAAAATTCGATTGGCTTTCAAAATCTGGAAACTTAAATATAAGTTTAGTTCGAATTTATTCATAAATTTATGTGTAGGTTAAACAAGGACCCACTACTCAGTTTGCACTGGGCCCAGGTCCCGCGGCCCTGCTCCCATCTATACCAATCCTCATCTCATTTTCAGATTGGATTAATCCACGGAATAAAGAAGAAGGTGGAGGTGCGAACAAGTCTAAAACCGGTTTGCAATGTGAAGTAAGCAATCGCTTAAAAAGTAGGAACTGGCGAAGTATTTGGCGCTATTCTAAAGCACTACTTTGTACCAGTACTTGGCGATAATTTATTTTATAATTTAATTTACCTATGAATTGGAAATAATAGCATTCTTTATCGATTTGGAACTTGTACTGCATCCCACACACTGCACAAACAGTCATTTTTTTAAAGTTTTAGCATGCGTTTTCTTAATTTGAAAATAATGCATCCCTCGTAGAAAAACTACTGCAAACTAGGTTTGTTTGTGCCTAGTTTGGGGTTGCTAACTTACGTCTCACGAAATTTCACCGAATCATCTCCACCTTTTTCTTTACTCCGTGTTTTTTTTTTGGTTTTGTTAATTAACGTCGCACTAGAGCTGCACAGTGGGCTATTGGCGACGGTTCGGGGTCAATCTCGAAGGAAAGACCCGGGAACACATACACATTCACACACACATTCATACACACATTCATACACGCACCTCGTTATTAAAGAAACCATGGTCAGATGACGAGGAAACACCTGAACTGGCACCCAACGCCTTCAATAGACGTCGGGACTTTGGACCCCGATCAGATTTATCGTGCACCAGTCCCGTATACACGTCAGTATAATTTGTTGGATATTCTGGACGACTTTCTAGTATTTTTGAAAAGAAGCTGACAACCCTCCGATCGCAAGATCACTACTTTTTTACTTTTCTATGTCAAGTCCATTTCACGGATTCGAACCACCAATCCTCTGATAAGTAGCTGAACGCCTTACTAACTGAGCAATTCAAAATCTGGAAACTTAATTATAAGTTTAGTTCGAATTTATTCATAAATTTATGTGTAGGTTAAACAAGGACCCACTACTAAGTTTGCACTGGGCCCAGGTCCCGCGGCCCTGCTCCCATCTATACCAATCCTCCTCTCATTTTCAGATTCTGCTTTGGATTAATCCCATTCGGAAATGGCCGTGGAATGCTGATTCTCTAACGAGGTGCTACGATGAGGAAATCTTAGAAGACGATTTTACTCTCGATATAAAACAAGTCCCTTTGAATGCTCCAATCTCGCGTAAGAGGGCGCTACTGCGGGTCGGAAGCCGGCCAAATCGGTGCGATCAAAATAAATTCTTTTCTCTCGGGGTCCCTCTTTTCTGTTTTTAACTTTTAACTGTGAGCTGCATGAGGGGATTCCTTTCACATGGTGTCACCACGAGGACATTGCAGAAAATGCTCTGAAGTAAGTCGCAATAATATTTATTGCTCTCTGAGGGATTTCCTGAAACTCAGGAAACATAAAAAATATTTATTAGTGTTATTTTGCACCGAGAGGTGGCATCGGATTGCTTTTTTTAAAAAATCGTTTGGCGTTCTTTTATAAATCATTCGAAATTATTAAAATGACAATTTGAAATAAAATATGCTAATTGTTCTAGATGTTGTAATAAATTAAAATATATTATTTTGTTCTGAAATGTGGCATTGGATATTTTGGAATGCTTAAAAGTGATATTCTTGCAGAAACTCTTTGAAACCATTCAAAATGGCGGCGAGCATTGTTCTAAAATAAAACAATGCTACGTAGGGAAATGTGTTTACACCGGTTGCCGGAAAGAATATTGTTTTATAATTATTTTAATTCGAGAGTTTTTAATTTCTCTTAGAAGATCGTTTGTAATTATAATATAAATAATTTAAAATTATTCAAATGCCATTAAGTATTGTTTTTTTTAAAATAAATGTGTGATTCTAAATTGAATTTTTAAAATATAATTATATTATTTTGTTCCGAAATGTAGTATCGATTATTTTCGATTTAAAGTCATAATTAAAACAATGGAATTTTAAAATAAAAGTGCCTAAATTTGTTTTGAACCGTGGCATTTTAGAATGCTTAATGAGCGATATTCTCGAAGAAACCCTTTGAAACCATCCAAGATGGCGGCGCGCATTGTTCTAAAATAAAATAAAGCTTCATCGCGGAACTTGTTCATGCCGGTTACCGGACAAGTAATTTGAAAATAAATGCAACTTTAAGAATTTTTCAAATAAAAGCTCAATCAAGTTCAAAGACTAAAATTTAGATTTTTTTTTAATACATCTAATGTTGCAGTATATAAAGCCAATGTTACAACTAGCTTTATCTAGTTTCATCGGTACATGCTATTTTCCCGCTTTATTTAGCATAATTTAAATATCGGAACACTATTTTAATGCTTTTCTGTTGAAGTCGCTTATTGATACAGAAAATATGATTTTAGTTTTGAAAGATTTTTTATTTATATTGTATAAAGATATTTAAGTCCTGGTATGCTATTTTTACACGAAAAATTAATTAGTACTAAATAAAAAAATTCACGTTGAAGTAGCAACTTCCGCGACGTCCTTAACGTTTGTGTTTAAATTATACTTAACTTTTCCAATATATATGGTCTCTTTCATTTAAACCTTGTTTAAATTAAAGTTTATTTAATAGGATAATTTTATTATATATATAATACTTTTTAGATTAAAATTAATGGTAGAAATTAATTTTAAAATATTTTACACGAAATTCTTATGTGGATATATATATATATAATTGTATTAACAAAAGCTAAATTTTGACATCTGGACTACTCTTATATATTTTCAATACTGAATCTCATAATTCGACGTCTTCATTGCTGTCTCCTTAAAAGCCTTCGAGCATGAATGGACTGTAGTAGAACGAATATGACGTCATAATCGTGAAACCAACATATCAGACCGAATGGCCTCAGACACGTGACTTCTTTTCAAAATTATGAATTAAAAAATACTCACGATTGGCTGATGAATTGGGAAATGTGTAACAGTGAAAATTTTTGAATGGAATGACGTCATTAACCACGTGTCTGAGGCCATACATGTTGGCCTCACTTTGATGTTAGCGATATTACAAAAAAAATATGTTTTCTCAACTATGAAGGATCCATGCTCGAAGTTAAAAGCAGAGAATCAACCTTATTAGATATCAACTCGGGGTCAAGTTCTTTTGGCCTTATATATACTATCCTTTGGGGAGTCAGTTGCAAGATGTGCTTTCCTCGCATATCTTAAAAAATAAGAAAGTTGGTCCTTTCCCAAAAGGTTAGAAATTGAGACGTTACACTCTATAATGAGTTTCATTATAAACAGTGCTCTATAATTAGTTTACACACGGCTCTATAATCAGTCCAAACACTGTTGTATGATCCATCCAAAATATTTTTTATCTAAATCATTCCAAACATTGCTGTATAATTATTTACTGCTCTATAATTAGTTTACACACTGCTCTATAATCAGTCCAAACACTGCTCTATAATCAGTCCAAACACTGCTCTATAATCAGTTAATACAATGCTCTATAATTAGTCAAAGACTGTTGTGTTATCCGCCTAAACACTGCTCTATAATGAATCCAAACATTTCTCTATGATTCGAAACACTGCTCTATAATCAGTACAAACATGGTTCCATAATCAATCCAAATACTGCTTTATAATCAATCTAAACACTCCTTCATAATCAGTCTAAATACTGCTCTACGGTCAGTTCAAACTCTACCCTGTAATCAGTTAACACAATGCTATATAATTTGTCTAAACACTGCTCTATAATCAGTACGATTGTTGCTTCATATCCAATCCATAATCTGCTTCATAATCAGTCCAAATACTAATCTACGGTCAATTCAAACTCTGCCCTGTAATCAGTTAGCACAATGCAATATAATTAGTCCAAACACTGCTCTATAATCAGTACGATCGTTGCACCATAACCAATCCATAATCTGCTTCATAATCAGTCCAAATACTGCTGTATAATCAGTTCAAACTCTGACCTGTAATCAGTTAGCACAATGCTCTCTAATTAGTCAAAACACTGCTGTATAATCCTTCCAATCACCGCTACTGCTCTGTAATCAGTATAAACACTCATCTATATTCAGTCCAAACACTCCACTCATCTATAATCATTCCAAACATCGCTATGTAATCTATCCAAACAATTCTCTATGATTCTAAACACTTCCCTATAATCAGTTTATACAATGCTCTATAATCAGTTCAAACACTGCTCGATAATCAGTCCAATCATTGCTCTATAATCAGTTCAAATACTTCTCTATGATTCCAAACACTGCCCTATAATCAGTTCAAACTTTGCTCTATAATCAGTCCAAACTTTGCTCTATAATCAGTTCAAATACTTCTCTATGATTCCAAACCCTGGCCTATAATTAGTTCATACAATGCTCTATAATCAGTTCATCCTTAATGTTCTATAATCTGTCCAATCATTGCTCTATAATCAGTTCAAATACTTCTCTATGATTCCAAATACTGACCTATAATCAGTTCATACAATGCTATATAATCAGTCCTAACACTTCTTTGTAATAAACCGCACTCTCTATTCACCCAGGCACCAACAAAGGATTCCTAAAACCGAAATTCCCCTCCACTCACGACTCTACAGAGTTCGCCACCCACCACTTCACCGAGGAAAAATCCAACAACCCGGACTTCCTCAAGCCGGACGTCGACGGCAACTACCTCAGTCCGGAGCCCCCGTCCGGCTCGGCCTTCCTCGACCTCTTCCGCAATAACCCGGACAGGCGACCCTCCAACGCCGGGTTCCTCAGGAGGCCTTCCACCATCCACCTACGACGGCCTTCCACCGTCGTCGAACACAGCATCGTTCCATCGCAGTTCGACCAACACTACCTACAGGGAGGTGATCCCGTCTACCACCAGAAACAAGATCAGTCGATCTACAACCAGAATCAACCGATCTACCACCAAAATCAACCGATCTACCAACAAAATCAACCGATCTACCACCAGAATCAACCGATCTATCCACAAAATCCATCGATCTATCAACCAAATCCATCGAACTACCCACAGAATCCGTCGATCTACCACCAGAACCCTGCAATCTACCACCAGCAGGACCACAGCAGGTTCCAGCCACCTCAGGTGAGCATCCAGCAGGTGATCGACGATCATTTACACCACTACTACCATTCTCCACCTCCGGAGCCGAAGAAGAAGCGTCCTGCCGTCGATCTCACCGAACTTTCCGTCCTCTACGGCGTCCCGATCAGCCGTCCGTTGATGGACGACGACGAAGAGTCGCCCGTCGTCTTTCCTGGTAGGAGATCCACACTGCCCACAGTCATGGACCAGAACTTGCTGGACGCAGCGTCCCTAGAAGGCGGAGTGGTGAGGACGGGGTCGCTGTACGGGGGCACGCGGAAGGTG